>OY540809.1:25756931-27006931 GCA_961205875.1 Sialis fuliginosa | reverse complement strand
TTTTTATATACTACTCATCAGAGGTCACACATGTCATGTAAAATTCACGCATTTTTGACCCCTCCCTCGCCGTCACATTTTTTTCGCTACTTATCAAAGTAGATAGATACTTTTTGTTTGCGGTTTCTTAAGTCACTCTTTTATGTAGAATTAATCGGTCTATTTAGAAATTGTATATCACAATTCGTTTTCGAGTTATAAGTCCTAACTTTAGTTTTTCTTATGGACCACTAAGTTGACTAAAGCATATTTGAACATTTTTTACTCTACTTTACAACGATATCTAAAAATATGACCACGTCATATTTATTTTCGAAAATAAGTCGAAGTACTAAATACTACTGATATTTATAAAGTATTTTATTACAAATATTTAAGTAGGCCATGGAAAACAAAAATTATTAAATAAAAATCACAGTAGCAACAAAAAAAAAAAAAAAATAATATTCGAAAACAATAAACAATAACAAAAAAATGTTCTTACTTTTTTTCGTTAGCAAGTATGATAAGTTACATATCGTTGTAAAGTAAAAAACACGTTCAAATATGCTATAGCCAACTTTGTGGCACATAAGAAAAACTAAAGTTAGGGCTTGTAACTCGGAAACTTAAAGTGATTCTACATAAATACACCAATCAATTCTACACAAAAAGTGCTTTAAGAAACCGCAAAAAAGTGCCTATCTACTTTGATAAAAAAGTTATATCCATTTAAAGAAATTCCGAATTTTCAGTTTTTTGGGTATACCGCTTAAACCGTATAAAACTATTAATATTTTTTATTTTAGTAATACTCACCCCTTCCTTGCAAATAATTAATCTCATTTAACCAAGTCTGTATCTCATACCGTTTAGGAAATCCCCATGCATTTCACGTTTATCTTGGACACCTTATATAATCACGCTAGGAAATTGTCCAAATTGTGTACATATTTTATGGGTCACCCCTCACTCATCACCAATGTAATTAAATAACAACATAATTTAATGCATGATTACCAAAAGAACATAGCCAATACATGAGGTCTAATATATTTTATTACATCTAAATCCCATTAAAAAATGCACATACTACGTGCCTAATAATTATAGGCAATTTAATTTTCTAAATCATTACGCAAGTAAATTTTCGAACAACCTCTTATATTGATACTTCCTTTTAATGTTTTTCAAAACGCCAAATATAGGATGTGCTATAGATATAACTAACTGCATTATACCAGTCATGTTTAATAATAAGCCGTGTCTTGTAAGAGTTTATAGCGCCATTAAATATCTCAATAATGTTCATTCTCACATAAATTATCTGATCAATTTTTATGTACAGAATGCTTTAGATATCAATGACCTGAATGTTAAAGGTGGAGTAGATTTAATAAAGATTTCAGATGCTAGAAACTAATAAAACTAGTTTGCAGGGCCGTAACTACCAACGGGGCAGCCGGGGCTATGCCCCGGGGCCCCCGAAAAAGGAAGGTATTTTTACGAAATCGGATTTTAAAAGTTTTGAGTTATGCTCATTTTGATTCAACACGGAGAATTTTTTTCAAAAACAAAAACTCAAAAAAAATTTGTTTAATACATTTATAGAATTATCTTTAGTGCTATCGCATAGTACATAAAAAAATTACAAAAAAAGAATGTACTTCCACCATTTGTTGCCCACAAGAAATCAACGAGTCAATTTTTATTTTTAAATGTGTTTTTAGCCGTTTTGATTTGGAACTTGTCACACTTACATATATTTATAATCATAAGGAATATCTTTCCCCAAAATTTTATTATAATCGAATTTATTGGTCGTTGTAAATAGGTTCTGTAATAAAATTATAAGATTTTTAAAAATTAAGTTTTATAGGGAAATTCATAACATGAATTTTAAAATGATTTTTTTATTTTTGCAATCCGGCCAATAGAATTGGAGACACATAAAAAAAATCGAATACGAAAAACTGAAAAAATAGTCGTTTTCTCAACAAGGTACAACAAATTTCGCTATTATGACTGCACTATAAATTGAGTTTTATACAGCTCGATATGAGAAATTATTGTTTGTTTTTTCAAAAAATTTATTTGCTGGTGTTGTTTTCATTGTTTACAAAAAATAATAATTAAAATTTGAAAGTATTCACATTTTTATTGAAAAACGTATTTTTTTCGAAAATAGTCACATACTTCAAAATTGTTCAAAACAAATTTTATAAGGGGGGCCCCCTCGATCACCTGCTACTCCGAGCCCCCCGAGCTTCTAGTTACGGCCCTGCTAGTTTGCTAGAGAATTAACTTTGAAATGTGGACATTTTTACAAAAAGGCGAAAGGAGCACATGTCCGGGGGAGAAAATTCGAAGGGGATGGCAAGCGCGAGGCGAGCATTAAGTTTTTTTTATATAAAACGTTAAATTAATAAAAATATTTAATTTTGCTTCCTCCCAATATCAAAGATATGAGAAGCTTTGTGATTGTTTTAAAATGAGACAAAAAAATTGTTCTCCAATTTTAAAATTTCAAATTGATCATTCCGTTTCAGGTCAAGACAAACGCTTTTCGTTCCGTGTCTTTCTGTCTGTGTGTGTGTTTGTCTGTGTCCTGAATTCTTGCCACATGCATAATTCATGAACCACTAAGCCGATATTAATCAAACTTGGTTGGATAGTTGAATTTGGCTTAAGGGCGGTCCCATTTCAAAATCGTGTGTAAGGGGGTGAGGTGACATCCCGAAATGTTTCTTTTTTCAAGAACGACACATGTTACGTGAAAATTTTATTGAATCTTTTTTGTAGAGCATTCAATTTCCTATAATATAGGTCTAAAACGTTTGTTTTAAAATATCCCTTTACAAAGATTTATCTTAATTTGCTTTAAAAAATCGTCCATTTTTTTTAAATTAATATTTACTTGTTTTAAATGTCATGTTGACGTTTGCATAAATTTAGATTTAGATTGAAATTGTCAAAAAAATGAAAAATATACGAATAAATAATCAGGTGCGTCTTAAGAAAAATTTCAAACTAATATTTTTTAGTAAAATTGCGTATAAAAATTAAAAGGTTAATTAATCAATGCCAGGCAATTTATCTGAACACTTTATCGGTTTTTATTTACATTTTTCAATTGGTGAATTAAACACGAGGAAGCACTGTGCATTTACTTGGCAGATGTTTTTTTGTAAAATACTCCAAAATAAGATCTATATCAGATTTATATTTCACGAATAATCAGAACTATTGTCCATTATTATCGATAATAATTAAATGACTTTTTTTTTTAATTTTTACATTAAAAAATCTATAAAATTCAAATTATGTGTTTCATTAAATGAAAAATAAATGGTGTTATGTTCTTCAAAGTTCTTTTATTACGAAAATAAAAATAAAATAAAATAAAAACAGGTAAAAAATAATGCAAAATACATATAATTTGAAGTATGATCTATATAAAATTTGTGGAAATAACAGCTCAAAAAGTTGAAATTAATATAAAGACCCTAGTTATAACTTCGAAAAATTTTGTTTGAAAAAAGTTTCGTCACACATGATATTAAATTGCAAGTAAATTACTGCCATTAAAACTTTATAACGAACACAAATATTCATTATCACGCGAAGTCTCTAAGATTCAATTTTAATAATGATCAACCTGTATAATATTTACATAAAATAATATCCTCTCCCACGCATATTAATATGTCGAAAAGACAATTTAACATTCACACATAGTTTCAGCGAATAAACTACTAATTGTCATTGTTTAATGATCCAAATAACTTACTATACCTACCCATATTCTAACAGAAACCCATAATTATCTAATAAATGATAGCTTGCAAGCATTCCTGATAATTAACTGACGTCTACGACTTTGGGCGTCCCTAATACATTTTCAATGGGTGTAAATGTACACATATCTCTTAAGAAAAAGTTAAAAAATTTTGATAATAAAAAGTATATTTTAAAATGGGAAAAAACGAAGGAATTATTTCTCCTTTTTATTCTATAATAAATAACTATAAACTATTTTGAAAAATGTGTCATTTTTGCGTCAAGCCTCGTGTAATAGTGCCCCGTACCGAAGATTTAAACCTTTGAAAATGTGGCAACATTTTAACTTTAATTATTTTCAAAAAAATACGTAAGTGCGGCGATTTTTTTGTGATCTCAGCACCAAATGTTACATTATATTCCCATGTTTTAGAATTTTCTCACTAGTACTTTCGAATATATGGGAAAACAAAATATTTTTACAATTTTATTGAAAATATGTAAATTTAAATTTTAATAATAACAAAACGTTTACATAATTGAATTCTTTGATTTATCAGAAACGTAAAAATTAATTAAATAAAGAAAAATTCTGTAATTTATTATACGAATCATCTAGAACTCAAAACGATTAACCACAAAATAAAAGGTATAAAAAATAATGTTTAAGCAATTAAACATTTAATCTTTAACTGATATCGTGGGGGCCAGCTGGACCCCACAGGCCATGTTTTGGCCATTTTAAGTAATCTCATTACGTCACGATTCGTGGCGGATGCCGGACGTTCGGCGCTTTAATACCTTCAGGGACAGAGGTACGTGCGAATAAAAGGCCAGCCGGCCCCCACGATACCAGCTGATTTTTTTTAAATTGTTGATTAGAGGCATATAAACATATTTTTTTGGTTAATTAATTCATCTATACTCTATACTAATATTCTTATGCGAAAGTGTGTCTGTCTCTCTGTCTGTCTGTTACCTTTTCACGGCTAAACCGCTGAACCGATCTTGATGAAATTTTACAGGGAAATAGCTTGCATCCTGAGAAAGGGCATAGTCTACTTCGATTCCCGAAAAACAACCCCTAAGGGATTGCAAGGGGTGGAAAAGTTTGTATAATTTTTTTTGTCATTAATATTTCACCTCCTGTCACATATAAAGGGTTGTAATTGGTTTTATTAGATCTGGAGGGAAAAATACTATGTGTACTAACTCGCATAGCAACCGAGTTATTTACGATTTTGTATAACGAATGAAAACCGAAAAAAAGAAAAATTTAATATTTCATCCACTATTCACATATGAAAGGTTGTAATAAGTTTCATTTGATCGAAAGGGAAAAATACTATGGGGGTGAGGGTTCAACAACTTCCTATCTCACTTAGGAGCCGATATATTTACGATTTTGTATCCGTACTAATATTATAAATGCGAAAGTGGGTCTGTCTCTCTGTGTAACCTTTTCACGGCTGCTAAACCGCTGAACCGATCTTAATGAAATTTTGTAGGGAGATAGCTTGCATTTTGAGGAAGGACATATGCTACTTTCTATCCCGAAAAATTATTAGATAAGAAATGGGTCTGTGACATTTGACCTGTTTTATCGATTATCATACAAAAATCTGTATTATCTATCTGTATTATTTACTTAACCGAACTTAATGTTTTTTCACTAACCTAAATTCCACACGAACGAAGTCGCGGGTAGCAGCAAGTATTAAATAAGAAAGAAAAAATATTTTTGTTAAAAACTTTTCTAAAGTTAATTTTTTCAGAGTTCTTGTAATAAAGGCTAGTTGATTACATAAAATGAGTATATTATTTACCATTTATAAAGTATTATTCAGTCTTATTATTGAAACTAGCTTACCAAAAGTTAATCTTCAGTAGGGGCTGCAAATACCCCCACGATCCCAGTTACATTTGTAAAATTTACGATACCAGTAAATGGTTAAAACACTTTATGTTAATTTGAAAGTAACAATGAATAAATAAAAATGGAGTAATTTATTTGAACATCTACTTTTACTTTAGAAAATCTAAAATAATATGCAATTAATTAACTGTTATTAAATAAATATGTTCCTTTCCTCACAGTTATCTAAAAGTTCGTAGAAATTATAAATAATATATTTTTGGTAAGAGAAGAGGGTTAAATTCTTCCCCATGTTCAGACGCCTATGACTTCGGCCTTGCAAACGAGACTAATATATGTAATGTATGTATATATAATTTTTTTTTCAAAGTTGCCGCTACTTAAATGAAAATATGTAAGCGTTAATCGTGCTGCATATCCTTAATATTATTATAATTGAGATACGAAATTGTAGACACAACGTGTTATTTGCAAATTACAATTATAACTTTAATGTGTAGAGATATTTGAGAATGAATATATGCATGTTAGATATATGCCGATGTATAATGTTATTACCATATTATATATTATGCAGTGGCGCATTATAGCATCATGGAGCCCCTAGAAATTTTGAATTTGAGGACCCCATGTTCATACCTTAATATTTTCTACGATTTTTTTTCACCGCATTACACAGCCACACAAAAAAGGAAATATTGTTTTCAGAGAAAATTGTATTTTTATATATTTTAAGGCGCTTAATTCGAATTTGAGGTCAAAATAGCAGCTTATCCGATTAATTTTGAACATAACCTCGAAAAACTTAATTTTCATTGTCGGATTTTTTTTTATCTAATAAATTTTTCGGAATAAAAAGTATCCTATGACCTTCTTCGGGATGCAAGTTACCTATCCCTATTCCAAATTTCATCAAAATTAGTTCAGCGGTTTAGCTGTGAAGATGTAACAGACAGACAGACAGAGTTACTTTCAATATGGATAATGTCCATATAAGTTAAAAATGAAAAGAGGGGGCCAAAGGACTTTGAGAACCTCTGTTGTATGTACAATGACAGCTATTAACAGTAAATAAAATTGTTTACGTCATGTATGAAAATCGAATCACGATACTCCGACCTTCCTTTCCGTTGTTGTATTGTATATGTAAGTTCAATAAATTCTTGTATCGCAAAATGCTTGTCTTTTTTTCATTTTGTACTGCATACATATTTTCTTTCGTTTTTATCTTATTGTATTCGACATTTGAAATATTTTAAATTGTTTATGTTACTTTATTTTGTATCTGTGAAATTTATTTTCAATGAGCAAGTAAGAAAATATTTTAAACGAAGTTGTTTTTTATTTTATTTTATACAAGAACCAATTTAAAAAATAAAACGTCATATTCTATATATGTATGTATATTTACTTGGAATAAAACTAAATTTAAAATATAAAAAAAATGTTAATATATATTACCTCATCGTCCTGATAAAGTTTTTATCCACCCAGCACTCCATATCTAGCGTTTTTTTGACATCATTCTGACTAATTTCAAGAAACAGTCTAAACTATTTACAATTAGTTAAAATATAAAATACACCAATTTATTTATTTAATTGTCAGGTCAATTTGGTCGTGTTACCATTTAAAAGAGCCCTGAAGATGTGCACTGCAATGTGGACGAAACGTTGACCGATAACACGACCAAATTGACGCGGCTTACATTCAGAAACCAATATCCATATCCAGATCACCGCAGAAGCCTCGAAACTTGTATTATCATCAGTGTTTACATAAACAAATAAATAATATTGATTCAACCCCTAAATTTTATTCATTTTAAGGGTCATTCCATGGAAGATGACACATGACCAATAAAAGTAAATTGATAGATATAATTTAACTTTTAGGCTTAAAATATTTTTTACTCTAACCATTATTGGTACATTTTTTTGTCGAAATTGGCAACCTTTTTTCCGCCATTGTATTGTAGCAAAGCGTTGTGATTTGATATTTCAGGTTAGAAAATTTAATTATCTTGTGATCAGTGCAAAAATATTTAACAACGTCAAGCTACTTTTAAAACTGTCATTTGAAAAATCTGTTTTTTGTGTGCCACCAAATACACGAAAACGTCAATAAGTTCAATTTGACCATACACTATAAGAGCTATAATTTGCTAACATTCCAAAAGTAACATTAATAACCTAAATTGTACCAAATGATGACAAATTTTTTTTTAAACTATATGTTTAAATTCGTGTATTTTAAGCTTCCTAAAAATATTTGTATTGATTTTTCACTCACCTTTTTTTAGAAAACAATTAGCGATATTATTCAAGTTGCGTACTAAAACAAAATTAGGGCTTTAGATGACCTATTTGATCTGAATTTCAACGTCAAGTACACGTATCTCAAGAGAGGAGGGTAATTCGTGTCCCACCCATCACACATACAAATCTATGAGTTTAACAAGGTTGAACAGATATTCACGTTTATATGTATCTAGAATTGCTGTGTTTTATTTACATTTTTAAATAAGGTAAAACACCAGTTATGGCCGCTATAAGAGCAAGTTTTCGGTTTTTTTGGATTAATGCGCTTGTTTTTTGTAATTATCAAGAACTCATGTTACTAATCAAACAAGTAACTCTTTATTTTATCAATTTAATTACCAAAGTCAGCAAATATAGTTTATTTTTTAAATTATAAATTTTTATTTTGTTCGTGTTTTTTCTTCAGTAATGTATAATGTTAAAACCAGTAATGAGCACGCAGTGATGGACACTTGCTAATGATTACAAAATGATAAGTACTACGACACAAAATATATAAAATAAGAATCGTCAAATTTGAAACAATGTAACGCAGTTGCTATGATAATATAATAATTAATTAATAAAAATATACTAATAATTAGTTTATATGTCCACCATTTTGACACCTATTGACCAATTGTCATCAAATCACGCTGTAATACAGTTAAATATATATAGATTAATATTCAGAAATGGTAATAATCAAATATCAATACATATTTCTAATTCAGTACATTTAATTATTTAATTTACATTCAATTAAAAATTTGCCATTACTGGAGTTCTTACCAAGACTGGTGCCACTACCTTATTTGAATGTTTATCAAAACGTCCCACTCGTCACCATGGAATGACCCTTAAACTTTTTTTTAGATATTAGTAATTGAAATGCTTCTCAATTTCATTTTCTTCTAATGAATAAATAATTAAACCTTGATATATAAAACTCATTAATCACAGTCGAACATAACCATGTAATATGTTTTGTGTTCCGTAAGATTAGTTAAGTAATACCACGATAACATTATTAAGACATTTTTCACGAGCTAATGATTAGTTTTATGAATTCTGTTTCTAATTGGTGCTCAATAATATTAAACGTAAATAGCACTTCCGTGAAATGGGTAATGTAGATTGCTTTGATATCTGATACATGCCTTGGAGAAAGAAACTTGCGTAATTTAATCGACTGTTTTTTTTTTATTTACTGTTTAATATAATACCTACATTGGATCGATCAGTATAATAATGGTAATGGTTATTGGCAGTTAAAATGAAATATATTGTATATTTAAGTAATTATAATACAGTTAATTTAACCTACAAAACATCTCAGATAAAAACTACTTTTTTATCTTTCCAATCTGGTAAATAAAACAGCGCTGTAACACCGCAACGTCGATCTAGAGTCTAGAGAATTCATTCAAATCATGTAAATTACTTTGAATGAATTAAGCTACACGGTTTGAATTCTCAAGACCGACACGGCGACGTTACAGCGTTGTCTTATTTGCCAAGGTTTAAAATAATTATAAAAGTTATAGTTTCACTTTACTTCATTGGTGAACTGTATTATATTTATTAAACTTCAAATAAATTGAGGATACAATTTTGATATTAAAGAAAATTGTATTCAATCGCGGTAAGTAGGGTATCAAATGAAAGCTGACAATTCGGGGAATTTAAATATGTAAATTTTTTGTTTTTATTAAATTCTTCGTTTAATAAAAAACGTAAATAATATATTTTGTTACCCTGAAAGTAGTAGTGAAAAAAATCTGAAAAAAATTTGAAATATGTACAATGATATCGAAATCAAAAGAATATTATCAGCACTCACCGCGCATACGTATATTTTCAAAAATAATTCAAAATTGTTATAAAAATAGGTATATATATAGTATATTTGAAGCTATATTTTCTCTAATAGAAGAACTATTAATTATTATCGTTCTGAACTTTTCTAAAATTAAATTAAATTAACATAATCGAATAAATTGAAAAATTACGGTAGGTACGTGACACTAATACGCAAAGCTCGGATCGCAATTGACAAATTTTATCTATGTATCAAAATTTCAAACTTACTACGCTTATATCCACGCAAATCTTAGATTTGGAATTCTCTTTTGGGGGGAATTCTCCTTGCAGAGATAAACTAAGAGATAAAACTAGAGATAAAATATTGCTTAAGAATAATTACTAATTCTGGTCACAGAGAAGATTACCATCCACTTTTTAAAAAACTTGAAATTTTAACTGTAATTGACCTTAATATACATATATGTATGAATGTGGAATATTTATTTTTTTAAATCCCGATATCTTCTTAAATTACAATAAGAAATCACAGCCGTAACACCAGAAATTGTAATCATTTACAAGTTGCTCTAACTAATAAACAATATATTAATAAAAGAGTTCTTAAGACATGTAAACGTATATTTAATAATATTTCCGGTGAAATTAAAAATCTGACTATGAAACAATTCAATAAGAAGTTAAAAGAATTCTTACTGCAAATTTTTTTTACATTTTAAAAGAAATGATATTTAAATTTAATTAATAATATGTTATAACATTTTAAAGCTTTTTGTAATTGTTGTAGATAACAATTGACATTGCAGATTCGATGGTACTAAGTTTGAAACTGTTAACAAAAAGCTGTAAAATGTTATAACACATGTATTTATAAACAGGGGTTATTTTAGTGTGTAGTTGTAGCTTGTTTCTGCAGTTCTAAAAATGAAAAGTGCAGTTGTAAAAGTCAATTTGTGTAGTTGAAAATAAATAATAAATATAGAGCAAAAAAAGGTCATTGCAATTGAAATATTTACACAACAAAGAAAATAGATAGATACAGTTTAAAAAAGCAAAAAGGTCATTACAATTGAAAATAAATAAATAAATATACTTTAAAAAAAGGTACATCCAGTTAAAAAAATACAAGTAGAAAAAAAAGGAAAATGTGCAGTTGTAAATTTTTTTTTAAAATAACCCCTGTTTATAAAATGGATAGTTATTAATTAAGAAACTGATGAAGACATATATCGAAACGTTTTAATTATTGATAAAAACAAATATTTTAATTAATTTTAATAACCTCGAAAAAAATTATATATAAAATAAATAAATAAATAAATTAATCAATAAATAAATAAATAAATAAATACCTAAACAAGTCTTATCTCAAGACAGAAAAGTTTCATATTTCCATGATGCCCTAAATTTCGCTGTTTCCATTACAACAAATGTGCGATAAACATATCTTCTTTGAACAATTTAGTGTAGGTATAACATATGCATACAAATATCAACATAAATAAACATATAATACATATACAGATACTTATTACATGTATCTAAAGAACAAAATATTACATAACTAAACTCGTGCATGCTTGTACAAAGGTATGTCAGATATTTATGATTATTATGAGTTATTTACGAGTATGAATGATATAGACATAAGTATTAAATAATATAGGCAAACATTATTTATATACATATAAATTTATAGTAGAACAAAATGTATTACATACTTTGTTTTAATATTTTCTATGTCGAATATATGCCATAGGAAAATATAAAATAATTCATTACAAATTACTTTTTATCATTAATATATTTAAACTTTAAATCAATGACTGTACGTTTTTTTTAACTTGAATATTTGGCTAATTTTATGATGTCTCAACTCTCACATACATAATATATTATTTTGTTAGTTGTTAAAATAACACAGGCCGACATCATTTTTGGTGTTTCTACTTAAATAGGTGATTTCGGAGGCTTTTGGCGTGCTGAAACCGAATGCGTTGCCCAAATTGCTCCGGCACGTCAGGTTTTTGATATAACCTAACCTTTATGTGTCCAAAATGACGATTTTGATAATATTTAAGAATTTATTAGCAAGTAGGTAAATTAGTTCTAAAGTTTTCGTTCATGGTAAGAAATGGTACTATCTTTCTTCTTTAAAATAAATTTTTACTTTCTACTGTACGATATTTTTTTTCACCGAAATAAACTAGTTTGAAGTTATTGTTATATTTAATGTATAGTAAAGTCCATTGTGTCCCTGTGTCTACTCTATTAAGAAAAATATAATATATTCAAACTAGTATATTTCGGTGAAAAAAAATCGTACAGTAAAAAATAAAAATTCGTAATAAAGAGAAAGATAGTACTATTTCTAACTCCGAACAAAAACTTTAGAAAAAAAGTCTCTGCTTGGTAATAAATTCTTAAACATTGCCAAAATCGTAATTTTGAAACTTTTAGGTTATAGATTATATTAAAAACCTACGTGATGGAGCAATTCGGGTGACGGATTCGGTTTCGCCAAAAAACTCCGAAATCACTTATTGAAGTAGAGACACCAGTTAAAAAGTATTTTTTGTCGGCCTGTGTAATTTTAGAACAAACTATTATTTAAAAAAATAAATTCAAATAAAAACTAAACAGATCGCCGTCAAAGAGTACATATACATTATTTATGATTTGTGGATAACAAACAACAGTAAGATAGGGAGGGGGAAGTACTGAGCAATAAACAATATCTCAATAAAGCAGCTGTCTGCCGCCATTATTTATCCATTATATATCAATTGGCGGTGGACAATACGTATTATTGGATTATTCGCTTGGAATATCAATCATTGTTAACAGATCAGAGAGTGCCATGATTTAGTGATTCAATTTTGTACCGCTAGAGGACATTGTAGGTATCTTGTGAATGGAAAATATGGAGGAGAGAAAAGTGGTTAAAAATGATGGAGAGTTAAGCTATTGTTATGAGGATGTTATATTTTTAAAGTCTTGAAGTATATAGAATCGATTTTTCGATGAAAACATATTTGAATTTTTCAGTGTAGGTACAAGAATATAATTTACATAAAAAACTGTTAAAATTTCACTCTGGAAGAAAATATTCCATTTTTGTATTCAAAATAGCTACTACTCTAATACATTTTTAATAAAACAAAAAAATCGTACGATAATAACCATAAAAATAATGAGATATAATCAATTAATTAAAAACTTTTATTATAAAGAACTAATTTTCAATTTAAGAAAAAACGAAGTTCTAAAAACTTATTACAATATAATAACATATTAAAAACACACATGATACGAAAATTAATTATTTTTAAACCAACATTAAAAACGGCGTGCAGGTGAAGGAAGTGTAATAAAAACTAATATTTCTACACCTTATTTAATTTTCAATGAATATTTATTGACAGTTAATTATAAATCATATATTAATAATGTAATGAATTTCCGAAATCAATCTATGAATTTTAATCAATTATTATGTTAATTAAAACCACTCTGAGCGTTTTCATTTCATCATTATTTGTAAACTGTAATAATAAGCATTAATAGGTAGAGGTAGTAAGGACGTATCAGCAAAGCATTCTTATACCTGAAGTAAAGTCAGATACTATAAAAACTATATGTTACTTATATTTAGGCATTCTCCCACTTGAGCATGATCAAAAAGTAAATCGCATAACTAACAATAAGGCAACTATCTTTGAATAAGTTGCAATAAAATAGGGTAGAGGCACCAGTCATGGCAAGGGCCCCAGTAATTACAAATTTTTAATTTAATGCATTGAATTAGAAATATTTGTTAATATTTGATTACTACTATTTCTGAATATTAATCTATATACATTTAACTGTCTTACAGCGTGATTTGATGACAATCGGCCAATAGGTGTCAAAATTATGGACATTTAAACTAATTATTTGTATAATTTATTTATTAATTATTATATTATCATAGCAACTCTGCTTTACATTGTTTCAAATTTGACTATTCTTCTTTTATATCTATTGTGTCGTAGTACTTATCATTTTGTAATCATTAGCAAATTTCGATCACTGCGTACTCATTACTGGTTTTACCTTTGCCATTACTGGAGAAAAAACATTAACAAAATAAAAGGCTATAATTTAAAAAAAAAAAACTATATTTGAGGACTTTAGTAATTAAATTGATTAAATAAAAAGTTACTTGTTTTATTAGTAACATGAGTTCATCAGAATTACAAAAAACAAGCCTATTAATCCAAAAAATGCATTTACCTTATTATATATATTTACAAAAAATACTCATAAAATTGTTTTTTCTAATGTATTTTACTTGTACTTTAGACTTTATTGTATTTTTTAAATACTAAGTACTACATTTAACATAATCAATTGGCAAGCGATCAATTAATTATATTTACCAATTAGATTGAATATACATATAGCGATTGACTTATTGTAAATAAAAAAGTATGTTTACAAAACATACATACTTTAAATTGAATAAGAAATTTAAAGTGTCTACTATTTTTAACAAATAATTTAAGAGTACACCATACTAATATTATAAATGCAAAAGTAACTCTGTCTGTCTGTCTGTTTGTTACATTTTCACGGGTAAACAGCTGAACCGATCTTGATGAAATTTAACAGGGAGATAGTTTACATCCTGAGGAAAGACATAGGCTACTACCTACTTTCTTTATTATATCTCAAGTAACATAGAATACATAACATTATGCTATCATATCATAGGAGTACAGATTACGCAAAATTGTAACACAATAGGTATGCTGGTGAAAATTACAGAGACATTTTATTAAAAATTATATGAAATATTTTGTAGCCTCCTTTCACTTTTGGTGACATTCCGGCATCCACCCGAACAACGTTGGATACAACATCTAGTTTGGGAATATCATATTAAAATTATTATGAGAAAAAATCATTAATAAATTAATTAATATGTTAATAAAATATTAGCTAAATTAGCAAACCCCATAAAAGTAAGTTAATTTTATCGATACTCGATAGACAAGTTTTTGCCAAATATAGACATTATATTTATTTATTTTAATATTATGTATTTAACTGTTCACTCAAGAAATTTTTTTTCTGTCTATAAACACTGTAACATTTTTATTCATATTATATAATTATCTAGAATTTACATCCGTTGATACATAATATACACATTATGTACCATAAATTGGTTTTGATTTTTAAACATATATATGTATACAGTGGTGGTCACAAGAAAACTTGGCATTTAAAAAAAATGAGTACGTTTACACAGCGCTGTTGTTCCGGTTTTACTATAACCGATGTAGTTAAACCGTTTTAAGCAATGCTGTTTACACATACGAGAATAAGTAACGTCAGCTGGAATTATAATTCCGATTTGAACTTACGCTATAAGTTCTATGACGTAGCAACAAGAAATCCCAAAAATACTTTGTCTCCTCTTCGTACCACGAATCACGCTTTCATTTTTTTTTTATCTCTTCGTCTCAGATGTTTTAACTATATTTTACTGGCGACGCTTTTTCAAATGTTAATGCGAAGTACATTACGATGAAATCCCTATACTCCGTTGATACTTATATTTTTTGGGGTTGGCTAAATAAATGTAACTATGTTCATGTAGTTTACATCATTTAGCACAATGCTAACCTAACGCTACTCATGAGTGTCATTCATTGTCTGCGTGTTTTTGAGATCGCTAATGACGATTTTAAGATTAGTTTTCAAGATTCAGAATGGCAAATACAAAATGGTGGACAAAATCGCAGAAGTTTCAAAAACTTTATTTAACGCCACTTGTGAAGTATATTAGATAAATGATTACGATTTTGGCAACAGTTATATCAATCTAGAGGTAGCAGATGAAAAATTCAATATGACGCTTCCAAATGGCAGAAATTGTACAAATATCGGTGGGCAAACTTCTTAACACTCTTCTTTCAGATGACGGAAACAATAAACTAATCACAAAATTTTAAGAAATTGAACCTTATGAAGACAAGATTGTTAGATTTTTTTAATGTTTCCAATTATACAATCTGACATATATTGGCCGGGTATATACCCAGCCTTCACTGGTTGGGCCGATAGAAGGTCTACCATTGCCTTCAGTTTTCGCCATTTGGATACGTCATATTAAATTGTGTTGCCAAAATCGTAATCATGTATCTAATAAACTTCGCAAGTGGCGTTAAATAAAGTTTTTGAAACTTCTGCGATTTTGTCCACAATTTTGTATTTGCCATTCTGATGCCCGATATTATAAAGGAGCTAGTAAAATTTGCTAGCTAGCAAGCACTTTCAAATGGGGTATTAATTCTGTACTAGGATTAGCTATGGAATTTAGAGCAGTGACACTTCAACCAATTATAACACAGTTGGCATCTTTCACCGTACAAAATAATTTTCATAATATCACCACTGTTTTAATACCGTTTGTATTTACCTACAACGCGTGCGCGAAACTTGTCAAAGTCTTCAACAAACTCCAAAAGAACTGTCATATATGTTTGATATCTCATTTGAAAGTTCTTGCTAGCTAGCAAATTTGCTAGCTCCTTTATAATACCGGACATGAATCTTGATAAACTAATATCAAAATCGTCATTAGCGATCTCAAAAACACGCAGACAATGAAATTATGATAGAGAAATGTCATAAAAACTGTAAGAGAATGACACTCATGAAGCGTTAGCTAGTGTTTTTTACCATTAAAACGCCTTGTTAGCCAAAATAAAAAAAACACGTCGTTAATGTTTTTCGATGTACTACGTGTGTGCAAAGTTTCAAGAATATCGGCGAGTGACACTTGGGTAGTGTTACTTGTTAGTAGTTTGGTAATAAGTAAGTTAACACCTTTTTCAAAAAATGTGTTTCGATTTACATAAACATGATAGAATTTTATCATAATAAAATTATCTAAATAAAAACTTTATACAGTGTATTCCAAGTTGATTAAAACAGGAAATTTAACATGGGGGCAATTAGAAGTATTGTAGTAGTAGGTTAAAAACGAAATGTCATTGGTGCATTTTTAAATGCCGCCATAAAATTTAATAAAATAGTCATTAGTATTTTGTTTTCAAATTTATATCTGTCAAAAAATATTATTATAATTTTATCTAGGATGTTTATTTTAATTTCATTAAAGTTGAAAACAAAATACTATTGATTTATTTAAAATTTATCAATTGGTTTCGAGGCGACATTTCAAAATGCACCAATCACACATCGTTAAATTAGACCAAAGGTTACTACAATACTTCTAATATTTCCCATGTTAAATTTCCTATGTCTTAATCAACTTGGAATACACTATGTATAATATGTTATATTAAAACAATTAGATACTTTGTTGGTAGGTAATATGTATTTATTTTTTATGTATATTTAAATTTATAAGTTATGTAACATTTTTAACAATTTTCTTAAAATACACTATTCCTCATATAATTTATTCAAAGACGCCATTGTACATATATAAGTATGCACTACATAATAATAAATTGAAGGTATGTGATTATATCTTAAATACATGTTATCCAGCTTCTCCAAAATTAACTCAATAATTCTAGCACATTAATTTTTTCCTCAGTACAAAAGAACACATGTGTTTAGGTGTTTATCTCAAATCTGTGAAGTCTAAAAAATCACCTTAGGCGTGGAGTTTTTTTACCAGAATTTTAAAATGTGTTACTTTCAGATATCTAGATGAAACAAAATATCCCAAACAGTGATTTTAATTAAATGAAAGTTTAAATTTTTTACTCTTATTAAAATTAAAATTCATATTTAAAAAAAATTAATTCGTTGTTTACAATTTATCAAAAATATTGTAAAAATCCAGATTAAATAATTAAATAGGTATATATTTAAATTAAAAATAAAACAAGGTCTTAATTTTTGGGAACCTCTGTAATTATATATGAACTGTTTAAAAATAAATATATCTGATTTCTGTGAACTAAATTATAGAAGAATTCATTGATGAAGACGTTAAAAATTCAGTTTGATTTATTGAAGCTGATTTAATCTTTTCTGTAAATAATTCAAATACATCCATTATTTAAAACGCTCATATTTATAGTTATACTATTTCTAATATTTAATTTTAAAACAAACTTCGAATTTAAATGAAATTTAAAATCAACAAATACAAACCACAAGAAAAATATTTTGATTTATAGAATAGAAATATGTAAAATATAACTAAAACGCCCAGTGTTAACTAGTATAATAACTAACTTTTACCACGGCTTTATTCGCATATATTCTAAAATCGGTGAATACCCGCACAACCGGCTACTCAAAAAACATACTTCTAATAAGGTAAAGGCACCAGTTATGGCCGCTATAAGAGCAAGTTTTTGTTTTTTTGGATTAATGGGCTTGTTCTTTGTAATTCTTATAAACTCATATTACTAATAAAACAAGTAACTCTTTATTTAATCAATTTAATTATCAAAGCCCGCAAATATAGTTTGTTTTTTAAATTATAGCTTTTTATTTTGTTCGTGTTTTTTCTCCAGTAATGGCAAAGGGAAAACCAGTAATGAGCACACGGTAATGGACACTTTCTAATGATTACAAAATGATAAGTACTACGACACAAAAGATATAAAAGAAAGAATCGTCAAATTTGAAACAATGTAAAGCAGTTGCTATGAAAATATAATAATTAATAAATAAATTATACTAATAATTAGTTTAAATGTCCACCATTTTGACACCTATTGGCCGATTGTCATCAAATCTCGCTATAAGACAGTTAAATGTATATAGATTAATATTCAGAAATGGTAGTAATAAAATATCAACACATATTTGCCACTACCTTACTTGATATTTATAGAATATTGACGTTAAAATGCTGATTTTTGTAAAAAAATAAATACTTAAAAAGCTTTTTATAAGCGAAGAATTAAATTTCCCATAAAATTAACATTTAAATTATTTTTATAAAACAATAGTTCAGTTGTAAGCCTTTTAGACGTTCATTTTAGCAAATAAATCACTTAGAATATCTGTAACTTTTGATAAGTTGAATTAATGGTCATAACTTTGTAGACACTTTTGTAAAGAATTTTATCTTTTACAAAATGATGTCCTTAGTACTAAAGAATCATTTCCCTATGTTATTTAAATAGGAAACGGGACCCCTCTTTGCGGCACCTCTTAAAATTAAACTACAGGATTTATTTTCGGTCATAAACTAACTTATTTTATAACGAGAGCGAATGTTCAAATTTTGCACCCTATTTAACTGTATTCTTTTGTGACAAACAAAATTGTTATATTAGTGATATATTATGTAATTATATCAATACTCTATTTAAAAAATTCTAACACATTATAAAACAACACATAACATAGATATAACGTGTTTTATTCATTATTAATAAAAATCACAGTTGCCATGAAAAACTAGAATATGTCGAGACGTCGCGCGTCGCGTCAGCCAAAACAATCACTCGATTGCAATTTTAGAAACTCCAGTAGGCTTTGGAAAAAAGAATGGTTGATATTGAGAATTTTATATTGTATTTTTAAGTATTATTTTTTATTTTATTAAAGTTATTTTATTTATGATTACACGTAATTTATGTTTAGTCTTTGGTTTATTTTAATGTATGTTTATTAAGATATTCTTTGTTATAACTAAATAGAATTTAGGCTCGTTGTACAAATTCGATAGTGCGAACGAATCTACCCAAAGATTTATTTGAATTTAATTTTACTGGAAGGACATTGATTCAAAGCGCCATCTATAAATTGATATAATAAATAACACGGAAAATTGTCATAAATAATGTACCACATATTTATGAAATATGAAGTTATTTGCACAAAATCCATTAGTGCTGGATTTTTCATTTTCTAATAAACTCATCTGTGAAACACTTTGATATCAATTTAGAGTTGGAAGATTGACAAAAATTTATGTTGAAAGTATCATTTGTAAGTTAATTTGTATAACGTTTTTGTTCATCCGTTTAATGTATTCATTCGAAAGGAATTTTTTAATTGAATTTATTTTTAACATACACCTACATTAATTTATGTAGCGTTTTTCGAAAATAATAAATATATTATATGTAAATTTGATTTCTACTAAAACTAAACCAAAATTATTCTTCTTCATGTATTCTTGTCTGATGGCTTAGCTTTTTCAGACAACTCCTTCATGGATGATTTTTACTTCGAGAATGTGTTGTAAGTGAGTTTGTGCATGTGTATGCGAGTTAGGGAGGACAGGGACAGAAGATGGAATGGGAAGTTGCTGATGAGCCAATCATAGTAGAAGAAAACGAACAGGGTGGCCGGTATTATAGGAATTATGTAGGGAATCACTGAGATTATTCACATAGAACATATAGGGGATGTATATTTTTGTTTTGGTATTTCGTAGAAAAGTGATTATGTATTTTGTTTTCTAATAATTCTTTTGTTGTTTGGATCGATTTTCTTTGATATTATCACGTAATTTTGTTATTTTCTTATTATATCTGAGACCAAACCAAAATCTTTCCATAAAATAGTCCAGTGCGATTAATAGCTGTATTATGTTATCTATGGATTTAAGCAACTTCTTTCTACCCAGACTAAAACGTCTATGTTAACTTATAGACAACACTTATTTTAAGGTACATAATTTACTACTTATTTTCAAAATGTGTGAGCTTATATCAAAAAAGATGATTTAATACTTCATATCTTCTAACAATTTTAGTTCAACATTAATATTTTATGTTTTTTTAATACTACATACGAGAACATAATTACCAAAGCCTACTTATCGATCATGTTCTCATCATACCCATTTACAACGCAAACAGCTGGAAATTATTTTATTATGGAGCACTCCATTATATGATTTAATAATAAATAAATCTCAGTGGTACGATCATATTCAAGCTGAAAATAAATTTAAAAAGCATAAATGCACTACAGGAGGTCTGTGCAATGTGTAATTCAATATTTCACTTGAAAAATATGAACGTGATGAAGGATAATAACAGCATTTGATACAACTGGTGCGAAAGATGCACTCTGTAAAGGGGCGTTCACAACGCTTCCATTGAAACAAATTATATATTAGTACAAATTAGAGTTTTAACGGATATCCGTATTCACATCCGCAACTACGGATTATCCTCATTTATTTACATATCCTCATCCACATCTTATCCGCAACTTTGAATTTTTTTAAATCCGCATCCGCATTTTTCTATGAGGATATTATAACGGATATTTTCTACAAAACTACAAACTAATGTAGTTAGATCGGTTGTTTCCTGATTGCGGTCGTCCTGATTCCGGTTATTAAAGAAAACTGTCCTAGTTGCTATAGTTTATTAGCCCCACATTCAAGAAATCCATACAAAAGAACATCAATATTCAAGCATCTGAAAAAATACATATATAAATTACTTATGTTCTCTATTAACATATTTTTATGACGCATAGAAAATATAAGGCTATCCAAGAGTTGACCGCAATCAGGATACTAGCCAGTAGAGATGATTTTTTAACTTTTTAGCAAGCTGCGGCAAATTTCCGCTTCTATTCAACTGAAAAATTATATGACCGCAATCAGGAACGACCGCAATCAGGAATGACCGCAATCAGGAAGACACCAGTTAGATCGTGTCGAATAACTTGTGACAACAATAAAAATTTATCTAACCAGTCCCAATCGATTCGTTCGAGTGTTAGCTACAAATATCAATCATAATGAAACCCTATTGTCAAACACGGAGATATTTCCCAAAATTTAGGTGATTTATACACGGATTATTCTGAAATCAAAATTCAAACTTTTCACAGAAGAAAAATGTACCAGAATCAAGAAGAATTTAGATATAGAAATACAAATCTTCAGCAGACATTGACCGTGTTAACTCACCCTTACACACACAGCAGAAATGTTGGAGACGTTACAAGATGTAATGAGAACAGATCAGTGGTTTGATACGGATGTTGATCGATAATTACTACCTATTGTACTTTGTAATGTTATGATTTAAAGGTTTCTAACTGCAGAAGACAGGATTCATAACCAAATCATAATAAATAAATAAATAAATATCAAATAAAACTGTTCAGATACAAACCCGACTAACTATTATTGATAATTTTGTATATTTGATTAATTAAATATAGTTTAACGTTTCAATTAAATCATAAAACATAAATTTATAACTGCTTGCTCAGCTCCTTGATAGAGTGATATCTAACTAAAAATTAGTTATACGATCTTGCGGTTTCTTACAATGAATATACATACCTACCATAAAAATCACTTTAGTAATTTTAAGTTTATTCGTAACAAACAAACAGAAAGGAAATGAAATTAAAATTCGAAAAAATTGATAATTTACCTATAAAAAAACTTAAAAACCCTATTGTACAAACATTTTGAGAAACACTGTAATGTGCGACAAAATATAGGTCAAAATATTAATCTTACATCGAGAAATCAAATCACAATAAATTATTTATAAACAATTTTTATTTATTTCCTATAAGTTGTTGATAAAAATATTTGATGTACCTACCTACCTTCATAAAAATACAAAATTTAATTAATTTCTGAATGGAATTTATTATTCTTTCTTGATGATTTCCTTCGGATAAAAAAATTAATTTAATCAAATATGTTTGTGTTTACTTAAAATTAAAAACTCGCTTCTATATTTGAAGGTACCACCTATTACAATATTCATTTTTTATCACATTTATCCCAAACGAAAAAAAATATACAAATTACTCAACGACATTCCACTTTTTAAATAAATAAAACAAAATCTTAACGAGAAAAGTCGTTATTAACCACGTTATTAAATAATGTCCTAGTTAATGAGTTTTGCTTTTAATAAGAAACTTCAGCAGATTTCAATTTCGATAACTGAAAGCTTTCTCTAAGATGAACACGATATTACACGTCGCGTAGGTAATGCAGGTCTCTGTATCTACCTTGATGCAGTCCGCCGCTATTCATTAAAGAGTTTCGCGACTTAACGCTTTAATTAATATTGTAAAAATATGCAAATATGTGGTTTCTTATAAATGATATTGTAAAGATTATATTAATAAATATGTATATACTTGAACCAATGTAAATGATAAATAAATTTATCACTATGTGTGTGGTAAACAAGATAATCAGATGCCAATATGAATAATTCCATTAGATAAGTCTTTAGTTCTACAGCTGAAAAATAAATTATTTTACCTGCCTTAACGGCAACATACACACATGATTTTTTTTGTGCACAGTATCTAACCTAACCTGCTTTTATAACAAAATTTCCAAATAATAAAACGGCCAAGTGCGTGTTGGGCACGCACATGATAGGTTTCCGTAGTCATTACGATTTATAAACAAGAGTTATTTCAACGGACGCTCTAATAACGACATCTAAATGCAAATATATCGTGACTGAAGGGTTAAAATCAAAAGGCCATATAACATTTTTTGTTGCATTTTAGGAGACCTATCTAAAGATACCCCACTCAATGAGGTAAGTGTAAAAAAACTTGAGTACAATTTTCAGTCTATGGGAGGGGGTCCAAAATAATTTTGACAGTGTTCGTTATAATTTTCAGTGAAAGTACTAATTCAAAGCTACATTCTGAATTTTTTTCAGATTTTTTGAATAGATAGTTTAGAAATTAGGGTGAGTAGGACGCTCTGATAACGATATTTAAATGCAAATATATCGTGACTGAAGGGTTAAAATCAAAATATCATTTAACATTTTTTGTTGCATTTTAGGAGACCTATCTAATGACATCCCACTTAATGTGATAAGTGAAAAAAAATGTGAGTTCAATTTTCAGTCTATGGGAAGGGGGTCCAAAATATTTTTGACAGTGTTTGTTATAATTTTCAGTAGAAGTACCTACTAATTAAAAGCTACATTCTTGAATTTTTTCAGATTTTTTAAATTGATAGTTTTATCACGACTTTGAACGCAAATATATCGTGACTGAAGGGTTAAAATCAAAATGTCATATTGCATTTTTTATTTCATTTTAAGAGACCTATCTAAAGACACCCCACTTAATGGATTAAGTGAAATAAATTTTTTGAAAATACTTTTCAGTCTATGTATGTAAAGGTGGTCCAAAAAAATTTTTTTTTTAAATATTATCATTTCTGTTTTTGGGTTATCAGTCTTCGTCCGTGTACCAAATTTCATCTTAATCGGCTTAAAATTTTTGAGGACGGACATGGCAAAACTATAAGGTTATCAGTCTTCGTCCGTATACCAAATTTCAACTTAATCGGTTTAAAATTTTTGAGGACGGACGGACGGACAGACGGACATGGCGAAACTATAAGGTTTCCTAGTTTTCTACGAAAACCTAAAAACACTGCAATTAAACGCGAATTGAAATCTATATACGCATTCTCTACGTTTGAGATAAACTCAAAACTATTTATTTTGTCGCTTGGTGGCGCTAGGAGTATTGCTATGCTGTTAATCGATGCGATAGGAAATAAACAAACAGCGAGAAGGTAAATCATGCATGTATGTTAACTTTATTTTACCTGCCTTAACGGCAACATACATTCATGATTTTTTTGTGCACATCTATGGTACAGTACCTTTCGAATGATATAAGTTTCATTAACCCCCTTTTATAATAAATACTTACTAAAAAAACGTACGACAATTTTTGATGTTCACGTATTATTATATAGATTTTTATTCTTAATATCAAATTTTAAAAAAAATAGTCGATCAATGCAGAATAACTATCTACCACTAGAATCTAAAGGTGAACTGAAGGACTCCTTTTTTATTCCTCATTCTTTAAATGTTGCTCTTTATTTCTAAAATTATGTGGAATATTTAAATTTAGTTACTGATTGTTGCAGTTTCACATTGTTGCAGGAACAAAATGTTTCCATTGAAGCAACAACATGTTTATCTGCGAAATGTTTCGTATTTTTCCTTTAACGCTACAAATGAAAACAAGCAACAACCTGGAACTATTAGAACATATTGAAACTTTTTAGAGTAAAATACTAAAAGTTTATTAATGTTCCTTCAAAAGTTCTATGTTTATCTTTAATGAAAGCTGAATTTTGGAATCTTTAGCAATAGGAAAACTTTTTGAAAACATCTACAGTAGCAAATGGTTTTATGAAATAGCAATGAGAAAAAAATGAAAACAAATATAGTTATTTATGGCAAACAACTAATTTTTACCGCATGTCTTTGAATTTTTATCATAATAAATATAAAAAAAGTTTCTTAATTTATTTTTTGTTAATATATTATACTTATCATATTTTAAAATTCAAATTTCATTATGACAGACAAACAAATATAAACAATAAACAGTCGACTGAAAACGGATATAACCACATTTACCTATACGGTGTTTAGAATCCTTACGCACGTTTGGTCCGAGTTATGTTTACGGCTGTCGACAGTGGCCATGATTAACACGGGACTAGTTTAGGCTACACGGACCGTATTAGAGCAAACTGCCGCCGGCTGTGTCAGGTACGTATTCCATAACCTACCTCGATACACGGTCGTTATTTATAAACCACCTGTATCGAACATTTTATTAATCCTGGTTTTGTATCTAATAAAAAATTAATATTTTCACTGTAGAATAACGACTACATGGGCTGACAGTTAAATCGATATATAAACAAAAAGTCCTTATTCTTCCCATAGAGTACCAATCTTAACAAGAAAATTGTCAAAATTTCATGACATTTCATGTACTTTTGTTCAAGTTACAGCCTTCGAAGTGACGCTATTTTTGTTATTTTTTTAATCATGGAAAAAAGTGAATTTCGTGTTTTGATTAAACATTGTTTTTTGATGGGGAAAAATACCGTCCAAACAAACGAATGGCTTGATAAGTGTTACGGCACATCTGCCTCAGCTAATTCAACCGTAAAATATTGATTACTGAGTTTCATTGTAAACTACGAGCACAAATGATGTTCAGGAAGACTAAATGAGGCAGTTACTCCAGAAAACATTCGAAAAATTCTTAATTTTTTCAAATTTTTTCATTAAAAAAATCGTTTTTTCATTGTTAGGCCAAAGACTTTTCAGCCCATGTTTATTTGGTTATTTAAAATTGGTGGTATAAGGCAAATAAATTACCAGATTCTAACTTTTTACTAGCATTGTATACATAAGTGTGTATCCTTTATTATTTTAATTATTTTCAAAAAATCTAATTTTTGTATAAGAGGAGTAGATTTTTATTTTTATTTGGAATTTTCAATTTTATAATATAATAAGTAATATATAATTATTTATTTGATTTAAGGCCTAATCTATGTAAATTAATACCTTAATCTTAAACTGATATTATAGAAAATAAGCATATTAACCCATTTAAAGATATCGTCTTTTTAAAAGATCAATATAAATCTACCTTTATTTAATACGAAGTCTGATATATGTATAAATGGCGCTATACATTTAACATAATTATTGTATTAGAATATTACTATGTATGTATATTATCGATAATATGGGTAATACCTACATAGGCCCATACCGGCCTTTTAAAAGGACGGAACTTTTCCACCAATCAGAAAACGGACATATTTTTGAAAATATGTTTTAATGTTTTTATTCCATTACATTAACGATAATAACAAAAACAAAAATTAAATTCTTAGCAAAAATAGTTTCAGGTTTAAAAATATCAAATCAATTATTTATTTATTTATTTAAGTTTTAGACATATTAAATAAATTCTAGGACTGATCCTGTACTTATCTACCAATCTACCTTCTTCTAATTATCAGGTTTGTTGGAAAATGGTAATAATTTAAAATTAACTCGATTATATCCTGTCATCACAGTACAATAGATGCACCTTTTGTGTTAAAATATCTAATATGTAAGTTCCTGGGTAAAAAGTTTAATTTTTGTTTTTAATATTATAACTCGTGTGTGAAAATTAATTTCTGTTTCCATATAAAGAATATAATTTATTTTTTGTGGCATTTATCAAGTTTTTAGGTAAACTTATTCTCAGAAATATTGAACGACGTTTAATAAGAAATACTTAATCGTGATTTTGATTTTATATTACACATAATTATATATTTTCACTATAATAATGTCTGTTGATAATATATTTTTCATGCATATCAAATTATGAATATTGATAACTATAATTATCATAAAATAATTCATAATTATAAATAATAAAAAAATACAGTGAACTTAAAAATACATAAGGTACTGACACCGGTCTTGGATAATACCCCAGTGTTGGACACATCTTTACTTAAATGTACTAAATTAGAAATATTTGTTGATATTTCATTACTGCCATTACTGAATCATAATTAATCTATAGACATTTAACTATAAAACGGCTTATTTGATGACAATCAGGTGACAAAATGGTGGACATTTAAACTAATTATTAGTATAATCTATTTATTAATTATTATTTTAACATAGCATCTGCTTTTATATCATAGTATCCATTACTGGTTTTACTTTATCCATTACTGGAGAAAAAACATAAACAAAATAAAGGGCTATAATTAAAAAAAAAACTTCATTTCGGACTTTGATAATTAAATTGATTAAATAATACTTTTTATTAGTAACGTGAGTTATGATAATTATAAAAAAGAAGAAAAAACAGTATACCATGTTCTTAAAGCGGCCAAGGCTGGTGCCAGTTCCTTACTATACCAAAAATAAATAACTCGATCAACCTAAAATTTGTAAAAAAAAACATGTCAAATTATTAACTGTGAACTAAAACAGTTGTGTATAATAATACCACTAAACTATCCGATTAATCACATAATTTGTTTTAAATTATGTTCTTCCACTACATATAAATCAAAATACTAAAAAAACTAATACATAAATAACATAGCACAGGTCATATTGTAGAAAGAGAAAGATATCGATTTAAATAATAAAAATATATCAACTACCCCTAATCCCCATCTGTGATCTTGCACCCTCCTTCACGAGGGGCAGGTTTCCCCTATTCAGAACATTGGTTTGCCGTTGCATTGTGTTTATAAACAGCAGACAATAGTCTGTATGTTTATATGTATTTGTATGTATACATAATATATATTATATATGTAGTTCAATTTTTAATAAAGGAATATTTTAAAGATTTTGATTAAATCTTTATGTTTTAAATTAGATCATATCTATAAATTATAAATTATCCAGAATCTTTTTTAGGTTGAATGAATATAATTAGTATTTACTCTTTTTGTTTTTTATCAACGTTTTTCAAATTCATCGTGGGTAAAAAAATTTATTTTATATACATATATTTTGCTTCCTCGCAATATCGAAGATACGAGAAGCTTTGTGATCGTTTTAGAATAAGACAAAAAATTGTTCTCCGATTTCAAAATTTTAAATTGATCTTTCCGTTTCAGGTCAAGACAAACACTTTTCGTTCCATGTCTGTCTATCTGTCCATCTGTCCCCTGAATCATTATCACACGCATAAATCAAGAACCACTGAACCTATATTAATGAAACTTGGTTGGATGTTTGAATCTGGCTAGAGAACGGTCCCATTTCAAAATCATCAATATTTTGGGTAAGGGTGAAGGATGACATCCCAAAATATTTTTTTTTTCAAGATATCTCAAGAACGACAATTGTTACGTAAAAATTATATAGACCTTTGTTGTAGAGCATTCAATTTTCTATAACATAAGTCTACAACGTTTGTTGTAAATATATATAATATGTTTATAAATTTGACGTTTTAAATGTCATTTTAACGATTGCATATGTGTACATTTAGATTGATCTTTTCAAACCAATACTATTATGTACCAAACTTTTTTCTATAATATCTCCTACGAGAAGTGCGCTAGGAAAGCCGGGTGCACTATTGGAGGACCCTGTATATATTTTCTACAAACTATAATATATACAAAATGATATTTTATTAAACTGACAGATATATGTGTATCTTTCTTATCCGTGAGGCTCACCTCCCCATGTATTTTTTCTAGATCCACCACTGTCCTTGTGTGTATGTGTGAGAGAGTGAATATGTGTGTGTACCCCTTCAACCCTTAGGGCGGTGTTCTCTGTCGATAAGGTGCATTTTAATTAATCAGCTATTTAGCTTGCTCCACTAATCTTTCCCACAAAAGCGCACGCTCGTGTGCGCAATAAAATTTAATACAGATCCGTAAATGGGATGTGAAAATTTATATCTGCGCGATGATTTACTTTTTCAATCTGAGCAATATAATATAACCTATATTTTTAGTGTTATTGTTTACTAAAATTCAAGATGAAATTCATTTATTTTATGTGCTGTATTAACACTTATCTTATAAAATGTACTATTGAAAGATCAAACGAAAATTACAATATACAATACAATTTTAATTTTATCAATATACATAAACAAAATCTTTTTTCTAATATTTCTAAAAACGCTAAATAAAAAAATGAATTAATCTGTCTGACATCTAAATTACTATATATGTATACCAAAGTATCTTTCATATATAGAAACAATTTATTTGCTAGATTATTGCTATTAGCTATGAATTAACTGTCTTCTAGAAGCTTCCAACCAGAATTCTATAATTTTAAGATATGTTACATTAAAAAATGTGTATTATTTATTGACTCCTTAAGTTCTGTATTTAATTAAATAAATAAATAAATAAATAACTTAAAACATGATTCCCAAAAAAATACCAATGTGTTAACACTGATAACATATATTTTTTTCTATATGTACATTAGAAACGCTTAAATTTCGAGGTAAAAAAGATTCGAGTTATAAATGTTTTTACAGGCACAAGTTTGACTTACAGAAGTTTAACATCTATGTAATGCGTTATCGAATTTGTGGTCGCCAAACGATAACTTCAATAAAACGATAAATATCTCCTAAATTATTTCGGGTTATTGAAGGTCGAGTTTTGCGGTTTATAGAGGTTCTACTGTAAATAAGTCCAAGAAAACTTTGATTTATAACTTTATCATTAAATTGTTTTTTATTAATAAAATAATAAAACATATCGACTCCTTTCAAAGAAATACATTCCATTTAACTATATTATACCGGATGGTCTATTTAAATTGAGACAAGTAAATATTTCGAAAACTAAAGAATTTCAGAGAAAATGTTTGGTACAAAAGTTGCAGGGTTAGGAGGGGGAAAACTAATGAATGTAAAAAAATTGAACTTGAGTGTATGTTTTAAGGTCATTTTGAGGTCAACTTCATTTTTTTAAATGGAAATATATATATTTTTTTGCATATTCGTATTCTACAATAAAAAGGAAATAACTTTTGTCTAAAAAGTTTTTTCGAGAACCTTCCTGTTGAAACCACATTCTTCTTTTTTCTTCATCAGTTAGTTTATGTAGTTCATATAGCACTTGATCCAAAAAGTTTCCATAACAACAATATATTTGGAAAGGCTTTCAGTTTTCCAGTTTGGCTATAGGCTTTCGAATTATTTTGAAATATCTAATTATTATCATGTTGAAAAATGTATTGAAGTTGATGGTTATCACTTCGAATATTTATTATTTACATTAATAAAACATTTTAAATTTCCATTATTTTTAGTTTCATTTTTTCTAGAAGAATAATTTCAGATATTTTTAACAAAAAAAATATATTTAAAAAAAATTAAAATTGGGATTTAAAAAAACTTTTTAGACAAAAGTTATTTCCTTTTTGTTGTAGAATACGAATATGTAAAAAAATATATATTTCCATTTTAAAAAATGAAGTTGACCTCAAAATGACCTTAAAACATACACTCAAGTTCAAATTTTTTACATTCATTAGTTTTCCCCCTCCTAACCCTGCAACTTTTATACCAAACATTTTCTCTAAAAATTCTTGGTTTTTAAAATATTTACTTGTCTCAATTTAAATAGACCACCCGGTATATTCATTGCTTAAACATTTTACAATATTTTTATCGTCACTCTGTGCATTTCTAACACAAAACGTGTAGTGTATTTTTAATATATAAATTGGGACAAATATCACTACTTATATGTCGCATGATAAATGATGAATTGAAATAAAACATTGTAGATAAATATGAAACCTGTTTTAACAGCGCGTGCAAAATGATCTCTGTACCGATAAGTGCCGGTGTTGAACGACCGAAATCCAGATAAAACGTTCTAACAAACGTTACCCTGTTTGTTCCTACATTCAAGGTAAAATTATTTAGCTTTTGACTTCACTGCAGTGATTTCGAAACGTCTAGTAGTTTTCTAACTTTAATTGACATATATAATTAATGTTTAATTTCTATTCAATACATACATATTTTTATTAATTGTTTTAAAATACAAAAAAATACATTTATCTATATATAGTTTTCGAAAAAAAAAAATGTTCATACTATTGGGCTTTGCTGCTCTTTATGAAAATCAAATTAATTCACTTAAATTTGAAAAACTAAGAAATAAAATTAATACTAATTTATTTCGGTCAATTCAAATTTTAATGGATATTATTAAGACAAAAAAATTAAAATATAATGCCGTGTTTAGATCAGAAAGACAAAGTAGCAACACCTTAGATTAGGAAAGACTATGGATCTTTTCTTAATTGTCAAAATCGCATATTATCCTAGAGGCGTCAGTTGAAAATTTATAATATGCAAATATGATTTAAATTACAATTAAATTTAGTATGTATGAGAGATGATAGTTCCAAATAGACATTTCTCTGTTGATCAATTATCACTGAAGTACTTTTAAAGACAATATAAAACATTTATTATTAATTGATTTTATAATTCAAAACAATTGATATTTATTTTAAAATCTTAATGATACGCCATTGACTCGTGGAGCGATATGGTAACAGTGTTTTTTTTTTACAAAATAGCAACAAACCCTATATATTTTTAAAAACGCAGTATTGCTATTTTGTCTTTTGGTCTAAACACAGTATTGGGAAAGAAATGTAAAAACCAATTAAGTACCGACGAAATGAAATTAATTTAAGCTCTTTTGGATGTTCATCTCAAAAGTAAAAGTTTTACATCCACTGATTAATTTTCGAAAGGAATGGAATGCGGTTTGGTTTTGATATATTTTAATATAAATAATTATTAGGTGTCATAATTATCACGACCGAAGCGTACTTTTAAAAAATGGGTGAGTAAATGGAAAACATTTATCCATAAATCGTTTCAAGAAATAAAGCAGATAAATAAACGTGTACATAAAAAATAAAATTAATATCACAGCCACCTCTATCAAATATATCCGAAATAGCAAAGTCGTGTTCGGCAGTGGTACCAACCGACCAGTTTTTTATTCGTACAAACTTCTGTAGACGCAGTAGGCTGTCAGCACCTGTCAACCAAAACGAAAGTAGTTCTAGGTATGATGATATACACGGCTGTATCCAATGGAGGTATATGCAAAGACAACGGGAGGGACATTTCATTTATATATTTACTTGTATCTTCCTATAGAATTTCAATAAACAAATAGTTACCAAGATTTATATAGTCTTTTACTTGAATGAAAAAGCTGATAACTTATCGTAGATGGCAACAGTTTATACCTATATAAAGAACTCCAAATTATAACGTTTATTTATGCCAAAAATATGAAATACTAGCTAATTTCTGTTATGATAGTCGATAAAACAAGTGTTTAGTTTTGCATTTGTACGCTAGATGCCTTTACGCCTGTAAAAGTACAACCTATCGCGCGTACACCCGTTTCATTTTATCTAATCAATTTTTCGGGATACAAAATAGCCTATGTCCTTCCTCAGGGCGCAAGCTAACTCCTTGATAAATTTCATCAAGATCGGTTCAGCGGTTTAGTCGTGAAATGGTAACAAACAGACAGAGACATTTTCGCATTTATAATATTAATATGGATTATTACTTTGGTTTTGAAATTGTAAGTTAATTAAATGCCCTGATTAACCAAATCAAAAGTTACCAAACACTTTGAGATAAACTGTGAATAACTATCGTTTGTATAGAAGCTATATTTAGACTTGTATCATTAAGTAGGCGATGACTGTGTTATTGTAATTTTAATTAGTGATCAACTATTGGCATAACTCATTACGCCCACACAAATATCACCACTGCGAGTATTATGTTCTTAGACGTGCTCAGATCCATTGTTTATGTTTGTCAGCCATATTTACAACATGTTACATCGAAACCGTGTATCTTTAAGCTTCATTTGATATTATTTAGTCGGTGGGCGATTAGAAGAAACATCGGATTCTTTTCGTGTTGTTTTTAGTTGCGTGTCAGAATACAGGTAGCATGTATTAAGTGGAAATTATTGGTATTTAATAACTCAGCATTTATTATGTATAGCACTAGTACCAGTTGTAGATAATTAGGTGTATAGGGAACGGGGGAAAATGTTCTTAATTTAATTAATTAATATATGTAACATTAGGGTGCTTAATTATTTTTTTCCGACCCCATTGACCTATGTTTTAGCTTTGGATCAAAAGTTAACTGTCCCAAAATTTCAGACTCGTAGATCAAACCTGTGAACGGCGCAAACCGAGTTTTTTTCCAATTTGATTAACATGGGAAAAATTAATATTTTACTTATGCGTGAATAGCTCGTTGAAAAATGTATTTATTTTAATTTCTTACAGCAGTATACTATAGAGAATTAAATTTCCTACAAAAAAGATCACAAGTGTTCAATTCATAGATCCAGTATTTTAAAAGATATTTTCGTTTAAAAATCATCACAAAAAGTAAAATCCCATTTTTACCATAATTTAAAATATATATATATATATATAAATATCTTTAAAATTACTGCATTTATGAATTGAGCACTTAATAATTCTCTAGAAAAAGTAATTTTTTTCATGTTAATCAAATGGGAAAAAGACTCGGTTTGCGCCGTTCACAGGTTTGATCTACGCGTCTGAAATTTTGGGACAATTAACTTAGGCTAAAACATAGGCTAATGGGACCAAAAAAATAAAAATAAAAAAACACCCTAATGTAACATCATACATTTATATGTATGATGCTACATTTATACCAATAGTGTCCAGACAAAAACTTTTTCAGCTAAAGTGGTTCACCAGATAGCTACTAATATAGCAACAATTTTAGATACCACTTAGAGAAGAGATTTGGTGAATTTACAAATAACTTGAAAGAAAAAAATAAGCACATAATAATATTAGGTTGAAATTATAAATATTAATTTAGCTAGCATAAAATACTACAACTAATTTTCAATGTTCATGATTTTTTCTGATTTTTCTGAGCGTTCCTCTTGATGATAAAGGTGGGCAACACCAATTTTTAAACGTTTTTCCCTAAAATGTTTTTAAAAATGCATAAAAAATACATCATATACAATGTATTATTGAATTCGTGCTTCAATAAGCTTTCATTTGACACTCTACAAGATGCACTTGAAATTTTTTTTTCCATTTCCCAATTTACTCTCTGAACTTTTTATACTTCACGTCTATAATTGGGCCACCACATTTTATCTCTGCGCTAAATTTCACATTTTTACGTCGAATAGTTTCAGAGAAAATCTCCGATAACAGACGGACGAACGGACGGACACCGAAGTGATTCTATAAATGTTCCGTTTAACATGGAACACTAAAAACAGCTTAGTTTTTGGAGTTAGAAACACTTCAGTTAATAGGCGAGCGGATTATCGAGTCTAGCTCGCTTAGAAATGGCAGTAACCGACCAATCGACGTTCTAGTGGCTAAAAATGATTTTATTAAATTCTTTATATTTTTCTGAGAAAAAACATCTATATACATGATATTTTTTTATGCGGTCCTTCAATAGGTACACACATTTTTTTGTTTAATAAATCTAAATCTGCATTAAAAAATCTGAAAAAATTATGTAAGCTTCATTGGATTAAAATGAACATTTTTTGTCTCATAAACTTTTTTTTAAAATCAATAGTTTTGAAGATAAAAAATATTTTTAATTTTAAAAATAGCGAAAAATTTGTATATTTGTGATTTTTTTTCTCGGAAACTAATTGTTCAATCAGAATAAATCAAAAACAAAAAGAATCAGCCAACTTTAAACTATAACTAGATTTTTTTTCATTTTGATCATTACTGTAATTAAATGTAAAAACTTCATTAGAGCCGAACTCACTCTTTGCGCCGTAAATCGATACCATGGCTGGCTACAACATTCATTTAATAATTGAAATATTTGAATACTGAGATGAAAGCTTCAATAAAAACACTTTAGAATATTTTTATTGCACATTTATTTGTCACGATTATTTTCTTTATTTTAATATTATACTTATCAGAACATCTACAAAAAATATTTTTGTTCTTGTTGCGGAAAATTTCCTTGTACAGCTAAAACATGCTCTTGTTTGGATTTAGATTTAAAATGTTGTTCAGTTTGTAGATGTTCTGATAAGTGTAATAATAAAGAAAATAATTGTGACAAATAAATGTGCAATAAAAATATTCTAAAGTGTTTTTATTCAAATAATATAATTCGTATATTTTCATTGATAATATTCGCATTTAATAATAAATTTTAAATGTCCAATACTTGCAATGAAGTATTATTTAGATATTTTCTAATTTATGTACCTTCACGTATTATTAACATTCAACAAAATATTCATAATAATTACTAAATAAACAAAACACAGACTTAAGTACATTTATATGTATTTAAAGAAAATGCATTGCAAAGATAATTTATTCTTTATTTGTAAACACAACTTCAGAAAATAAGTATTAAGAATATGTAAATAAAGTACTATTGTTTTTAATAATGTAATTATTAAAATAAACTTCTGAAAATAAATTACATCTATCCGGTCGATTCAAAAACATTTTAACAGTAGACGAAGAAAAACATGTATTATATAAAAACAATTTATCATGAAAAGTGTAAATTATTTTAAGGGCGTATAATACTAAGTCTAAACAATACCTATGGGTTTGCAAACCAACCCTTCCAGAGTAGAGCTGGGCGTGGGCCTTGAATTTTTCGGGTTACGATCGTGACTCGATGTGACCGTGCGTGAGTACATTTTTCTCGTGCGTGAGTCTGTGAGTATATTTTCAAGATAATTTTTTAATATCTGAACTAATAATGCACAAATATAATAATGTTTTAAAACAAATTTTGGCACTCAAAAATACAGTATAAAAACTAAATGTCATTTTTAGAATCACTTTCACATGGTCAGTATTGGCAACTCTATCAGAATTCACCAAAAAATGCATTGAAATTTTATTTTCTTATTGTTTTGTTTGCTATTACTTGTACTAGAAATGCAGTTTAAAAAAAATAATATAAATATAAAATATACCCATAATATATTGCACGTAAAAAACATTAATTTTCATCATTTCAAAATTTAATTTACAACAAATACATTAAACCGGGTCAAGTGCGTGATCGGGCGTGAGTAAAAAAATAGAATTCGTGAGCGTGCGTGATCGTGAATACGTTTTTGATAACCGTAAGTGAGCGGGCGTGACTAATGATTATTCTTTCATAAGCGTGAGCAAAAATTACTCACGCGTCCAGCTCTATTCCAGAGATATGAGCAATTTGTAATCGCACCACGATCTTTCTCGACACTTCGATTTGTTTGCAGCGTTTTGTCTTGCCAAACGATCTTTCTCGATGCTTCCAGCGAATTTCACAGCAATTCCTTACGAACCCATGCTGATTAGACTATTTTAACTCATTTTAATTAGTACTACAGTTCATTAGAATTTTAAATATTTTTTAACACTCTATTAAAATGTTATAAACTTTTACAGTAGAGGTATAAATTTGAAGTTAGTGCTTGACATGGAAAGCAAGCCTGTTCATTATAGAATAACCAGCATCTATTTAATCTTTAATGATGATACTATATCTGTTATTATCGTTATTGTATGCCCACAATTTCAATATAACTTATTGTTAGAAATAAACTGTTACGAACCAGAAATCTTCAATTCCTTTTAAAGTAAATACTGTTTTCGTTACAGACATTTCAATGGAGTCTTTGTGGCACAAATGTGCTAATTGAATGCAACCAAATGTGAAATTTATTTATATTTCCTCTTATTTGTGGTTCTACCTTCGCAATGCACTTATACTCCCCTTTCTCTCGGGTCCGTTTGATCAGTAAAGTAACTCTGACAATGAATACGGAAGCTGTAATGTGATGAATATCGTTTAGCGTTAATCAGGGCCGGGCTTTGTTTCTGCGAAATGTACACCTAATTATAATAACCAATTCAAAACAAAGATACATACTAAGTCTAAGTACTTACTCTGTAATTTTTTCATTTTGTATACTAAGAGAATGACCCCATATCTTATCGTGGGCCCCTAAACCAGGATTTTTAACGGCCCCCATCCTGCTAAAACTTTTCGACGACCAAAAAATCTTTTTTACTGTGGGGCCATGATTAACAATAAGAGTTTATTGATAAAACTAAAGATATTATATATAAAACAAGGATTTCTTGACCCAAGTCTCCCAAGTCAATTTTTTTTCATTACAAACATCATAATAATGATAATGATACATAATAGAAAATAGCATGACTTGGCCATTAAAATGCAAACACCTGAAACTTTTAAAAATGTATTAATTAATAAGGTTGTCAACTTTGTAAATTTTAGTAATGATAGTGATTATGTAAGTACATTAATTTAAAAACATAATAAATAAATGACATAACCTCACTTAATAATTATATTGCTTCCTCGCAATATCGAAGATACGAGAAGGTTTGTGGTCGTTTTAGATTGAGACAAAAAAAAATGTTCTCCGATTTCAAAATTTTATATTGATCTTTCCGTTTCACACTTTTCGTTCCATATCTGCCTGTCTGTCCGTGTGTCCGTCCGTCCGTCCGTCTGTCCCCTGAATCCTTGTCATACGCATAACTCATGAACCACTGAACCGATATTATTGAAACTTGAATCGTGTGTAAGGGGGAGAGATGACATTCCAAAATATTTATTTTTCAAGATATCTCAAGAACGACACATAATTACGTGAAAATTTTATAGAATATTTTTTGTAGAGAATTAAATTTTCTAAAATATGGGTCTACAACGTTTGTTGTAAAATATTCCCTTACAAAGATTTATCTCAATTTATTTTTAAAAATCGTGTTTTATTTTTTTAAATTGATATTTACTTTGACATATTAAAAGTCATTTTAACGATTTAAATGTCATTTGGACGTTTGCATAAATTTAGATTTAGATTGAAAATGTCAAAAAATTAAAAATATACGAAAAAATAATCAGGTGCATCTTATGAAAAATTTCGAACTAATATTTTTTAGTAAAATTGTATAAAAATTAAATGGTTAACCAATTCCAGGCAATTTATCTAAACACTATCGGTTTTAATTTAAATTGTTCAATAATTAACTACATTTGGTGAATTTAGCACGAGGAAGAACTGTGCATTTACTTGGCAGATGCTTTTTTACATTGCTCCGTCACAAAAGAATAAATAAATACAAAAACTGAAAAAAGTATTCCACAAATACTTAATAAATAATACTTACATTTATCATAGTACCTACGTTAAAATGCAAAAATACCAAATTTCATCTTGATTAAAGATGTAACGTATTAAAACAGAATTCAATATAAACATTTAATCATTGTAATTTGCAAAAATTTATACCTTTGAATAAAATAATTAAAATACAACAGATTATTATAATATTTCAGTTGCAGCTACTGTGGCGCTTCTCGGCGGATATTTTTTTAAAGTAGTTCTCGTTCTACAGTACTATCAAAAAGTAACGCTTATAATACTATGGTAAAATATCGTAAAAAAATTATTAACTATCAGACTAACTAATATTTCAATTTTTTCAGAAATATCGTTTTTCTTTTAAATAAACTGAAAATTTCCTTACTTCTAGTTATCCGATTTGATAGAGTTCTTTTAATAGAGTTCTATTCTGATAATAGATTAAGTTAATTCAAAAGGATTTCTGTTAGTATTTATTACGTTTTGTGACCTGCCGACACTTAAAAATATCAATTTCTCGACAAATTTAAATTTGTTTATATATTGAACAGAAAATTAAAACGAATCGATATTTAACTAACAAGTAAATATGGAGACTGTAATGTTCTCTTTCAAAAAATGTAAAATTTTAAATGGGCTACTAAATAAATTTAAGATATAATGCTAATTTTATCAATGCACATATGCAAAAAATTGTTAGGACGAGAATAGAACACACTTCCCAAGCATAGCTTGCTTGGGGTGTGCAATTAAATTAACAATAGTTGTCTAAATTAAGGTTTTTCAGTTTTTCTTGTATTTTACTTTAAGAGAAACAATTTCTAATTGATTTATCAAAATGACTTGAAATTTGAATACATAATACTAGACTACATAACAAACATTTTAAGCCAATTCCGCGAAGTTCGTGTAATATATAGTTCCAAAGTACTATACATATACCGAATAGGAGATATTTTATATCCACCTAATAAATAAGAATTTCTAAAAACGTGTTCTTTAGATACAATTATTTTATTTTAATATCTTTTTTAACTATAAACCCATACAACTATAGGTTTCACTCTCCTACCAATTAGCACATTAGTGGTACGGCCTTCCGTGGAGCGCTTTAACTCGAAGACAATAATGATGTGTGTTATGTAAATGAGCTCTGTTTATAAATAAGTCATCAACACAAAAACACTTGCCGTTTGTTTGGTTTTGCACTCATGATAATTGCAGATTTATCGGTAAATATTTATAGAGACAGGGATGCTAAAAATGTTGCAAAAATATCACAAATGTATGTACATTTTTTAAGAGCTATGCAAGTGAAGTAGCCTTCAAAAATTCTCAAGAAACATGGAAGATGTTTCTAAGAACCAATAGTTTTCCAATAGAAGGATTTTCTATGAAAATTTCATTATTTAATTTATAATTGCTTCAAGAATGTTTCTGAAAAAGAACTAGAACATTACGACTAATTAATATTATTTATTACTTATTTTAAATAAGATAGTTTATGAAATTGTATGCAAGGTTCACTTTTAATAATGAATTCTTAGAATACTTTTTTATGTTTCCATGTTAAATCTACATTTCATCGAATACACTGTTGACACAAAGACAACAGTGTTTGGTGAAGGGGTTGATGATTCTATGAAACTTCATGTTAAATATTTGAAAAATGATATTATATAATAAAAAACTGAGATAAAAATAAAATAAGACTTAGTTCTGTCTTTTATACACATGTATACTTTTATATTCTATTAAGCCCAATCGTAAATAAGTATAATCATTTTTGAATAATTTGATAGAAATAGCTCGATTTCATTAAAACAAGTAGTTAACAAATATTTATATTTATCTCTTACATGAACTGAAAACTTTATATCGCTATTAAATTTCATTCTAGCCAACTGTTAAAATTATATGATATCAGGTTGTTTCATAACTGAATATCAATATTAAAGGGGGTTAATCTGTGCATGATTTTAGGACAAAAAGTTTTCGCTTTATTTTTGATATACAGAATGATCAAGAATTTTGTTATTAATTATTAACAGTCAATTAAAATTATTTACTAATTTAATCAGAAATTACTATAAGTTATGTAGTTGTTAATGAATCATTTCAATAAAAAGTATAAAGAATACTTAAAGAGTAAAAATATTTTATTTTCACGTACATACAGATAATTGTTCTTTATATTTCACTGAAACACAGTTCAAGATACGAAAAAAAGTCGAGAGATCTTTTTTATCACAAAATAAAGCATTATTAATAAAATAATGTTTGTTTTTTAAAAAAAGCAGTGGCGTATAATTTTTTCATTCAAAATAATCAAGATGACATTAATTGGGACGCCACTTGTTGAAACTGAAAATTCGTTTTTTTTGCTAAATATGTATCTCTACACCATGTTTACACCCACCAAGTTTTATAAAAATATCTAATGTAGTTTAGGAGTTATTAAAAAAAAACAATTTTTGAAAAAATCTTGATCATTATGTACATATATCATAAATAAAACGAAAACGGACTTATGTTTATATGCACTTTTTGTCTTAAAATCATGCACAGATTAACTCTCTACAATATTGACATTTTTAAAGTTAAACTCTGGATAACTATCGTTTATGAAACCGGACTAATGGATTTTCTTTGAATATGAATATTAAACTTATGTATATTGTATATGTAGATACTCAAATATGAAATAAAATAAATAATTTTTATTTAAACATAAATCACTTGACTAGTATCAGGTAATTTATATAAATCCAATTAAATCTGAACACCGCATAATTCTTCCAGAGACAATCGGAGCAATTAGAGGTCGGATTCTTGACTCATTAGATAACAGTAGGTAATTAATGAAATATTTTAATTTTTAGGAATTTCAGCTGTCAACACAAACTGGACTAACAGGACCACCTTGTATTTATAGTAAGTTGAATGAACAAGTTACATCAATACTTACAGAAAGACTGGTCTTTTTACTATAAAACAGTGCTACCAAAACAAATTACAAAAATATACATTTTTGAACAAAAAATGTATAAAAATCATAATTCTAAAATCGAAATTTAAAGATTGCTTCAGCAAAAAATAACCAATTTTTAAATAAAAATTATGTATCATCTAGATAACAATACATACAAGTTTAACATTAATTAAGATTTTATTCCAATACAACCCCTATAATTTTTTCTTTAACTTAACTTTACAGTTAATATTCAATTGTTTTAATACATTTTACAATCAAAAAATAACAAATAAAACAACATATAACTTTTGAATACTGCTGGTACAATTGGTCCTAAATGGATAATTCATTCAATGATGTAGGTGTGTTCAACTTTTTTTGTAGCATCTTGTAGTGATAAAAAGCTATATTTAAAATATCCGTATATTAACTTCAAACTTTATGTGACTTTCATACTACCTCATATAAATGTAATAGTATTTTTTTTTAATAAATTTCAACCAATGCATTTGCAATGACGTTTATTTGTGTTTATAGATATGCTAACAAAACTATAATCGATATTCAAATTTTAAATTAGAAAGTATTGACTTTAAATTATATATTATTTTAAATGTTTGTACATAAATTTATTTTGTATTTGTCTTCACTTAAAATATTTGAATGCACATAGATTTCCTTCATTGGAATTACTTCAGTGTTAAATCATATTAAGTCCAAATCATATTTTACATGCTAGTCAATTTGAGTAAAATAGTAATAATTATTATTCAATTAATTACTATATACAGTACCTACATAGCCATAAAGTACAAAAACATGAAATCTATATATACAGGATATTATAAAACGCAACGTATCTGTCTATCTGTCCGTTAGTGCTTATTACTGGAGAACCTTTTATCTAATTTACATGTTTTTTAAATGCATGTTCTTTGCCCAGGTTTTAGTATATATTTTGTTACGTTAGGTAACATAAGGAATTCGCATGACGATAATAGTAAATCAATTCGGAAAAAGGTTTCCCGCCCGCGCGCTCTTTTGCAATACGTTGCCTAAACCGTTAAATATTGAACAATATAATGTAGTAAAGAATTATGTAGAGTAAAAAGATCTAAAATAAACTCCGCGATACCATATATCTATAACATTTAAGCGAGTGAAGCCACGGGCACAGCTAGTATAAAATAAAATGGCTAGTTTTAAAAAGGTTATTTCTCTAGTAACATAAATTTATACAGGATTATTACACCAAGTATAAAAAAGTAACAGTCGTTTGAGGAAGTTATTTTAGGAAAAAAACTTTATATGAATGTGTCCGAAAATTCTTCTTGAGGGAGCTGCAGCCTCTCAAAAATGACTAGTTTTTATTTAATATCTAGAGAACCTATTGTGATACAGTTATATACAGAAATTATGTGTTAACGATTTTCAGTATCAATCAATAATTATTTGGCCCTGGGTTACATGGAGTAACTGGGTCCTTCTATTTTGATCTTGTATTTTTTTTATCTTTATTTATCTAATACACATAACATATTCGATCTACTGTTTATTTTTTTAACATTCGTTGTAAATCATCCTGTATATAACCAAATTATCTAAGAAATAATACGTATATGTAATGTACAAGTCATAGATTGTTGATATACCTAGTTTGTTTTGTTTTTTCTATGTATCTTAGCATGTTGTTCTGGGACTAACATTTAAAATACTATTATTAACTATTTAATGAAGCCAAGCCTGATCCAAATTATATATTTATTTAAAACTTTTATACCCACATTATTAAACAAAACAAAAGTTTCGAAGTAATATTTTTCCCATCATCCCTTCTAGCAAAAAAGAAAAGTTATAATTACGGCTCCGAGAGAATTTACAGTCCACTTTAATAAATTTCATCTTTAATGAAGTCGATCCATCCCTCGAAACCCAACCTACCTGGTAAATCACTCACCGATACTAAGGGTAATTAAAGGTAACCCACTGAAGCTGCGTACAGACTACAGACAACAACGGACAAAGCCAACTAGACGCTATTTTAAAATGGTAATATTATATTACATCAGTGTTCAAATTTTAATGAGTTAATTCACTATAATAATGTTTTTGTTAATCATAAAACGGAATGTTATTGTTTCAAGAATATAGACATAAATACAAAAGAGAATTATAATTTATTTTTAAAAAAAACATCTTTGGAAATTTTTTTGCAAAAATATTTAACGCACTTTAGTTTGGAGTTCAACCGAAAATTTCTTGCAAAATTCATTTAAATCGAAGATGGTGAGGTACAGGCCTGTCTGACGTAGAATGACTCTTTTATTTCTATAAGCTTTCAAATTTTAATTTTGTTATGCTTTTTATGTAATTATTGAATCAATTTAATAATGAACAACAAAAAACTTTTTAAAGAAAAAAATAAAACCGACTTAAAAAACCCTAAAAATACTGAAAAGTATGTACTTATAAATATAATTTTAACAGTTTTTGAAGTCTGTTTTATTTTTTTTCTTAAAAATTTTTTAATTATAAAATTAATTAATAATTAAATGACTTGGCACTGACTTCAAAAACTGTTAAAAATCTCTATATACATATAAAAATTAATGTTTGTATGAGGTTTATCCACTCGGAAATTAATGAACCAATTTCAATGCGGTTTTCACCAATAGTTAGATAATTTTCCTGTGCAGTATGATAGCTATTAATATTTTATGAAAATTTAAGATTTAACATCAAAAGTCTAAAAAAATATTTATCAAGTCGTGTTTTGTTTCCATGATGTCACAGCATACAACTGTCATTTAGGTATATACAAACATAGTACCTAGCCATGGAATACAGAATTCTATAGTTCACGTTTTCAATATTTTATTTTATTAATTTAGTTTACTATGGTCACGTCTCTTTCAAATACTTTGTCGAACAATTTGATGATTTTTGACACATATTAACAATTAAATGAAAGAAATATTTTACTTCCAAGAAAGGTAAAATATCGAAATTAATTATTATGATTATTGCTAACCTAATGTCCAGTATTATAAAGGAGCTAGCAAAATTTACTAGCTAGCAAGCACTTTCAAATAGGGTATCAAACTTATATGATAGTTTTATTGGAGTTTTTGACAGATAATTTCATGCATAGAAAGTAAAAACAAAGATATGTAACGTATATTTACTAAAGTGTATTTACTAACTTTGAGTAAAAACGGTAAAAACTAACATACTGCGCTTGCAAATATCTGTTAAAAACTCGAAGAGAACTGTCATATAAGTTTGATACCTCATTTGAGAGTGCTTGCTAGCTAGAAAATTTGTTAGCTCCTTTATAATACCTGACATAAGTATTAATTTATTTTTGATTTTCATACAAATTCTAAAACAAGACCTGGTGTTTCCTGTTAGTTTGAAATTATAATTTTACACGATTTTCTCAATAACTACTGAACGGATTTTATTCCGGTTTTCACTAATGGATAGGTAAAATTTAGGTGTATACTTTTGAGTGGCGTATCTTGGAAGTCCACGGTGAAATTCTAATAAAATTTATGTGGAACCACCTCGGAAGTATACTCTTTCAAACAAACAAAAAATCATCCAAATCGGTGCATATTTGTCAGAGTTATACCCGAACATACATAAAAATATTTTTTTAATATCGAATTGAGAAGTGAGAACCTCCTTCTATTTTGAACTCGGTTAAAAATATAAATTTTCGAATTGTTGCTCATTCTTTGATTTAATTATTAATGTGATATGAGTATATACAGGGTGGTCCGGTTTGGGATACAGATATTTTAGGAGCTCAATCCTTGGCTCATTGTGACTAATAAATTGTACGGGAAGGTAGGGTCTATCTTCAACACCCTCTGAGCTACAGGATGTTTAAAAACTTCCTTCAGAGTAGTACTTAGCAAACTAAGATAGTCACTTTGAGGATTATTTAAATAAATTTATAACTGGAAAACTGTAAGACCTAGGTCCAAACTTGGTATAGTGAATTTGTAGGTAACATTATAACAAACCAAATAAATAATAAAAACTACCACATATTATAGGTACTTTTGGGGAAAAATGTCATTTTCATAAAAAAATTTAAAAAATAAACATACTTTTTGACTTTGATAAGCAATAACTCTGAACTGGAAACACTGCTAGCAATAATGCTAATACTGAAAAATATGTTAGTTAATTACCTATGAAACTGACTTATTATGGTTGCTCTAGTTACGTTACTTTGGAAGTTATGAGATAATCTTTGTTTGTAAGTATTACTGTGAAGGAAGTTTTTAAACACCCTGTAGCTCAGAGGGTGTTGAAGATAGACCCCACCTTCCCGTACAATTTTTTACTCACAATGAGCCAAGGAATCAGCTCTTAAAATATCTGTATCCCAAACCGGACCACCCTGTATAACTTACTTTGTAAATTACCTTATTTTCTGATACAGTTTAAGTACCACTGTAAAGTAACGAAGGCTCTCCATCCCTCACAACCTACCTGGTTAATCATTCACGGGGGTAATTAGCGGTAGTCATGTGCGAGAGAACCAATGATGCCTTATTGAGTGTTTTCCCGCAGTCGTAAAATCCACATATCTCATTAACTCAGCTCCTTCGGCCATGAAACTCATTAGTTCTGGACGGTGCTTGAAATTTAACAACATTCGTACGGCCACTTCAATGGCGTTACATCAAAAAGGTCAAAGTTAAACCCTCATATTTTAAAAATCAAAATAAAAGACCTAAGAATTTTTCTTTTAAAATAAATAAACCACGTTTTACGTGGCATAATAAGATCGTTTTCTCGATGTTTTACACATGCAGGGTCTAGAAGTTAACTACGGTACATACGGACATTAATATTATTTCAGATATACAGTGCGTTCACGATGAAAGGAACAAATTCGTTTAAAATTCAGGTCATTATTTTGTGCAAAAACGCTCGGACCCGTCGATTAGTATTTTTAATTACGGATTTTTTGACATAAGAAAATTATTTACAGGGAAAAACATATGCAGTCATCATTGATTTTTTTAAATAGAACACCCTATATATTATACCATTTTTGAATTGTGCGATAAATTCTGAACACTTTTTGTACAGCATATCATATCTCTAAAATCAGTGGTTTTCGGAATAATGACGTTTGAAAATTGGCATTTTGAAATACACACAAGTCAAATAAAATGTTTAAATTGAAAAAATAAACTTTGAACATTTTTTTAAAAGCCAACAAAAACATCCTGGTATTGCAAAAAAAATAAGAAAAAAAAAAAAATTAAAGAAAAAACATTGAACTTTTTTTTTCCTTTTTTTTCATTTTTTCTTCTTTTTTTTTTTTTTTTTGCATAACAGGATGTTTTTGTTGGCTTTGAAAAAATGTTCAAAGTTTATTTTTTCAATTTAAACATTTTATTTGAGTTGTGTGTATTTCAAAATGCCAATTTTCAAACGTCATTATTCCGAAAACCACTGATTTTAGAGATATGATATGCTGTACAAAAAGTGTTCAGAATTTATCGCACAATTCAAAAATGGTATAATATATAGGGTGTTCTATTTAAAAAAATCAATGATGACTGCATATGTTTTTCCTGAGACCCTGTATACAATTTTCTTATGTCAAAAAATCCGTAATTAATAATACTAATCGACGGGTCCGAGCGTTTTTGCACAAAATAATGACCTGAATTTTAAACGAATTTGTTCCTTTCATCGTGAACGCACTGTATACAAATATTTGTTCTTAAATAAATACATTTTACTTACATTTTTATGTTTGATCCAAACATAGAAGTTCGAAGTTCTTGGATTTGGCAATAAACACCAATTAAGAAACTACAGAAAAAAGCTTGCTTTTGATTGTGATTTGAATTAATATAGTTATAAAACAATTCAAGGCAATTTCTTAATTATTTGTATGCATCTGAAATAATTTATTAATAATAAGCCCTGTGCTCTGTAGTTAAATTCTACATCCTTTTTATGTATATCCTTAATATATATAAAGCTCAACGTCTCTCTGTCTGTCTGTCTGTCTGTCTGTCTGTCTGTCCGTTAGTTACCTTATCACTCGAGAACCACTTATCCGATTTACGAGTTTTTTTTTTTAATTCATAGGTACGTTCTCTGGCCAGGTTATAGGCTATATTTTATTACGTTAGGTAACATAACAACAAAGCAGTGACGATAATAGTAAATCAAGTCGGAAAAAATTTTGCCGTCGGCGCGCTGTTTTGTAATACGCTGCCTAAACCGTTCAATATAGAACAAAATAATGTATTAAAGAATTGTGTAGAATCAAAAGTTCTACAATTAAGTCAGCGACACGATATGTCTAACTTTTATATTTAAGCCACAATGACTGCTTTTATGTTACAAAAAAAACATAAAATATTTGGGTTTTGTTTACATGGACTTATGACCTGCAAAACATTAATCCTTATCGAAATAAATGATTTCATCGTCATAAGTACTTAATGTAGATATAGTTTGCCATTTACAGCATCCAATTTGGTCGTATAGTTAAAATATCTTAAAATATATTTATAAAGGTAACATTTTAAATGTATGGTGTCGTGCCGCATCGAAGCGATGTACATCAGACTGGATTCGCTTACGTTCGGTTGTTATTCGGAGTCCCTCGGCTGACGTTTGAGTTAATTTTGTTTTCAATAATTAACATTTAAATTTAAACAGAACACAAATTATTTGTACTTTTTTTTTCTGATTCGTTTTTGTTAGGTAATTTAGGTATTGATAAATTATTATTACAATAATAACTAATCGTGTTTGTACTTAATTAATTAAACTATATTTTTCAAAAATCCTAAACAATAATTCCGTAGTCTACGCGAGCGAAGCCGCGTGGGCCCAGCTAGTTTATATTATAAATTATAAAATTTAGTATATATTTTAAAGTTTATCACTTTAAAAAGATAAAAATATGATTTAGTAATCGGCTATACCAATTGATTTTAATTTTTATTCTTAGTTTTTAGATAATCATTAAACATTTTTTTAGTTTAGGAAAACTTCTTCAATATAGACAATAATTACAACTAAAAATCAAAATCTTCGAATAATACAATGATTTAAAAAAATTCGGAAATACATATATTTAAACTGCGTTTTTGTCAAAATACCAAAAATCTACACAAACAATGAATCGATCTGTCAGCTTAGTGGTATCATCTCTGCATACGTTTCCGTTAGTATACATTATTAGTCTTAAGTATTGAACAAATATGAATAGAAAAGTAAATCTATACTTTAGTAACGGATAATGCTAGAGGTGATTGGAAATCTTTGTGTTTTGTACAACACAAGGGATTTCCCGATTACTAAACGGCCTATGTTGAAAAGGGATGCATATCGTTAACGACCTGTGTCGAATTATCGGATTTTCAGTTTAGAAAAGGTGTACATCTATAAACCAGATATGTTATAGTATAGTGTTCAGGTGTCAACAAGGGCTGGACAATATCGTTATTATAGAAACAAAGTCTACAAAAGTTAGTTTTAGATAACTGAATGACAATTGTATGTATAATCACGTCACTCTTATAATAATTTTAGTGTACCTACCGGTTTATAAAAAATATGGACAAGTGCAAGTAGAACTCGCGCCCTGAAGGTGCCGTACTATTATATAAAACTTAATTATTTACTATACAGGATGACCCATTTTAAGTGCACACCTCTGATTACTTTTAAAATATACGAAAAAAATAATCAGGTGCGTCTTAAGAAAAATTTCGAACTAATATTTTTTAGTAAAATTGTATAAAAATTAAATGGTTAACCAATGTTTGGAAAATTATCTTAACACTTCATCGATTTTTATTTAAATTGTTCAATAATTAACTACCTTTGGTGAATTTAACACGACGGGCAACAAAATTATCCTATAAGGGTTAATGAGTAATTTTTGAAGTTGGTTATTTTTTAACGTCATGGTATTATTAACTCTTTTTCAAAATTGTTTAATTCCCTTTTAATATAAATATTTTGACAGCCCTGTTCAGTGGCGTAGGGGGTATCGGTCAGTGGCGGCCGACACAAAGGTAATTACCACACACAAAGCCTTGAGCGCACCCCCGAAAGGGAATTTTCATTTTCTACGGATGGTTTGTAATGGGAGAATTTAACAATGCAAGGATTTTATAACTTTAACAAATTCCCGTTACTATATGCATATACTATAACTACATACATCGTTTATTTCATAATGCTAAATTACGACCAATATTTTGTAGCAACAATGACGTTAATATATATAACAAATGTGCATAATTATGTAGTTATATTTTATGTTTGTTTCAAGACAAACGTTTACAGATATTGGCGTAAAATGATTGTATTCAATATTTCGCAATGAATAAAGTTTACGTTTTTTTTATAGCTATATGTATTGATCAGTATCTTGTTCATTACTTATTACCTTTCATACTTATACTTCTTTATGCATAATAAAAAACTGTAAACACAAAATAAATTATATTTCAACGAGATAAAACGTTTTAAGGGGCTCGAAATCTAGTACAAACATACAATTTTGAAATCAGGGTATAGTCCGGCCCTACACTGGTGATGTTTTTTTTATAATATATTAGCATATTTATTTATATTTATACAATATTAGTGCCATGTTTCATTCGAGTGAATACAAACAAACAAAAATTCTCATACAAACTTTTCCACCCTCTTGCAACCCTTTAGAAGTTGAATTTTGGGAAATGCTGAAATACGTGTTTCATTATTTGTATTGTAGAGTATTTATTTTAAATTTCGAGTAAATCTGACCAAAAAAATATTTTTCCCATAGAAACTTTTACCCCCGTAGGATTTGAATTTCGAAAACTCCTTTCTTAGTGCGTGCTTGCATCATAATAGGAAGACACCCCTGAAATTTCACGTTCTAGGTCCAGAGATTTAGGCTCGGTGATGATGAATCAGTCAGTCAGGACATGTTATTATATTAATATAATTATTATTTATATATTATATATTTATATTATTATATTCCCAAAATTTCATACTCGTAGATCAAACCTGTGAACGGCACAAACCGAGTCTTTTTCCCATTTGATTAACATGGCAAAAATTACCTTTTTACTTACGCGTGAATATCTCGTTGAAAAAAAATTTTTTTTTTAATTTCTCAAACCAATATTTTGTAGAATTCAAAAATCCAATAAATTTTAAGATATATTTATTTAAAAATTATCATAAAAATTGCATTTTACTTTTTATGATAATGTTTAAACGAACAAATCTTTAAAAATACTGGATCTATGAATTGAACACTTCGGATCTTTGTTATAAGAAATTTAATTCTCTATAATATGCTGCTGTAAGAAATTCAAATAAATAAATTTTTCAACGAGATTACTATAAAAATTATACAAAAATATGTATCAGGACAAAAAGAATTGACAAAAAAGTGTTGGTTGAAATGTGCATATTTCGACACTTTTTTATATAAAAGATATGTAATTAATAGTTTCTGTATATCGGCCTAGAAAATACATGATATATGCATAAATATATAGAACATAAATCATTATTTATAACTTGATATTAATAAAGTACTGTTTGTAGTTTAACTTGTTTGATATGAAGATTTATTGTGGAGATTAAAATCTTGAAATCCAAAAAAATTATGCTAAATTGATTCTAATTAATCTGACTATAAATCATATACTGCTGCAGTTTTCAATAATGTAATTTGATAAAATAAACAAAATGACCTTAGGTTATAAACTGTAAACAAAAAATATACATAAGGAAACATTAAAATTGATTATTTCTTGACAGCCTGTATATTCTCATATTTATTTTGTGTTACCGTTAATATTAAATGTATGTTAATATATACACATTTGGGCTTTTTGTGATTTGTAGACTGTAAGAAGAATGCGATATAAATAATTGTAATTTTACATTTATTGATTTATTATACTCTTAATGTTTCAGCAAAAATCAATAAACTGTATTATTATATTGACGATAATAAATAAAATTTATAATAACAGATATTTGTCTAGGCTTATGAGTGTAAAGATAAATCCGTATTCTACTAGATGGCGTAGTATTCTAATTTATATACATAAACTGCAGAAACATCGGAATGATCTTAAAATATTTGTCATTTTATCTAATTTTACGTATTAAAATTTCAAATCATTTCACTGAATAGTTTAGTAGCTATAGTCATTTTAGTCAATAGATACATGAAAAAAATCTTAATAGTTTTTTAGTCCACAACATCAAAAGAATTGATTTACTTTTGCTCTCCTTCATCTTCTTCTTTTTTTGCATTATTTTCATAAAACCTTTGTTAAAAAGTAAAAAAAATTAATTGAAACGTCGAATTTACTTTCACAGAACAACATATTTAATTTAAGTTGAAAATATAGGTATGTATATTTCTACTAATTTTAAAGCTAAAGTCTTGTAAAATTTACATAGATGTGCCACTATAATATTTTCACTATATTCTATTATCAATTTTGATAATCTTTTTATAACTTTATTTTTCTAAGCACGCACCGCCACTGTATAATTTTCTTCAATTAAAATACAATCAATTAATAAACAAATGTGACAATGTTAATTGCCTTACTTTTTCACTCTATTTAACCGGTTCTTATATACCTATATATATATAAAAAGTTATTGATTTAACTGAAATAACACATTTAATAAGAACTTCTTAATACCTTCTGTTACAATTATTGCCTCAACATTTGTGTAGGTGTTAAATCACATGTAAGTAATTAAATTTCTAATGAATACAATTTACATAAATTAATGTTTACAAACAAGAACAAGATTGTAAAAAAAACGCAAAATGCGTAATTATATACACACGATGTTATTATGTTACAATTCCTTCCCGAAATGTTAAAAAAAAGCTGTCATATTGTTTATCTCAATTTATCTAACCTGAAATTTATTTTAACACATGTGACTTAAAGCGTCGATTACATTGAGCTATAACAAGCCAGCTTTTTTACAAGCTGCTTGTAAACTCACTCAGTGTAATCATGTTCACTAGCTAACAAGCCAGCTTTCAATGTAATCGACCCTTAAGCAAGAAAAATAAGTAATGCCCGTTATTGTAAAAAAATATGTATAGACTATAGACATAGAAACATGGACTGCGCATTCTATGTACCGTAATATGTAAAATTTGGTTCACATAAGTGTAGACAGAGATATAACCTAACCAATCTTTTTAACACTCATGTTTAAAGAGAGAGAAGTTTAGACCCAATGCGTGCTCTATCTCTTTCTTTTGTGATAACTCTGTTTTCGATTCATGTCTACGATAGATAGACTAAAACCAAACCGAAAGCTATATATAGGTTACTGAATTGTGTATTGAGTAGAAATGGGATGATCCATAACATACGCCAGGTAAAATTCACGCATTTTTGACCGCTCTCTCCTCATTTTTCAAGCTTCATCACATTTTTTCAACCCCCTACCTAATAAAATACCTCAAAACCTGAACCTCCCAAATGAATGATTATTTTTAATTTTTATGAACGAAGAAAACTGTCAAAATTGATCATTAAAAAACAACGTCCTTTATATCGCGACTGAAATATAAAATCTATAGTATTTTCCTATATCAAAATGTTGTAGATATTTCAAACTCCGCGTCACGTTACTTCTGCTCGGACTCCCTCCTCCCCTCCTCGTCACTTATCATCACGCTAAAAATTGCCTACATATTTTATGGACAATTACAAATTAAATTAATAAAATTCATATACATATACAACAACATTTAAACGAATCTTACTGAAAATACATCGTATTTATTCGAGGCCAAAATTTTTATAAATCTTTAAAAATGCGAAAATAATTGTAATAAATAGAATAAGGTACTGGCACCAGTCTTGAACAATACCCCAGTGTTGAACATTTTTTTAATTAAATGTACTGAATTAGAAATATTTGTTGATACTTGATTAATACTGTAAGTACTGGATATTAATATGTATAGTACATTTATTTAACGGTCTTACAATATGATTATAAAAACGGTGAATAAATAATTATCGCGATTCGGAAGACTATCAAGAAAAGTCTATCTTATGTAAATGCTTTATATTGTTTTAAATTTTACGACTCTTTATTTTATAACTTTTGTGTCGTAGTACTTATCAATTTGTAATCTTTAGCAAGTGTTCATCGTCGGGTGTTCATTACTGGAGAAAAACAAAACAAATACAATACAAAAGGCTATAATTAAAAAAAACTATATTTGCGGATTTTGGTAATTAATCTGATATAATAAAGAGGTAGTTGTTTCATTAGTAACATGAGTTCATGAGAATTACAAAAAAAGTAGCCCACCAATCCAAAAAAATAATATACTTTGCTCTTAAAGCATTAAAGACTGGTGCCAATACTCAATACCTTATTTTTATTTTATTTTAAACCGACACCAACTCCATTTTTTTTGTAAAAATAATAGACACATCTTGGGTTGCATAAAGTAAAATTAATCACAATTAGTTAATCAGTTGTTTTAATACCATTATTACGTCAATTCTAAAAAACAATTACGGTTATGACAAATTTTATAAGGTGAAATATTATCATATTTACTGAATTGTTCATTTACTAAATTGAGATTAAGTTTAGAATTAACACTAATCGTGGTTTGAAAACAAGTGATTAACTAATCGTTGTTAATTTTACTTTATGCAACCTAAGGACAATTGTTTATTTCACAATTAAGTCTATATTATTTCAAAATGTTCCACAAGGAAAATGTAAATGAGAAAGAATATAAATACCTTTAAAATATTTAATATGATTAGAGAGAACCCTGTAAGCTTTTAATACTAGTATTTACAATAGAGTGAAAATATTTGTTTTCATTTTAAACTACATAGTTGTGTATAAAGGCACCGCCCTGCTCAGGTCATGTACAAACAATGAAATAAAAGAAGGTATTTGAGGTGTTCACTTTAGAGGTTTCTTTTAAAATGTTGTACAAGAAAATATGTCGGGGTTCTCTAAAAATCTCTTATTTAATTACACATATACATACATTTTAACTTAAGCTTATTATATGTATATGAATAAATTAGTTTCAATATTTTCTATAGGTAGAATCAACATAATATATTTGCCTGTCCGAATTATTCAATTTTGACTTTTCATTTTTATTAGAAAAACTAGCTGTTACCCGTGACTTCGTCCGCGTCGAATACAAGTTAAGTAATACAGATTTCTGTTATGATAGTCGATAAAACAGGATTTTAGTTTCGCATTTGCCTGCTTGATATCACTTAATTAACCTTTAATCTAATCAATTTTTGGGATACAAAGTAACTTATGTCCTTCCTCAAGATGCAAGCTATCTCCCTGCCAAATTTCATCAAAATCGGATCAGCGGCTTAGCCGTTAAAAGATATCAAACAAATAGGGGCACTTTCGCATTTAATATATAGGTATATATGGATATCAATTCTAAGATCTTTAGCTTCCAACAGTGATTTTTTCATTAAAATCGGTTTAGTGATTTTCGTATCAAGTGAGAATAAACATACAAACAGACAAAAAAAAATTTATATAAATATTAAAATATTATAATTATATAAAAATATTATAGATTATAATTCCAGTCGTAAAGACTCAAAAAATACTTACATTATACAAATCCTGCAAATACTGAATATAGATAATTCTTATATACACGATACTATTTATTTTTTATATTTTTTGACGTGAATAACGTCTATTGTTTTACTCCAGATACTGGGTGGACATTTCAGAAACGATGTAACGCGCTGAGGTCAGTTTGCGCACTAGCGAAAATTTATAATCAGTGTATCTCGACACTCAGAGCAGCCACCACGCGGGTTTTGGTCTCAAATTATAGATCTCGATTAGATCTACGCGATTCAAGTACAAATCAAAACTTTTATTCAGTTTTAATGAGTAAAAAATTTCATACTATAAAAAACAAGAAAAAAATAAAATTTCGCATTTCCACGATTTTGCTTGTAAATATTAATTGATTGAATTGAAACAAAAATAACAGTGTATTAGAATAAATTCTCTAAGACGTAACGTTTTTAGTTTTTTGACTAAAGTTTTTTAAATGGAATAAAAAAAAATTCTTTATGATTTTGTTTATAAATATTAATTAATTTAAATGAAACAAAAATAACAATATATTATATATATTTGAAAATATTTTATACACAGTAACATTTTTAATTTAAAAGTAAATTTCGTATTTCCACGATTTCACTTGTACAAATTAATTAATTGAATTGAAAAAAATACAGTGGGTATAGTAGAATATTCACTATGATCTAACGTTTTTGATTTTTTAATAAAAGTTTCTCAAATTGAATTAAAAATTAAAAAGTAAATTTCGTATTTCCATTTTATGTTCGTACAAATCATAACAAATAACCATATTATATAATCCAGTCTGAGTTTTATTTAACCCTACTGATACGTATTCACGTTAATCCTTCGACTGTGCATCCCAACACAGTCACACCCATTTTAATTCACTTTTTCTCATCTCTATAACTTTCTCACAGATTACCAAGACCACCCGGTTATCTGCAACCATTGCTAATACAATTCAATAATTATAATGAACACAATTTGAAAATAAACAATACAGATTACAAACTATATATGATATATGGTATTTATTTATTTATACAAATGCATCAATTAAACAGTGACAATTTCACACAATAGTTTGGCTTTGTTGGATGTTGATAAAATCGGCATTTTAAACTTTTGTTGTTAGTGGTCAAGTTTGTTTACAATAATAGATACTATAACCTAAACATTTTGAAACCAAATGATATTTTTTTATTTTAATAGATATGCATACGTTTAAAATTAATATGGGTGGTCTTTACATAAAAATTATTTATGGACCAATTGGAAATTTCTGTATTCTAAATTTTATCGTTTTACGTTTTACTCATAAACATGGATTGCGCATTCTGTATTAACATTATGTGTAAAATTTGGTTCACGAAAGTAAAAATAGAGATATAACCCAAACAATACTCTATCTTTTTTATATTCATGTTTAAATTAAGACAAGCATAGACCCACGATACCTTCTATCTCTTTTTTGTGAAGACTCGATTTTCGAATCAAATGTACATATGCTCTATATACATATATTGTCTATATGGTTTTACTGACAATGATATTATAAGAACGTTATTATAAAAACGTTGGCCGATAACACCCAGAATCCAAGATCCATATCAAGATCACCGCGGAAGCCTCAAGACTTGTATAATGATTATAAGAGATTGGCAGGTCTTCGTAGAGTGAGAAAGCGGGCAAAAATTAAATAAATTTTTATAGATAGGTACTGTTTAATATCACAAACTTCAGAAAAGCACTAAAATCATTTAAGAACTCCGAAATATATAAATATGAAGCTTTTTGCGCTTTGTTGATGAATATACGCTAAAAATAGATTTTCAAATATGGAATAAATCCGCGGACTTACATAAATTTTTATTATATTGAAATATACATACAATAACATATTATTCACGGCAATTCGCGCGAACTAGATGAAGTGTCGCGGGGAGAGGGAAGATTCTTCGCTCGGCCGGCAGTTAAATTGTTTATTTTATTTTCAATTATTAACTTTTAAATTTAAATATAACAAAAATTATTTGTAATTTTTGTTCTGATTTGTTTTTTTAGGTACCTACGTTAGGTTTTGATTAGTTATTATTAAGATAATAATTAATCGTGTTTGTACTTAATTCAACTATATTTTTCAAAAATCCTAAACAATAATTCCGTAGTCCAAGCGGACGAATCCGCGCGGGCCCAGCTAGTCTCATATATTTTCAGAAGTAAAGGTTTTAGGTTATGTATCAGTTATGGCCTCCACATCTTATCGCGGGCCCCCGAATCAGGATTTTCGACGAGCCCCCTCTTGCTAAGAAACCAAAGATGACCAAAAAAAAAATTCGTTGACTCACCGCGCCGGACCCCCGGACTAGAGCCCTGTTAGCCCATCTTTATGGTACAAGTAATTAAAAAGTACAAATATTACAGTACTTACAAAAATATTTACTCTTAAAAAGTGAAAATGATTACAGATATCGTCTGTTTAAAGAATTAAACATAAATCAGGGATATTTTAACGCTGACACGATAATTGAACGAACCAATAACAGTTATATGCGTATTGTTTACACACACATGCACATACACACATTTACGTGGACATACGCGTTCAAATGTAATTACATGTGTACGTAGGTACTATAGGTATGTACGTATCTTCAATCTTACATTAGTTTTAATGCGTTAAATAAAGCTGAACGCACATAACGAGATAATGTACTGGTACCAGTTATGGCCACTATAAGAGCAAGGTGTACTGTTTTTGTGATTGACGGGCTTCTTTTTTGTAATTCTCATGAACTCGAGTTACTAATAAAACAAGTTGATTAATCAATTTAATTACCAAAGTCCGCAAATATAGTTTTTTTTTATTTTAATTATAGCCTTTTATTTGGTTTGTGTTTTTTCTCCAGTAATGGATAAAGTAAAACCAGTAATGAGCACGCAGTGATGGACACTTGGTAATGATTACAAAATGATAAGTACTACGACACAAAAGATATAAAAGAAAGATTCGTCAAATTTGAAACAATGTAAAGCAGTTGCTATGATAATATAATAATTTATAAATAAATTATACAAATAATTAGTTTAATGTTCACCATTTTGACATCTATTAGCCGATTGTCATCAAATCACGCTGAAAGTCAGTTAAACATAGATTAATATTCAGAAATGGTAGTATCAAATATCAACAAGTATTTCTAATTCAGTACATTTAATTTAAAAATAACCATTACTGGGGTCATATCCAAGACTATTGCCAGTACCTTAGTACTTAATTGTTTTTGTTGTTTAACTTCTCAAACTAAGTTTAGTTTTATTAATATTTTAAAGGGTTATAATAGGACAGTATTACCAACTTTTTTTTGACAGGAAATTACAAAGAGGCCACGGTTGGCCCAGGCTTGCGCCAATGTTAGCCAACACAAGGCCAAGATACAAATGATAACTTCGTTTAAGACTCGACCAAGGCTTGTCGACTAAGGTTTGTCGTACCAAGGCTGATCCAGAGTTCGCCCAATCTTGGGTAAAGAATAGAAGACCGAAGTTCGGTATCTGAAGGTTGGTTGGCCTAGACTGGGACTGGGACCAATATCGAAAAAGCAACACAGGCAACCCAATATTGGGCCCTTCGTCAAGACTGGCATATCCTACATGAGATTCTTATAAGAGCAAAGAACTTATTTTGCCTAAGGCCTCCGAGTATTGCTTTATCTTACTAATAAAAAAACTGTTTATTAAAAAAAAAAATTATTTATCAAACAGTGATTCTTAATTAAATAGGGTACCTACCATATTGTGGAAAAGGAAACAGCATTTTTATTTTATTTTATGCTTTTTCCATTAATAAATTTTGTTTTTAAAGGGCATTCAGTTAGAAATGTTTGGGAATGTATACGAGTAGGTAACAGTGAATTATTAAATATATTTATTACAGAGCCGTTTAATCTAAGCATCTGTATTTGACCCAATGTTTTATAAATAGTCATTATACATTTGTAGCCTTATTTAAATGGAAAAATATAAAAATAAATATGAAAAGAAAAATATAGTAAAACCTTGATATAACGGACTAATTAAGGCAATGAAGTATTAAACAATAACGTTAATTTGTATATACCCAGTAGCGCGCTACGACAGCGAAAAATAATATAGGACCCCATTAAAAAAATTGTTTTAATTTCCGGAATTTGATTGTTATTTTTTTATATATATGTTGTTAGGAGCCCAAACGTCAGGAAGTCCCTTAATTTGCTTACTATATAACACGCCACTGTATACACCTATTCGGAACATACATAAATAAAAATGTAAAAATTAGCCACCGTACTAAATTACATAAATGTAAATATAAAGATTTTTAATAAGAGATTTTTCTCCGTTATATCGAGGTCTTACTGTACCCGGTTCAACAACATTTCGAACCACTGGATTGCTTTAATGCTCTATGTGTATCGAGCCTAATTATAATTACACATCTAGAGCCGTAGCTTTTACAGCTTTCTTGCGTTAACTGACAATTATTTATTCAAGAAAACGCATTCGCTTCGCTTTACGCAACCCGGATAAATATATTTATTGGTGATATTTTTTCTTTAATGTTGGTAAAAAATCAATTACAAGTCATCGATGTCAAGTATTATTGTATAAACTATAAAATCTTGGTAAATTCGAATGTCGAATAAAATAAAGATAAACAATAAAATAAATCAATCAATGGCGTTGGAAGAATTTTTCGTCGATATTAATAGTACACGAGACTGGTGGAGGGGGGAATATAAAACCCCCTTTGGTTCTGACTGAATCTTAATTAATTCAATTTATTCATGTCTGTACTTTTTTCTTTAAAATATTAAAAAATATATTTTATTGCAATGTTTTTAATTGAATAGACGTTTTTAACAAAATAAAATGCATAAATGCAAGAAACGTGTATTTTCGTCTTATTAATGTACCATGACAACCTCATTTCATATTTAGAAGGTATGCTAAAAATACTATTTCCGTCGTATAATTTATAATTTGTTATAATAAAATGTATGATCAATTAAAACAATAATTTTCATTAATCAAATTCAAATATTTATAAAGTACAATAAAAAATAAGAATGCGTTACCTTTTTTACAATTTAAAAAATATAACCACTACATAGTTTATAAGTATTAGAGATGAGGGGGGTGGAAAAACTTTAAATTCAACATTGGTGTTTATTTTATATACAAATAATTTAACGAAATTATAGCTATATATATAAAAAATTGCAGAATATGTAGAAAACACAATTTTTATAATTTAATGTATTTTCTTAAATAAATACTATATAGAACAATGTTATATTAATTTAAGTTAATAATCTATGTATTAATATTTAAAATATAATAGTAGTGACGTTAGACGTGAATTCCGACCGAAATTCCGGTACACCTCTAGTTAAAAATGTTAAATATTTTGTAAAATTTCAAATTTCACCCTCAACCCTAATCTTCAACCCTTAAGAAGTTTCAGATCAGAAAAATAACATTTGAAATTAAATCAAAGACTACAAAAAACCCCGGAAACTAAATTTAGTGACATATGCTAAATAATTTACAGCTGCCAGTTTTGTCAATTAAACTGAAAAAACCGTGCCAGTCAAGTGGTTTTTCATGTTTACATCAAAAAATACTGTAACTTTATTTTCTTTAAAAAAAACATTTAAAGTTTCGTTGTTTCCAATTTCATTATACCATCTTAAGTTTAATTTTGTATTTACAATAATTTAAATAAATTATTATTAAACTCACCACCACGTCGCCACGGTGCAATCCACGAACAAAAACAGGGACAAGAGAACAGCTACAAGCACTGTACCCCACGACCTCTTTGAGAAAACCTCCTTCTGGCCAAACAAACATCTGGTCTTCTTCCGCGCTTTAACCATATCAGAACGCGTGGCCAACATCGTCAGCGTGTGTTGATCCTCTGGTGCAGCACGTGTTGCCATATCGAGTGAAACACACAGACTAGTGGGGGGTTAGCTCGACGCCGTCGCGACGCTGATTGGGGGCGGGCGCTCTTGGCTCTCTCACGGCGCCATTGGTTGCAGTTCGATCAATCGCGACATCTCACGTACGGCCACGTGCTCCAGGTCTTTGTGTGTCTGTCTGCTAATTACTCCGCGGATGTTGAAAGATTTTTATTTTAATAATCAAAGATTTATATGGCTAACGGTTGAAAGTTTCTTCACTTTTATTTATATTAATAAACTGTAAATTGTAAAAAATGTTCTATTTATTATTAACACATGATAGTAATATGGCTATAATAATATGTATAATTTTTTTATTATTTTAATATAAGTACTAAAAAAAGGTTTATAATGATCTCATCTAATAGACATTATAATTTATTCTAGAACAGTCAATTGCCGCGAAATTTTAATTTTTACTATTCTTTATTTTAAATCTCAAAAAGGACTCCTAAAAAGTTTAGAAATATTGAGTTCGTAATTTAAATAAAATAATAATTTTGATTTAATAAGAAATATGTATATTGACGACTGGTCACTTTTTTATTTAAAACAATACCTACAAACAGCAACTGGTTTTATTTTAAAAACCGCGAAATGTGGATTAATTCGATTCAGTAACACAAGTTAATATATCGAATAGGCAAGGTAATAAAGTTTAAAACAATTGAATCTAGTCATAAGAAAAGTCGTCAATAAATAAATTAAACAATTTTAAAAAATATACAAGAAATAAAAATAATATTTTACTGTTTGAATCAGTAGCGTACCGGGGGGGGGGGGGGGGTCAGTTCGTTAAGGGACGTGAATTTGAGGTAGCAACCAAAAAAATTACTAGAAAGTGCAAAATTGTGGACTGCCAGCGGCAAAATCGAAAAAAAGTTTTAAATTTTTTCCATATTTAGCATATAGTGCAAGGGGGCGGGGCGGTAAATTTGCCATCTGCCAACCCACGATACGCCACTGGTTTGAATACACTTTAATAAAATAGGGATAAAAGTTATAAATTATTAATAATTTCAGCAAGTTAGCATTCAAATACATATGTATAGTCCAGGCTGTGGAGGCTAAAACAGATTCTTTTTGCGTACAGTTTTAATACTTACAGGATATGTTACAAAAGTGGTATAGAATAATACCCTAAGTTTGCTCCGATTTTGTTTATCCGCGACAGGAGTTATCCATGGTTCAATTACAAAATTCTTCAGATTTTCTGATTTTTGCTAAAAAGCGGTCTAAATAAGTATTATACAAAAAAAAATTTTGATAAAAGATATTCGCTACAAAATTCCCTACAACCTTCATTTTGAAAAATGACTGAAAACACACATAACACGCATAAAAATCGGTTCAGTAATTTTCGAAATAAGCGGTAAAAGATACAAAAATAAGGTTCTTTTTATGCAAGCAGAGTTAATTAATTGTATAAACAATCGATTTTTATAAAAATTGTGTTGTGTGTAATATACATTAAATAACTCAAAAACTACTGAACCGATTTTAATGCGGTTTTCACTAATAGATAAATAATTATTCAAAACAGGTTCTTGGCTATTATCTTTTAATATTTCTAGTTCTATGAAACAATTGAATTGGTTTCAAATAAAAAAACTCAACAATAAGATTTTAGTATTACCATTTGCCAAAGAAAATATTTTTTTTACTTTTTTTATGTTGGGAATCGATTATATAAGTCTTTGAGAACACATGCAAACAGTTGTACAAAAATAAAGGTTTTACAAAAACTTTTATTGTTAATCAAAGACAAGCATGATTCCATTATTAACAATTTAATAAAACAAAAACAGTTGATATCAGGTCCTAATTTTCAGTGAATGTTATTTAAACTTTATTAGTTATTAAAGCTTAAAAAAGTGTGTTTTCAGCCATTTTAATCAGCGTAGCGGATAAACAAATGAATTTTTAATTTTTTTTCAAAATGAAGGATGTAGGGAATTTTGTAGCGAATATCTTTTATTTAAAACTTTTTTTTGTATAATACTTATTTAGACCGCTATTTAGCAAAAATCAGAAAATCTGAAGAATTTTGCAATTGAACCATGGATAACTCCTGTCGCGGACAACCAAAATCGGAGCAAACTTAGGATATTATCATATATTTTAATATATGATATTATTCTACACTACTTTTGTAATATATCCTGTAAGTATTGAAACTGTACGTAAAAATAGGTACTTTTTAGCCTAGCCAGCCTGGACTAATAGTATACTTCCTACTAGCGATTGAAATCATTTTATTAAGAAAGCTATGGAAGTCAACATAGCAACAAAAGAAACGCATGAAATCAACAATCAGTGATTTAAATCAATTGATCTATGAAATGCAGTTCCGCAACAAAAGAAACTTAAAGAATTAATTCAATTTTCTTTGTAAGTAACATATAGCTCACAAATAAAAATTAAACTTGAAAGATTTCAAACAAAAAAACAAAACCTACAAAATAATTTATAGTCCACTTAAATCTTGTTAACTTAATAACTCCATCAACTAAGTAAGCCCTGAAACAGCTCAGTAATATACAACCGAATCACAAAACTTCACTAAAAAATTAGTATTTACATTACTTAAGTAACTTCATAAGAATATTATTCCCACTACACTCTAAAACCGGTGTTTTAATACAGTTTTTATCAAAATAGGTGTTGAACAAAACACGTCTGAGTATGATACAAATATCCGTAGTGAAGCGCTTAGCGTTCAGCGCAAGACTGACTGAGCCAATCTGTGTTAAGTTGTGTTGTTGTTGGGTCCTTCAAACCTGCTAAGTCGCCTACCGTGTGTGTACCCATATATCATTGTTTCTTACTTATCACCGTTGATCTGATATCTGAATTATATGCATCTAAATGTTGCTCTTGTTTCAACAGCTTTTCAACTTAAGAAAATAAATAAATAGCATGGCTTGGCATAAAATGCACACCCCTTAAACTTTTAAAAATGTATTAATTAATAAGGTTGTCAACTTTGTCAATTAATTTTTTAAAGGATGTTTTTAAAAAATCGGGGTTATTAAATTTTTCAAAAATATGAAAAAAAATTTAAATAAACTGCAAATTTTCTTATTTCTAGTTATCCGATTTGGTTGAGTTTTAATAGGGTTCTATTCTGATAGTAGATAAAAAGAATTCAAAATAATTGCTATTAATTTATTACGTTTTGCGACCTGTAGCGTGTTACCGTCGCTAAAAATGGGATGAAATCGAAAATTGAACTTTATTTATAGTTTTATAACAGAAAATTAAAACTAATCGATATTAAACTAACAATAAGTAAATATGGAGACTGTAATGTTCTCTTCTAGAAAATGTACATTTTTAAGTGGGTTACTGAAGAAATTTAATATATAATACTCATATTAACAATTTTCATATTAAAATTTTTTTAGAACGAGAATAGAACAAACTTCCAAGCAGAACCTGCTTGGGGTATACAATTATAACTTATGTTTTCATACATTACCTTGCGGAAAAGTCAATCACAAGTTATATTAAGATGCAAATTTAATCCACTGAACAAGTCGATCGCGATCCACCAGTTGAAAGTGGATTAAGTTTAAGTCAATAACAATAAATTTTAAATATAATACATTTACCGGGTGTACGAATTTTTAATTCGCAAATTAAGCTGCTTGCACAATTACTTTCAGATAAAAGTCTCTCAATTTGGAGAGGGCAATTACATGATATTTTTTATTTTCGATTGTTTATTATGATTTTTTATCAATACTTTAATTTTTTAAATAAGAACCTATAGTTTTGTTTTAATGATCTGATTTAACGTGAAAAATAAGAAACTTTTGTTCAAAACATTTTTTAAATCCGATAGGTTTTTTAAGTAGATTTTTTTTAAATAACAATTCGAAACCGCGATAACCAGAAGAAACACTAAAATGTATCTCAAAAATATATCTTTATTAGTGAGTATAAGCTTATAAGGTACTGGCACCATTCTTGGATATGACCTCAATAATGGCTATTTTTTAATTAAATGTACTGCATTAGAAATATTTATTGATATTTGATTTCTACCATTTCTGAATATTAATATAGATACATTTAACTGTCTTATAGCGTTATTTGATGAAAATCGGCCAATATGTGTCAAAATGGTGATATTTAAACTAATTATTAGTATAATGTGTAATTTATTTATTAATTATTATATTATCATAACAACTGCTTTACATTTTTTTTAATTTGACGATTCTTTCTTTTATATCTTTTGTGTCGTAATACATATCATTTTGTAATCATTAACAAGTGTCCATCAGTGCGTGCTCATTACTAGTTTTACTTTATCTATTATTGGAGAAAAAACACAAACAAAATAAAACGCTATAATTAAAAAAAAAACTATGTGTGCGGACTTTGGTAATTAAATTGAAAAAAATAAAAAGTTACTTGTTTTCAATTACAAAAAATAAGCCCGTCAATCATAAAAACAGTAAACATTGCTCTTATAGCGGTCATAACTGGTGCCAATACCTTACTTATCAGTGGTGTAACTAGGATTTTTTATGGGTGAGGAGCATCGGCATAAGTATATTGTTTTAGTTACTTTAGCATCTACTAAACGATAATTTTTTTACCATTAAAGGTATTTAAAGTATTTATGTTTTATATTTATATTCCGATTGTTAATTATATAAAATAACATTAAGAAACAACTTTAAATACATTTCTCTATAGATACATTTATTTAATGTCTTTCGTAGATGTATGTTATGAATAAATATTTTCAATTAGCTTTTTTACCTTTTTGTTTGCAATGGCAGTATATTAATATTTACAACGCCTACTGATCTTCTATAAAATGATTACCTAGTAGTTGAAACATCTGAAGTTTTCATCAACTCCAGATCCGGATTAAATAATTTGGTTCCATTTTATTAAATTGTTTTTCTTGCGTTCTTCTAGATATGAATTTTAAATGTATGTATGTAGGTATACAAAAAATATGTAAATCGTAAACAAGGAAAGATAAAGGACAAATAACACATTACCTAACGTTGTTACCATATCGCTCCACGAGTCATTGTATTATTCAAATTTTATAATAAATATCAATTGTTTTAAATTATAAAATTAATTAACAATAAATAATTTATATTATCTTTAAATGTATTTCAGTGATTATTGATTAACAGAGAAATGTCTATTTGGAACTACCATCTCTCATACATACAACGTAACATATATGTATATATACAATGTATACAATTCAATTGTCATTTAAAGCATATTTGCATATTATAAATTTTCAACTTCCACCTCTGCGGATAAAATGCATGGAAATGACGATTGTGACATTTAATAAAAGATGACCGCCGTAAAATTTTGGTAACACTTTCATATACGGACTAGCATTAATTGTTATATATCCGTTTTTGTTTTAAGGCTGTGATTAGATAATCTGAAAAAAAAATTAGAAGAAATTTTAGAATAAATAAATAAGTATATTACACTATATATACAAGTATGATTCCCTCGCACCTAAATCATACTTAGAATAAAAGAAAATGCAATATGCAATTGAAAATGGTTTTTCAATTTATTTATTTTTATTCTAAATATGTGGGTTCACATAGAGCAGGGATCACCAACAGTGCCGGATTAAGCCAGCGCGGGGCCTGTAGCAAATGTTATAAAAAAGCAGTGGCGTATTTACCATGGGGCCGTGGGGGCCATGGCCTAAGGCGGGAGGCTGAGAGGGACGGTAGTTCTTTAGTTTCTTTTAGTTTAATATAGAATATTAAAAAAAAATAGGGAGACAAAAAATTAGTAGTGCGACTAAAAAAAAAGGTCATCAGTTTTTAATTTATATTATATACATATAAAGGTAAAATAAAAATATTCTGTTGATGCAGATTTGTTCATGAGGTAATAAAGAACATTTGTGCATATAACAAACATTACGCAAATTATTTAAACAATGATCAAAGTTTCAAGTATAGCATTTTTACCTGTCACGGAAAACGTAGAAAGAAGTAAACAATAAACGAAAAAAAGGTCTTTTTTGTAGATCACAAAATTTCCGATCAAAAAGTCGACGAGTTTATAGGCGTGAGACAACCGAATGCCCGCATCAAAATTGCGATTTTTATGCGGTCAACATGAAAAAATAAATGGTGCGCGCCGCCAAACCGGCATTCTAAAATGTGCTCTTAGGTACAAAAAGATTGGGGACCCCTGGCTAACACCGTTATCTTTAAGTGTATTAATTGCATAAGAGCATCGCGACCCCTTTCCTACATAAACTTATCAAAAAAATAAAGGATAATTTTTAAAAAGAAAATTTTTTACAAATTTTCAAACAGTTATATCTCAGCGAAAAATGATTGAATTTCCATGATTCAAAGTTCAATCGTAAGCTTGTGCATTCTAGTTTTTGAATCAAAAGCTCAATAATTTTTTATCATCTCCTGCCGCTCTATGCCAAGGGTTAAAAGAGTTTGAAAAATTATCTCTTCATTTTTTATAAACTTAAAAAGCATAAAATTTTTGTAAAAAATTTTTTACAAGAAATTCAATGCAAGCGTTCGAACGCTTGTTCTTTTCTCTTGAAAATGCGTTTTTTTTTCATCCCCGTACAATTTTTTTTGACCGCGTTATCCACTATCAAAGTAAAAATAACACTTTTGAATTTAAACTCCTGTAGGTATATCCTGAAATAATGATCGCATAATAATCGGCTTGATATCATTAGAAAGCTGAAAGTGTTCTCTATTAAATAATTTTATATGATTTAGTAAAAAAAAATTATTCCTCCCATGATTTTCGTTTTTAAAACATGTAAAAAAACGGTATTTTCTCATTTTTTAGTTATCTGGCCGCCATTTTGTCAAAAATGGCAAAATCTTAAATGTAAAAGTGTTTTTATTTAGTTAATAGTGTCCCAAAAAGTTACCCAAAATTGCAAGTTGCTGCGATTTTTTTCTTTCTTCACAGCTGTCAAATTTTTGATTTAACTAAAAGATATTTTTTCCATCTTTTATAGCGTTGAAAGACAATAAGAAATGGAAATTTTTTTAATTACTGTATTTCCACGAAAAATAATTCAATTATAATCAGCCAGGGCTTTTTTTTGAAGCTGATATTTTCTAGTTTTTTAATAATAAACTCAAAATTTTTTTATCATACCCCACTATTTTGTGCCAAGCGTTCAAAGAAAAAAGTCGGTTTTTTTAATGATTTATGGACTGTGAGAGGGTCTGTAGAGTACAAATTCAATTTTGAAAAAATGTATCGAAAACATTTAACCATTTTTAAAGCAAAAAAAATAATAAAATAAATAAAAAATGTAAATTTTACGCAGTAACAATAGACTCATTATTGGAAAAATCTGAATGTTAAAAATTGAGTACAATGTTGAACTCGACAATATCAACAAATAAATGGTCAGCGGGATTCAGAAACACGATAATAGAACCCTTCAAAATGTTTTTTTCAAATTTCTCAGAAAAAAGTTTCGTGTGGGGTATGATAAATTTTGAGAACGTCTGTAGAGTACAAGAAACTTTTTTTTTGTTACTGCGTAAAATTAACATTTTAATATCGCTAAATTTTTGTTGCTTAAAAAATGATTAAATGTCAACGAGACGTTTTCAAAATTGTTTTTGTTCTATACAGACCCTCTCAGACTACATAAATCATTAAAAAAAAAAACGATTTTTTCCTTGAACGTTTAGCACGGAATAGTGAGGTATAATAAAAAAATTTGAGTTTATTATTCAAAATCTAGAAAGTATCAGCTTCAAAAAAATCCCTGGCTTATTAAAATTAAATCATTTTTCGCGGAAATATAGTCATTTAAAAAATGTCCATTTCTTATTGTCTTTCAACGCTATAAAAGATGGAAAAAATATCTTTTAGTTAAATCAAAAATTTGACAGCTGTGAAGAAAGAAAGAAAAATCGCAGCAACTTGCAATTTTGATTAACTTTTTGGGACACTATTAATTAAATAAAAACAGTTTTACATTTAAGATTTTGCCATTTTTAACAGATAACTAAAAATGAGAAAATACCGTTTTTTTACATGTTTTTAAAACGAAAATCATGGGAGGAATAATTTTTTTTTACGAAATCTTATGGAATTATTTAATAGAGAACAGCTTTCTAGTGATATCAAGCCGATTATTATGCGATCATTATTTCAGGATATACAGGAGTTTAAATTCAAAAGTGTTATTTTTACTTTGATAGTAGATAACGCAGTCAAAAAAAAATCGTACGGGGATGAAAAAAAAACGCATTTTCAAGAGAAAAGAACAAGCTTATGAACGCTTGCATTAAATTTCTTGTAAAAAATTTTTTCAAAAATTGTATGCTTTGTAAGTTTATACAAAATGAAGGGATAATTTTTCAAACTCTTTTAACCCTTGGCACAGAGTGGCAGGAGATGATAAAAATTATTGAGCTCTTGATTCAAAAACTAGAAAGTACAAGCTTACGAATGAGCTTTGAATCATGCAAATCTAATCATTTTTCGCTGAGATATAACTGTTTGAAAATTCGTAAAAAATTTGCTTTTTAAAAATTATCCTTTAATTTTTTTGATAAGTGTATTTGGTGACAATTTTTAGTTGTTTGGTTGAGCACTTTTTTTTATAAAATTAATAAATGTTATAAAACTTCTAAAAATAATTTCTTTATATTGTCTGGTTAATCCTAAGAACTTTTCATCTAGTGCAAAATTTTCTAAAAATTGATCCTTTAGGAGATAAACATAAACATACAAATTCTTGGGTGGGAGCGAAAATAATGGATTTTCGTAGATTGCGCCCTTTACAACTTTTGATTAGCACACCTTGACTTATGATTTCCATAAAAAAATTTAACCAAAAGCCAAAATTCATTGTTTTTGTGCGGGGTCATTTTTTTGTTCTACTGTTAAACAGCTATTTGCGGACATACATATGTTAATAGATAAAAAGTGATTGTTTTGATGTCCTCTATAAGTCCTGAAAGTTTATCGGTATGTTTACGCGACATCCTGTATGTACAATGTAGATGCTAGTTTTAGTATACTATTAGAAAATTATTTTCAATTAATTTTTATGACTTCTAAACCATCACTAGATTTCGTGATGTTTATATGTACCTATACCATCAGATCTGGTAAATGCTTTTTTATGTTCGCGATTCAGGCATTACAGAATATTTATCGAGCAACATTCTCAAATACATTCCTCTTAATACAACACAATGCTTAAGACTTGGTTAATACAATACAATTTCAGTGTGTGTGTGTGTGTGTGTGTGTGTGTGTGTATTGTTCGTTCAAGCTGCAGAGTTTTTACGCTAGTTTACGCTTGGCGATAAAATAAATACGGTTTATTTTGTTTGACAAAATGATTTATTGTAATTTGAAAATGAAAAAATCTACAAGAAAAAAGTGTTAGGTGACAATTTTATTATATAGTTATGAATATGTATGTTTCTATATATGGATAAATGTACAGAGACGTATTGGAAGGTAACAAAGATTATAATATCTTCTGGGTATTCGAAGTAATAAAAATCCTTGCAACAATGTTTATTGTAAACTAGGCTTAATTAAACCTAGAATACTAGAATACCAGTTTTAAATATATTAAATAATTAATAAGGTTCTGGTTCTTATAGATTGATATCAAATCATTTTTATCGAGTAAAATTTGTTTTATAAGTATTTTATAATTTAAATACCCGGTATAACAAAGAATTTATTCACAAGCAAAAACAAAAAAAATGTCAACATATTTTTTATTGCAATTGTCAGCTATATATGTAGGTAATATTTAAAATTCGGTACCCGGCAAAATACAATGATTTAGGCGCAATAGTTCGCTAAATATTTATCATTTTTGAAAATCAATTAAAGAAAAATAAATAATTTCAAATCCACCCCTGATCACTTACAAATGGGTAATCCAACACTTGGACGCATAAAATCCAAGTTATTAGACATCAGTAATTGCAAATGTGCTTCGATCAATTTTAATTCCAATATTAATACGTTATTATAACCATAAACATTTCAATTGAACTACAATCGATAGTTAGTTGCTCTGATCCTTGATTTATGTGACTGTTGTTTTGCTGTTTGCGTTTTCATTCCTACACGTTTTTTGTAGTTTTGTTAAATTATGCGATACAGGAAACATTAACAACTAGTTATCGTGCCAAATCGTACCTGTCGATAACTCGTGGTTACCTAATAATTAATATAGAAGAAACATTGTTTGTAAACAGGATTGGACCCGCGCTTCGGGAGCTAAAGGACGACCTTTTTTGCTCTTCAAAAAATTTTGTTTAATTTATTGTTGGACTCTTCAAAATTTTAAAATTAAACTTTAAGGGTAGAGTAATATTCCGCCCTGTTCCCCAAGATTCCTTATTCGACCACTGGTATAGGGATTACTATAGGTGCTCGCGTTACTTACTATATACATGATTTTACGTCTACACTTTGAAATATTGCCGCCCTATGCTACATATATGCTTGTTGGCCTACTAGGTTAGCTAGACCATAGGTGTCCAACCTTTTGAACCTTCCGGACCGCATAGCAAAAATTTTATTTAATTTGGTTGACTAAGGGCCGCAGGTTATAATATAAAACTGAGGACCTTTTTTTTTTTTTAGTCGCAGATACTATTTTCTATGTAAATAATAAATTTATTTATTTTTTTAAATTATGCTCGCGGGCCGCATCAAGGGTCCTCGAGGGCCGCATGAGGCCCGCGGGCCGCGGGTTGGACAAGCTTGAGCTAGACAATGTAATGAACTTATTATATAAAAAATATTTAATATTAAATAATAATAATATGGGTATCTATATATTTATATTAACATCGATTTAAATCATTTTAATTTTTTATTACAGTAAATACGATTCCCGGGATCAGATTCCGAGATGCATAAACCGTAAATTAATCAATGAAGGTTCCACCTAGTGTCAAAATATAATAATAATACTCAATTACTTAATACAGTGTTCGTTCTTAACGATAATAATAAATGTACCTACTGGTACCTACATGCATCTACACTACATGTCAAAAATAGGAAAAATAATTCTTTTGAAAATATGTACTAAAAAGCGGCAGGTATTGTTTTATATATAATTTATTTGCTAAGTAAATAAAATATATTTCATCCACAACACAGTAATTTAAAATAAGATTAAAATGACAACATCAGTAACAGCAAATCCTTCTACGTTACTTCCGTTAGGTAAATTCATAAATTATTATTTGAATTATGTTAGGTTATAACAATTTTTTTATTAATTTTAGAACTGGTTGATAAATGTATAGGATCGAGAATACATATAATTATGAAAAATGATAAAGAAATTGTAGGAACTTTATTAGGTTTCGATGATTTTGTAAATATGTTACTTGAAGATGTCACAGAATACGAATCAACTCCAGAAGGAAGAAGAATTACAAAGCTAGATCAAATATTATTAAATGGAAACAATATTACAATGGTAACTTATTATTATTACTTGTCTAAAAATATATAATATCAATCTCTAATTTTTTTGCAGCTTGTACCAGGAGGTGAAATGCCAGAGACATAATTATATTTTTACATTATTAATTATTTTATTTTCATAAACATTTTTTTTTTTAATTTCCAATAAATCAACATTTAAAACTAATTAATCTTAATTTATACACAAGAGTCCATACAAAGTAAGTTTAATAAAAGTTTAATAAAAATAACAGTTATTATTCATTTAAGACAGTTTATAATTTCAGAAACAGTTGGTCTTTTATTTGGATCTTCATGCCAGCATTGAAGATAAATATTTTTGAACTTGGATTTATTTCTAAAATCTATTTGTGGTCTCATATTAAATTTAACAACCTAAAATTATTTTGATAATATTAAAATTTCCAGCATATATAGGAAAAAATTAAGGTTTCTACTTGTTAATTTTCCTCCTGCAAGTGTAATAAGTGTATATTTGCACTTATATTAATACAATGGTCCTTGGTTAAGGCAATCTATGAAGGTGAAGCTGGGAATTATTTTTGTTTAAAACGGGGACTCAATCTCCAGCACAATTAACTGTGTTTTAAATGCTATATACGTTACTCACATTATATTAGCGCAATATTGGTGTTTATATACACTTATATGTTATTTGTGGTAGGATAATTAACAAGTACTGAGTAAATATTAATGTTTGCATACTTTATAAAGTATCGTACCAACATCGTATTGAAAATATGGTATTTTCCTCGATTCCAACTGCCACATTGTAATTCCAAATGAATATACATCACTTTTTTCAGTAGGTTTATAACCTTTTATAATTTCTGGTGCCATATGCGTAGGTGTACCCTAGAATATTAAAATGAGTTAACATAAAATTCCAATTAAAAGCCATAAGTTTTTATCATACTAAGTTATAATTCTCATACTGCGCTCTAATGTTCATGTTAACAGATGATCCAAAATCACAGATTTTTAATGTTCCGTCAACTCGTATCAAAATATTTTTAGGCTTTATATCCAAATGTAGTATTTTGTTTTTATGGCAGTAATTTAATCCATTACAAATTTGCAACGAGAACCTGGAAAGTGCATATAATCATTAATAAAGTAAATCAAAAAATTTCTGGAAAAAAGGGCAATATCATTGAGTAAATTCAAAGCTCTTAATTTTAAGATTGGAATATTTCAAATGTTTTTTATAAAAATACATCAAATATTTTATAAAGAAGGCAATAAAAGAAATGTTTATTATTTTTAAACTTTGTGAGGATGGGTATGTTAGCTCAAATTCTAGTAAAAATTATTTTTTTTTAAGAAATTAAGAAAAAAATTACAAGCACTACTTATATAATTTGAAAACAATAAGTAACTATTACTATGTAATAGTTACTCTTACTAAAAGATCAGAAATTTTATTGCCATTGAGTTTGTTTAAATTCCAAAATATAAAAATTCATTCGTATTCAGATTAACTAGTGTTTTTATCAGTTTCTTACTTTACTATTTTGATATCATCAATTACAAATTTGATTTCTTCAATAAAATCATGTAATGCGTGGTACGCTGCACAATGCTCCATAATAACAATCCCATATTCTAAATCATTATGATATATAACTTTAATAACATTTATAATATTAAAATGGTTTAAACCAACAATATTTTCTTCTCGTAAATAATTCTGACCATGTGACAATCGCACAATTTTAGCTGCAACATTTGTTTTCTTATAAAAGGCTGAAATAACTGTACCGAATCTTCCACGCCCTATTAAATTGTGTTTACTTATAAATTCAACTCCATTTTTTAATAAATCACTTCTGTCAGGAGTATTAATAGATATATTTAAATCATCGCTATCATCTTTTGATGAATAACTTTCAACTGAACTTATTTTAATTGTTGGTATTATAATTTTTTTAATAGTCGGCTCATTGTATTTGAGACATTTTACTGCTTTATTATATCTAAAAATTAATTAAAATATTTAAGCTAAAATTAACGATACATGTATTTTTTGCCTCTTATTATTTTTATTTACATTGTTTGACTTACCTCTTTGGTGTTGTAATACCTGAAAGTTCTGATTTCGGAGACAATAATTTTGCTAAGGGTGATAAACTTTTAGATCTACAACGAACTGTATTAAATAAGTTTGCCATTTTTATTTACAATATAATTTATTGCAACTAGTAACAAATCTGAACAGAATTCTTTCAGAGATTAATTTTATATAAACTAGATTAAATATTAATTTAAGTATATAATTTTTGTCAATTTGCTAATTTTGTTACTGCAGTAGTTAATTTATTAAAGTACCATTTAAAAAAAAAATTTATTACTGTTAATGTATCGATCTTATTTAAATACATATGTTAGTAGAAAGGTGAGTCACATCTAATAAATTATTATTAATTAGATATTTATGATTTTGATAGGTCCAGTCTAATCAGTATAAGTTCCATCCTGAATTTTAATCTATAGATTCATGTTTATCTATTTCTAAATTCAGATCTATGTAATGTATAAAATTATTAATTTTAATTATTTAAAAAAATTTATTAATATTTAAAAAATAAACATTACAAATACAAACATAATTAAAATAATAATATATTTTATCTACTATGTGCTTTGAGATTCGATACTTTTTAAAGCCATTTCTAAAGCACCTTCTTTTGTTTTGTTTCCTCCAATAAAACCAGTTGCGTGACAAAATATACAACCAGAAATACCTGATATTTCACTCAACTGATCATCACGTACACCTTGCCAATCTTTATGAAGAAATATCCTTAAAGAAATGTTTAGTATATTTATATTTTTCATTTGATAATAAAACAAATATCAAATTGTCATTAAAATACATACCTGCAAACAAAACTGTCAGGTTTAATCGGGACACCCTGTACTCTCCACTGTTTCTTTGTATCATTGAACAGACAAAATTTAATGCAATCTTTAATGTCACATTCTTCTTCTATATTGAACAAATGTTCTTTCCACGGAACTCTATCATTAAGAACAATGATGTTCCCACTCGGATGCACATTAAACCTATTATCAATAGCTTCTTTCACAATATTTCTTGCTGGTAACCATACATTCGCCAGATATAAAATTTTATCTGTAAATTCTTCTCCTACTAAAGCCATTGCTTTTTCAAATAGCTTATCCACATTCACATCTTGAGGCGAATTCCATTCTGGATTTAAATTGTGAACTCTTGCACTTAAGTGAGTTCCAATACGATATTTTGGTTCACCATCATACATAGGAACACCATTGTCAATGGCATCAAGTTCTTCTACAAACGTTTCATAAACGCCTTTGTAAATAAGAAAAATTTCCTTCGGGTTGAAATTTTTGTTTTGTAATATATTGCATATCACATCTTCCCCGAAATGAGCATATATCAAGCCTGCTGAACTTAATCTAAAAGAAATCAAGAAATTATTAGTTTCTAAATGTAAATATAATGAAATATAGACATACTTAATTTTCTTATTTGGGAAATCTTGCCTAATTGTACTCATAGTTTCATTGAAAGTTCGTTGATGGTGATCATATCTACAATGAGGATGATTATATTCACCTCCTACATCTACAACATAGTCACATGTGTTTAATATATTTGAGTCCCGAGTTCGAATAATTTCAGAATTCTTTAGATGGGGTAATTGTTTTAATATAAAACATGCCAAAACTTCATCACAATGGAATACTCCATCGTGTGTACCGATTTTAAGTACTTCCATTTTATTTCCACTCATTGTAGAAAAGCTAAAAAGATAAATATGTATAGAACATAGAATAATTTTAAATAAGGTTATGTTAGAAAAAAATATATATAACTTCAATTCCAATTAAAAATAATATAAATATCTTATAAGTAAAACGTATTTACCCTCGCCAGAGAACTTCTACAGGTGTTTTAATTAATTTATTAAAAGAAAACATAATAAACAAATTTGATAAGATAAAAACCAATATGCTATTAATTAATAGATATAGTTTCAAAAAGAAAGATATACCTAACTTTTGATCACATTACAATATAATTTGAATAATAAGTGCTATTTTCAGAATTTATAAACAACAAATAATAATGTTTTAATCGTTATAAGCTACAAATTATAAAATGTTTACCTTTTGACCCTTTGGGTTTATGTTTAGCTAAAATGCTTACACAAAGTTCTTATCGTTTCAATATAATATTATAATATATTAAAATATTATTTAAAATATGATATATCTTACTGTTTTATAAACGTACAACTATATTCCTATATTGACTATATTTCTGTTTATATACTTATTATATTATTTTTCTTAATTTTAAAATAAAAAATATTTTGCTATAATTTGATTTTCGCGCTACTTAACGGTTCTACCAACCTTCTGAAAGTGATGTAAATCGGCATGATTTCCGGAGGAAGTCCTTACATCTTCCATTTTTATTGTCGTTTCTAAAATTTAGTTGTATAGTACTTGCGAAAGTAATTTAATCAGTTAATATGGCAGATCAGGTAAATAAAATTGTTATTTCACTATTATTATAAATATACTATTTATTTTCAGTCAATTACTGCACGTAAACATATTTTTAAAACGGTATTTATAATGTACAATCTGCCGTACACGTGGTTTTTATAATTATAGTTTAAAATAATCAATTACAAGATAAAAAGTTATTATGTATGATGATACTGACGACGGTCTTCTGATGAAAATGAAGATATATCGTCTTCTGACATAATAAAAATTAAGTTTTTTTAGTTCGGAATTAGGACATTTGTTCAAATCATAAAGTTTATTTTCAGAATGAACGTTCATTTCAACGTCAGCCCACGATTTTCTTAAATCGTAAAAAGGGTTTGGGTAATAAACGTCGCAAATCTATGCGATACCATCGAGAAGTCGGATTAGGATTTAAAACCCCCCGAGAGGTACGTTGTTTTTGAGCACTCGTTTGTTAACATGTTTTTTTTTTTTTAAATAGACAGAGCGTGCGTTTCAAAAGCAGCGGAGAGTGAACTTGAATCGGAAAGTAGCGAAAAAATCAGCATTAAGGTTACACCGTAGTATCGGTCTTGGTTTTAAAACTCCCAGAGAGGTTTGTTATTTATTTACAGGTATGCATGTAAGCTGCAGGATCGGGGCTTCCTATTCATCTTTTGGTGCAACATTGGATCTACGGGCTATTCACTTATTTGCTTTCGGTTATGCTTTTAAGTAATGTATTTTTATATCCCAGTACTTATTGAATACATTACTTAATTACTTTAAAAAAATACAAGTGTACTTTTAATTAGTTATTTGATACATTCATAATTTTGTTTTTGTGTACTTAAAAATTGGAAAACATTCGAATAATTAAAAGTACATTATTTATTTAAATAAATGATGAATTGTAACACTGTAAATGATTTGAATCGTTCATAAGTAAACACTGGTTTATTTAATTATTTTAAATTAAAACTCGCTCATTAAGCGTTACAATTTAAAATTTACAGTAAATAACCCTGTATATATATTTCATTTTTCAATGTTTTCTTTCAGCTACAATATTTCATATAAACATTTGCTTTTGGTATATATTTGGTGCTTTAGGTTTTTTTCAATTAAAAATAAACTTTTTTCTTTAAAATCAAATGGTATATAACTAACGGCAATATTCATTTGTTTAATATATATGTCGTATAGATTTGTCCATTTAGTTGTTTATTATAAATAAATAAATGCACATTTCTGTATAAATTTAATATTTCGGAAAAACTAACAATGATTTTGGTTTCTTATTTACAATTTCTATACCGTCTTTTCACATTGTTTTAAAATACCTTCTATTTTAATTTCATTTTATACTTGATTGATTTTACTATTATTGCAAATTATGTATGATGAAAATGACGACGGTCTTCTGATGTTAAATGAAGATAAATAATCGTCTTCTGACATAACGTATAAAAATTCTTATTTTTAATGCTAATCACGATTTCTGTTTTCGGATTTCACAATAATAAATATTTATAAAATGTTATATTCGATTTTTCTTTGTGAAAAGACTTCAGATGGAAAATACATTAAATTATTATGAGGCTTTTGGGTAAATGTCATTAATTATTAATACACTTTATTATATATTTAATTTATCATATTACGTAAAAAGTTTGAATGGCTAATAAATTTATTGAGTATTTGAATTAAAATTTTTGAAAAATCAAAAGTGTATTAATAATAAGTTCTAATATTCAAGGTTCTGCTTCGGAATGTTATTTTTCTACGGTTCTTTGGGCAATTAATGCATGGAAAATATAACATAGGTTTAATAATGTTTAATGTCTTTTAGGCGATTGAAGGAACCTACATTGACAAAAAATGTCCATTCACGGGAAATGTATCGATCCGAGGCCGTATCCTAACTGGCGTCGTTCAGAAAATGAAAATGCAGCGCACCATAGTTATCCGTCGTGACTATTTACATTACATTCGTAAATATAACCGTTTTGAAAAAAGACATCGTAACATGTCGGTACATTTATCACCTTGCTTCAGGTAATTTATAAGTAATATTTAATAATTGAGTTTGTAAGTAATATAAACAGCAAATTATTATGTATGATGAAATTGACGACGGTCTTCTGAAGTTAAATGAAGATTATCTTATCGTCCTCTGACATAATTTTCACAATTTTTGTGACAAATAAATTTTATCTGTTGATAGCCTAATTTCATGTGATGTCCTACATAAATTTAATTTACTGTTGAAGTTAAGATTAGTAATACTGGATTTGAATGTTTGTTTATTTCTTTACAGAGATGTTGAAAATGGCGACGTAGTAACGATTGGTGAATGCAGACCACTATCAAAGACAGTACGGTTCAACGTTTTAAAAGTGACAAAAGGTCAAGGATCTAAGAAAAGTTTCAAGAAGTTTTAATTAATGTACTGTTAAATAATAAAAAAAGACTATACATATTTAAGTGTGTTTAAATTCTGTTTTATTTACCTTGTTTTTTATTACTGGACATTTTATTATGCGTAGCTTTAAATTTTAATATATTTACACAGTGGTGTAGATAGCTTTTTGCAATGGGGGGGATAAATTTAAAAAAATAAAGTTCGGGGGTCTCCAAAATATGCAAAATTAAAAAAAAATTATTATTTTGAATTGAATGACTTTTTTTTTATCATATACTTATATAAACTGTAGTTAGTCTACCCCTTATTACTAAAAAAAAAGAAGGTCCAATTGAAAATTAAGCAATAACTGAAAACCTTTTCTTTTTTTTTACTCTTAATTTACCCAATTTTTCCTATTTATTTTTACTATTTTATTCATACTAATACAAAAATTGTCTCACAGAGGGAAGCAACAGCACGGTCCATGAGAATTTCAATGAGCTTGTGGTATGTCAAACTAGAGCAAAAATAAAGACACGTGTTCAACAATTTGATCTCATAGGCCTTAATTACAAAGATAATTAACTTTGAAAATTTGTGTATTCAATATTATGTTCGCTCGAAATATAAGTGTGTTGGCCCTACGGTCAACGCGCTGGCGTCTCGCCTGGTTTTAAGATTTTGATTTTAATTTTGATTTACAATTATTTTTTATTTTTTTGTACACATTACCTCTCCCTCTTGCGTAAAAATCGATAAATTAGACATAAATAAAACATATTATTATTGACAATGAAAATATTGATATATACGCCAGTACATAATTATTAATTTGTTTTAAAGTAAATTTAATTTATTATTGACACAACTCATTAGTTTTTAATTAATAAATTGAAAAGTTTTAATAAAAAACAAACTTGAAAGAAACCACAAACATCTATTGTCAATAATAATATATGTTTTATTTATGTCTAATTTATCGATTTTTACGCAAGTGGGAGAGGTAATGTACAAAAAAATAAAAAATAATTGTAAATCAAAATCTTAAAACCAGGCGAGACGCCAGCGCGTTGACCGTAGGGCCAACACACTTATATTTCGAGCGAACATAATACACGGTTATATTGAATACACAAATTTTCAAAGTTAATTATCCTTGTAATTAAGGCCTATGAGATCAAATTGTTGGACACGTGTCTTTTTATTTTTGCTCTAGTTTGACATACCACAAGCTTATTGAAATTCTCATGGACTGTGCTGTTGCTTCCCCTTGTCAGTTAAAAAAATGTTTTTTGAGTTTTCTCATGAAGTAGACGGGGGGTGATTGATCACCTTGATCCCCCCCCCTATCTACGCCACTGTATTTACATAATTAATGAAAGGATAAAACGGTTCCAGTTTATCAACTACTAAACAGTCCATCAAAATAATTTTAATAAATATTTCTAAATTATTACAGCAAACATTAGAAAGTATACTAGTAGTTTCTATGATTAATATTTCTCAAATTCTATGTTGCTAAATATTTTATTTTGTCTATTGAAAAAATTAGTGAAATAAGTCAAGTTTTATATATTAATTTCTTACATCGAGTAGTATAGTTATAAAACAGTAAATATTATCAAAAAGGTGGCAGCATGATGTATTTAACATTTTTATTACAATCTGACTGAATTATTTTTGAAATAATATACAAGTGCGGTGAGTGCTGATAATTTTCTTGTGGTCTTATCTTTATATTATATTCCTGATTTTTTTTTCACTATTTGAGGGATAATAATAATAATAATTACAGACTTATTCCTTAAATTATCAGCTTTTAATACCTACCCTATTTGTCGAGATTGAATAAAAATTAAGTGCCAAGAAATTTTATAATGCAGGCATTTAGTAAACAATATTTATTTAGTTATATTTGATAAATGATGCAAGTCCACTATTTACTATAATACCTATGTTAAATTTAAGATTTCTAAGTCAAGTGGTTCAGTAGACATTTTGGTATGGAACAATACAATGAAATTTAAATATATATATTCAAAGAAATTAATTTCACAAAACAGTTAAAATTTTTACATTATATTTTACAATTTAACATTAAACTTAAACTATGACACTTCTCCTTGTTCTAAAACTGCTCCGCTGTAAGCTAGATCCCAATAATGTTCAACTTTATGTTTTTTGAAATGTTCTCGTGCCATTTTCTCTGTCGGACACACTTTAAATTTAATGTCTCCGAAATTTCTTTGTTTAGTCATTCCCTCCCACACAAGAACACATTTATTTGGAACTTCAATTCCATCAGCATCTTTTACAATGTCTTCTTCCCATTTTATTCTTTGTAACATTAATCTGAAAATACATATAACCAATAATCTACTGATTAAAAAGGGTGATATAATGAAAATATACCTTTTATATTTCTTCTGTTGTTTAGCACCACCTTCCACAACGACTACGCAGCAATCTTTAAAGAGCATGACACAACCAGTCATGAACAACTGTTTTGCATTCGTCTCAACTTTAAATTTCTTCGAAGCATTCTCGTGTAAATCTGTTATTCTATAAACAGAAACATGAATTCCTAGTGATGTATCTTCTTTCAGTTTACGAACTTTCTTGTCCCTTTTCTGATCAGCAGTCAGAGCTCTAGCTGCATTTGCTTCCTCGTGAGCCTTTTGTCTTTTTGCCATTTGTTCACGCACGTGGGCTTCTATTTTTGTCGGGTCTTGCACTGCCTCAGTACCTAACACTCTCATAAGATTGGATATACGCAATTTGGGTTCAGGAGGTGCTTCAAGACCTAGACGTATTTTTTCTTGTTCTTCTTTCCACATTTCTCTTCTGTTTTGTCGACGTAATTTTTTGCGTTCTTTTTTAGTTAAAAATACTGGCATGTAAGTTGGTTTATGAGGATCCGCTGTACATAAATAAATTGTAAAAATCATACAGAAATTTCATTATTAGTTTGTTTTTGTACTTACTTGGAGGTCGCATTTGTGTCGGATGTTCTACCAAATTACTAATTGCTGATTCTTTGATGGCTATCTTCCCATTATCTTTATCTTTTAAATCATCAACTAAAATAACAGAATCCCACCATTCCATTGCTGGAATATCATCTGTTATTGTCTCCGGTTTGGCGATTAAAGCTAATTTGGTTGCCGAAGATATTCCTGTTTTTTTAGCAATTTGGGAAATTTCATTTTGTAATCTTTCGAGTTGTGTCTGAAAATATTATTAAAGTAATTATGTCCAAATATTTCTTTGTATATTTAATTACCTTCATTCGTATTCTATCTGCAATTTGTTGAAACTTTCCTGGTTCGTGAAAACGTAAAGCTCTTTTTCCACGGATTGCTGGTTTCACTCCAATTCTATCATCAAAAAAATGCGTTTCAGTCATATCTTCTACAACTTTATCATTAAATTGGGCTTTGAATTCCTCGCGTTTTTTTGCTCGTATATTTGCTTTCAATGTTGGTACTAAATGAGTTAATTGAATAGCTTTTCCAGATTTATCAACAGTACGGCCTTCATCATCCAAAATAAGTGGTGTTGGTTTATCAGCAATAGGTATATTACTAAGGATTCCTGACGAAAGTTTGCTTTTAATTTGAGCTTGTAATTGTGCTATCTTACGAGCTTTTTCTGCATCTGCCCTATTTAATAATGTCGCTGCAATACCGTAAGTTGTAACAGTAGGAATAGATGGGCCTCTTATTTCTTCTAATTTGCGTTTTCTTTCTTCAATTTCTCGTTGAGCATTTGCCATCATTTTTTTAATTTCACTCGCTGATAATTTCTCCTCACTTTTTTCATCATTACCCTTTTTACTTTTACTACTATCACTTTTGTCTGACTTATCTTTGTTACTTTTTTCATCTCTACTGATTTTAACTTTTTTTGAATCTGATTCTTTAGTATCAGAATCATGGGTACGTTTCTTTGATTTATGTGATGATGAAAGGTCATCAATTAAATCAAATATCTTATCACCGATTTTTTCAGCTTTCCGGTTCTCAGTTAAGCTTGAAAGTTTTCTAATAGTTTTGTGTTTATCGTACCCAGATAACAGACATTTTACAGCTGTACTAACTACAGAAGAGCTACTACTACCCAAAACTTTATATACTGCTTTATCGATAGATGACTCGAGATCTTCAATATCCCGTCTTGATAAATGGGATGACATTTTTTCAGTCTTATTATAAAAGGTTATGTTCAAAAACGTTTATTAGTACTGTTGGTACTGTTCTTCATAAATATTCATAAGAATAGTAGATATTATAAATTGATTTATAATTAAAGTGAAAGTAAACTTTTAATATAATAACAAACACCTATATAACCCATACACTACATTATTTTATGTACGCTGTATACATATTGTAATCAATTTGTGTGATAAATTGATAAATATTCCAATATATTTCTAATACCAATGCCATGCTTAAATGTTACCAACATAATACATCTAACTGTCATCAATGATCGGAAACGATATTGAAAGTTGACCCATTTTACGTGTATATGTTTTTATTTAATTATGAATGGAATGTATTTAATAATAAAATTAATTCTTTTTTTTAATATTTGAAAAAATATGTATCCTTCGCGTTATAATTTATAAAGTTTTATATAATAGGGTTTTTATTGTTTTTAGATTTACATGTTGAACTCTTCTACAGCTCTTTGACAATTTTTTACTAAATACAATTTTTCGATCCACGATATTTTTGTCTACTATAATAAACGAACAAAACTAAATAAATAAGTATTGAAATATATAATGGCTTCAACTATTTCATCAACGGAGGCACCACAGCTTCAACAGATTGACTTAACGAAACTAACTATACCTCAATTAACGCAATTAAAACAACAGTTGGATCAGGTTAGGTTATGAGTGAGGTATTTTATTTTACTTATTTAATCTGAAATTTAATTGTCGTTTACAGGAGTTGACAGTTTTTCAAGATTCATTACAAGCTTTAAAGATAGCGCAAACAAAATTTCAAGATTCAGGAGAAAGTTTAGAGAAAATTACTTCGGAACTTGAAGGGCAACAAATTTTAGTGCCTCTAACTGGATCTGTATCCTTTTTTAATTTAATGTTTTAATATTAAAGATAAGGTTCAAAATACATTTTTCTTAATTTACTTCTAACAGATGTATGTACCTGGAAAAATTGTAGATACCAAACACGCTGTCATTGATATTGGAACAGGATACTATGCGCAAAAGGTATTTATACAAATAAAACCATTTTAATCGTACTGTGCAATATACAAATTTTTTTTCAGAACATTGTAGATTCAAAAGATTATTTCAAACGAAAGGTGAAGTTTGTTACGGAACAAATGGAAAAAATACAACTGATGGGCATCGAAAAGAGCAAAATAAGAGACACGATTCTAGACGTAATGGAAATGAAACTGCAAAGTCAAGTTCCGGCTCAAAAAGCTGTTGCTTCTTAAGAATTTGTTTATTAATTATATTATTTAGATGTTTTGTTTAATATTTATAATTTAAAAAAAATGCGTTAAGTACTAATAAAAATGCTTATATTAATTGAACATATTGCTCTTTATTTATCCATTTACAATTTTTTCTAGGTTGGCATTTAAACAAAAGCAATTAGCAGATGTATTTACATTAAGAATAAAAACAATTTAAATATGAGTTACTATTTTTTAACAGGTTGACTGCCATGGCGGTCGTATACGAGCGCCGTATAAAAAAAGTTTTCTGTATAGTATACGACCACTGAGGGAGACAAACTTTGCATATGACTGCTAGTTTTAGGATTACTAATTAAATATAAAAAAACGACAATTTTTTAATTGAGAATACGATTTGAATAATTATTTTCTTATTTGACATCTGAGACATTTTTTGTGATTTATTTATGGCAGTCAACCTGTTAATATGTAAATTTTGATATTGATAGACATTAGGAGGGGGGAGTAGGATATTAGGATATAGTTATTTAATTTGCAAATGTTAAAAAACATGAAACTTATTATTTATATTAAGTATTTCTTATGATATTTTAGAAGGTTAGCCGTTATTTTTGTATTTTTTAATAATTATGCATACAAAAATATGGCGTCTGCGTCGGTTGCTAAGCAACAATTAATTTAACGGTAGGTTTTTTTTGTCCATGTTTAACGCGATTTGAAAGTATTGTGAATAGAATTAATCGTGACTTGATGTGAATGAATATAGATATTAATGAATGTACACGCTTGAGTAAAAAATAACAATTTTATGAGGTATCGTAAATAGTATCCGTGACTCATTCAATCTTTATCTTCATTGCGGTGTGTTGATCGCACACACAGACATACTCACACCCACGCCTCCGCACCCATACTCGCATAATACATAAGCAGTACCGGATTTAAGTTTTTTGACGATTTATTACCCTCATAATTTTTTATCTGATTGACTTTTCGTAGATTTTCTAAGAAATGCTTTTGTACTCTTTAGGTTTCAAAATCTACTTATTGTTAGAGATTGGAAAATAGTTTTTCAACCATTGCGAAAACTACAATTATTGTAACTTTTATTACGTATCTCCATTGTTTTCACAAAACGGGGTTGATTGAAATATACTCAAAACAACTATTTTACATCTTAAACTACACTCGATTTTGAAAATTACAGAAATAGTGTTTTTTTAAATATTTTATTAAACAAATTGCACAAAAAAACATCACTAAACAATACGCATACGTAAGTACCTACATATTTAAAAAATATACTGAAAAAAATTGCTGAGAACAAATAAATATTAATTGATTCAAGTAAATGAAGTATTTATAAATATATTTGTAAATTGATTCGATGTATAAAGTAAATAAGGGCGTTTTATCACACACCGGAATGTAATCAAATGTAATCAAATCAGAGCTTTTCCACGTAGACCGACCTGGCTAATTTGCCGGTGACTACACCGGCACCGTCAAATGCTGCCGGCGTTGAACTCGACAATCGGATAAGTACCTTACAGTCAACAGAGGATGTATCCAATACTGCCTTTTTTATATTTGTGATTTATATACTTCCTTCTCAAGAAGGTAACGCTTATTGAACACTGCAACCATGTTTCTATCACCACAGTTAGAACTCAACTGCACCGGCACTGAGAATGCCGGTGTATGGAAAAATAGCGATGGCCGGTGCCGGTGTGTGGAAAAACGGTCTAAGAGTTTGAACCAAGTTTTCCTTTATTTCTTTAAAAAAAAATTTTTTTTCCGTTCAACCCAATAATATTCGTACTTATTTCTTGAAGAGGAGGGGGGGGGGGGGGATTTTAAATTATATTTTTTAAAGGTATGGTCTGATTCACCGCATAGTGGATTTCAAATTTTGAAGAGGAGCCCGAACTTTATGAGGAAGTGGAATGGACTGAAGCTTTAAAAATCGAGTATCACATTCCATCCTCTCCAAATTATACGACAGGGTTTTCTTCAAGTCGGTTAAAATATGGCTATCTTTACGTAACTATGTATACGAAGCAGAAATACAATTCTCTAGCGAGAGGTAACTTGCGTACTCTGGAGTAATTGTATCGAATAATTGTATTTTGTTGGTCCAAGATGCTATGTTATTGGCATCAAATAATTTCTATTTGCATCAATAGAAATTCGCATGCAGATCGGATGTTTAAATTAGTTGCGTCGAATAGTTTTAATTTATCTAATTTAAAAAGTATATATTTGCAACACAAAATTTGAATTGGAGTCAACAATATTTTGGTCAAAAATATTTATTAAGTATTTGTAATAAATTATTAAACACATCAATTCAAAGAATTATTGTATTGAATAAAAATAGTTTTAATTTGTGTCAATAAATTAAGTTATATAAGTTAATAACTTGGTTATTGGACACAAGTTAATGAATTATTTAGTTATAAATTATTACTTAACTATAATATGATTAAAATAATTTGAGTTATTTGTATTCATTATTTTTTTTCAGTGTATAAGTAGGTATACGTACTATGGATCTTGGCTTCAGGGTGTAAGCCGCGTGAATATGGTCGTGTAATTCAACCGATAATGCGACCAAATTGACGCGGCTTACACCCAGAATCCAGGGTCCATATCCAGATCACCGCGGAAGCCTCAAAACCTGTATACGTACTACATAATAAAAATAATACAAATTCTGAAAGAAATATAATGTTCAAATTTAAATTAAATTATGTATTCTCCAAGAATTCGCGTTCAAAGTGGTTTGCCTTTTGTTAATATTCATGTGTAAATCCCTGGAGCCACAGGAATTTACACAATTAATGTGCCGATTAAACGGAATATTGTCCCGAAAAAGCGAACTTAATTTATGTTATTTTCTCGGTTTTGTTTCCGTTCTTAAGGATTTTTGTCCTTAATAAGCGGCTATTCCGATTAAGCAGAGTCGATAGTCTAAACATGTTTTCTTGTTTAAATTCCATATCATCATCCGCATTCAACATAATTAATTTATGGATAAATTATTTTAAAAAAATCAATAATTCATATAATATTGTCGATTGTGAATTTTAAATAGATAATAGGCCGTTACAATTATCAGTATTAAATGCACTCGATCTTTATTAGGACATTTAATAGAGAGACACGTTTATTATTCGGAAATATATTTTTATACATTTATTTATTTCTGTGTCGTGCTTTCAACAACTTTTTCTATTTTAACGGTTTAGCATTTAAAAAAAAATATTAGTTGGGTATTTAAATAGACTTATGCCTAATATAACATAGAAATGTATTTACGTTCATTTTCTAAATAAATATAGTAGCAACGTCAGTGAAAAATTTTAAAATTAATCCAGTCATTTTACAAATATAAGTACAGTGAAAAGAAAATTTAATGGATACAAATAATTCAAATACTTAATTTGAATCATATTTACTGAAAGCAAGTACATTTTCCTTGAACTAAATAATTCATTGACTTGTGTCCAATAACCCAGTTATTTATAGTGACCTATTTGATTCAAATACTTAGCCTAATTTATTGATACTAATTAATGTTTTATTCGATACAATAATTATTTAAATTGATGTATTTAATGATTTATTACAAATAATAAATATTTTTGAGCTGAATATTTACTACGTTAACACCAATTCAAATTATGTGCTGCAAATATTTGCTTTTTTAATAACTATTCGAATTTCAGTTGATGCAAATAGAGATTATTTGATGCCAATAACATAGTATTATTCAATACAATTAGTCCAGAGTACGCAAGTTATCTCTCGCTAGGGAACTGTATTTCTGTTCCGTATAATTTTTAAGCTTCAGTCAATTCCACTTGCTCGTAAAGTCGGGCTCCTCTTCAAGATTTGAAATCCGCTGTGCGGTGAGTCAAACCATACCATTAGAGAAGAAAACTCAAGTACACAAGTTTTACTCGAGACACCCCGTTTAACACCCCCCCCCCTCTTCTCTTCAAGAAATAAGTACGAACAATTATTGGATAGAAGGGAAAAAATATTTTTTTAAACGAAATAAAGGAAAACTTGGTTCGAACTGTTATTTACTTATTGATTTGATCAAAAAATATTTATTTGGCCCTATACGAAATCATTAGCTCCTGCACAAATACTTTACTTACTTGAATCAATTAATTTTTATTTGTTCCCAGCAATTTTTTTTCAGTGTACGTAATAAATCAAATAGCTATTCCTCTGAAACTGCTTTTTACTACAAAATGCGCAATTATTTTCAACTAAGTAATTCTAGAAAAAAAACTAATAATAAATAAGAGAAAAATATTGATTATTAACTATTACTGGTACAAATCGTTTTGGTCTATTGTCTATTTTTCATGGCCCTCATATCCTATCACGAGCCCCCAGACTGGAATTGTTAGCGGGCCCCCTATGAAAGTTTGAATTACAATTTTTTTACAGGTTTTTCAATTAAAAATTTAAATTCGTAAATACCAATATATTACTTTTTTGCTCGCCGACCCCCCCCCCCACCTTAGCTCCGGGTCCAGGACCAGAGTTCTGTAAGCCTTCCCCCCCTATCTATTTGCTATTTCTATAAAATGAAATCCTTTTTAGTTAATCGCTCTTGAATATCGTAAGTCGGAACCCTAGGTACTGCTTTGACGATAAAAACGCCGTTTCGGTTCAGTGGTCGTTTATTTTTTTATCTATATGTCAGACAAATGTATTATTGCGATATTATTTACCGAAACCCAATCCTGTAAAATAGCAATAACAGTCACATAGGTAGTTCTTAAGTCACATATTTGCAATAAATTTAAGTAGGTATCAATGAAGCTATAATAAAGTATCCGCAATTACTTTTTACGAGTTAAATAATAATAAAAATTATTTATAAATACGGTTTATTTTAAAATAAATATAGGAATTTGAAATTTACTGTTATGCATTATAAATGAAAAATATTTGAATTTTAAATATAATATATAGAGTTATTTTTTGTTAATATAACATTTGAAAGGCCAATTAAAATGTTTATTTTATTTTATATAGAAGTAGTATCTAATTAATAATCAGTTCTATCAAAAAAAAAAAAAAAACAACAGCAGCTCAAATCTACCACAGCATCTTTTAAACCGGAAATCCTTAACTCGAACTGCCTTGAAGTTACATTTTTATAAACTGAATATTGTATATTACCTATATACATTGAAACGTATACACATATGTGATTGTGTAAGTGTGTTTGTGTGTGTATCAGCGAACAGTGAGTGACTGGTCCACAGCACTCTCAGTTACAGTGCAAAGCTATTGTAGACCGGACGTTCAAACATCCGCTGTCAATTGTTTCGGGTTTTCGCTCTGACCGATCATTCAAATCTCTGATAGTTTTTTGTTATTTACGCGCAACCTTCTCGACAAAAACACAACAAAACTACCTCCTCGATCAAATTCAAGTGTTTTAAAACAATTGTTCTCACAGTTTTTGTTTTGTTCTAAACGCAAACTACGATTAAATTTATTTAAATTATACATATTCTAATTCATGTTTTGTATTTTTACCAATCATTGAAATCTATTTAATTTTTTTCTTTGTTGTGCGGGTAAAATATAAAGACCGATTAAATGATTTGCATAAAATTGAATTAAAATTACACGCAAATTGTGTATTCGGAAACTTATGTTAATAAAATACTATTATTTTTGAAATAAACTTAAATAATCTTTAGTTTTTTTTCCGTTATTGTATTTATTTTTTAATGAAATAAATTATATGTGATTATCTAATTAATATAATAACTATACTTATAAGAAATTGTATTATAGACGCATGCAATAGTGCATATGATAATATGATACTGTCATTATTATAAAAACAAATAATAATGACTAATAGGAAAATACTCCTCTATTAGTAAATATTAATACAAGTGATTTTATATTGAACTTTCTAGTTTTAAAATATACAGTTTAAAAAAAATCATATGATTTTTTAAATCATTAAAAGAAGCACCAGTTTTTTAAAATAAAATGTGAGTTTTTTAATCTCGATTTATTTTCATAAAATATAATCATGGACAGGACCGTATTGAATGATTATTAATTTTTGACATGTGGATATTTTTTTATTAGATCATTAGATTTTGATACCTACATTGATTTTCAAAAAAATAATTAATTAATTTTCTAGTTCAAAAACCAAGAAAAAAAATTATTTTTAATGTGCACTGTTATCATAGTTATCTTATTTTATCAATTTGATTCAAATAAATTATGTGCGACAGAAACGTCAGTAATTTCATTCTCTTAATATTTCCCATTAATTATTTAGACACCTACAGTTTTCAAAATATAAAATCTACTAAAAGATAGGTACAGAATTATGTTAAAAATATAAAATTCTCGACTAAAATAAAGTTTTTTTTTTTAAATAATAGTACCTTATCTTAATATGTTTTATATATGTATGTATAGGTATAAAATAATGATTAAAAAATGATTCTTTTTTTGGAAAGCATTCTTAAGTATTATTATCAAGGGAAGTTCTTTTAAACAATGTAGTACTAATCATTGTTAAAGGCCCGTTATTTCCAACTTATATCAACATTGTTACTCAATTAGAATCTAACTACAACACATACGAAAATCAATATTATTTCAGATGCATAAAAATATTTACTCTCTTGTTTATATTACAACAATATTTTTTTGTAAATTTGAAATTTCGTCCTAATAATGAACAAATTCACTTTTTTAACAAATGTATTAATTCTAATTTTTTGTTAACTGTTGAATATTTACGTATAAGAACTTCTTTTCGGTGTTAAGTGGGTCGTTTCAAAATTTGTTGCAGATAAACTTGTCCCAGAAGATTTTTGTTAGTTACATTCAAACTTAGATAATATTTTGGAATCAATAAACAAAGCACCGTATTATTAAACATCTTTTATTTTAAAAGAAATAAATCCCACTTAAAATTACTTTTTGAAAGTAACATAGTGGTCAATAAAGGTAACAAAGTTGTTTTCTATATAAAAAAAAATGAAAAATTTTAAGTGGGATTTATTTATTTTTATAAAAAATGTTTAATAATACGGTGCTTTTTTTATTGATTCCAAAATATTATCTAAGTTTGAATGTTACTAACAATAATCAATGTTTTTTCTTCTGGGACAAGTTTATTTGCAACAAATTTTGAAACGACCCAAGTACGAAATTTCAAACTGACATTAAATTTATTATATTTGTGATTGCATGTACAATCATATTTCGAGGTCGTCTTATAATTTAACATTTCCACACATGAATTTGTCCTCAGTCCACTCCTGCCTGCAACATCCATAAACACAAACACAACGATGAGTGCGAGCGAGACGTGTCGCGTGCGCGGCATGCGGTGAGACGAAGAACGAGTGACAGCGACGGAGCGCAGCAGCGCGGTGTGGGCGGCATGCACCGGGCGGCGCCAGTGCGCGGGGGGCCCGCCGCGGTGGCGCTAAGCCTGCTTCTGGTAGCGGCCGCCGCTGGCGCCACGACCGTGGGAACTAGAGGTAATACGTTGATAGCTAGCTGCTAGCTCTAGTGCTAGTAGTGCAGATGGATTCTTTATGCGTGTGTGTGATGTGTCCAATGAGTAATGGGGGTTGGTGATATGATAATGTAGTCTACGCGTTGTTTACACGTTAGATATATAGATCCCTCATGTAAATATGTAGACAATCATATTTTTTTCAGTTTTTGGCCCTTAAATAGCACGAAGTATAATCTACGCGTTGTTTACACAGTATATTATTTTAAAATTTTAGGTACTGGCACCAGTCTTGACCCCTTTAAGAGAAAGATATATTTACAGTTTTTTTGGGATTGACGAGCGTCTTTTTTGTACTTCTCATGAACTCATGTTACTAATAAAACAAGTAACCACTTTATTAAATCAATTTAATTACTAAAGTCCGCAAATATAGTTTGTTTTTTTCATTATAGCCTTTTATTTTGTTTATGTTTTTCTCCAGTAATGGAACAAGTAAAACTAGTAATAGGCACCCAGTGATGGACACTTGCTAATGTTTATAAAATGATAAGTACTACGATACAAATGTTATAAAATAAAGAATCGTAAAATTTGAAACTCTTTGATAATATAATAATTAATAAATATATTACACTAATAATTAGTTTAAATGTCTACCATTTTGACACCCATTGGCCGATTGTCATCAAATTAAGTTGTTTTATTGCTAAGTGTCTATTGATTATGATTCAGTAATGACAGTAATCAAATATCAACAAATATTTCTAATTTAGTATATTTAATTAAACAACACTGGGATATGATCCAAGACTGGTGCCACTACCTTCGTTCAAATACAATACGAACAGTAAGTACATATATGTACAAGAAGTAATGTACATTGTACCTATATATTTTGATTTTCTTGAAACTTACCCGAAATATTAAAATTTAATAATTTCAACCTCGTTAAACAGTGTTTCACAAAATGTGGTGTGCGTATCCTTGATGATACACGAAAGAGTCTTAAGGGGTACGTGGCAGTGGTGTCGCTAAGGGGGGGGGGGAATCGCCACGGATGTCATTCTCAAAGAGGTGACACCCGTGTGATATGTTAAAAAATAAAACTTATTTACCTTATTTTTGGTTATTTTAAGTTTAAGTGTCATCCTCCCTAGCGACGCCACTGGCGCGTGTTAAATGTTTATATATTATATAATAATAATACTTTTTTCCCCCTCACTCCAATTATTTTTGTCAAAAGTCGATGTTTAAAATGAAGTACGCGCAGGCTGTAATTTTTGGAAACACTGCTTTAGAGAGGAACGTTTTCGGAAAAATACGATTTTTTATAGTGTTTTTATGAAAAAATATTAAAGATCGATACAATTGGAATTTACTTTCAAGAGGTAACTTTTACACTTCATCACATCCTATTCGACTACCTATATTTCGTTGGCCTACAAAATACCAAAATTTGAAAAAAGTCGGTGCGCCAAAACAATTTTTAAAGTCCTGTTAAAAATGTAAACGTTGCTATTTTGAGTGGTATGCATAAATTAATATAATCCGATTAGTTTATCATTTTTTAGTTCTACTTGTACTGTAATATATGTATAACGAAGTAGCTAACAGCATTTAAAATTTATTTGTTTTATACATTGTTAAAACACTATAATTAAATTCATTATCAGAAAAAAAAACACTTATAAAAACATATCATTGATTTGATATGAGATTAAATAAATGTTAATATTAATCCTTATTATAAGTACTACAAATTCATTTATATGTAAATTACGTTTTTATCATTTCAATCTGACTTAGACGTTAATCAATTTGAAACACATTTTTAGTAGCTGAATTAATTTGAATAGTTTTTTTCCTGACCGCTACAACTTTTTTGACCTATATATTTTGACAAGGAAAAACTTCGTGGAATTTCCGGACAGTCTAAACACTTTTTTTAATTCTGTGAATATTAGTTATAAAAAATAGTATAGGATTTAATTCTACATATATGTATTTATGTACAATATGATATTTAAGAGTGTTAATAATACATATTTAGTCTACACATTATTCACGACGTAGTTATCAAATCTGTGTACATATATAAACACTATGTATTATGATCTTTTTGTTAAATTTAAGTGACTTATTTAAAATATTTATTTTAAAACTTATTTTTAGGGTTCCGAAGAAACCCTATTAATCTCACTTTGTCGTCCATCCATTTCACTCAAAGCTAAATAGCTCGTAATCTATATAAATTAGAAACTTGAAATTTTTATTGAATATGTAAAATGATGCCCTATAGTAAAAGATGTACAAATTTATTGAAAAAATAATATTTCAGGGGGGGGGGGGTAATAAGGAGCTAAAGCTAGGTAAAAAAATATTTTTTTATACCAAGGCATGTGGCACGTTAAAATGTATAACCAAACAAGCGGAATTTGACTCTTTTCTATTTTTTTTCAAATCCAAAAAAACAAAAAAATTGTATACCAAGACGTGTGGGGTATCAAAATGTAGATCTCAATCAGTAGAATTTGATGCTATTTTTATTTTTTTTAAACTTAAAAATGGCGCACCAAGGGGGTTTAAAGCAGTATTTTATTTTGTCCCCTCCCCCGCTAACTCTGTAACTAATGGCTCAAAAAATCTAAAAAAAATTTGGTAATGAGGATTTGGTGGGACTACCAATGACAAATACTAAAGTCAATAATATAATTTTAAATTTTGGAATAATAGAATTTTTTAATTTGATTTATTTTCATATCTAGGCATGTGGGATGTCAAAATGTACATCTAAATTAGTAGAATATGACCATATTTTTATTTTTTTTTCTAACTCAAAAATGGTGCCTGTAAGTGGCTCCAACAGTCCACGTATTACGTAATTCGGAATCCTTATGGCATACACTCGTGTACGTCTTGCCCGAATTATTTACGTAGAAAAAGAGTGTCTTTCCATTCGATTTATTTATATCTTTTCTTTCTTTTTCATTATTTTTTTTCATGTAACTATAATCTATATGATAATAGATAGAAATAAATAAAAATATTGTGAGTAATTATTGTACATTATTGTAACAGTTGTCATTATAAGACTTTATAAGTAGGTACTTTATAATTAACATCATTTGTATCAATTATACTTATGATACAATTAAATGTCAAATTAATATTCGTTTTATTTGTTTCAATACTATCAGAATCAATTTAATTATTATTATTTTAAAGACGGACCGCTAAAAAATTAATTAAATTAGAGACTAATTTTAATTAATAAAACATTGATAAATTTCTTTCCAGTATCAAAATTAGAATATCATCAAAAATTTTAGTTACGCAGTACACCATCTGAATGACAGATTTATTATTAAAAAGTACATTTAAAAACATCTGTTGACAATATCTGACCCTCTGGGTGTAATTCTAAAACAAAAACATTGGGAATACAGAAAAGAACAAAGATGGTAAAACAGGTTTTGGAATTAAACATGAATGAAGATACATACGTCACAGCTCGTACAAAAACACTATTCAAAAGTGTCATTCATTTGCTATTAAACGTGTGCGTGCAGGGGAGGACTACACAATTTAATGGCCTACTTGTAAAACTGCCTCATAAAAAATACATTATTAGTGACCGGTATTATAAAGAATTTGCTTGAGTGCAAAAACAAAATAGCTTCCAGCTAACGCTATCTGCTAAGTATTAAATATAAAAACACACTCACAGATATAGCGAATTAAATCGTACATATGATAACCATGACGTATGTGCGTGAGTACAATCAGCGACTTAAAATAAGTGTTGCCAAGTGTACCTCATAGAATGCGTAGCATTTACATTACCTACTATACATTTATTACCACTACTTTAAAATATCGAGCAACTTCATAACAATTTGACACCTAGCAGATAGCGTTAACTGGAAGCTAATTTACACCCAAGCAAATTCTTTATAATATCAGACATAAAAATTGTCACTAATAAATAATAATTAATTACCTACTTTATTATATAGCTTAAATAGCTCCCCTTCTCTCACTTCATATTTTTAAAATATACTTTCTATGTTAATTTTATAAAATGAATGTTACTACAATTTTCTCATGTAAATGTCAAAATCGGTAAATTCCCACGCGATTGATAATTACAACTTCCATTTATTACCCTTATGGCCCTCATATCCTATTGCGAGCCCCCAGGCAGTCCCTTCCCCCTAAAAAATCTAATATATTTTTTTGACGACGCCCCCATACGAAAGCCCTGTCAGCCTACCCTCTTTGTGAGAGCAATGAGTACCCTTATTAGAAAGTACCTCATAAAATCATTTAAAATAATTAATTGGTTTAAGTACATCAACCCCGTAACTATCTATGATTTTTTCGTTCATTTTTATATATTTTTATTTGAGAAAATATTGTAAATTTTTATTAGTATAAAATCTAGGGTTTTTGGATTTTTTACAGTGAAGGTTTCATCAAAATCGGTAGTTAACAGTAGTCTTCGTGTCAAGTCAAAATAAACAAGCAGATAGACAAAGAAAATATTGTCTTTTAAAAAAAATTATATGTACCGTTACAGATAGAGCCTACAAATGTATATATTTATCAGTATTGATTAAAAAATATATTTTTATTTTTAGGTATTAATATTTGTGTCATGTGCACATTGTTGAAAACAGTACAATGAAAATATTTTTTTTGAGTTATTTTAAATCTAAATTGAAAATACAAATAATATCAAAACATTCCTCCACAATAAAATATAATGACGACAAAATCTGAAAACGGAAATTATTGAATACAGATAAAAAGAAAGGCTCTAGAGGTTGACAAAAGTTTATGCGGAGGGAGCCCCAGCCTTGATGAAAGTTCATATCGCGGCCCACTCGTTGGTCAACGCTCGGTATTGTACAACTCTAAGTAAAGCCAAGATCACACGGGGACAATGTTTAGTCAATTCTAATTTATAGTCTTCAGCCAAAATATTCAGTGGCGTAACCAATATTTTAGGAGGGGAGATTTTTTATGGGAATTATTTACATATATCCTATATTTTACATATACAATATTATGTATAGTAGTATCGGACGGGGCCCCTTGGCCCTTTCGATGATTACGCTGAAAATATTAAATATATATATAACACCAGCTGTTCTTATTAGCGCTTCACATGGGACTGATACGAGACTTATTTAAATGTTAACATTACCTACGAGACCGATTTAAATATACATACATAGTTAAGTACATTAACCCTGGGTTGCATAAAGCAAAATCAACCACGATTAATTAATTAGTTGTTTTTAAACCATGATTAACGTTAATTCTAAACTTAATCTCAATTTGTAAATGAACAATTCACTAAATATGATAATTTTTTACTTTATAATATTTATTATAACCGTGATTGTTTTGTAGAATTGACGTAATAATGGTTTTAAAACAACTGATTAACTAATCGTGATTAATTTTGCTTTATGCAACCCAAGGTAAGTCTGGAACGAGATAAAAAAATAATTTAATTAAAATTGAAAGCTCTAGTGCTTCTTTACGTGTACATAGTCTTAAGTAAATATACATAGACATAGATCAGTGATCTTCAAACTTTGTCGACTCACGCAACCCTTAAAACTATAAGCCCGGGAAAAAAATTCAGATTTGAAGTGATCAAATCAGATCGTGATAGATCTGTATTTTGAAACATCATATTTTTTTGACTGGTTTTTGATATGTGGAGACCTGCAAAGATCTACAATATTCTACAATGATCTATAAAGATCTACAACGATCTTCAAAGATATGTAACATTGAAAACTCAAGAATTTTCAACCAAAAATCATAAGATAGATATGTATACAAAAATATATCTGACAGAAATACTACCCTGAACTATAGTAAGCTACCAATCAGATTCTTAGAAAAAGAGATAGATATATTCCAAACTACACTACATCTCTCTCTCACTTTTTGAACAGATGTTACACCATTGTGTTAATACAGAATGCACTGTCCATTCTCTATGTCTATGATTATAGCTATAAAAGTAGAAAAACTTACACATAACTATTTTACGCACATCTAGTAACTTCTTGGAATGCATTAATTTTCAAATATAACTAAATGCATCTTTTTATTTTTTAGATAATAAACACTAGTCAAAGAGCTTTATAATGTTTTTTTTTCGAATTTTTATTTTGACTCGCGAAACCCCTAGAGAAGTATCGTGGAACCCGGGGATTCCACGGAATACAGTTTGAACACTACTGACATAGAGCATAGACTGATTCGAAAATTGAGTCTACACAAAAAATAGAGCGTATTCTGGAACTATCTATGCTTGTCTTTATTTAAATATTAGTGTAAAAAGATAGGGTATTGTATTGTTTGGGTTATATCCATGGGCGCCGGGAGGGGGTTGCAAGGAGGTGCACTTGCACCCCCCTGGCAAATGAAATAATTAAGAAATACAATTGTTATTTTAAAATTTAATACATTTGCACCCCCCTGGCAAAATGAAAAAAAATTCACTCCGTGAATAATAAGTTATAAATGTGAAAATATAAAACTGAGGACCTTTTTTTTCTTCTGTGAACCAAATTTTAGACCTTAATTCAGTAGTTCTTAACCTTTTCGAAGTCACGGAACACTTTAGAATGTAAAAAAAATTGCGGAACACTATCTTACTAAATCATTAAGGTCTTTAAACAAACAATAAAAATATGCAGAACATATATTTTTATTAAAAATTACAGCTAACGGATTAATTTCCAGTTAAATATAAATATTAAATATAAATATAATACATTCATAAAAGCGTATTCAACATAATTCGTAAAGAAGTAACCCTTGTAAAAAATTTTAATCAAAAATGTGATAATTGAGCTTATCAGCTTTTACAGATTTTACATATAGAAATGTCAGGCCTAGTATGCGATAATGCTACCCTCATTTCTTTATCGATATTACCACGACTTTCACGTGTATTAGTTTAATTGTTCGTAAATGTTGAAAACCTCAGTTCGCACAAATATGATGTTGAAAACTATAGCATAATAGGTATGATGCCAGTAATAAAGGATCACTGAAATTATGATTTTAAATAATGAAATAAGTTAAAAAGATTCTAAAAAATGTATTTATTTTTATATTAAAAGCGAGATCAATATGATTTTTGTTAAAATAAAAACGCAAAATACAGCAATTCGTCATCTTTGATAAAACACCAGTCAGATTGGATGACGTCACGGCTACGTAAACGTCATTTTTGTTTCATTAATATCTGCACTGTTTATAAATTATTTTGTGGTTTTAAATTATCAATTTGCTCAGTTTTGTGTAATCAAAAGTAAAACCGAGAAACATTCGCGATGGAACAATGATTTATATAGTTAACAAGGAGTGTTTACATAGGCGTGACGTCAAAAATGCGCCATGACACCTGCGAGCGTTTTGGCGTCAAATTCAAAATTAGTTTTAAAAGGGTCAATTTTTGTGATTAAACCTTTATTTTCTGCAGAAATAAACATTTTTTTGGAAATAAGAGACACGTAAAATCATCATAAAATAGTTTTTAAAAATTAGGCATCATGCCTATTGTCGGCTTTTATGGAAAGAATTGGGTACTCGGCTTGCACAAAAACCTAAAATTATCAAAGCCAGTTCATATTTCAATACGATTAATCGATAAACTAACTATTCTTCTTCATGATAACTGCAGCAAATGGATAACGAATCCAATCGTAATTCTCTGTATTTAGAGAAGGAAAGTAATGTACAATATTTTCTTTTAATAATCGTCTAATCATTTATTGTTCTGTGAAACGACTGAAATAATATTAAACACAGCTCCTCAAATAAATTGTAAGTTGCAGGGATGAAATCTGGCTCGGTAGTGCTGCTTGTGAATTGTTTTTATTAGTAACACTAGCTGGGCCCGCGCGGCTTCGCCAGCTTGGACTACGGAGTTATTGTTTAGGATTTTTGAAAAATATACATAGTTGAATTAAGCACAAACACGATTAATTATTATTGTAATAATAACTAATCAAAACCTAACGTACCTAAAAAAAACAAATCAGAACAAAATTTACAAATAATTTTTGTTCTGTTTAAAAAATGTTAATAATTGAAAACAAAATAAACAACTGCCGGCCGAGCGAAGAACCTTCCCTCTCCCCGCGACACTTCATCATAGTTCGCGCGAATTGCCGCGAATAATATGTTATTGTATGTATATTTCACGTTATTTCCTAAACCAAAAGACCAAATTGGATTCTACTAAAGGGCAAATTATATCTACATTAAGTATTTATGACGATGAAATCATTTATTTCGACAAGGATTAATGTTTTGCAGGTCATAAGTCCACGTAAACAAAACTCAAATATTTAAAAATTTCTTTGTAACATAAATGCAGTCATTGTGGCTTAAATATAAAAGTTAGACATAGGTGTCGCTGACTTTATTGTAGATCTTTTGATTATTCACAATTCTTTAATACATTATTTTGTTCAATATTGAACGGTTTAGGTAGCGTATTGCAAAATAGCACGCCGACGGCAAATTTTTTTCCAATTTGGTTTACTAATATCGTCACTGCTTAGTTGTTATGTTACCTAACGTAACAAAATATAGCATATAACCTGGCCAGAGAATGTACCTATGAACTAAAAAAGAAACCACGTAAATCGGATAAGTGGTTCTCAAAAGCGCACTAAAGGATAGACAGACAGATAAGCAGAGAGACGTTGAGCTTTATATACAGGTGGGGCAATACTGTGTAGAAGTTCGATAGCTCATAGACCATAACAGATAAAAAAAATATTTCTAATGCAGATGTAAACTGTGGGTAAATGATCATACATAGAAATTATTTTCAAATATACAGGGTGCTACAAAAAAGTGTGGCATGCTTAAGGTAATTTTTTTTAAATGGAATGACCTGAATATGTTTGCATATTTCACACTTTTCTTGGGATGTTTATTCATATCTAAAATATTAGCCTCATCTGATGTCGGGTTTGGACGTAATAATATTTTTTCAAAAAAATTGTCTTTTACATTACTCCACTTAAAAATTCACCACTTCCGCGGCCGCAGATTTGAAGACGAAATTAAATATGGATCTTATTGTAGGAGGTTGGTGGGTGATTTTGTTTAATTACCTTAGAGCCACCATGTATAGGGTGTTCAAAATTAATTTTCAAATTTTGAGAACTTCAAAGTTATTTTTCTCAGCTATTTCAAATGGAATACCCTATATATTTTTTAACGATGTTATGTAGAATTAGATAACGAACATTTTTTGTTTGTACATCCTTATGGTTATTTGTAACCATTTTTGATTTATTGAGCAAAAAGTACAAATATGTGTATTATATGTATATTAAGGATGGAGCACTTGTAACATGTTTGCGGAACATCGGTTAAGAACCACTGCCTTAATTTAATATAGAATGCATAGAGCCCAGACCATGTCTCTATGTCTATACTGGGTATACCATAGAAGCTATAGACATATAGTTCGTATTCTATTTTGATTCCCATGAAAATTTATTTAATTGGTTCAATTAAAATTAAAATTAAACCGATCTCATTTGTAAAAATTTTTTAAAAATCACCTGTCTCGTGTGAAGCTCTGTTTCTAGTTTTGTTTCTGTAATTATCAGTTTTATTATAATTAACGGCAAAATATTCACGAATTTCAAGTAAGTTGTTAGATATAGTATCTCCTCGAGATATTATAATATTAACCCATACTAATTATAAATGCACAAGTAAATCTGTATATTTATTTGTTACCTTTTCAACCGCTAAACTGATCTTGGTGAAATTTGGCAGACAGAAAGCTTGCATCCTGAGGAAGGAGATAGGCTACTTTATATCCCGAAAAAAAATACAAATTCCACGTGGACGAAGTCGCGGGTAACAGCTAGTATGTTTATACGGGACGAGTAAACTACGAGTGCGTGTGAACGTGGCTTAAGTGGGCACGGTAGATCGAGTAGGCCGCGCTATGACAAGTGACAATTGCGTATTTATTTTGCATACCTCCGAAACAATCAATGGGATGTAACCTGCGTTTGTATGTTCCCCATTGTTGTGACATACGGACAGGCCCGGTCTAATGCAACTAAATAAAAACACAAATTGAGAAAACCGAAATTTTTGATAAGATGATAAAGAATACTAAATAAATTGTGTAAAGTAAGTGTATTACACATCTAGTAAAATAAATATATTCGAATTTACTCATAACTTAAAATAAAATTATATAACTCTAACCCTTTATCATCTATTTCTGAAACTCGTTTGAGTTATAACAAAGTCTAAGATAAGCGTGAAATGCATGGGGATTTCCTAAATGGTAAGAGATACAGATTCGGTTAAATGAGATGAATTATTTGTAAGGAAGGGTTGAATATTTCTACATCAAAAAATAAAACGGTATTTACTGTCAAAAATAATTCGAAATACTAAATACTAGTGATATTTATATTACAAACATTTAAGTAGGTCATGAAAAACAATAATTGTTAAACAAAAATTACAATAACAACAATAAAAATAACAAATTAATATTTGAAAACATTAAACTATTACAAAAAAATGTTCTTACTTTTTTTCGATAGTAAGTATGACAAGTTACACATCGATGTAAAGTAGAGTAAAAAAACACGTTCAAATATGTTATAGCCATGGCAACTTAGTGGCTCATAAGAAAAACTAAAGTTAGGGCTTGTAACTCGGAAACTAAAAGTGATTCTTAATACACCAATCAATTCCACACAAAAAGTGATTTAAGAAACCACAAACAAGAACTACATATCTATTATACTTTGACAAAAAAGTTATAGTCATTTAAAGAATTTCCGAATTTTCAAATTTTTTGGTATACTGCCTAAATCACATAGAATTATTAATATTTTTTGATGTAGTAATACTCACCCTTTCTTACATAATAATTCATCTAATTTAACGCTTATCTTGGTATTTTACTAAATGTGCAATATAATTCAATAAATAATTTCGCCATACCGAATTTTCCAAATAAACTTTGCTTCTTAATTTCTTAGACAACACTCAAAGATATTTTCTAAAACAGCATACTATAATCTCCTTACTTTGATATCGATTGAACTTTATTTTCCATTAAAAATCAAAATAATTTCTTCATGCCTAGTAAATTTGTATCACACTCTAATGCCAAGTTTCTCGAACAGTAGGTATCTGTAGTTTACATCAAACTATTCGGTCACCTCAAATTCGATCAATCAGAGTTCTTAAATAACAGTGTAAAAAGAGAAAACAGAACAGTTGCTAAATTCAGATATCTGTCGTTCGTGAAACTGAGAGTGAATCTTAATTTTTTAATTTACTCAATTTTCATCAATGTTAAACTTGATTACCGGAAGTAGTAATCGTAATAATATTTATATTATTATTCTAGGTTTATACAGCAAAAACATACCCGAAACCGAAGTAACCATTCCTTTAAAAATCACCTTCGAAGGTGCCCTTATTTCCTACAACGTCACCCATTACCATGACGGTAGCGATGATCCTGTGTACTTCAACGTCACTGCACCAGGTGATGCTACGTACCTTCTGGAGGTGTTCCCAACTAAGGATTTTCTGTCGCCGAATATCGTAATAGAGAGGAGGAGGAAGAACGCTCATACCAGAAAGACGAAAGTCGATTCGAAATGTCATTATAGAGGGTCGATTAAAGGAGATACAAAATCAATTGTGGCTTTATCAGCTTGCAATGGATTAGTAAGTCATATTACTCTTTTTAATATTTTTTAAGAATATTTTCAATAAACAAACAATTTTTCTAAAAGATGTATAAGACCGATCATAGCAAAAGGCAAATATATCCACCCGGAATCATTTTATTTGAAATAATATACCTATATCTTTTAGTTTCCAGCAAAAGAAAAAAAAGAAAATTTGATCTATTTCTGGTAAAACCGTCATACCAAATTTTAGATTTTTTCATTCAACTGATTTTGAGATCGTTCGGAATGTTTGTCGGGTAGACATACAGGCATTTTTAGGTTTCCGTAGAAAACTAGGAAACCTTGCTTATAGTTTCGTCATGTTCGTCCTCAAACATTTTAAGCCGATTAAGATGAAATTTGGTATACGGACGAAGACTGATAACAAAAAACAGAAATGATAAGATTTTTGAAAAAAAATTTTTTTTAACTCCCTTTCCATAGACTGAAAAGTGAACTCACATTTTTTTTTTCACTTACCCTATTGAATGGAATGTCATTAGATAGGTATCCTAAAATGCAATAAAAAATATTATATGACATTTTGATTTTAACCCCTCAATCACGATATATTTTCGTTCAAAGTCGTGATCAGAGCGTCTCCCCCCCCTAATTTCTAAACTATCTATTCAAAAAATCTGAAAAAAATCGAGAATGTAGCTTTAAATTAGTACTTCCACTGAAAATTATAATGAATACTGTCAACATTTTTTTGAACCCCCTTTCCGTAGACTGAAAAGTGAACTCACATTTTTTTTTCACTTACCCCATTGAGTGGGATGTCATTAGATACGTCTCCTAAAATGCAACAAAAAATATTAAATGATCTTTTAATTTTAACCCTTCAGTCACGATATATTTGCATTTAAATGTCGTTATCAGAGCGTCCCCTCCTCCCTTCTATTTTCTAAACTATCGATGCAAAAAATCTAAAAAAAATCCAGAATGTAGCTTTTAGTTAGTACTTTCAATGAAAATTATAACGAACACTGTGACTAGAATAGTTAATAAAATAAATTGAAATAACTTTTGTTTATAAATCATAATGACTACGGAAACCTATCATGTGCGAGCTCAACACGCACTTGGCCGTTTTATTTTAAACCTAGTTTTTCGGATTGTATAGATAGGCTTATTAAAACATAAAAATTCTTAAAAATGAAGTAGTCACTTTTTGATTAAAAAATACTTTTCTATCACCAACATGTTTAAAGTAGTTTCAGTTTTGTTTAATTTCTGAACTGAGGAAGACTTTGGAAAAAGTTGATTTCAGTCAATATTTATTACTAGAAAACGGAGATACTGTGTTTCTTAGCCACTTCAGCTCAATAAATACCTCTTCTCACAAGAAGTCCTCATCAGAAGCCTTAAAGCCCTTGATAAGGACTTTCAAGTTTAGTGAACAGATATTTGTGAACTTCAGTTCCTTTTTTCAAAGACTGTATTTCCTATATACATCCATTAAGAAAAACATATTTGTAGTAGGGAAAAAAACCTTAGGATCAGTCGGTAATCTGTATATAAATCTCGACGTGTTATAAAACTTGACATAAAAATTATAACCGCGAAGGCCTCAAGATAAAAGTATTAATTTACAATTTAGATTTAACTTAAAAGTGATTCATCGGCGTTGAGTCATTCTGTACTAGATTTTATAAACATCAAGTTAGTAGTTTTTTATCTACAAACTAGTTATTTAACAACAAGAAGAAGAAATTATATAACGACGTATTATTATTATTTTTGTTGGAACACTATACATGCAATTTACTTCTATTAATTTTTTTCTAATAATAATAATTGATCACCTAAGAAGCTAAAGTAACAACTTGTGTGTTCTTAAGAAAATATAATGGAATTTTGAAATCAAGATTTTGATGTCTAGGCCTATACTCTTGAACTATTACATTTTATAATAAAATTAGTATGATAACTTTTCATAATAAAAATGGATATTGACAAGATGTCTATATTAATATACAACAAAACGTTGGTAAAAGACTATAACAAAAGCTTTAAATCATATTTTAATAATCACACACGTATAAAATTTATATTATACATATTTTTAAAAGCCATAAAGGTGGAATTTTAAATTTGAATTTTGCAAAACAAACTTTTCAAAATAATAAAAAAGTAGGTAAGCAAATAAATAAAGACGTTTTTAATAGCGACAATGATGTAACGTGGACAATATTAAATGATAATTTATGATTCCCAGAATCACTTAAATATATACAAATGTTTTTGTTACTTAAAAACTATTACGTAATGCGATGCTAATATACATTATTATTGAAAATGTCAAAACTATATATATTTTTTTCTTCTTTCTCTTCTTTCCACATTTATGGCCATTTTCATAAGTGTTCAATAAGATTTATGCCCAATCATGGGCGTATATAGAAAAAATTCATATGGGTAGTATTATATAAATTTGTCATGTGAAAATTCAAAACAGTACTTTTACTTTCTCTACATTTTTGATAATTTTAATAGCGCGGGTGTGGGGTAAATAGTCGGCACTTTATATAGAGGTTACAAAATTATTATAAATTATTATCTAACCAAGACATTAGCTATGTCCGAAAACTTATATATCAGTGTCTATTTGAATCCAAAGTGTTCGGAAACTAGTATATTTGACTAATTCCTTTATTGAAATATTCTTTTAAATTTATTATATGAAAATAATTTTTTTTACCTTTAGAACCTCAAAGAAGTAGGTAATATAATAAAATTATATTCGTTAAAAATTATTCATGTAAGATGACAAAAAATAAGTGTCCGGAAAGCGGTACACCTACTCTATAATTTTTAAAATAAATATAAAATTTATTTTGAAAAGCCATCAAGTACCTAATCATTAAGATTAAAAAAAATTATAAAAAATCTCAGTCAGCTATAAAAAAATAAAAAATAAAACTCGGTTTTTAAGCGCACTTGATCAAGCTAATTTAGCTCAATGGACATTATACTTGCATTATTTTAATGTCACTAATCATCAATTAAAATCATGAAATAATCATTTAAAATATTTAAGATTTGAGAAATTAATTAACTAAATTAACACAGAAATAAAAAATGCCACACGTGAGTAGAAACTTGAATTTTTAAATAGTTATGTCTCTATAATGATAATTTTTTGCATTTCCAATTAATTAAAATACTCCATGCATTCACAAATCCCCGCAAGTTATGTGAATGAACCTAGTTATGTTGTCTTGTATTAAACACGCTCGAGTTGTTAAAAAATTTAATATAAAATATCTGCCATTGGAGCTACGGGACTTTCTTATATGTAATACTGACAGTGAACAGTACATCTAATTCTTATTTTATTAAAACATATTTCTGATGAACTAATAAAAGATAGAATAAAATAAGTGGCACATAAATTATAGATAATAATATTCTTTACAACTTGTACCAAATGAATTTTTTTGAACATAAATTCTAAGCCGGAAACAGATGTTTACTCTAGTCAATTTTTGAATTTTCAAATTATTTTTGAAATAAAAAAAATGTTTTCAATAAAAATTGTCGAGTATATTATTATCTAAAATTTATGTGCCATACATTTTTTTCCAATATTTATGATTTAGCCAGAAATAACTTTTTTATATAATTAATTAGAACCACCCACACTGTTCACTCTCAGTACTACGTATAAGAAAGTTCCATGACACTCATGGCAGATATTTCTTCTCTGTTATGAACCATTTAAATTTTTTTTTTTTTTTAATGAATAGAACATAAATTATACTTAGATAATAATATAACCTACAATTTTTAACTTAAACATTTTTCTATAATTCGCACTGTGTCAAAATAATTCGAAAAAATCAAAAATCGAACTCAGTAAACATCCGTATTCGATTGAAAGATCGTTTTCAAAAATAGGAGGTTTTCTTCCCAGACAAAAAGTTAATCCTACATATAAAATTTCACTCTTCTACGATTTGTCGTATTTGAGTTACAGTGCGTACAGACAGACTCACAGACATCATGGCAAAAATAGTCAGAATGGATTCAGGGAAGGTCAAAATGATTAATTCTATCAAAATTCGGATTTCAAAAAAATTGACTTCACTATATACTTACTTATACTATATGTATATTTCATATACCTACCTACATATAGTATAAGAAAGTAGAAAATATTTGAAATTTTAACATAGCATTAAATATCTTGACAAATATACATTTTATGAACCAATAAGTTATAAAATTTTCTGAACATGTAACTTTTATAAAACATCAATTTTCTCAATTGTTTAGATAGACATGCATCGTTTACAAATATAGAAATTCTAATAATATTTTTTGTCACCTGAAATTAACCAGGTTACAAAAAAGTATCTATATTCAAATTTTTATTCGTCATAAATTATATTATACGTTCGTTTTTTGTTTTAGTCAAAAACGGTTTCCGATTGGTCAGAAAAGACGTCATTTTGAACCAATCAACTTCCAGTATCGTTTTACACGCTTCAGTTTGAATTAATAATATAAAAACAAAACAATAAATAAACAAAAAACAACCGCTGTCGAAGATTATCAATCTATTTAATAGAGTCATGTTCTTATTTTGCACTGGATTAATTTTTCACCACGATATTTTTTGTTCGATTAAAATCTAAAACCACCTGTCATGACATATGACTTAATTGACACCTACATTGAATAATCAACAATGTAAACGACTCTCTCTAAATGTTATGTGCTGTTTTTTGTTACCTTTTATTTTGTCAATGAGTATTAATAACTTAATATTAATAATTACTTTGTTTGCTTCTTACGTAATACATACCGGAAATAATTTCAATATTTTTTTAAAATGATTTGAAATACAAATTCTTAGACAAATGACTAATTCAATAATTGAGAAACCCTATGTGATTTTATAATTAAAACTTAATATTTTTTGGTGAAATAATAAGAAAATCCTTTCGATTAATGAAATAAAATTTGGCTGAAAAATATACTTTAACATAATTTCAAGATAATTGAACTTAATAACAAATCTAATAGTATGATGTCCAGTATTATAAACGAGCTAACAAAAATTTGCAAGCTTACAAGCACTTTCAAATGGTACCTATATTAAATATCTGATAGTTTCTTTGAAGTTTCATGAAGTGTTTGACAAGTTTCGCGCACGCATGGTAAAAAAACACCAACGGTATTAAAACAGTGGTGATATTATCGAAATTATTTTATATGGTCAGAGTCACCAACTGTGTTATAATAAGTTGAAGTATCACTGCTCTAAATACCACAATTAATTTACAGAACTAATACCCCATTTGAAAATGTTTGCAAGCTTGCTTTATTAGATCCATTATAATACCGGACCAGTGCCGGATTAGCCATGTAGCAGGAGTAGTAAATGCTACGGGCCCCGCGGTTTAGCGAAAAAATATCTCCTATTGGATTTACCACCTACCGTCGTCCAATGGTTGTGGTGACACTATCGATTTCCACCCCGGGTGTCCCCCTACCCATCCTACTGACGCCACTGCCAAGGTCCTCTTTATAACATTTGCTATAGGCCCCACGCTGGCTTAATTCGGCACTGTACCGGACATTAATGTAAATTATTTATTGAATTATATAGGCGGGTTTCATTAAAACAGAGGAACACGAGGTGTGGTTAGAACCAGTCCATTCCCATAACGTTATCCCGGAGGACAACAATGTAAATGGTCACAAACATTTGGTGTTCAGACGGTCTCTGGATAGGGTCAATAATCACCGCAAAGGGAAACGAAAGAAGAACAATAAGAAGAAGAAAAATGCGCTCAAACAGAACTGTGGTACCAGGGAACCGAAGCAGAGGAGTGAAAAAAGGTACCATATAACAAATATTATTTTAGATATACAGTGCCCGGCACAAGTCAATTAACCGATTTGCATAAAGAACAAAAAAAAAGAAGAGCATACAGTTTATTGATTGGTAATTTAGATATAAAAGTAATCACGGTTTAAATGTTACATTTTGTGTTCAAACTGCTCACCACCCTCGCAGGTACAGAGTCAACGGACAGATTCGTTCTTCTTATTTTGTTTTCTTGCAGCGTTAACTGACTTATGCCGGGCCCTGTATTTAATAATAGAATTAATTAATAAATACGACATGCAAGCTGTTTATTAAAATATTTGAAATTATTAATGGTTACTATGGATAGGGTATATTTTAAATTAAAGATAAATTAGGTACTATACAATATTTAATAATTTAATAACTATAATAAATTTTGTACACTTATGAAACCGTACAAATTCCATAGACTAGAATGGCAGAAGTATTCTGACCTGGTCCAAGTGCAAGGGCGAATGAAGAAGAGATCCTCGAGTAGAAGGAGACAGCATAGACGGCACCGGAAACGCCGTAGACATCAAAGGAGCGTCAGTCATCCGCGATATGTCGAGACACTGCTAGTCGCCGACAGCTCTATGATGGACTTTCACAGGGATGTTGATGTCGAGACGTATTTACTCACTATTATGAATATGGTATGTATAGGGTTGGTAAATAAACAAACATCTTGTTTTTGGCGGCAGACAATTATATCAGTAATATATTAGCAAATAGCATGTATCCTGAAGCACCTTTTTTGTAGACCTCCCAAATTTTGACAAATGTCTTAAAATATTATTTATTTCTTAAAAATGGTTCAATGGAAGTAAGTACATAAACATGACTTTCTTGTTCTATTTATTTTCACCTAATTACTTTTTCAAGGGGGTGTTCCATTTAAAATAATAAAGTTATATGTAACTCCGAATTTACGAATCACTATAAAAATATATATCTAAAATATGTTTTCCTCAAATGTATTTTTCAATTAATGAAAATAAAAAAGAATTAAACCTGAAAATAAATCCAAAGAAAAAATATAGAAAACTTCGTCCGCGTGGATTGTGTATTTTTTTGTCTAATCAATTTTTCGAGTTACAAAGTAGCCTATGTTCTTCCTCAAGATGTAAGCTATCTTCTTGCCAAATTTCATCAAGAGCGGTTAAGCGGTTTAGCCGTGAAAAGATAACAAACGGACAGACAGACAGACAATAACTTTCGCATTTCTAATATATCTACTATGGATGAAACAATAATATCAATTGATAGTTTATTTAGAAATGATTGACGTTTATTGACAAAAAATATATTTTGTAAATTATAATACAAAGTTAAGATTTTAATGTTTGATTTAAAAATTTTTTATTAAAATTATACTGAATTATTAAAGTTCTAGAATTTGTCCTACTAGCCATTTATTTATATTTCAGGTGTCCACGCTTTACGCCGATCCAACAATCGGTAACTTTATTCGGGTTCTTGTGGTCCGAATTGTCCTATTGGAAGAACCAGACCCAGATTTAGATGTAGTCGTCAACGCCGACACTACTTTAAAGAACTTTTGCAAATGGCAGAAGGGTTTGAACTACGCGGATGATGCCCATCCACAGCACCACGATACGGCAATCCTTGTGACACGACGAGACATCTGCGCGAGGCAGAACAAGCCCTGCAGTACTCTGGGGGTGGCTCACGTTGGTGGAATGTGCCAACCTGAGAGAAGCTGCAGCGTCAATGAGGACAATGGGATCAGTTTGGCGCATACAATCACGCATGAGTTAGGACATAAGTAAGTTGGTGGAATATATATTCGACATAAAAATTTAGAATTTAGCACGTAGATAAAGTGTGGTGGCCCAATTATAGATGTGTAGTATAAAAAGTTTACTTTTGATTCTGGAGGTTAATTTTAGGGGGTAAAGTGCAAGTTCAAGGGCATCGTGTAGGGCAGGGTGTCAAATGAAAGCTTATTGAAACACTAATTCAATTTTATAATAATTTTTTAATCATGAACATTGGGAATTACGTGATCAATGGTTATAAACAATTTAATTGTTTATTTCCTTATAACTGCTTAACCATTGGTTGTAAGAAACAACTTTTGTCCTTACACGTTTTATAAAATTTTCAATAATTTAAGTGGGGGGGGGGGGGGGGGGGGGGTGACACGGAACACTAACTGTCTGCGTTTTTTTTAATATCTTCAAACATCTTATTGTTAGTAGTAACAGAATGTAACAAATAATTATTGATTTTGTAGAAAATTTTCAAATAGAATTTTTTTAAATACTAACAATTTATTGAATAATAACAATTACATGTTTTTTAAGTTTTGGCATGTACCACGATACCGAGAAAACCGGATGTCACAGTAGCGGAAATAATATTTTGCACGTGATGACGCCGAGTTTCGAAGCGGACACTGTTGGCATCACTTGGTCACCTTGTAGTAGAAGAGATATCACAAACTTCTTCGAGTAAGTTTCTATAATAAATCATTTATTCCAGTATAAATCGATAATTTAGCTATAAAATTATAATATTTAATATAAAATCGTCGGTATTTTTTTAGCCAAGGTCTTGGCTCGTGCCTAGACGACGAACCTTCGCCAGACAGTAGCACTGAGACGTACGCGTACCCCGAACTCCCGGCGGGCGCGATGTATAACGCGGCGCACCAGTGCAGACTGCAGTTCGGCCGCGCTTCGCAATCGTGCTCTCCACCGGATGACATCTGCAGCAGGCTATGGTGTGAGATCGATGGAATGTGTACCACCATACTTAAACCGCCGGCACATGGTACTCACTGCGGAAAACATATGGTGAGAGCAGTATAGTTTGTAACATGAAAAATGACCGGGCTAAGCATTATACAGTCGAGACTCGTTTATTCTAAGCCTTCTGAATCGTTTTGAATCGAGGAAGTCGCGTTTATTCGAAGTCGAGAGGGGCTCCCACCAAGTTATGTATAGATCCTTGACCAATCAGCGTTGGCGCGGGAATTGCGTCACCACGAAGATGTATTCAAATGTTATTAATGTATAATAGAATATCAATTACAAGAAATCCTTTATTTATTCTTGTCTTCGTATTTTTTGAAATTTTAACAACATATACAATCAAAGAAGTACAAATTCGACATTGCAAAATCATGAAAAAGCTATCACCATTGAGTAACTATCACTTAAGTTGGCAATACGTTCTGTGATTTTGACAACTTTATATACCTTGGTACATATTTAATATTTATCGTTAATAGTTAATCGTGATAGTGAAATAATTTTACTTTACTTTTAATTTCGAATATGGCAAAATATCAACAAGGTGAAGACAGTGATAAGTGTAAATTATAGTATGTATGTATTCTATCTGACCTAACCTCAAATCTATAGATATGATTTTCGTTGAGTTCGTAGCATGCAATGAATATCAAAAAATTTAAAATCTTTTGAAATATATTGTACAGTCAATGAAATGAATACAAATGCTCTAATTCATTCTACAAAAAATTTCAAAAATATGTTCGTTTACGCAATGACTCGAGAATGGTGGGAGGTGAAGAAGGAGAAAAAATTACGAATAAACGAAACTCGGCATTTCAGATAAACGAGACTTAGAATAAACGAGTCCCGACTGTATTTACATTGCCAAACCGGTCAACTTTCATGTTATAAAGTATACAAGTTATGGCCTTCTACATATTAGCGGTTCTAATTTGTTTTTTATTACAATTGAACACGATGAAATGAAATATCTAGAACAGTGATTCCTAAAGTATGCGCCACAGCGTCCTGGAGAGCCTCGGCGTCTTTACAGGGGCGCCGCGGATCTGCACTATTAATTTAATAAATCTTAATATATAAAAACGTTGGTGCTTATCTATATGATCTCATCAGGCCTAAACCATTGGACGTATCAAAGCCATATTCACACCATATGTTCGTTTGGTGCTCCAATAAGTTTATAGATTTTTTAAACCCGATAGGTGGCGCTGGGCTCGAGATATTTTCAAAATGTATCTTTATAGTCTGATTTTTAAACAAATTATTTTTGAGCCGAACAACGTTCCCTGGGTCAGCTTGTAATATAATAAACTAATGAATTAATGTTTGACTTGTTCATTATAAGTTCAAAAAAGGCAGCGTGCGTCTCAAAAGTTTGGGAGCCACTGATCTAGACAGTTTTTACTCGGAATTGAGGTTCTGGGGGCAATATACAAATATACATTTTTAGTTTTTAGGAATCGAATTTATTTTACTATTTTCATCATTAAGTATATGTATTGACGTAATCCAAATGCAGTGAAGAAAATTTGGCTAATTAATAATGTATGCATGACATAATTAAGAAAGTATCTTTTAGCAATTAATTTCTAGTAGGTAGGTACTTGTTATTCAAAAATTAAGAATTCAATAGTTTTGAAATCTTCTCGTGTCAAATATTTAAAATTTTGTCCAAAAATTAAAAAAATGATGCAATTTATTAATCATAAGAGCAAATAAATAAAAAAATGGCCATAAAAATTTAATATTTTTGTAAATCTTCGGAAATAATCTCTTATTTTTTAAATAAATTTTGTTTTTATAAATACATTTATATTTCAGTGGTGCCAAAATCAACAATGCGTCCCTATCTCCCACCGGCCCCTTGCCATAGACGGTGGTTGGGGAGAGTGGGGCGAATGGAGCGAGTGTTCACGTTCGTGCGGCGCGGGCGTGTCGGTACGTGAGCGACGGTGCGATCACCCTGCACCAGCCGGAGGCGGCAAGTACTGCGTAGGCGAAAGACGTAGGTATCGAATCTGCAGCACTCGACCGTGTCCAGATGGGGCCCTCAGCTTCAGAGCAGTGCAATGCGCAAAATACAACAATCAAACATTTAGGGGGAGGAAGTACAAGTGGTTACCTTATTATGAACAAAGTAAGTGTGATTATCAAACTATTCTAGAACGTGTAAACATTTGTAGGCGCGGTAGGGCAAAATCGTATGAATTTTTCCTAATTACGATGTTGTCAATATTCATTTCTGACAAGTAACACTACCCAAGTGCCACGTGCCGATATTCTTGAAACTTTGCACACATGTAGTGTTTTTTTGGCTAACAAAGCGTTTTAAGGCTAAAAAGCGCATTCGAAAGTTTAACACCATTTAACACAATGCTAACTAACGCTTCATCCTCTCACAGCTTTTACGACATTTCCCTATTATAATTTCATTGTCTGCGTGTTTTTGAGATCGCAAATGACGATTTTGACATTAACAAGATTCAGAATGGCAAATACAAAATTGTGGAGAAAATCGCAGAAGTTTCAAAAACTTTATTTAACGCCACTTGCGAAGTTTATTAGACACATGATTACGATTTTGGCAACAGTTATATCAATCTATACCTTTTCAACTTCAAATTGAGACTAATCAATTTCAAATTGGGAATAATCAATTTCAAATTGAGACTAAACAATTTCATATTGGGAATAATCAATTTCAAATTGAGACTAAACAATTTCAAATTGGGAATAATCAATTTCAAAGTGAAGTTGATTGTTCCCAATTTGAAAATGTTTAGTCTCAATTTGAAGTTGAAAAGGTATAGAGGTGGCGGATGAAAATTTTCATATGACGTATCCAAATGGCGGAAACTGGGCTGATATCGGTGGGCAAACTTCTTAACACCCTTAATTTTAGAGTTTAGTGTAATTTTCTTACTCTTAAAAATTCTTTAATAAGTCTAGTCAGATACAAAAAAATGAAAAGTTAGTATCTCTGTTTAATTTTTTTTTACAAATAATACGATATTAAGCAAGTTAATGAAAATTAAAGTCAATTTTGAATTTTAAGAACGCGAAGTTAAGTCAGGTCAGTTTATTTTTTGAGGTTCGTACTACTCCCCCAGAAAAAAATGGTTCCGGCACCACTACACGTGTTTAATGTTTTTCGATGTACTACGTGTGTGCAAAGTTTCGAGAATATCGGTGAGTGGCACTTGGGTAGGTTTACTTGTGAGTCTTACATGTCACACGCTGAAATGTGCTTTCTCAGCCGTTCAACGGTAATTGGCCATAACTCAATGAATTTTTATCCGATCTTTTCAAAATTGTATATTGTTGAAGTAGAAACTTAACTGTTTTGAATTCTATAAAACAATCAATTTTAACTAAAAAACTACGTCTTTGACGCAATTTTCATCATGTCCCTCATAAAATATGTTTAAATCATGTTTTTTTTGTTTCTAAAAATATTTTTTAAAAAGCTGATTGAGATTTGCATATTCAGTGGGCCAAAATTACTAGTGAATTATGTACTTTCTAGCCGAACCTTGCGAACTGTACTGCACAGATGAAGATGAAACAGTTATCGTACCTTGGGGTTATTCAGCTCTGGATGGGACACCGTGTAATGTTGGTACACGTGATCTTTGCATATCAGGAATTTGTCGGGTATGTAATATTTGTTACATAAAGAACGTTCATAACATACAATTTTGCTTAACATTTATAAAAAAAAAATTATCCAGAAAGTAGGCTGTGACTGGATAGTCGACTCGGACGCTAAAGAAGACAGGTGCGGAGTTTGCCGCGGAGAAGGAAAGCTGTGCAATTCTGTGAAGGGTATGTACTCGAAGCAGGCCATGGGTCCCGGATACAAGGAGGTTGTTGTCATTCCGGCTGGCTCCAGGAATATCCGCATTGATGAGGTGGATCATTCAAAAAATTTTATAGGAATAGGTAGTGCGAAGACGCGCGACTTTTATCTAAATGGGAATTGGTAAGAATTTTTTTTTCTCCAGCTTAAATATTATTTTTTAACTGCATTAAAAATAATTTCCATTTAAACGTTTCGGTCGTCTTCGAAGTCTAATTCAAAAATATATTTTTTTATTAATTTAATCTAATTTATTTTCTAGGCAAATAAGTATCGGAGGAGAATACAAAGTAGCTGGGGCTACAGCGCTGTATGAACGAGATAATGAATGGGAAAAAGTTAAAATTCCTGGACCTTTAAAGGGCGATATTTTAGTTTATGTAAGTAATCCATATTTTCAACATTTAAATTATTTTTTCTTATTTCACATACCAATAAAAATAAATAAAAATAAACTTTATTAATCAAAATGGTTTTGTTGGTCCTTTACGTATTTGACCTTCCTTTTCTTCAAGACTTGTGTCTCCTTTATGAAATTTAACGGTATTGTTTGAATAGTCGACTTTTAAGCATCTCATAACTTAATATTTATCTTCTTAGATGATATCTCGAGCAAAAGCTCACAATCCCGGTATCGAGTATGAATACACAGTCCCTCGATTAGCGGATCGAAGGCAGCTGGGTACTGAGCACGAATGGCAGCTCTCTGATTGGTCGCCTTGCAGTGCCACTTGTGGCGGCGGAGTACAGAAACGCGAGGCAGTGTGCGTTGAAATATCCACGCGCGTTCACGTCAACGACGCAGGTTCTGGAGGCGCTAAGGAGGTTCCAGGGTGTCCGGAAGACGAGAGATCCGTGGCGCAGATGCGGGTGTGTAATGTCGACGCGTGTCCGACCCACTGGTGGGTCGGGCCTTGGCAGCAGTGCAGGGCGTCTTGTATCAAAAAGGTAAAACTGTAATTACATCAATTACGTAGTTAGAAAAATATTTTATTTAAATATCAACATCTCTACTTGAGACATTTTTTTCTTTCTATAAATTCATTTTACTAGCCTTTCATTACATAAAGCGATGTATCCTTTAATTTTCTACTTGCTTGTAGGATTCCTTCGTTTACCGCCTCCGTTCTGTGATGTGCGTTGACGGCCGAGAGATGGCTTTGCCTGATAAACGGTGTGACGTCAGCAGCAAACCGAGGGACCGCGAGCTATGTCGAAGATTGCCGATTTGTACCGAAGAAAAATAATATCAACTTTATGGCGTTTATACTTAATAAAAACGTTTGTGAATTTGATGTAAATAGTGATTTTTTTATAGTGTATATATTATACTGTACCAATCTGTTACCTATACCAGTTACACATTTTACAAATTAAAATACATGAATACGTTAAGACTGACAGATATTAACTTTTATCCGCCAAATACAAGACGGGTGATGGTTAATAATTTAAAATTAAAGAAAAAAATATGCAATGAATTTATTTTTGATACCGCTGGTATACATGCATATGCAGATTTATTTATACTTAAATAAATATATTTTTAAGCTTACTAATTATTAATTTTAAGGATACAGCATATAAAAATATTATCAGTTGTTAATATTGAATGAAAAATCATAAAAATCTTATATTAAAACATTTAGCTGGATAATACTTGTGTTACATACATATTACCAATAGAACAAATTGGTATATCAAACATATTTCTCGAAGGAAAAATTCAAATGTTTATTTTTAATAGATTTACGAGGTCATTTCGCTGGTTTTCGACTAATTAGTGAAGTTGTCAATTTTGGGAAGCAAAAAAAAAATTTTTTTGTAATAATTTTTGAAAAAAACATTAGAATACTGGCGGACCCGTCCCGGCTTCGCACGGGAATAAATATTTCGTCTCCTGTCACGTAATTGTTGTTTTAGCTAACCCTGCAAATGTTGTTCTACCCAAAAACAATTTGTTTTTAAATCAGACCATAAATACACACATTCGCGCCACCTACCAGGTCCATTTTTAATAAAAATATTTCTTTCCACGCAACTAATATATGTTATGAATATGAACCAAATCGGGCCATAAATAAAATTCATCGAAATATCCCGACCTCAGCGCCTAACGGAGCAGCAAACGAACATATGGTGTGAATATGGCTTCGATACGTCCAATGGTTTAGGCCTGATGAGAACACTTACATACGCACCAACGTTATAGGAGTCATTTTACTGATTTTTTTTAATTTGATAAATAATGCTGACTTCGCTAATTTTCGACCAAAAAATCCAACTATCTTGCTGTAAAGACATTCAAGATCTTCCAGGAATACATGTATTTATATAAATTTTAAAAAAATTACTATTTTTCGTTATTTTCTAAGAATGATTCCTCAAATGATCGAAAACAGGTACTGGTCGGAAAACAGACGAAATGACCCTACGCTAAATGTATTAATATATGATAAAATATTGATTATTATAGTATAAAATAAAAATAACATGAAACTGTGTGGTACTACCGAATTAAAGTGATATATTGTACAATATTGTTAGTTGATATATATTTTCATGAGGCTACTAATTATACGATATAATAATTAATTAAGGTAATGTTGTAATAATTATAAATGTAATATTAATCGAATTTTTTATAAAATAATCAAAGCATACAAATAAATTATTATTTTATACAGTTTTCGTTGGCTACGTTTTGTGTTCTAAATACGTGGATTACAACAAGAAGCCGAGAGCAATGTGTTAAAATACAGTTAACTATAACATCTGTGAAGATATTAATTATCATGTGGACGATTTTAAACAATATGTGTACACATTTACTTATTAGCATCTATATAGGAAAATATCTTCAAAATAAATAACACTTCAGTTGAAGATTGTCACCATCTTATTTTATATTTAGTTTTAAAAATGAGAAGACAGTCTTGCCGTTCTTTGTTTTTGTGTGTTTTATTAGTTCTATCTGAAGCAGGAAAACAGAAAAGACAACTTATTTTTCTTGAAAATAGTAAATATTTTGTAAGTATATAATTTAATTTTTAGTTATAATTGGATAAAAAAAATCCTCCAATATGCATAATTTTTATTTAAACTTTTTATGTCACGTACTTTTCGAGTCATAAAATATTTTTAAATACCATTTGAGAGTAAGTTTAAAAAAAAGATTTTAATAATTTTAAAATTAATGTTGTATGGAAAAATCAAGATGAGGAAATACGTCGCGACTTTTAGATTTAATTCACCTGTATTTGTACATATCCAGATACGAGCGAATATAAAGGACAACGTGGTCCCGCATAATCCAATATTCGCGCACGCCGTGGGCTTTAAGGTCGCCTGGGATGTTCCCTCCAAATCAGATTTGAAGAGAAATCATTTCTGGAGACGGGATGTATCATCGGATGTTGAACAATTTATTGAGAGGTAAGATATTTATAATATTCCGGATCGATAGATATATTATGTATTCATTAAGTGAAGAAATGAATTTTTCCGATAACGAATTTTACGTTAACATCGCGACATCATATCTATTAAAAACATTCATTATTATATATTATATATGTTACGGGAAAAGCCCGCTGGGCAGAGCCGGCTTTAGCAAATCTGGCGCCCTGGGCGAGATTTATTTTTCAGCCCTCTTACCCCCTAAAAAAATGTTCAAAAATCACCGAAAATATCTATTAAAATTGATAAATTAACAAATAAGTTGAATAGTTAATATTTCAGTTTGGCGCGATCCTACAGACACCAACCTTTTTTTTAAATATAGCTTACATCATTAACTTTAAGACAATCAAATGCACTAAGATCGTCGAGACCCTCTTCCCCTCTTACTAACAAATTAAAATTGATAAATTAACAAATACGTTAATATCCCACACATTTTTTTAACGACTCTGATGAAAAAAAATCACACAAAACTTAATTTATACTATACTCTATTTCATTTAAGAATGCAGTGGTTGCCGGGGTTTTGACGGTACGAATCGTGCATTTTACCGTCAAAAACCACGGCAACCACTGCATTCTTAAATGAAATAAAGTATAGACCAAGGTTAGTAAAATATACTAGTTTACTAACCTTGAGTATAGACTACATTACGAATAAAATGAGCTCAGTTTGAACTCTCTACCACTAATAGAACCGGAGATATGTCATTGTGAAATTGAGTCTGCGAGCATCATAAGTATATGTGAGCATTCTATAGTAAATTAAACAGATCAAAACTAAAATGATTGATTGGCCATAACTCCTTAACAAATACACATAGTGAGTTTATTTTTAATTTATTTTCTTAATATATAATTTTATAGAGAACAAAAATTACCTACAGTTTCGATGGATTTCGTGATAGGGTTGCGGTTAAAATGCAAAACGTGAAAAATCGTACATATGTGTGCCTTTCCTAATACATTTTGTAGCTCTGGGGATTGGCCTAACAGTGCTTGTACTTTTTTCACAAAAATGAGTCATTTTTACAAGAATTTGAAGAAAATATTTAAGAAAAATAAATGGTTTGAAAATAAACATGAACCTTTAATTATCTTGCCCTAAAATACTTTATAAAAAGTTTTCTAGATTGCTGAATAAGGATTTGTTAATTAGCAGCTATCAAATAATCGATTTTTCTTAGATTTTTTTAATAATTAACATTGTTTATAGTATGCAATATTTTTTGCTAAATCGGAACAGATCGACAAAAAATTTAAAGATTAAAAAAAAAGTTTACTCAAAAATTACAGCCTGTACACTGTCGCTGGGTGTGCAAAGTCGACACTGCCCAGGCAATGTAAGCATTGCACATCGCTGCTGACCAAAGTTCGTAGAAATGATTAATTAACGGGATCGATTAGGTTTAAATTATGTACATCAAATTTGTAAAATAGTTTTTTTGCACATTTACGTTGTACCTAAGGTACCTAATGATTAATTTTCGTTGATTCATTGTCCTAAATAAATAAGTATATTTTAAAACTTGTACCAAATAATTTTATTTGATTGTTAATATCAGTTTAACATCATAATACAATAGGTACTATTCACGACGATTTAGCATTGTCGATAATGTTCGCTTAAACCGGACCAAGTCCGTTAATTAACTGTTTCTGCGGACTTTGCCTAGTAACGATGTGCAATGTTGACATTATCTGGGAAGTGTCGACTCTGCACACCTAGCGGGCTTTGTCCGTAATATACATATATAAAAAAAAAATGAAATCTATAAGTATGTCCTTTTAATTATGTTAACCCTTTTACGTACAAGGGACAAATATGCCCCTTGTACGTAAAATGTTTTTTTGTAATTTTGCACGTAAAATTGTTAAATTAACCTGCAAAATTACAAAAAAACTATAAGGGACAAATATGTCCCTAGTATGTAAAAGGGTTAATTTTGCATAAATAATTGTGTAATTATTTTTTAGAAATGGATTTTCCGAATATTACTGTGTACTTAAGTATATTTGCGAGTACTTAAAAGTAGACAATATGGAATGTGGATTTTTCTGCCAGATGATGAATTATAGTTTCAAGTAAGTTAAACATATATTTTAAATTTTGAATATTATTTTTTTGGACAGAGTATTTAATTTTTTAAAATTATATTTTAGGACTAATAAAGAAGATAATTATTTTACAAGTATATTACTGAATAAATGTGAAAAATACATAAATGAATGTTCCCATACACATTTACAATTTTCTTCTTTTACTGATTTGTATTAACTAGTTCTATTTCATTTTTTATACTATTTTTTATCAAGGAATGTATATAAATAATAAAATAATTAGCTTTTGTAAATATATTTATATTTATTGTAAAAAGAAATTTAATAAAGACATGTTACAATTTTTATACAATTCTCCATTACAGTCGTTAAAATATTTGTTAGAAGTTTCATCTGCATTTTCCATCCTGAAATAAATAATTTTATTTTGAAAATTTCAGTAATTCCGTCCGTTATGAAATAAAACATAAATGTAAGTACTTACAGAAATATAACCATAAATAGCTCTTCTATCAATGTTTTTTCATTTCTTGTAGCCATTTCTTTGACTTCGCACATTGTTTTTTGAACGCATGTTTCACCGTCAAATCCAAAACTATATAAATAAAATTCGTTGATTTATATGTATAGTTTAAAAAGTTTTTCTCACGCTGACATTACATTTTTTTAATAGGGTGGAGATATATTATATAATTTTATAACATTTTATTATTATTTTAAGAAAATTTGTCAACTATTTTTACTTTTTTTTGCTTTTTTGCTCTACACTCACCCTTTTTATATTTTTTTCTATTTAAAATTTTTCAGTTACAGAAATTTGGAACTGTAGAAACAAGCTACAACTACACAGTAAAATAACCCCTGATAAAGACCATAACATCTAAAATATAACAATTGATATGATTGAAATTATTGTATATTTTTAACGAACATCACTGAGTTATTGTTATTATAAAAATCATAACTATAAAATACTTATGGATTGCTCAAGTTACCAATATTATATAAAATACATTTTTTCACGGTGTTTAGTCTTTTTGATGTAAACACAGTACACAGTAATATAATACAGTTTAGAAATTGTAACAATCATTCGCTGAAGTGATTTGACGATATGACCGTAGGAAGCGATTTTTCATTTTACCCTGGGGGGAGGGGAGATTTTCGTAATCAGTGTCAGTACCGTAGAGGGGGAAATTTGACTAAAAAATGTGCAGTTTTCAAAAACGACGATTTTAACACACAAAAATAGTTAAAAAAATCGTAGTAAAAAATCAAAAAAATATTTTGAAACTGAGTTTAATTTAAACTTTCAAAGTGTTTCAAAAGCTTCAATTATTTTTACACTCACAAACAGTAGACGCTACGAAAGTTGTAATCATTTTTTGAAATTTTTCAGCATAGCCTTTATTAGTCTGTAACCTTTTAAGATGTATATTAAAATAAAATAAAGATTTCAAGCTCTAATTTCCTTTTTGAAAAACATAATTTAAATCATTTTTACCAAAGTTTCAGCTATTTGAATATTGCACAATTTTTTTGGAAAACAAAAAAAATTCCTTTAGTTTTGGTTTTTATTTAATTTAATATAAATCAAATAATACTTACAAATGAAATAATTCCTCTAAATTAGATAATATCTCCCTTCTCTGTCTATCCCCGTGCACCTTCAAGTTATACTGAGCTTCCCTGAGCTCGTTCAGAGAGGGTAGTTTTAATATCCAATCCATTTCAACGATAACATTCCAACCTTTAGGAATTGTCAGCATTATAGACTTTAAAGAAGATGCTGTAAACTAAAAATAATTAGTGGGTACTTCTATTATTAACTATATATTTTAAAATGTTTCATTAAATAATACTACGGAATTAATTGATAAATAAATTAAAACAATACGGAAGCTAAAAAAAACTCTGCCAAGTAAATGCACAGTGCTTCCTCGTGCTAAATTCACCAAAGATAGTTAATTATTGAACAATTTAAATAAAAACCGATAGTGTTAAGATAAATTGCCTGGAATTGGTTAACCATTTATTTTTTATAAAATTTTACTAAAAAATATTAAGTTGTTCAAAATTTTTCTTAAAACGCACCTGATTATTTTTTCGAATATTTTTAATTTTTTGACAATTTTAATCTAAATCTAAATTTATGCAAACGTCAAAATGATATTTAAAACATCAAAATGACATTTAGTATGTCCAAGCAAATATCAATTTAGAAAAACAAAACACGAATTTTTAAAATAAATTGAGATAAATCTTTGTAACGGAATATTTTACAACAAACGTTGTAGACCCATATTATAGGAAATGTAATGCTCTACAAAAAATATTCTATAAAATTTTCACGTAACATGTGTCGTTCTTGAGATATCTTGAAAAAATAAATATTTTGGGTTGTCACCCCTCCCCCTTACACACAATTTTGATGATTTTGAAATGGGACCGTCCTCAAGCCAGACCCAACCACCCGACCAAGTTTCAATAATATCGGTTTAGTGGTTCATGAGTTATGCATATGACAAGGATTCAGGGGACATACGGACGGACGGATGGACACACGGATGGACGGATACACGGACAGACAGGCAGATATGGAACGAAAAGTGTTTGTCTTGACGTGAAATGGAAATATCAATTTAAAATTTTGAAATCGGAGAACATTTTTTTTATCTCAATCTGAAACGATCACAAAGCTTCTCATATCTTCGATATTACGAGGAAGCAATACAGTTAATAACATTCTACAAGTACTATAGTAAAAAAGTGAGTGTGTACTTATATACGTGCATTAGAAGTTATACTTCTTTGGAGTAGTGACATCTAGCGTACAAATACAAAACTAAAAACCTGTTTTATCGACTATCATAACAGAAATCTGTATTATCTATATACCTAACCTAACTTCATGGTTTTATTTTTTTCCGTTACATGGTGTGCGCGCATCATTGCATGCAACGTGCATTTTATTTCCGTTGCATTACTAAAATTTCACCCTGAACGCGCCTAAAGAAGTATAACTTCAAAAACTGACATTTTTCGCCTTCAAGGCAAAATGATAATATTTAGTAAACATATCTTAAATGTACTTACAATAAATATACTGCCTGTTGGAAATGTCAAATGTCTTTTTCTTCTTGAAAGTATTTTTCTATAATCTCTATCAACTTTTGTCACTTGATTTAATACTTCTTCAGTTAAAATTAAAATTACTATTACTATTACTATAAATCGAGAATTAAACACCATTTTAAAACTATTTTGTCACTTAAATTATTTAAATTTGTACTTTTATTACAAATTAACAATTTTTCTTGATAAGAACTAAAGTAATGGTAAAATCGTCTTCTTATATGAAATAATGACAACATCCTATGCGACTAAACATTTATTTACATAACATTCTCCTAATTATATATCACGTGTTTGTCAACGTTTACATTTTCTGTTAGTTTCTGAAGAAGAACAGTAAAATAAAATAAAAAATAACAGTCCAGTTGTCATATGTATCTGAGAAAACATTCTACGGTCGATAGAAGAAATAAAAATGGATATGTTCAAGTATAATATTGTTATTATCTTATTGTTATTTATACATAAAATAAAAACATTAGAATTTGTAAAGAGTTTTAATGAAATTCGAAAAAGAAGGTCTCTTATTTATATTAGTGGGACAACTGTTGAAGTAAGTATGCTATTTTTGTCTTTCTGATTGAAATTATATTTTTAAATATTTTAGCTATTTTGAATATTTATAAAAAGATGAAAAACTATTAATTTTACTGTTATTTTTGAAAGCATTTGACTTCAAATCTTCGATGAAATATAGTTGAATATTTTTCTACATTGATAGATTTTTTTCATCTAAATCCGGGGGGGGGGCTTTCTAGAAAAATAATGACGACCTTTTTTTAGTTTTTTTTTTTATAATATGACAATGAAAATTATTCGAAGAGCAAAAAAAGATCATTACATATTTTATGGCTACAATTTTCATATTTAAAAAAAATATTTTGAAAATTACTTCGAAAAGTGGGTGGGGGACTTCTTTTTTATGAAAGCTCTTGCTATCATTCGCTTTATCGGAATTAAATTTTACTTGCTAAATGACTAGTTTTCAAGAATTTTATATGTTTCTAGTTAGACATGGCAGTGAATGTTCCTATCGAAGGGGATTCTAACGCCAGCTTTGGTCCAGAATGGGAGACTGTATACCAGATGCCGGACAATAGCAGTTTGTGGACCGGGCCTGACATCAGCACCATAGAGAGGAGGCGCAGGGAACTCTCGGGGATCCGATGGAAGTTTTATAACACTCTAGCACACTTTTCTCAACGGTAACATTATAATACATAATTAAAAATGTACTTTGGTTGTTTTGATATACCTACAGTTACCTGGATTACTATAGTGCGCGTACATTAGATTTTAATTACATGTACCTATATATAATTTTAATACGAAATACCTATAAGTTAACTCTAATGTTTCAGTTTTGGGTTAGGAGGAAAATCATGCATTCTACAAACTATTTGTGAAATTGCTGAGATGCCTTTCGACAAAAACATGGGCGTGTTCGAGGAGCTTTTACATACGTTGTTCACGTAAGTTTACTGCATTGTATTTTATCATACTGTAAGATATGAAAATCCTTAAGTACTTGAATTTTTCAATTGAGTTGTTTTTATTTTTAAGTGCAGTTTTTTATTTTATCTCTGTCCTGAGAAAATTTTAGCGGGCGCCTCTGAAATTACTCAATTTTTATTATAATTGTTATTTTTAGACCATCAAGTACTCATGAAGAAATTACTGATAATGAAGATAATGAATATCGGGCAGCTGAATTTTTCGGAAAATCACATGGAAATTGCAAATATCTATTCCCTGAATGTAGCATTAATTATTTAGAAGAATTTACAAAATTGAAATAAAAAAATAGTAATAATAATACACAATGTTTTTTTTGTCAATTCGTAATAATTCCCACTTCAAATGCCAACATAATTTCGTCCATTTTTTAAATTTACTTGTTTATTTAGATACTTAATCGTTTTTGCATCACTGCAATATTAGGCCAAATATAAAACATAATTAGAATATAACAATCATAATGCATTTGCAAAATAATTATCACAAATATGTTAAAGTTAGTAACTATAGAAAAACATTCCTTAGTTGCATTTGAAACTTGAAGATGTTTGTGCGTATAATAATAATGGGATTACTTAATATTATTATTATTTTTAATGATAATAACAAAGTGAATGCAAGAGATAAACGGACATTGGTTTTTCCTAATGGTAGCAGTAGAATACAAGTAAGTTTATTTATTTGTTTTATATTATTATTATAGTTTATTAATACTTACAATAAGTTGCCAATCTCATAATACTGAGGCCATGTATATACCTGTTCAGTTGTTCAGACTTCGCTTATAATATATACACTAATGGAACAAAGCAAAGTAAGCAGAACAGGGATATGTATAAGATATACATATGTAACTTCAGTCTATTTGTAAAGTAAACATTTTTTATCGATTCGTTACTTTTTGGTACCCACACGATTATTTTTCAGAAAATGCTTAAATATATTTATAAATTTTCATGTAAAATATGTTTATAAAACGTTGATACTCGAATGTTTGTTATGGACTAGCTTCTGAACGGCTTATTTTTCTTTATGTATAATTATAATATTAATTAAATTATCTCATAGACATATTTAAAAATTCATATAAGTTAGTTTGTGCTAGTCTGTAATCTCTGTAATACCGGACATAGTTGTTATTATATTAAAACATAGCAACTTACAGTAACAGGTAAAAGGGTCATTTATATACCTACTTATTTTTTTATATTTCAAAAACTAAAAAATAGTTTATAGTTGATTTATTTTAATTTTGTTTTAGTTTATAGTGGGAGCTGGTTTTCCTGTATCTCTGAAAGACGAAAGTGTAACTATGGGTTACACGTTTAAAAGAGACATTCTTCTCCCTAAAAACAGTACGTACTTCACTAACCCTTTAGAAACAATAACTGTTAAAGATAAAAGAGATATAAACACATCGATTGAAGGGCTGTCTCGTTTGAAAATTTACAAATATCTATCGGCCATTGGAGAAAGGTAAATTATAAGTTATCATATTTTTTTTATAATTTCAAACTAGAAAAAATAATTATTTGTAAAAAATTTAAAAAATATCATTTTATATATTTGATTTAATTTCTTATGTTTATAAAATGTATAACTAATTAAAAACATGCCATATCTCTGAAGTATGACGTCACATAAAAAATTGTCAAATTGTTATTTGGTAATATAGCTGTAGAAACAATTTTCCTTCCTTTTATTATTTACACTGTTTATTTATAATTCAGTTTTGGAACTGGTGGTAAGGATTGTGTCTTAAGAACTATTTGTGAAGCTTCTAAAATACCTTTCGATGTAGATTCAGGAATTTTTGCTGAATTATTTCATGTCATTTTCACGTAAGTGTAAATCTCTATAATAATTTGTCAGATAAATAAGGTACTGGCACCAGTCTTGGATATGGCCTCAGTAATGGCTATTTTTAAATTAAATGTACTGAATTAAAAATATTTATTGTTATTTAATTACTTCCATTTCTGAATATTAATCTATCTAGGTATATACATTTAACTGTCTTACAGCGTGATTAGATGACAATCGGCCAATAGGTGTCAAAATGGTGGACATTTAAACTAATTATTAGTATAATTTATTTATTAATTATTATATTATCATAGCAACTGCTTTACATTGTTCATATTTAACGATTCTTTCTTTTATATCTTTTGTGTTGTAGTACTTATCATTTTGTAATCATTGGCAAGTGTTCATCACTACGTGCTCATTACTGGTTTTACTTTATCCATTACTGAAGAAAAAAACATAAACGAAATAAAAGGCATTAAAAGTCTATAATTAAAAATACAAACTATATTTGCGTACTTTGGTAATTAAATTGATTAAATAAAAAGTTATTCGTTTTATTAGTAACATGAGTTCATGAGAATTACAAAGAAGCCAGTCAATCACAAAAACAGTAAACCTTGCTCTTATAGAGGCCATAACTGGTGCTAGCACCTTAATATAACATGTGTATTATGTTCCAGTCCGTCAACTACTGAAGAAAATTTAGCTGAAGATTATATTCTTGCTGAAATTGTTGGTAAAAATAAAAAAAAATGTCAACAAGTTTATTCAAAATGCCTTATAAGTTTTATTGATAGTATAAGTGAAATAAATTATTATTAATTAACCAGTGTTGTAGTTGATAATTAAAATAAATGTTAAATATTTATTCTTGTTTGTTTTTTTATATCCAATTCGAAACTGACAATTTGCAGGTTGAATAAATTTTATTGCAGTCGTCAAAATGTGTTGTAGCTCGATCATATTCATTATAAATAGGATTATTTTGCTCATTGTGGTCAGTTCTCCATCTATAACAAAATATATAAGAAGTCAAACTTCTATAATATTTATTTTGAATCGCTAAAGTATTAATATAAAAAGGTAATATAAAATATGATCCATTTAGAATCCAAACTAGCCAACTAATATCGTTTTTTTAGATTGTTAATATTTTATGAAGTAACTCACGAAAGCTTTTGAACAACTCATTTTATGAAAAATCGTTACTTACGTAAATACGGCTTTCAAAATTTCCTCAGTAAAACTTCCGAGTTCATTTTTAGATCTCTTGCTTATTTCACAAATTGCTTTTAAAATACATGTTTTCCCATCTTCACTTAACCTAAAATAATTAATTTATGTTTTAAAACAATATCAACACGAAAAAACAAAATACTAACGTGTTAAAGAACTTTTCTATCTTCGAATACAGATCCCTGCGACTTCTATGATGTACGGTATGTTGGTAGAACTGGCTGTATCCATTGTTATTGTTGGTATTATACCACGGCTGCCTATGATAGTTTTCGTATTCGTTTTTGTAATAAGGCCCATAATAAACGGGGCTTTGTTGAATTGGTTTTCTGTTGTATTCAAATCTTTCTTTGGAGTAAAAATTCTAGAAAATTATGCAATGTATTAAAAAATGACGAAGTAATAATAAAGAATATTAAACCTGCTGATTTTGTTTCAAATACGGATTCACTTTATATTCGATATATTGGGGTTGTTTTTGAATGTTTTCAATATTCATTATAACATTGGCTGAAGGTTTTTTGACAATATAGTGACGTCTCATTGCAGCGTCATTGTTTTTCTTGTAGTATGTGTAGAGAGGCTTGCTGGGTAGCTCCCAGGCTATACTGGCTGTTAAACCCATGTTGAATATACTTCCTATCCCTAGGGAGGGAATCGTTACGCAATATACTGGAAATTAAACATTAGATACATGTTATATAAATCGATTATTGAAAAAGAAAAAATATATAGTAACTAGGATCGTCCATAAAATACGTACGAAAAAAGTGGAAAGAGGGGGGGGGGGAATTACCTAGCGTAATGATATGTGATGAAGAGGGTGGGGTCAGGAACATAAGTGACGTAATGCGACGTTTGAAATATCTACATCAATTTTAATCCTATTTTTTAAACTATATATACATTTCATTTTTCAGTCACAATATAAACGACGTTGTTCTTAATGATCAACTTTCGCAATTTTTGTTTCTGAACCGTACAGAAACGGTGTCCGTCAGTGCTTTTTTTTTAAATCGATTATGTGTGACACAATAAAAATTGCCACTGCGTTTCGATGCAGCTAAAATGCCACTTGTATTGAATCACTTATAATAGATTTGCAAGATCGAAGCGCTGACGGACATCGTTTCTGTAAAGTGCCAAAGCTTAAGAGTCAAAAATAATTTTATATATTACTATTCAATCAATAATAAGCAAATATTTATATAGTTTTATATTTATAATAGTTTTTATTTTTATAACTAGTACACGCAGTAGTAAATCGCCAAAGAATAACACTAATTTTACGTGAATTTTGCATGACGTATTTTATGTATGACCTCTTATATAATAAATTATAAATGTAGTTATAGTATAAATAAGAATTTCTTCCAATTATTTTTTCGAAAAAAATCCTACTGGTCGTATGCGGTCTACTTACCTAAATAATCTCAGTTACACCACTGGATATTGGTTACCTAAATATGACTTGTAAAAAACTGTAAACCGCACCGATAATAATACGAAACATTATTCTTTAACCAAAAATAAATCATGGTTTCCTTGGGTTAACAAAATCATCGACTTTTATGACACAAATATAGTTTGACATTTATATCCATACCTATTTGAAATGAGCTTCCATCTGGAAATATGAGATGGCGTTTTCTTCTTGATAACGTTCGATTGGTTAAAGTATTTACTGACGTCATATCAAGGTTGTCTAAATTCGTTTCAAAACAACGAGCTGCAACTGTCAGTAACAACCAAACGATGAAAATTGATTTTTCTTTCAGCATTCTTGAATAAAAAATGTTGTTAAAGCACTTGTGATATAGGTTGTGTTTTGTATTTAATAAGAACTGATTGATTATATGTTTAATGTACAATGTATGGATGTATGAAGATGCAAATGAAAATTAGTTGAATGTTATAATTGTTTTGGTAAATAGAGTAAACCAGAGGTTGCAAAAATTAATTAAAATGAATTTTTATACGGAATATTGATACTACAGGTTGGCAACAAAGTCATTTCGTTTTTTTTTTCATGATTTATAAAGCAATTTTATTAATACAAATAACAAACATTAATTAATTATGTATTGGGCATTTTCTTCGATGACCTTTTGCCATCTTTCAGTCAGCTTCATAATTCCGCTTTCGTAGAAAGTTTGGTTTTTAGAGACAACAAACTGAATCAACTCATTTTTGACAGCTTCATTTGAATTGAAAGTGTTTCCATTTAAATGGTTTTGAAGAGAACGGAATAAATGATAATCTAATGAAACTTAGAGAATTATTCTAGAATTTTTTTTAACATTTCGTGTTTTTTTTGTTTTTGCTAAAATAAAAATAAATAGAAAAAGTTTTTTAAATTTTTAAAATAATTCTCCAAAATTATAAATTTTAATATATGCGTACTTCATCGGTTAATATTTAGAGTACCACTGTATTATTTATTATGTAACACATATGAGGTGAACAAATTGTAACGGATGTTATTAACAATGTTTACATACACATTACTCAGTTTGTTAGCAATAAAGGTGGTAAGAGTAGTAATATTGCAGAGTAAATACACATTGCTGTTGTAGTAGGCACGTTTTATATCATTGCTGATACTCGTAACTTTTATACGAACGATCAACTTGAATGGTTTTATAGAAAATGTTCACTACTACAGTATAGATAATAAATAGGTGAGTTTTTATGATTTTTTTTAAAATAATTAATTGTGCAATATATAACAATAATATTGTTTAAATATGTACAGTAGCTACACTCTAGTAATACATACACTAGTGGTTCGTTACACAATAAGCACTTTAGGCAACTGTTTAGGGCCCGTGGCAGTTGGGGTTGAGGAAAATTAGTAAAACGTTGTTGCCCGGTATTATAAAAAAATTGCTTGAGTGCAAAAACAAATTCGCTTCCAGCTAACGCTATCTACTAGGCATTGAATATAAATGACAACACACCCACAGATGTAGTGAATGAAATCGTACATAAAACCTTAACGCATGTGCGATAAGTAGAAATCAGCGACTTAAAATAAGTGCTGTCAAGTGTACCTCATAAAATGCATAGCATTTACATTATTATACATTTACTACCACAACTACTACAACAATTCGACACCTAGCAGATAGCGTTAGCTGGAAGCTAATTTGATTTTGCACTCAAGCAAATTCTTTATAATACCGGATATGTATTTTTGTGTTTGAATACCTTTTTAGCCCTAACAAATGCTTGAAGTGCAAAAATAGGTCTTCAGGTATTGTGAAATATATATTTTTTTAATGTTGGAATAAATTTTTCTATTTTTTTTCGACAAAAAATGGGAGCTCTCAATATTTATTTTGCGTCACTGCAGAAAACCGTTTTAAAGTATGAATAAGAATATGCACTCAACTTTTTTTTCTTTAAATGACTGTTATAAATAAATTTCTTATTTTAAATGATATTATAAATAATATTAATTTTCTGAAAATACAGTACAACTGGTTATATTCCTTTAATAATTTTTGGCTACTCCATCCAATTATTTAAACAACACTACAACGATTAAAATGAAAAATTTTTATCAACTTTCTATATTTTTAGTATTTTTTAGAAAAACCCTATACTACACATTATCATTAAAGTGCCAAATGATATGGAAAAAATAAAAGTTACTAAACTAATAAACTATGACCATTTTTCTGATATGTTATTTTATTTCCAGACATGCATATAAAATACACGACCGCCAATGTTTTTCCGTGTAATCTGTAGGCAATGAAGAAATTATGTTTATTATTTTTTGTTTTATTGTTGGCCGCCTGCCTCGGAGATTCCGCTTTTATGTCCAACAGAAACAATAAAGCATCGCGTCGTAAAAGATATGTGGTGTTTCCGGAAGGGTCAAGTTTTTCCGTAAGATTTGTTTTCATTACTCTTTATTAGATAATGTATAGTACAAATACTTTTTTCTATTTATTTATAAATCAATATTATTTCTCTGAATAACTGTTATTCAGAAGCCAATGCTAAACTGATTAAATTCGGTAAATGTATTAATAGATACACAAATGATAGTAAATATATTAAACATTTTGTTCTCCAATAAATAATTTTCTTAAAGGTCTTTAAATAAATTTTATTCAGATTTATTGTAATTAATGTGCGATTTTTATTTTCAAAAATTATTTTTAGGTTGCCCTTTGTATGACGGCCACTATTGTAATCCCCAACAACATTTTTACTGAAGGTTTGAATTGGGGTGTTTCCTATAACTTACCGAACGACTCCAGAAGTGACCCTTTCACCCACCCCCCGGCTGTTTTAATGAGAAGAAGAAAAAGAGAACTGTTCCATAACTTAGAAGTAGTTTTTGACGCGTATGTATTCTTTATTTAATTATTATAAAGCGGTTCTTAAACTTTTTCCAGGGGTCCGTGAAACATATTTGGCATGAATTAAAATACTTTTACATTTCTATTTACCAATGATTAATTAGTTTCTAACGACCTTTTTTCTGTCAGGAGGGAGTTCCTGAAAAATAATTGTTCAAAAGAGGGTCCTTAGACCACATAAGCTTAAGAACCGCTGTAATAGACCAAACAGAAAGCATTTTCTATATGTGTTCTTTCTACTATTCCATATAAAAATATACGGTGTTAACCCGGCACTTCACTTGGTAATAGCACACAAATATTTTCCATATTTGTACAACTAAGCCAATATATAGAATGTAGATGATCATATTCGCTTACAAGTTAGTTTGCTATGTATTACCAAACATGACCAATATATAAATATCAATCCATCGTATGTCGGTTTTTGAGCGTGCATCAAAGAGTTTCAATACGAAAATATTTGTCTTATCCCTCCACACCTGGCTTTCTCATGTAGTCCAATTCTTATAAATATAAAACATAATCGTTATTATGATTTTTGGTTTCTAATAGGATGACTATTTTTTGAGAAGGCAATTCAGGACGGACTTTTTCAGAGGGGGGAGGGGTAAATAAAAATTTTTTGAGGGGGTGCTAGGTAGATTTTTTTTGGAGGTGGGATGCTAGGTAGTTTTATTTTGTTTAAATAATTATAAGTTTATTTTAACTAAAACATTTTTTAATTAATGCAGATTTAAATAATAATAATAATATTTGTCAAATAAAATTTGAACGCCATGTGTGGATGACCAATTTGAGATATTCACAAACATAAAAAATATTTTCCACATCTATTACATCACCATGTGAAGTGCCGGCTTTATTTTATACAAAGTGAAGTACATAGTTAGTAGTTATCCATCCAATTATTGTTCTATGAACTTCTATACTGTGAAATGCTTATTTCAGAATGGGTATTGATGGAAAAAATTGCATCTATAGAACTTTATGCGAAGCAACACAAAGATTCGTGAAGGGAAGACATTTAATAGAAGAATTACTTCGTATTTTGTTTAAGTAAGTCTTATGAATTAATAAATTGCTGTATAAATTATGGCAGTGTTCTTTTAATATACAAATATGACGTGTATTCACGTCATATTTTTCGTTAAAGATATCCTTTTCAGACAGTATTGAGTCATATACAAATATGACGTGTATTCACGTCATATTTTTTTTATTAAAGGTATCATTTTGAGACAGTATTGATTGAGTCATATACAAATATTTCGTGTATTCACGTCATAATTTTTTGTTAAAGATATCATTTTGAGACAGTATTGAATGTTATTTAAATATGACGTGTATTCACGTCATATTTTTTTTATTAAAGATATCCTTTGGAGGCAGTATTGAGTCATGAGCCTGAGGAACATAGGCTATACCACAGAGCCCATCGAGCCGGTAGAGAGAAACGAGACTGTAGCGAGATGTATCCTAGCTGCCCTATTTCAATTCTGTCTCTGGTCCTTGGAGAGTACAATTGATGGTTTCAAAAGGAGTTTAATGGCCGTAATAAAACACAGGAGTAACAAAATTAAATATAATTGCGATATTTTTGTTGTATTGGATTGTATAGATATGTTGTAAAATGTTGTGATATTGTAATATTTATTATGCTTAGATTAATATTTAAATTCATTTGTAATGTGTTTAGAAAACCATAAAAAACGTTGTTTTTTTTAATTTACAAGACATTAAAGCCTTGGTATTTAATACACAGTTAAACAAATGAAATAAAGGTAAAAATGTTTTTATTTAAAATATTTAATCAGACGAAATATTTTTATTTATTTTAAAATCAAGTAAATAAGCGAACTTATTCATTTTTACAACACGTTTTTCTAATAGATATTATACAGGGTGTCAATTATGTAACGGGACGGATGAATATTTCGAATGCTACATACAGCATCGAAAAACAAAAAAATACGTGTTCAATATTTTTGAAAAATCTATTCAACTACAACTACGGGGTGGGGGAGGGGGAAACTTTGATATCTAAAATAGAAACTCCCAATTTTTATTGCAGATTTGGATTGTGCGTCAAAAAATACGTTACTTTTGTCTGAAACATTTTTTGTATTCGGGATGATGGCGCTGTAATTGCTGTCCGAAAAGACAAGTTTTGTAAGAGAAATTCCCGAGTAAAAAAACAAACGGCCGTGTTATGGTCGTGGTGCGACCGTGCTATGGCCGTGATGTGGCTGTGTGGTGCCTTCGTGTGGTCTCGGCCGTGATGAGGCCGTGGGTGCGGCTGTGGGTGCGGCCATGGTGCGAGGTACGGCCGGGCTTGTTTCACAAATAAACCTAGTGCTGCCGTGGTGCGGACCGCCCGGCCGTGGACCGGTCGTGGCCGTACGGTCGCATCACGGCCGCACCACGGCCGTGACCACACAGGGGTGGGGAGGGGGTCGAGTTTGGTGTAGTTGAATAGATTTTTTTTAAATATTGAACACGTATTTTTTTGTTTTTCGATGCTGTATGTAGCATTCGAAATTTCATCCGTCCCGTTACATAATTGACACCCTGTATATGTATACCATTCCATACAATGAGGAATGTGTCAACAAATAGTTCTAATTCAAAATATTAAGGTTTTATTAATTGATTAATTGTATGAAAAATGCGAAGTAATCCATCATTTTGTAAATTATTATAAAAGGGTGAGTCCATAGAATGGATTTTACAAGATTATGCTAATCAAAACGATATTTTTGATATTAATATAAAAATAAAATATGAAATAACACTTGAAAAAGAAGTAACGGGTGTTACAAATTTCGGAAAGCTATTTAAGCTATGTTATTAAGTCAGGTCAATCTGCAAAAACTCTCATTCTATTAATGTGTTTTTTTGTATACAGTGACTTTATTAATATAGGCAGATGTAAACATAAAAATCAAGCTAGATTGTAAATTTATCTATTTTTAATGATTTTTGATAAGCGTAACGGGCGTTACATACGATTGATATAGATCATTTTTACTTCATTGCTTAGAGTGGTTAAATGTTAAGTGATTTCTAAAATAATATGTAATAATGAAAAAGGTGTTCTTTCTTAGTGATTCTTACTATTTAGGCATCGATTTATCAAGAAGTGAACTTTTTACGCAAAAAATAAATAAATCAAAAAATTCAGTAAAAGTAGCGGTTAGCCTGTACTCGCCCAGAAGCATTACCCACAATTAAAAAAAGTTCCCAATGAAAAAAATAACCACGGAAGCCTAGAACCTTTCAATGCCACATCACTTCCAGCATCTGGATCGAGAGTGTCATGACAGGGGGTGTCCCTCTGTCGGCCGGTTCCGGAATATCGCATCGGGTCGGGGATTGATTTCACCGCCTCCCCCGATCTCCTTCCGGTGCGACGCGCACGCGCACGGGCACACACAAACGTATACACATCCGTACGTACGTACTCATGGTACGCTAGGATAGAGTTGTATATTAGAGTATATCACTCTGGGTTTATGTGTGCTAACAGTGCCTTATTACTATATTATATTAGGGGCGAGACTAGGCTCATCTCGTCAAAAATTGAGCCAGGAATGTCTTGTATACGTGACTGAGGTCGACATTTTTTATTTATGTATAAAAAACTTGATCGGATCTAGTAAAAATTTAAACGCTCTCGTTTCGTAAATTTTTTTAGTTTTTACTTAAAAATATTTTACAAAAAATATTTTTTGAAGTAAAACTTTTTTAGCATGCTAGTGAATTAAAATGATCTACACACGTTTTAAAATACTATTAGATTTCAAGATGAAACGATAAGGGGAGTGTGCATATGCGTGAGAGAGCGATGAGTATATGCATAAAAAAAGATGGATGAATGCGTACAAGTCCTTTTATGTCGATGTCAAGCTACATGTTTTATATGCGTCAAAATAATACGTTTATTATTAATTTAATACGTTTATGTCCGGTATTATAAAGGAGCTAGCAAAATTTGCTAGCTAGCAAGAAAATGGGGTATCAAACTTATATGACAGTTTTATTGGAGTTTTTGACAGATAATTTCATGCATAGGAAGTAAAATTAAAGATATGTAAAATATATTTACTAAAGTGTATTTTCTAACCTTGCAAATATCTGTTAAAAACTCAAAGAGAGCTGTCATATAAGTTTGATACTTCATTTGAGAGTGCTTGCTAGCTAGTAAATTTGCTGACTCCTTTATAATACCAGACATTAGCTTTATTTATTTAATTTACTTAGTTAATGCAAACAAAAGGAGTTTCACTTCAACTGTGCGCTTAAATTAACTTAAAATTTAATACGATAGTTAAAATAAAGATTTAAACAAAAAAATGTAAAAAATTTTTTTTGGCGATTGTAAAATTTTTGTTAATATCTAATTAAACATTCCATCTAATAATAAATATCGTTATGTTAATATATACATTCTAGTTTAAATATATAATTCTATGGTGAACATACAGCCTCCCTGGTCCACGGCAACACTGCAACAGTACTGCAGGGGAGAGCTACATAACGGGAGCTACTACGTATAGCTCCCGCGTTAAAGCATCTACCCCACGAAATAAATACAACATATAAAGTATAAATAATTTTGTTGTAGTTAATGTGCACTTAAATTTATTAAATCGATACTTTTAAACAGTAATTTGATGAAAATTATACAGTTTTATAAAAATTAGGAGTGGTCAAGTGTTTAATTTTGGATTATTCAAATGAAAGGTAGGTCTTTTCGATATTTGGTGATGTTAAGAAAACCTATATATTTATTTTGTTATTCATTCATTTATTGCAAGTGATTTTAGATGTAATCAAAGATGTAAAACAGAGTTTTATATTTTAGACATATGATGTAATTTATTATTATTTCTTGTTGAATTTTACTATGTTCTATTTATACTATAGAAACAGTAATAATAATATATGTACGTGCATATATTGTTTATTTATATCCAGAAGAAGATTCAATTCAACACAAATGTTAAAAAAAATACATAAATATTTATTTGCATCATATTTAAAAAATGTATAAATAGTTATTAAATTATATAATATACATAGATCTTTCTATGTATTTATATTAATAATATTTGGGTTTTTTTCATTTAATTTGATATATTCAGTAAAGTACGATGTTATCTTAAAGGGTGGCATGAAGCCAGTTTTAAATATTTTAAGTTTTCATTTGGTACTTAATTGGATTTAAAATTAGGTGTATGTGGTGTAATTACTAAATATTGTTTATGTTTGATCCAGATAGTGAAAAAAATACAAAGTTATTGATTGGGTCAATGCCTTTTAGATGTCAAAAATAGTGAAATTTATTTTTAAAATGTTTTTGTAAAATCAATATAGTATTTACATAGGTTTGTATATTTTTAACCGACAATTCGGCTGTGGATATTTTTATATAACTCCGATAAATATGCACCGATTTGGACGATTTTTGTTTGTTTGAAAGAGTATACTCCCGAGGTGATTCTATATAAATTTTATCAGAATCTGACGATAAACTTCGAAGATATGTCACTCAGAAGGGAAAAATAAAAAAAACTTTTTTTAATAAATAAATAAAACGGACTTCAAAAAAACAATAAAAATTATAACAATTCAATTTAAGAGTTTTTGAAGTCAATGCCAAGCCAATAAAAAAACTTTTTAAGAAAGAACAAAATAAAACCGTCTTCAAAAACTTCAATTTAATTACATATTGTAATTTTTAAAATATTTATTTTATCTCTATATTTTTATAATAACTGATTACTGCAATATCTATTTGTAGAAAAAGGATATAATTTCTATATTGACATAAGTATACTCCCTCGTTTGTAAGAAATTTAATTACTTAATTGTTGGTTTTGGTGGGGTTTAACATTAATTAATTAATTTTTTGTATTTGCTATATTAATATTATTAGAATCTTGTTATACGAACATTCAGTTCATAAAAGGTTTGGCTGTAATTTATTAGTTACAAAAAATTATATTTCATTTTCTTGGTCAAGTTTTAATAAATAAACGATACATTTATCACATAATTCAAAATCAATGACAACTTTCGCAGATGTTTAAAAGCGTTTATTTTTATGAAATGAGTGAAACACAAAAAGTCTTAAGAAATGTGAAAGATATTCAAGAAGAACGATGATCAATCAGAAGGTCTGTGTGACAATGTGCTGACAATGGCCGGAAGTAGACGTGACTCTTACTTCCGGAGATCTTAAGTGAAAAATAAAGTATGTTTAAAAGAGCTACCGGCTTTTATCAACTACCTCAAAAGTTGAGGAAATTTTTTGTAAGGATAAAAAACAGTATAACGTGTTGTAGATTGTAGATAAATGACGTGTTGTAGATTGTAGACAAAAAATATTCGAAGATTTTCTAAATATTTAGAACCTAAACAAACAATGTAAACAAATCATTTTTTAATTTTTTTAAATTTTGGTATATAAATACATAAGATGCTGGCATCAGTCTTGGATATGACCCCAGTAATGGCTATTTTTTAATTAAATGTACTAAATTAGAAATATTTGTTGATATTTGTTTACTACCATTTCTGAATATTAATCTATATACATTTAACTGTCTTACAGCGTGATTTGATGACAATCGGCCAATAGGTGTCAAAATGGTGGACATTCAAACAAATTATTAGTTTAATTTATTTATTATTATATTATCATATCAACTGCTTTACATTATTTCAAAATTGACGATTTTTTTATGTCTTTTGTGTCGTAGTACTTATTATTTTGTAATCATTAGCAAGTGTCCATTACTGCGTGCTCATTACTGGTTTAACTTTATTCATTACTGGAGAAAAAACATAAACAAAATAAAAGGCTATAATTTAAAAAACAAACTATGTATATTTGCGGACTTTGGTAATTAAATTGATTAAATAATTTAGTTACTTGTTTTATCAGTAACATGAGTTCATGATAATTACAAAAAAGAAGTTCGTCAATCACAAAAACAGTAAACCTTACTCTTATAGCGGCCATAACTGGTGCCAATATCTTATATATAAATGTAAAAATGTAATAGAAACATAAATTAAGAGCTTTACACACTTTTGTATATTTACAAGACGAAACCCTCTTAAATATTCACAGACGATACCACTCAGGAAAAAAATAATTTTGATTAAATTAGATCTAATTTCAAAATTTAGATGTAGGTACTTACGTCGAGTATCATAAATTTACGCAAATCTAAATTTTTCACAAAAAGATCTAATTTAATCATATTTGATTTACGTAGATCTACAATTTAACTTGATCTAAATATATATAGATCTAAGAAACAAAGATGGTCAACTTAAATTTTGGTCTACGTATGATCAACATATGAGATCTACGTAGATATTTTTTTCTTCAAAATTTAGATCTACGTAAATTTACATAGATTTCCACTGATCTGTGATAATCGACGTGAATCGAAATTTTGAGAAAATTACGTCTAATTTGATCTACGTAAATTAAATTTATTTTTTCCTGGGCGGTTTAATTTTTATTCCAAATAATATAATCGAACAACCTTATCCGGTTAATATTTTAACCGGTCTTCTCATGTCAATGTTTAAGAAAATCTTATTCTATGGTCGGAATTGTGTTAATTTTTTGAACATTATTGAAGACTAATATTTTTCCACATGGAACAATTGCACACTCCAAGTTATGCTTGGAAGTGTATTCTATTCTCGTCCTAAAAAAAAATTTACGTATGCACCTACATTGATAAAATGAGCATTATATCTAAAATTTATTTAGTAACCCACTTAAAAGTTTTCATTTTCTGAAAGAGAACATTAGTCTCCATATTTACCTAGTTTACTATCGATTGGTTTTAATGAATATAAATAAAGTTCAATTTGTCGAGAAATTGACGGTAATACGCTACAGGTCGCAAAACGTAATAAATTTAAATAAACTTATTAAAACTTAGTCAAATCGGATAACTAGAAGTAAGAAAATTTCCGTTTATTTAAAAAAAACAGTATTTCTGGAAAAAGTTTGATTGTAAAATATTAGTTAGTCTGATAGTTAAAAAAATATTCGCTAATAAGCGTCACAGTAACTACAACTGAGATATTATAATAATCTGTTGTATTTTAACTTTGCTTACAAATTTGTATACAAATTACAATGATTGAATGTTTACTTGAGTTCTGTTTTATTACGTTACATCTTTAATCAAAATAAAATTTGGTATGTTTACATTAAAAAATGTGGAGCATATTTATTTATTTATATCAACTGGCAGTTTTGTTTTCTGAAATTGTTATTTTTAATTCCGAAAAATTATAACTGTAAGATTAACGTATTTATGATAAATGTAAGTATTATTTATTATTTTGCGACTGATCAATGTAAAAAAATATAATTATAAAGTGACGTTGTCATTTTTAGGTTTCCGTAGAAAACTAGGAAACCTTATAGTTTCGCCATGTCCGTCCGTCCTCAAAAATTTTAGACCGATTAAGATGAAATTTGGTATACGGACGAAGACTGAAAACCCTAAAACAGAAATGATAAGATTTTTGGAAAAAAAAAACAATTTTTTGGACCCCCTTTCCATAGACTGAAAAGTATATTAAAAAAAAAATTTCCCTTAATCCACTAAGTAGGCTGTCTTTAAATAGGTCTCCTAAAATGCAATAAAAAATGTTATAGGTATGACATTTTGATTTTAACCCTTCAGTCACGATATATTTGCATTCAAAGTCGTGATCAGAGCGTCCCCCCCCCCACCCTAATTTCTAAACTATCAATTCAAAAAATCTGAAAAAATTCAAGAATGTAGCTTTTAATTAGTACATCCACTGAAAATTATAACGAACACTGTCAAAATTATTTTGGACCCCCACCCATAGACTGAAAAGTGAACTCACATTTTTTTTTTTCACTTATCCCATGGGATGTCATTAGATAGGTCTCCTAAAATGCAACAAAAAATGTTAAATGATCTTTTGAATTTAACCCTTCAGTCACGATATATTTGCATTTAAATGTCGTTATCAGAGCGTTCCCTCCCCCTTCTACTTTCTAAAATATCGATGCAAAAAATCTAAAAAAATCCAGAATGTAGCTTTTAGTTATTACTTTCAATGAAAATTATAACGAATACTGTAGCTAGAATAGTTTATAAAAAAAATTGAAATAACTCGTGTTTATAAATCGTAATGACTACGGAAACCTATCATGTGCGTGCCCAACACGCACTTGGCCGTTTTATTTATTATGTTTTCAAATGTACCTACTTACATAATCACTATTGTTACTAAAATTGAAGAAGTTGACAACCTTATTAATTAATACATTTTAAAAAGTTTAAGAGGTGTGCATTTTATATCCAAGCCATGCTATTTAACCTTATTATACTTTCAGAAAAAACCCCAGTACCGTCATGGCTTCACAGAATAGAACACTAGAAACGGGCGCCCGGGTAGCCGGCGTTATTCTCGTTGCAGCGGCCGTTATCTTCGCTGGAACCGCTGAAGCAAACCCGGATGCTAAGCGTTTGTACGATGACTTGCTCAGTAACTATAACAGGCTCATTCGTCCGGTTGGTAACAACTCTGACAGACTTACTGTTAAAATGGGACTCAAACTGTCACAGCTCATTGATGTGGTGAGAAATATTAAAAAAAAACATTTATTTATTTATATTATATATTTACGAGCAGGGCCGTAACTACAGCCTCGGGGGCCCTGGGGCAAGAAGAGACCGAGGGGCCCTCAAACTATAAAAAATTGAAGACCTTTTTTTTGATCTTTGCTTGGAAATGTACCACTTATTTGTAATTTAGATTTTAATGATCTTTTTTTTTTTTTTTGGTCGACAATCTCAAGTGTTTTGTAAAATTCAAGTTCACAACGAAAAAAAGTCATTATAATCAAAATTTGTGTAACATTTGTTTAACATTTTCAAGAACCAAATAAAAATAAAAGTTTTACGCTGCCCCGGTGGTAGTTAGTTCTTCATTGTTTCTGTCCGGTATTACAAACTAGCTAATAAAATTTGCTAGCTTGCAAGCACTTTCAAATAAGATATCAAACTTATATGATAGTTATCTTGAAGTTTCGTGAAGTGTTTGATAAGTTTCGCGCACGCGTAGTAAGTAAACACCAACGGTATTAAAACAGTGGCAATATTATGAAAATTATCTTGTACGGTCAGGTAAGGATCGTAACTGTGTTATAATAAATTGGAACATCATTGCTCTAAATTCCAAAACTAACCCATATATAATATCACCTTATTTGAAAGTGTTTGCAAGGTAGCAAACTTTGTTAACTAGTCTATAAAATTTTAAGTTTCAATTCCTTCAAATGAAGTTCATAAATGACCTTGCTATGTATCTAAATACTAACAACACATCCTGTACATATAAATCTTTGGAAAGTTCAATTTCACGTAATGAAATTAGCGGCGGGTAGCATTCACACCTAACACGCCGCACTTCATTTTGGAAACGTCACTTTTTAAGTGACTCCAATATATTTTGTTGATAGATCAGCTGTCTTGTTTCAAGAGAAAACTTTATGTTTTACTGAGGTAGAATACTTTATCTGAAATCAATTTGAACTGTAGAGTAAACCCACAAAAAAAATTTACTGAAAATTGTGCTGAAGAAAGTTCATATACACGTAGCTAAATTATATTTTGCTAACAATTTTGTTATATATATATATATTTAAATACTAAAAATAAATTTGTAACTTATTGTAGACAGTCACGGTTGTTTAATTGTTTAAACTATATTTGAGTTTTACCTCGCTTCGCACTTTTGTTGCACTTAACATTTCGACCAATATCTCTTCAGAAGTGAACAAAAGTGTGACGTATATTTTTTATATTTATACATTTATTAACGTATACTTTTTATATTTCAGAATCTTAAGAATCAAATTATGACTACTAATGTTTGGGTGGAACAAGTAAGTAATAATATATTTTTTTCTAAATATTTTATGTTAATACAAGAACATAACATTTATATTTTCAGGAGTGGAATGATTACAAGCTGAAATGGAACCCCGATGATTACGGGGGAGTGGAGACCCTCCACGTACCCTCTGAACACATCTGGTTACCCGACATTGTCTTATATAACAAGTATGTCATACTTATTATTATATCATATAAGTTGAATTTTTTTAACAAAAAATTACAATCGAACAATTTCCACTTATTTTTTTGATAACATTTAATTTTCCATAGCGCCGATGGCAATTATGAAGTGACTATTATGACCAAAGCCATCCTCCATCACACAGGCAAAGTGATCTGGAAACCACCGGCCATTTACAAGTCATTCTGTGAAATTGACGTCGAGTATTTCCCATTTGACGAACAAACATGCTTCATGAAATTCGGATCGTGGACTTACGATGGGTACATGGTAAGAAAAATATATGTAGAGGAAACCAACCAAATATGGAATACCATTTGGTTTTCTTAACAAAAAGAAAATCATTTTACAAATTTAATACTTTTAAGTAATCAGTCATACATTTTCACTTGACTTAGTAATAGTCTTATGTTTTTAATAATAATTAACATTACTAAAACTGTGCAAAAATCAAAATAACAAAAAGGTAGCTATTTATTGAATAGATACCTAAATATGGAATACTAAAATTGGGCACAACGTTTCTTTTATGAAAATAACAAAAAATAGTATTTGCATTCTAAGAATTAAGGGAACTTTAGTTAAAATTAAAAAAGAAACTTAATTTACTTGCAAAAATCATAAATCCAAGTGTCGAACTCTGGACCAGCGCAGCCATTACGTGCTCAGAGCTCACACATTAGACATTTGACCCACATGTCTCCTTGAGTATCTTGAGAAAAAAGTTGTTGAAAGGACATACACATCTATAGAGTCAGGAGCAATTTTTCCTATTATGGCATCAGGTTCATTGTTTGCATCAAACTGGATTTCGTCTCCATCCTCAGAGTTTGCAGGTTCATTATCAGTCTTAGTTTTCTTTTTCCTTACTTTCCTTTCTTTTTGTTTTTTTTTTTGTTTTTTTCTTAATCTGTCTGTTGGTCAGAGATGTAGATAAAATGTGTACGTTATTTTCTCTAACCAGGTCTATTACATCGATGTTACGTGTGTGGCTGAAGTGGCCATATAATGTCAGTAGAACTTTCGATTTTGGTGTTGGATTCGTGTATTTTATGAAATGCTTGAATCAATCAGTGATTTTTTTATAGAAAGAGATATCCAATATCGATGGAATATTCCATATTTAGACTCCCAGTGACTGTCCATATTCGGAATTTCAGACCGGTTGAAACTTGTCTTCGTATTTTACAAGTAACAACACACAAACAATAAATCGCCCCAAAAATATTAAAGCAAACATAAATACAACATGTCAAACATATAATCACAGTAATATTTCCAATGAATTAACGAAAAATACCAAAATTTTACGTACCTTGAGAAATTTTCTATCATCGACAAAACAAAACACTCCTGCCACAGTGACAGCGCTCACCAGAATGACGCTATGAAGTGAGTTATTAAGATAGAAGATAATTTGTAATGCGTCTTCAACTGTTTGTTTTTGAAAAATGCTGGTATTCCATATCAGGGATACTATTCCACATTTGGTTTTTTTCTCTATCAATGAAACCAATACCCGTATAAATTAAAAAAAAACATTGTAGCAACTAAAAAAAATTGTAGGTTGATCTTCGTCACCTATCCCAAATCCCTGACTCAGACAACATCGACATGGGGATAGACCTGCAGGACTACTACATCTCCGTCGAATGGGACATAATGCGCGTTCCCGCTGTCAGAAACGAGAAATTCTACAGCTGTTGTGAAGAACCATACCCGGACATCATCTTCAACATAACTCTGCGCCGAAAAACTCTGTTCTACACAGTCAACCTGATCATACCTTGTGTCGGTATTTCGTTCCTATCTGTCCTCGTTTTCTACCTCCCTTCCGATTCAGGAGAAAAAGTATCACTATGCATTTCCATCCTACTGTCACTCACTGTGTTCTTCTTGCTGTTAGCTGAGATTATTCCACCTACTTCTCTAACAGTACCCTTATTAGGGAAGTACCTTCTTTTTACTATGGTTCTTGTAACTCTTTCTGTAGTTGTGACTATAGCAGTGTTAAACGTCAACTTTAGATCACCGGTTACGCATAAACTTGCTCCATGGGTGAAGTATTTCTTCATCCAGATTCTACCAAAGTTTCTGTTCATCGAAAGGCCCAAGAAAGAAGAAGACGAGAACAAAGAACAAGATGGTGTTCTAACAGATGTAATTCCATTGACTATTGACAGGTACAGAGGGTACGATAACTTTGATCTGACGCCGTCAAGGTTTGACGTAGCCGCGGCCGGAGGAATGGGGCCTTGTTTTGGGGAGCCACCGTTCCCATCATTGCCACTGTCAGGGGCAGACGAAGAGTTGTATAGTCCTAGCTGTAGGACTACGACAATGGATGGGACGAGCGATGCGAGTCCTGTGTTTGAGAAACTTGGGGTGCATGAAATGGAAAAGACATTAGAGGACTCCAGATTTATTGCGCAGCACGTAAGGAATAAGGATTCGTTTGAAAATGTGAGTGTATTTTTTAAATTAAATTTAAATAAAGGGAGTTCCAACTTTGTAACGCAAAAAGAGATATTTAAGAGATTTTTTTAACAAAATTACACCTGACAATCTCTATATAATTAAGTTCCAATGATAAATTTTTTTATGACTATTGTATCTTCTAAATTAAAATCAGTGCTTAAAAACGAACATTACCATTTTTAAAATAATAATTTTAACTCATAATTTTAGTCCATTATTTTTGAGAGTTGTAAATGTCAGTTTGTGTTTAAAATACGGAACAGGAAAAACATAGCTAATAGAATCAGTTAAAAACTGGAAACATATATTTTTTCGATTCTTAAGGTTGGAATCACCCTTTAATACCATATTCAATAAATAAGCAGTTATCTCCTAAATAAAGCAACCACTATCTGTCTCACTCTTAATCTTAATGATATATTTTACACTGTTAACTAACTACAATTTACCTTTAACGCATTTGTTGCGGCAGCGGAATTTGCAAGTCTGTTCACACCAACGCGACGCGTTTATTTGATCAAAATAGTCATTTTTTCTTATACACGCACTATTTGATGCTATCTGATACTCATATATCTAATTTTTGACATAGAATAGGTAATATTTTGATTAAAATTATTGAAACCGTTATTTCAAATTGTTATTTTATAATAAAATCGTAATGTTATGCTTAAATTTTCAAAAATATTAATATTTATTATTATAATTATTTTGTAGATATGTAACAATATTAAAAAAAGTTATGGTTCAAATCAAAAAATAAACAAAAATATTTTTTTAACTATTTTTCGGTTTTCAAACAAGCGCGGCAGCGATCAAAATGCTATCGAAGTCGTTTTAAATTTCCGGCGAATAAAAATGCTGCAAAACCGCACTCTCGGTGATTAACTTTCACGCCACGCCGACCTGAACACCGGCATGTACTTCATTTTTGCGTGGCGAATTATTCGCAGCCGCAGCGGTTATTCCTGTCCGGTCTGTGGAAGACTTTTAACTTGTATATAGATTATAGATATCCAAAAACTTGTCAAAAATATATTAAAATCTATTTATACTTTTAGGTGGAAGAAGATTGGAAATACGTGGCAATGGTCCTCGACAGACTGTTCCTGTGGATCTTCACACTGGCTTGTATATTCGGCACCGCTATAATCATCCTCCAAGCACCGTCGCTGTACGATACAACAAAACCCATCGACATCCTGTTCTCAAAGGTCGCCAAGAAGAAGATGGCACTGCTCAAAATGGTGCCGGACGAATTGTGAACTATCAAAACACTCATCGCTAGCTCACAAATCCATGTGTAAATATATACTATATTGTATTGATTTGTCTCGCTGATTTTTCTATTGGATTGTATTTAAAATAATAATAATAATAATGGTGATGTGATGTGATTGTTTTGCATGTTCAGATGCCTAGGATATTACCTTTTATTAAAGTTAAATGTTATATAAGGTACTGGCACCAGTCTTGGCAAAGACCCCAGTAATGGCAAATTTTTAATTAAATGTATTGAATTAGAAATATGTGTTGATATTTGATTACTACCAATTCTGAATATTAATCTATATACATATATTTAACTGTCTTACAGCGTGATTTGATGACAATCGGCCAGTAGGTATCAAAATGGTGGACATTTAAACACATTATTAGTACAATTTATTTATTAATTATTATATTATCATAGCAACTGCTTAATATTGTTTCAAAGACGATTCTTTCTTTTATATCTTTTGTGTCGTAATACTTATCATTTTGTAATCATTAACAAGTGTCCATCACTGCGTGCTCATTACTGGTTTTACTTTATCCATTACTGGAAAAAAAACATAAACAAAATAAAAGGCTATAATTTAAAAAACAAACTATATTTGCGGACTTTGGTAATTAAATTAATTAAATAATTTAGTTACCTGTTTTATCAGTAACATGAGTTCATGGAATTACAAAAAAGAAGTCCGTCAATCACAAAAACAGTAAAGCTTGCTCTTATAGCGGCCATAACTGGTGCCAGTATCTTATTTATTTTTGCCAAATCCGGTTTCACAAACGATAGTTACCTGTTTATTTCAAACTGTCTTAATTCAAGTTATTTCCGTTATTCTCCCAATGGGTATACAACCTAGGCCGTAACTAGAGGCTCTGGAGCCCCGGGGCAGTAAGGAGCACTTCTCCCACACTACCTTTTTTCTGTTGCTACCTTAATCCACAATACGCTTTTACTAATTTTAATGACCTATTTTTGCTGCCTCAATCTTGCCGCCCCCAATTTTCACGTTTCTATGCTCAGGGAGCCGGCGCACTATCCTGGCTGCCCCGGTGGTAGTTACGGCCCCGTACACAACCCGGTACAAGTAAAAGTGGAATTAAATAGTGACATAAAGATACTACCTCCTACATTCAGGTAACTGTTTACTGAAACCAGATATACATCTCTGAAAAGTAAAGATTGATTCTAAAGCCTACTAGAAGATTAATACATCAGTACCTACTTATATTTATTAATGACTACTTTAATCACTATAATTATTTTCAAGAAAAAAATGCATAATTTTTCTTGATGATTTTCGAAATTTTATTAAAAAATTACAGACATAAAATTAATCAAGAAACCTTTGATTGAATTAGGCAGTAGAATCTTATTTTTTATTTACTTCTTACAAAGCATTTCCAAATTTGCCTATATTTTCTCGATGGAAGCACTATAGCTGAATGCAAAACAATCGTAGTTGCACTATACATATTCTGTGTAATAATATTAAATATAAAATAGCAATGGCGTAACCGGGTTATTCAAAAGGAGTATTATTAACTTATTATACATGTTTATAAAAACACTCTAACTGCCCTTTTGATATCCTTAATTACGCCATTGAATAATAACGAGTTTAATGTGATATATGTCAAATATAATTTTGTAGAATTTCATACTGAAAGCAGCTCAAATTTGATTAGCTTTATACAGTATAACTTCGATAAATGGAACCCAATAAGAAACAAAGATTGTGAAAAAAAAAAAAAGTTTGTTTCAAAATTATAGATTTTATTGTAATTTGTAGAATCTCAAAAAGTTATAAAATTTAGTTTCAATTATAAATTATATCGATATCATACAGCTATTCATATCTTAAAGTCTTAAACAAAACTAAAATAATTTTGATTATATGTATAATAAAATAACATTTATTAAAACTTCATAGATATGATTATATTTAGAAATATAACTATAAATCCTAAACTGACTATTCCAAAACATTCTTGGTTAGTTAATAAAAAACATGTTTAAAATTTTTTAGAATTATTTTATAAAATGTCTTAATATGTATGTAACGTCATCACGCTTAAACCACTTGACGTATCAAAGCCATATTTACACCATATGTTCGTTTGATGCTCCGATAAGTTTACCTTTTTTTTGAACCCAGTAGGTGACGCTGGGCTCGAGATATTTCAATAAATTTTATTTATGGTCCGATTTGGGTAATATTCAGAATATATGTTAGTAATGTGGAAAGAAATATTTTTACAAAAAATTGACTCGGTAGATAGCGCTGGAGTCGAGATATTTACTAAAATGTGTATTTATAGTCTGATTTTTTAAACAAATTATTTTTGGGCAGAACAACGTTTGTCAGGTCAGCTAGTAAATGATAAATTGTTACAAAGGTCATTACATTTTATTAAATAAATATTCATAGTATGTTTTCAAATATCATTTTAATATAACAATAAAAAATAACAATAATTAAGGTACACACTTTTGCTGTACAATAATTTGAATAATAATAATTAATTAAATATTTGTATAAATGAGTTGAATAAAATAATCAAATATATAATCTAAAAGTAACGTATAAAAAACGTATTAAAAAAGTCGTTTTACTAAAAAAGAAACTTCGATAAAGCGAATTTTCGACCAGTCTATATTTACATAAAATATTTTCATCTTTTATACTGAAATTATTATTAAAATAATATCAAAATGTATATAAATTATAAAAATACAATTGTTTTGCTACAACTAGTTTTTTTACTTGGATATTTTTAGATATATGTATAGTATGTTATGTACACATTAAACAGGGGAATAAAAAATAAGGAACAATGATTTTACAACCAACCCAAAATTTTAACTTACATAAAAAACATTGGCTAATAATTAACTAATTGTATTTTTATTTAAAAAATATATCAATGATGTAAAATCTTTATAATAATATAACGTCACATCGGAAAATTATAATAATATTTAACGAATAATTAGCCAATAAACATTTATAGAATTTTTTTAAATAAAGTTAAAATTTTAGGTTCTTATGTTACTTAAATATTTATTCAACCTGTATAATACAATAAAACTGTATGCATATATAAGTATTATAAATTGCTCAAGAAATGGATTTGTCGACGCTAGCACGCTTTTATAATATTACATCATTATATTTATATTTGTCGATAAGTTATTTTGCAAATATATATAATAATACTCACATGCTATTATAAAAAAAATTATTGATTCATCTGGAAAAAGTGGCTACATTTTTTTATGGGCTGTTGCCATAGTTACATTACTTTTACAGATTATTTGTGATATTTTCCCAATCATTTACTAGTAAAATGAGTTTTTTACATATGAATCAAACTAAATAAAATAATTATAAATATAATCTTTAATAAGGTGACATATAACCAAATAAATTTATATATTTTACACTAAATAATAAAATTAAAAATGCTCATAAGCATTGGGTAATAGAAAATGCACTAAAATAACTAAAATTGCACTTTATATATAATGTAGAAAATACACAAAATAGTTGCACATATTAAAAAGATTTCAGAGAATTTTAGCTATCTTATAACTTTAAATATATAATTAATAAATACATATTTATTTTTATATATTCAGTGAAAATAAATATACGAACTATTTAGAACAAAAACTTATTAAAGCCTTGGTACTTCACAGAAACGGTCTCCGTACCGCTTCGATCTTACAAATCTATTATATGTGATTCAATACAAGTGGCATGTTAGCTGCATCAAAACGACGCTGCGTTTTGACGCAGCTAACATATAATAGATTTGCAAGGTCGAAGCGGTAACGGAGACCGTTTCTGTAAAGTGCCAAGCCTACTCTACTGGTGCCAAAGTATTTTTTTAGCGAATTTACTATCCACAAAGTAAAATAGATAATAATTTATTTATTTGACAATTTTTTTGACTTAATAATTTATCAAATAATTGTTACAAGATAGCAAAAAAATCTTACGTACAAATAATATATATTTTTGCAAAATAACTACCAACAAAATGAAAACAAATCTAATCCAAACTCACTGATAATCATTCATGGTTGTTTTGTTATACAATTTTTAAAATTTTAAAACGTTCATTGATTATTATTATATTTATGTATACAGACTGTCCGAGAAGTGACTTCACCTAAACATAAACGCAATGTATTTCGGTGAAGAGATTTCTTGACCAGCCTGTATAATAATGAATAATAAATAAGATGTTGTTATTAGTGAATAAGTGAGGATGTTATTGTGTAAATGTAATGCAAATAAAAAAATAATACATCTTTTTTCAAAATAATAAATATTAATTTTATTATTTATTTTACAGGTAAAAATATTAACTTTCGAATTCTGATAAAAATTTTTCAACATTCGATAATAGTTTTTTCTATGAAAGCACTTATTAAATTAAATTAAGGATTCATTTATTTCTTCAGAATTTAAATTAAAAAACCATGTATTCTCAAAAACACATATTTCTAAAATATTTCGAAAAAATACATCAGATGTATTACTGGGTTTCACATACAATAAAAAAAAATAAGGCCCTAATATACATACGAGTATATTTAATAAAAAAATAAACAATCAAAAAACGGCAATAAAATGAAATATACAAAACTTAATCTGAAATGAATTTTTTTGAAAATTCCGAGCATGCGTACCGGAACAATCGATCCGGAACATGAGATGAAAAGGGGAGCGGCAGATGCTGTACTCTAGAGAGTATGTGTGCATGTGTGTGTGTGTGTGTGCGTACGTCAAAAATATCGCACACATCCGTAAAAACATTTCCAAAATACTCATATTAAAACTAACAGTGTTCAATTAATACAAACAGAAATGAATTAAATTTAAAACGTAATATTAATGTGATACATAAAATAATTAAGTTCAATGGTTTAAAATGAGGAAAACTTGGCATCGAAGTGTGCTGTTTAAATTTGTTTTGACGGTAGTGTTATGTTTTAATAATATCAGAGCTAACCCGGATGCAAAGAGGTTGTATGATGACTTATTAAGTAATTATAATAGATTAATTAGACCCGTGAGTAATAACACAGACACAGTTTTAGTTAAATTAGGCCTACGGTTGTCACAACTCATTGATTTGGTAATTGTTAAATATTTTAATTTATTTAAACTATTCATATATTTATTGTTACTTCTTTTTCAGAATTTGAAGGATCAAATTTTAACGACGAATGTATGGTTAGAACATGTAAGTATTTATTAGTTTGTTATATTTTATTTAATAATTGGAGCTTGGGTCGTTTTGAAATAAACATGAAATAAGATTGTCTCATCTTTAGGTTCCACTACTCTATTAACTTAAAATTAGTAAATATAGATATTGGGGCCTTAGATCCAAAACTCTTCCCCTTTAAATAATATCCCTATCAATAATTAAAATAATAAAACTTTTAAGCATTTGACAATACTAAACAACTAATTGTTTTATCAGGAATGGCAGGATCATAAATTCCAATGGGATCCTGCAGAGTACGGGGGAGTAACAGAGCTTTACGTCCCTTCTGAACACATTTGGCTTCCTGATATTGTCCTCTACAACAAGTAAGTTCGCCCAATGTTTCCTATTGGTATGTTGTCAATTTCCTATCGCACCAATAACAGGAAATATTAATTTAATTAATGACTTCTATTTGATCATAATTATTATTAAGATCTTGTGGTTATCTATCACTGTCAACTTCTGAGCATAAGTCATGTCTTCTTAAAGTAGTGTTGGGTAACGTTTCTGTACCGCAATTAAATAACGATATAGTAACGTTACACGTACCAATAACAAAATTAAAACTTTCTAACAATAAGTAACGGTTATTTGTAATGCGGTGTTCACACCAAAGAAAACAAAACAGCAACACGGTGTTTGAAAACACGTCGTATTTAAAAATGCATAGGCTTTATTGCACTTTTGTCAAAAAGACACGATGTTGCTGTTTTGTTTTTTCGGTCTGAACACGGCATAACAGTAACAAAATTATATAAATCTAAAATTATAACAAACATTAAAATATTTCTGTAAGTTTTAATATAATAAGCAAAATAAAAATATATGTAGCAAAAATTACCAAAATATTTTTGTAACGAAATTAATAATAATTTTTAAATTATTTGGTGATATTTACTTGTATTTACCTTTATTAATATCCAATATTTTTTCGGACAAAATTGATATTCTGCCATATAAACAAGGAAAATGTTTTTCTGTACGGTGTTTATTCATTTTCAAAAATTATTAATGTAAATAAATGTTTAGTTAATTCCACTATTAGTTGTTATGAATTGATTATCTTTTTTTCTGCAAATGATCGACATTGTATCTGGATTTCTGAGTGATTATTATGTCTTTTTCTCAGTGCTGATGGGGAATACGTAGTAACAACAATGACTAAAGCCGTTCTGCACCATTCGGGGAAAGTTCTGTGGACACCACCGGCCATTTTTAAATCGTCATGTGAAATTGATGTCAGATATTTTCCGTTTGATCAGCAAACGTGTTTCATGAAGTTTGGTTCTTGGACTTATGATGGAGATCAGGTATACTATTATTTCCATTTATTAATAAAATAGCGATTTTATATTTTTAAATTCTTTCCAAAATAAATATTTTAAAAATCTCAGTGGTGTTTCTAAACCGCCAAATGCTTAATTAATAATAAAAATTAGTACAGTAAATGATTATATATTTAATTTTTTTAGATTGACTTGAAACACATTGACCAAAAGCCTGGAGACGATAAAGTGAAGCTTGGTATAGATCTACGTGAGTATTACCCCAGTGTCGAATGGGATATTCTGGGTGTCCCAGCAGAGAGACACGAGAAATACTACCCTTGCTGTGCGGAACCCTATCCTGGTAAATATCCATTTTAATTATCAAAACTACAATTTTAAGCTAGTCTAATTATTGACTGTGATGCTTTTTTATGCAAATAGTTTCACAAAACTAGGTTTTTTTAAACTGTATTTCTATTATTGCAGATATATTCTTCAACATAACCCTCCGAAGAAAAACTTTATTCTATACAGTCAATTTGATCGTACCTTGCGTAGGGATCTCATACCTATCTGTCCTGGTATTCTATCTCCCAGCCGATTCCGGTGAAAAGATAGCTCTCTGTATCTCCATCCTTCTCTCACAAACAATGTTCTTTCTTCTCATATCAGAAATCATCCCTTCAACCTCCTTAGCATTACCGCTTCTAGGCAAATATCTCCTATTCACCATGTTACTAGTCGGTCTTTCCGTTGTTATAACTATTATAATCCTCAACGTTCACTACCGGAAGCCAAGCACTCACAAGATGGCGCCTTGGGTACGGAAGTTCTTCATAAAGAAGGTACCAAAGTTGTTGCTAATGCGGGTACCGAAAGATCTGCTAAATGATCTGGCAGCTAATAAGATTCCTGGAAAATTCATGAAACAGAAGAGGGATATCGACTCGATACCGTCGACGCAGGCTATGTCCTCATCCAGTTCCTCGTCCAGCTCATCGAGGCATAGGTCCAGTGGGTGCAACGGACTGCATTCTACGTCTGCTACTAATAGGTAATTTGGAAAAATGATATTGCATGTAATTATGCATTAGCAGTTGATCCTTATTGTAAAATATTTATAAAATTATAATGTGTTAAACAAATTTATTTTTACTTGTATTTTTTTAATATAAAATTAGTACAGTAGTTTTCAAAGATCAAAGCTATTAATTAATCGTAACTAAATTAAGTGCATGACTTATTTCAAGGTAGCTGTTTTCAAATCTGAAATTTTGGGGACTATTATAATTAGTACAATAGCTTTTAAAGCTATGAAGTAATCGTTAAGTTAATGGCTTAATTCAAGGTAACTGTTTACATTCTGAAATTTTGGGGACCATTATAAGCGGGAGAAAAGTTTAAATATTTAATTGAAAATATTGCTTATCTGTGAAAATATGTAGTTGAAGATATTTCATGTTTATTCTCAAATACTATGCATTAATGAGTAGCTACTTCCCGCGACACAGACTGACGGGACTGTTGAGCGGTGGTGGAATGGGATGCGGCTACAACGGATTGCCGTCCATCCTGTCCGGCCTGGATGAAAGCGTCAGCGATGGTGCCGTACGAAAGAAGTACCCCTTCGAGCTGGAGAAGGCCATCCACAATGTCATGTTCATACAACACCACATACAGCGCCAGGACGAGTTCAATGCGGTAATAATATCTAGTGATAAATACTGCCGTGCTTTAGATATAGGGCAGTAAGGTGTAAAAAGTAAAAACGAACAAAACTCAACTCGAAATTTTTAATTTTTTAAACTGAATTAATAATATATTTTATCATAAAATTTATTAGCGACCAATGATAAGTTACATGACTTTATGTTGAAAAATGATTTTACTGCTTTTATATTCAGGAAAACTAACTAATTTGATATATTCGATAAGCTTAAAAAATTAATATTTTATTGAAATAACATTGTTATGTCCGGTATTATAAAGAATTTGCTTGGCTACAAATGCAAATTAGCTCCCAGCTTACGCTATCTACTAGGTATTAAATATAAATGACAACCACTCGCAGATCAAACATATAATGACTTTGACGCATGCGTATTTAGTAGAAATCAACGACTTAAAATAAGTGCTGCCAAATGTACCTCATAAAATGCATAGCATTTACATTATTATACATTTATTACCACTGTTTTAAAATATTGAGCAATTTCATAACAATTTGACACCTATTAGATAGCGATAGCTGGGAGCTAATTTGCATTTGTAGCCAAGCAAATTCTTTATAATATCGGGCATTAAAAACCTAATAGCATCAAAATTACTATAAGGCAGTAAAACAAGTTTACTGCCTTTTACCTAAGCACGGTAGAAAGGATGTGCAAAGTTTAAAATGATTTACTCAATTACAGGAAGACCAAGACTGGGGTTTTGTGGCAATGGTGTTGGACCGCCTGTTTTTGTGGATCTTCACGATAGCGTCCATCGTGGGCACATTCGCGATCCTGTGCGAGGCGCCGGCGCTTTACGACGACACCAAGCCCATCGATATGGAGATCTCCTCCGTCGCCAGGCAGCAGTTCCTGCCCGAGCTCGACTAGATTTAAAAAGCGCTGTTTGTACTTCGTATTTAAAAATATCAATCTCAAAGGTTCAGTTCAAAGCCCGGTTAAATTTACATACAGATAAACATGCTGTTGTTTTTTAAATCACACGACTTCTAAAAGTTTTATCTTTTCCGTGGCCAAAAAGCGGAGCTCAATTATATTTAATATTGATCCTTTGAATTTAAACTCATTGTCAGTTTCATCTGGCTAAAGCGGCCAGACGGTAATTTCTGTCGGATCTGAATATCTAGTTTAAAAATGTTTATATATTTGATTTATTATATATTTAACTATTCATTTATGCTCTTATCGTAGGAAGTAACGAGAAAACTTCATATATGTCTCAACTCTTAAAATTCAAACAGGAATAACACTGTTGTGGTAAAACTGGGGAAAACTTTAACATTTCTCAATTCAAAATTAAAAATAAATCAATATAATATTTTGCTAGCACAATAACGAAATATTAAATAATTTTGTTTAAATATGTTTATGGATGATTCTTGTCTTCTAGATGTAAGCCGAGTCTTCGTAATTTTCTATGTTATTAGTTTCAATGTAGTTTCAGTAAATATTTTTTTAAAGACGTGACCTGCATCTAGAAGTGCAGATATATAGAAAAATTAAATGTTGAAGAATTAAAATAAATAAAAATTTAAATATTCAATGTTAAATTATATTATGTTTTAATCTTTACTAAAATTTTCTATTAATATTTGTACTCTGTGATTTTCATTCTTAATTTTTATAAACATATATTTAACTAGTACTAAAAACGATTGAGTAATTAATACAAATATTTAAATAATATTAGTATAAATATTATTCAAATATATGATAAGTAATTTTAAATAAAATTAATTGTAAAATTATAATAATTGTAATAATACTCGAATTGGTAACTGCTTTTAAACTTCACAAAAAGAGCAAAAGTAGCTACAGTTTAATTAAATATATGAGTATCTTTTTATAAGAATGCATCTTATATGTTGTAGTTATTCAGTGCCGGATTAGAGTACAAATTAGCCCCCTTTCCTGTGTCCTCAGCGGTATTTTATTTAGGACACCACTACAAAAAAAATAATGAAAATAAAAATTTGGGGCGCTTAAATACTTTGATCTGGTTCTGTAGTTAATATGCACAATCAAATGATTTTGCCAGAAAATATGGCAAAGGTAAATAAAAATATATATCATATTGTTAAGTCCGTTTTTGTATATAAACTATTTAAAAAAAATCTTAAAAATTGACAAAAATACGGTAATTGTCAACTAGATATTGTAAAATATATAATTATAATTAATTTTTATATTGCACTGGCAGTAAAATAAAATATGATTATTAGTCTAAACGAATACATCAGTACAGTGGTTCTCAACATCGGGTTCACGTACAATTATCCGATAACAAATTTACGAACTTTTCGAAAAGTTCAAGTTTTAATAATTATCACCATTTAAAAATAATATAAACCTATCACAGCTTATTACAATTGTGGCTTCTATCACATCCTATCACGGGCCTCCAGGCTGGAATTGTTGTTCGGGCCTCCAAAAAAAATTTTCTTCGGTCTTTCAATAAGAAAAAATTATATCTCATAGGGAAGTTTGAATGACCCTTTTTTCGGTCATTTAATTAACAATTTAAATTCGAAAATATCTTCAATGACTTATTTTTGCTCACCGCCCCGGGCCCCCAGGCCAGAGATCTCATGTGGAAACCATAATTACAATATTGTACTTTTTTATACTAAGAAACTACCCTTTTTACGTGTCTATTTATTTTAAAAGGTACGTGGATAAAAATGTCGAGAACTGCTGCATTAATTAATGAATGTTATGGAATATGTATAAATCGTTGTTGAATGGGATAAAGTTTTTAATAAATTAAATGAAATTCATTATTATATATTTGTTTTATTTATGTATTATTATATCAATTATAATTTCAATTTGAAAAAATAGGTAATCGATTCTTCGTTTCTGTTGTTTTCTTATAAAATATTAAATTCTCATTGCAATGTGTAACGAAACGTTAGATAAAATAAAGCCCTTGAGGTCCACACAATCAACTTCCCAACATGGTACGACTACAAATACTTCAATACTGATTATTTATTGTTTCCATATAGTTCATTTGAACAATTTTTTAATATGAAACATTTTAATGGAATTTGTCAGAAATAAAACTAGTTTTCTAATATCCTAATGTCAATAACCAGGCGCTAGAAGGAAGTGAGTGGAAATAATATGACAACCGGCAACTATACGTACACCTGAGACTTAAAATAACTCAAAAATCCACGATGCCAATCGGTACCTTGGTCCGATATTTTTTAAATCGCGAAAAAGCCCTACAAAAGGAAAAAAATGTTTTTTGAAATAAAAAATTTGTTTGTATCATCATACACTCATAACTTTAACTTTACTCCATTATTTGTTATAAATTTTTATAAGTTTATGAAACCTTGAATTTAGGTATTTTCAATCATGAAAATGAATACTTTAAAATTAATGTTATCATACTTAATATTTTTTTTATAATCTTCAAATGAATGTTAACAATATGATATGCTTCAATTTCAAGATTCTTCCCGGCAACCATCTTTATCTCAATTAATAATTAAGCGCGTTTCTCTACTCTGCGCGTTCATATTACCCTCTCACTCACATTCCTACATACGTCCCATATGGGCAAAATACAAAAAAGAGTTATTTACAAAATTAAAAATAGTTAAATTATCTACCAAAAATGTTCTATACATATTTTTCGTCAGATTCGTATTTCGACGAATACTGACATGAGTGTCTAAATTTATGAAAAAAACAATATTAATAATAATATTAAATTAGACAATAATGTTTTTAAACTTTTACACCCCTTTTTACTGCCGTAGGAGTTGAACTTTGAAAAATCCTTTCTTTCAGATCATATTCATATACATACACACACACACACGCACACACATACAAATTTCTGAAAATAGTGTAAATATACTATAGTGTAGTAACCTTGAAACATAAAAATATGTTGAAATTTTTTATTTTGATTTTCGGACCGATTACAATAACTTCTTGTTGAGAAGTTAATAACGAATATGGTAGTCAGTGAAACTGTCATTAATATAATACATACTATATAATATTAACAATACATACAAACATCTTTTTTTATTGCGTATGCCTACCTTTACCAAATCGACATTAGGTACTATTAAGAAAAGTTTTTGAAAATCCGCGCGTGCGCATTAACACAATCGATTTTCCCAGCAATAAAAAGGAAAAATGTTAAATGCATATTACGTGTTCAGTGTGCAAGCGTTCCGAAATTTCAATTCAGCCAATAATTTAAACATTGTAGATTGACATTTGACGAAACCGTGCAACAATGAAAAATATTCATAGTTGGAGTATGCTGTGGAAATTATTCTTGACAATAGTGTTTTCTTGTCATCATATCTACGCCAACCCGGATGCAAAAAGGTTATATGATGCATTGTTTAACAATTACAACAAACTTATACGTCCTGTGAAAAATACCCAACTAAATGAAACGGTTTTAGTAAAATTAGGTCTTCGGCTGTCAAATCTAATAGAATTGGTAAGATATTATAGTTTTTGCACATTATTTTTACATATTTAATTAACAAGGTTTTTTAATTTAATTATTTCAGAATCACAAAGAACAAATTTTGACTACGAGTGTATGGCTTATACAAGTATGTATTTTATTGTATTTATACAATCAGATATGCATTTCTATAGTTTAATTAAATATAATTTTGGTCTATTTTTATTTTACTTGTTGATATAACGTATGCAAATATAAAAATGATGTAGTATGTATAGGATCCTGGATATATAATACGTCTTATTTAGCTGTATAATTAACGACCCATTGCATTTTACAGTGAAAAATTGATTATAAAAACCAAAAGAATATTTAAATACACATATGAAATATTCAAATTTGAATGTTGTTCGGAAAAATTTGTTAGTGAACGTTTCTCTCAATGGTTGTGAAGATCAAATATATTTAAATATAGGGATCAGCAATATATTATTGTGCTTATATATACGTGAAAACCTCCCCTTTCTATTATCTTAGCAAACATTTCTGTAGACATTATATTGGAACATTTTTTTACATCATAATTTAATAATTTTGTAGATGATGATTTTTAGATTTATTAAAAAAAAAAAATAATGTTACAAATAATAAATAATTTTAGGAATGGGAGGATCACAAACTTCAGTGGAATCCTGCAGATTTTGGAGGTGTCACTGAACTGAATGTACCTTCTGAAGAGATTTGGCTTCCGGATATTGTGCTTTATAACAAGTAAGTTTCACCGATATGTCATACAATACCTTAATGGGTCTGTTAAAGAAATTCAGTAATAAAAATATTTCTAAATTTTATTTACTGAAAAATATCAAAATAAAATAATAAACTTAAAACAAATAATTTTATTCTAGTGCTGATGGCGATTACGTCATAACAACAATGACAAAGGCTATCCTGCACCATTCCGGAAAAGTTTTGTGGGCACCTCCAGCCACTTTCAAATCGTGGTGCGAAATTGATGTCAGATTTTTTCCATTCGATAGACAAACGTGTTTCATGAAGTTCGGGTCGTGGACGTATGACAATGACCAGGTAAAAATATTAACTGCGTAGGAATCATGGAGTACGTTTACACAGCGTTGTTATTCCAGTTTTACTATAACCGATGTAGTTAAACCGTTTTTAGTGGTGCTGTTTACACATACGAGAATAAGTGACGTCACATGGAATTATAATTCCGATTTGAAGTACGCTATAAGTTCGATGGCATACCAACAAGAAATCTCAAAAATACTTCGTCTCCTTTATGTCCCACGAATCATATTTTTTCCGTCTCTTCGTCTCAGGTGTTTTAACTATATTTTACTGACGACGCTCTTTAAAATGTTAATGCGAAGTACATTACGATGAAATCCCTATACTCCGTAGATATTATATTTTTTGAGGTTGGTTAAATAGATTTAACTATGTCCATGCAGTTTACACGCATTTTTATTCCTGCTTTATTCCGGTTTACTTCCGCTATTACTGTAGACCAAGAAGAATAGCATAACTAAACCTGATTAGTTACGTCGGGTGTAAAGTGCCATCTATACGAATTTTTACACCCGGTTTTATTTCATCGGTTATAGTAAAAACGGAAGAATCTGGGTTTTAGGGGCCCCCGTGACAGCCATATCAAGGAACCTTTTTTTGGCCACCTTATCCTCTAAGTTGTTAAGTTTTTTTTAATTTATTGTTACGCCACTGGAACTGCCAGATTTTCCAAGGAAGGAGGGAAGAGAAACCATATTTACTATTTTTCTTTATGAATAGATTGTGCAATAGTAAAAAGCGAAGTAGAATATTGATTGCATTTTATTGATCTTTATGATTAACATTTAAATAAATACAAAGGTTTAAATAAATTACAAAGGTTAAAGAATTAGAAATTGCTCAATTTCAATTGGTGACATTTAATTGTATCATAAATAAATAATAATAAACAGGGCATTTTTTGTAATGTAACACGGTGGAAGGGGCGTTCCGGCACCTTTTTTTCGCGGCATAAGAAAAGCTGCTTTAAATTTAATTTAAATGATATTTAAATATAATTTTCTTTAGTAAAAAGCTTGACAAGAAGTAAATTCGGGGAGGGGAAAGTTAAATTTTTTGAAGGTATTTTGAACTGATGTTTTCTCAAAACATACGTTTTTTAAAACACTGAATATTTCAGTGGGGGGGGGGGTCGACCCTAATCCCCCCCCCCCGTTACTACGCCACTGAATAAGATCCCATGTTAAAATATTTCGTTAGTTCGTTTTTCTCGTTAGTACGTGTTTTTTCCCAGTTCCTTGTTCCTTTACAAACGTACCTACGAGGTTCCACTGTATTTCTGTTTATTTATTTTTTAATAAATAATACGATATTAAACAAATTAAAGAAAATTGAAGTCAATTTTGAATTTTAAGGACGCCAAGTAAAGTTAGGTCAGCTTAATTTTTGAGGTTCGTACTGCCGCCCTAGAAAAAATATGGTTCCGGCGCCACTGATCTGACAGCATCTTAAGTAGAATAGTACTAATGAACGTCCGCCGCGAAAGCCTATAGTATAATAATTATTTTTCTTTTCAGATTGATCTTAAGCATATAAATCAGAAACCTGATCATGATAAAGTTAATTTAGGTATTGATTTAAGCGAATATTATCATAATGTCGAATGGGATATTTTAGATGTACCAGCAGAGAGGCATGAAAAATATTACCCTTGCTGCTCGGAACCTTATACAGGTAAGAAATCACTTAAATATACAGACTGATTTACAACTAGTGTAAAAAAAATTACAGTAGATCGACGGTGAAATTTTAAGCAAAAAACCTTATGTGAATCTATGTCCGGATTCTTCGTAAGGGAGCTACAGTCTTTTACACAAAATTAGTGTTTATTTAATATCTAGAGAACCCATTGTGCTACAGTTATGAAATTTGATATAGGGATTAGTATTAATAAGTGTTTTTACAGATTTTAACAGATTTTGGCATATGTTCACAAGAAAGTACATAAAAAAAGTCTACAATTAAAAAAAATAAAATTTACCCTACGACGTTTTCTCATTAAATGGCGAGCTTTTCCATTTTTTTCAAAAATGGCTGATTGTGGGTGTAAAAATCAAATTTTATTTTTGAAAATTTTATCACGTATTAAAAATACATATTTGGCTGATTCTCAAAAAAAGTAGAAAAATGATTTTGTTATATTGTGTTTTTTTTTTTTTTAATAATGTACAATTTCTTTCGTAAATATAATAAAACATAGTGTAATTTTCTGAAGGGTTATAGTGGTCCCCAATATTTTTGACTTTAAAGGGGGTTAAAACAAAAATTCAAAAGTGAGGATATGATAGCTTAGTGTATTAGTGAGGGAATGATCACTTTGTAAGGGAATGACGAGCGAAAATGTAAATTTGGATAATAATACTTTAAAACAATTTCAACAATACACTTCAACACTCAGCCCTTTCGCCATATTTATTTTTTAATGTCAGTATTGCCACATTATAAAAACAATAACACTGCGTTCAGATAGATTTACAATTACGGTCTAATTTCACTATTACAGAAATTGTGAGGGAATGATTCGTTTTTTAAGGACATACTTGTAAATTTATTTTCTGTTTTTTTCTGTTTGTGTTTTACTTACTGTTGTACATTTTTAAATAGAGAATATTGTTATAAATGAATAAATAATAAGTTATTAAACACATTCTAGAAAACTTTTCGAAACAAATTAGAAATGTATTTAAATTTGGTGGTTGGGACACAGTGAGGGAATGATTTTTGAGGTATAAATTTTAATATATTTTTACAATTTATAATAACTGAAATAAAATTAATATACAATTTGGTACACCTAGTGATGTAGTTTCATAAGAGAATCTCCTTAACTTTAATTTTCGATCTCGTTTTATAGAAATCAGAAAGGACAACAATTTAGATTTTTTTTGAGAATCAGCCATTTCCTCTTTTTATCGTAAAAATCCTTTCATTTTCACGTTAATTATTGCATTATTAGTGCTAAAAAAAGTTTTTCGACAATTTTTGTATTTTTGAGGTTAGGATGCGTTTGAAAAGTAATACTACCTATGCAGTTCTATAGTCTATTAACTTATAAGTATTTTATTATTTTTTTTATTTTTCTACGACCTATAGAACCGGAGATATTTCAAAAACAGTATAGCGATACACTCGAAATGTATCAAAAATGCACAATTATGCAATTTTCTCGGAACACACATGGCCGATTTTCCCAAATTTTTGATTTTCTAATCTTCGAACATATAAAGAGAAAATCCAAAAAAATCCAACTTCCCGAATGCATCACTATTCATCACTTTTTTGTCTCTATTTCCTCTACTAATAAGGTTTTTTCTTTAAAATTACATCCTCGATCTGCTGTTAAATTTTTTTACACTAGTTGTAAATCATCCTGTATATAAATCAAACGCATTCCTGCTAGAAATTACAATTTTATGATATCCTTTGGTTTCTGAATGGTTCGAAATAATTTTTAATTAATATCAAAATCTTTAAGGCAAGTGTCTAATCACTGATACTGCTCCATACACTCTCGCCCATTGATAATTTCAATTGTTTTCAGACATTTTCTTCAACATAACCTTACGAAGAAAGACTTTGTACTACACTGTAAATTTAATTATACCATGCATTGGTATATCATATCTATCAATCCTAGTATTCTATCTCCCAGCTGATTCAGGCGAAAAAATCGTACTTTGCGTAGCTATCCTACTCTCCCAAACAATATTCTTATTTATTGTATTACAAATAATACCTCTATCTTCCTTAGCTATCCCACTTTTAGGCAAATACCTTTTATTCAGCATGTTATTAGTAGGAATGTCGATAGTCATAACTGTCATTATTCTAAACATCCATTACCGGAAGTCCACAACGCACAAAATGGCGCCTTGGGTAAAAAAATTGTTCGTCAAAAAGATATCAAAATTGATGTTGATGCAAGAAGACGAAAATGTGAGAATTGGTATAAAGACTAAAGTGAAAATTTCGATAGCAAAGATTGGGGAGATCCAGTTAGATCCTGGTCAACTGGAAACGCAATTTTCATCTGAGAAGATAACAACGGAAACTCCTGTGGTTGAAGAGTTGGTTATACAAAAACCACCGGAAACGAATTCAATGAAAGCAATAATTGAGTCCAGTAATTCATCTACAAGTTCTTCAGTACCAAAAATAGTTTGTGTACATCCGGTCAAAGTTATTGATAAGTAATAAGATTTAAAAAATATTGTATGGAATTATGTATAAATTTTGTTTATGTTCTTTTAGACTTGCCGGCGAAGGAACTAGTAAAGATACCGCTGCTAAATCTGTAACGCGAAAAAAGTATCCAGCCAAATTAGAAAAGGCTATCAAAAATGTGATTTTTATTCAACGTCATATTCAATATCAAAATGCATTTGATGTGGTATGGTTTTTACAATTTTTAATTAATTACGGTAACAAAAATCAACAATACAATCTTCATAAATATTAAATACGTTATTTTGACTTAGCACGTTGGTGAGTGTGTGAAATGATCGTGACGATCCAAAGTTAGTAAATACACAGGTTGCCTCAGTAGCTTTTGACCAATCAGCTTGAGTACCCCAGATGACGTATTTCCCTCTCTCGTGCCGCGTGCCGAACTACTGAGGCTAGTAGGCTTATAGGCTACCTTGTACCCAAGGTTAGTAAACTATAATAACCTTGCCTTGTACCATATATTAATATTGATTAATATATGCTTGTACTTTACATACCTTAAGCGTCGATTACATTGAGTGAGTTTACAAGCTAACAAGCCGGCGAGTTTACTAGCTGCTTGTAAACTCGCCCAGCTTGTTAGCTTGTAAACATGATTACACTGAGCGAGTCAACAAGCAGCTAGTAAACTCGCCCAGCTTGTTAGCTTGTAAACATGATTACACTGAGCGAGTCTACAAGCAGCTAGTAAACTCACCGGCTTGTTAGCTTGTAAACATGATTTTACACTGAGCGAGTTTACAACCAGCTAGTAAACTCGCCCAGCTTGTTAGCTTGTAAACATGATTACACTGAGCGAGTTTACAAGCAGCTAGTAAACTCGCCGGCTTGTTAGCTTGTAAACTCGCTCAATGTAATCGACGCTTTAGTGACGATCCACTAGTAACCAATCAGAAAGAGATTTCATAGCCACCATATTATATTTTAAACTAATTTAATTCTGATTGGTTATTAAGCGGATCGTCATGCCCATTTCACAGAACCACATCAAAGTGCTATGTCAAAATACCTTGTTTACCTATTAGTGTCATTTTAGTAAAATATTTTTTTAGTAAAGGGTCTACAGTCTTCACTACACCTAATACAACATTTCTAAATATGTAATTATCTTTTTAGGAGGACCAAGATTGGAAATTCGTAGCGATGATATTAGACAGAATATTCCTATGGATTTTTACGACAGCTTTCATATTAGGAACCCTCTTTATTTTGTGTGAAGCACCAATGTTATATGATAATACTCAAGATATAACACATTTTTGGGGTTATTTGGGAGAGAAAGAAATAGATTCCCTTAGCAATGATAGTAAACCTTTGAATATTACAAAGGTTAATATTACTAAAGAAGGTGCGCCATTGATTTCTTATTTTATCCATACTGCAGATATAGAAGAGGATAAATCAAATTTGAGTTGAAGATTCCTTTTTTGATTCGTTTTGGTTGGTTGGTTGTTTATTATTTAATCTATTATAATGGATATTTATATACCTTTACTTGTAACAATAAATATATATTAATAAATAAATAATTAAATAAGTTGTTTTTATTAATTGTGTGATTTTTAATGGGCATCTGACTCGAACACAGAGCCGTGTCAAAAGAAAGAGATAGAAACAGGTTTGGAATATACTTGTCCTTTTTTTAAACAGGAGTGTAACTATTTCATTCTTGGTCCCGAACATTAAAAATATTCATAGATATACTTTATGTATATGGGCAAATCCACAGAACGTGGCCGCATTAGCTTTAAATTAAAATACTCAAATGCTTCTTCAAAATGGAGCATTGAACGCACACTCTTCTATGTCGTCTCAAAATCTTCGTAACAAAGAGAAGAATAATTGGTCTCAATTTCAGAGTGTGCTTCGGATGTTCCAAAAGTTACAGCAAATAAACCAAATAAAAAACGCTGAAATTGCCGTTCGCTGGATAAAACAATCGCGCATATGAAATGTAAGAGGCGTGCGCCTTTGAAACTCCGGGAAAAGGTTCATTGTACCAAAAAACATGTCCAGTAAAAATTTCAGATTCATTGGTTTGAATCTGAGAAAATTGCGGTGGTATGAATTTTTCTTTTTTTAAAAGTTCCATTCTGAAAACGTGAAAATAACCGATTTTTCAATGCAAATTGTGCTGCAGTTTTTATATGAATCAAGCAATCGACTTGTAACTCCATGTTTACATCCACAGTAAAGTATACTTTGAGTTCGTGTACTTATGGGTGGGTAATATACATTCCCACACGCGCACTATTGCCGTTCCCCCAAAGCGGCCACGTTCTGTGGATTTGCCCATATAAAGAGGTTAAAATAATTAACGTTATAAAAAAAATTTATTTAAAAAAAGAAACAATTATTGAATTCTAAATAATATAAGTTTCGAATTTTTTAACCAATTTTAATATCTTGTTCTAATATAAAAAAAAATATTTAAAATTTAGTTAAGTAAATCTTGTATGTGCTGTTTGTAAGTGCAATCCACCTCATCATTTTGTAGCAACCACATGGGAATTGATTTAAAACTATTTTTTATTAATATATAAATATTTAATATTTTTGGTAGCAAAAATGTTATTTTCCCGAAATATCCGTTCATAGTTTTGATTATTTCAACTATCAGATCAATTGAGGTTTTTTTTAAATTTCCTCGATGAAATATGAACCATTATAGTATGTTTATTGTTTATATTATTTACTTTTCTAATAAAAAACTTATTGCACAAAAATCACAAGATAGATATATAAAAATATATCGGGCAGAAATACTACCCTGAACTATAGTAAGCTACCAATCAGGATCTTAGAAAAAAATATAGATATATTCCAAACTACATTGCATCTCTCTCTCACTTTTTGAACAGATGTTACACCACTGTGTTAATACAGAATGCACTGTCCATTCTCTATGTCTATGGGTGTGACAAAGAATGGCTAATTGTAAGTAAATAATATGACATCATACTCAAGGTTAGTAAATACACAGGTTGCCTCACTAGCTTTTGACCAATCAGCTTGGGCACCCCAGATGACGTATTTCCCTCTCTCACGTCGAGCTACTGAGTACTTTACATACCTTGATCATTATTCATCATTATTGTCACTTTATATTTCACACAAATGCATTTAGTTATAGCAAAAAAATAGTTAAGAGATGAGGGGAGTTCATGATATTGTGACGTAGTATTAGGGAGGGTAGGGGTCACAAAATTGTGAAAAAGCATGACATGACCCTAACGGATTCGGGTACACGCGTATACTGTGTGTATACGCGCAGTATACACACAGTATATGGCGTGTAAACGCTGTATGCGCATAAAGTCTGTGTAACAACCGTGTAAACACCCGTTATACGGCGTGTGCTTGGGAAAATTATATACGCGCGTTACACTGTGTATAGTGCGGTATACACGCGATTCATACGCAGTAAACTCTGAGTAAACACTTGTGTTATACAGTGTTTACGCGTGTAAACACTGAGTAAAAACTCGGTAAAAACACAATGTACTGGGTATACCAAGAAGTTATTCTTCGTGTCAATTCGGTGTATATGCGAAGTTTATACGCTATAAAAAACACAAACCGCAAGTTACCTCTCGCTAGGGAATCATGTTTGTGGTTTTTATAAAGGCTATAAATGTTACTTGTTTTTTTAAACGAAAAGTAGGGCTGTAAGTATAAATACTGTTAACATACACGGTTTATTCGACGTAATCACTGTGTAAATTCTATTAGTTACACGTCTACTACACGTATGAAAACGCGATACATTCGAATAATCACTGTGTAAACTGCGTGTAAATTCTATAAGTTACACGTATGAAAACGCGATACATTCGGAATAATCACCGTGTAAACGGCGTGAATACATCGCATAAACGCCGTATAAAAAATTCCCAAGGACACGTCATATACACGGTGACTACACCCCATAAAAGCGCAATAATCAGCGTGTATACTGCGTGTAAACCGTGTATGATCAAAACCGTTAGGGGAAGCATGATAAGAGATCTTAATGATAAACAAATGTACATTAAATATTGAATTAATCTGATTTATTAATAATATATTAGTTACAACTTTATACAAATATTAACTGATACTATAAAAATAATTTTACTTATAAGTACCTATATATTATTGTTGGGCCGTCTGTGCAAGCTGCTTCAACTGTTTTAAAACAGTCTCTAACAGTTTCTTCTTATCTCTTTCACTCTTTTTCAAAACGGTAAACATATTTTTTTTATCACCCTCTCGTAACCTAAAAAAATGTACATAATAATAATAATAATAATAATAAGTAAAAAATTATTTAAACTTAATATTCTTACTTTTCTAAAAGTACAATAGCGAATTGCGGATTTACTTGTTGATATTTACTGTTTTCTTGGCCGTAATCATGAAAATATGTTGGCCAATCCCAAGAAATAAATAAATCAAGAAGTTGTCGTAAAGCTGCAAAATATTGCAGCAAAACTCCTTCTTGTAGGCCAGATATTGGTTCAGAAGCAGCAAATTCTGTTAAATATAACATAAGATGACAACAATCAAATTTAAATTTACAACAATTAAGAAACAACTTACGTTCACATTGCAGAATATCTAAATTAATTTGATGCAAAGCTCCCATTGACAGTTGTTTTATTTCATCATTAAGCATCAGTTGTAACATGGAATTAGCAATATGTTCAAATGCTGATTTACAAGCAACTTGCGCAACTTCAGGCTATAAGAAATATAGTATTCATGACACAACCTATTTTATTATTATATATGAAAACCCAACTAATTTATCAAATTTGAACTAGCAAATTGCTTACAGGCAAATTAGAAAAATACTGGAAAATGCTCTGAAGAAATGCAATCAAATCTGTAATGAAACTTGACGCAATTCCTTGGGGTTCTACAAGAACCCAATCATAATTCTCAAGTTCAAGGAATTCATTTAATTTACAGCGAAGCTTTTCGCATATTTGTTTTTCTGCTTCATCTCTAGCCACACGAAACATTGTGGTTTGACCTTGAACTACACGTCCAGCTTCACCTCTATAATAACAATAATGATAATAGATAATTTAACTAAACATTTTTACCTTTTATTTATCATTTAACTCAAGTTTTTCATTCTTACCCGGTTATATTAGAAACAAATTCTTCCAAGTAAACTGTAGCTCCTTCTAGATATCCAGTATCTACAATAATCTGAATAATTTGTAATAATCCTAGAGAAGGGCTTCTAAATAATGAAGATAAGCAACCGCTAAAGCTACGAGTTAAAAGTAAACTTATAGACTTCCGTATCATTTCAATAACTTCGACTTGGCTGAAAATAAAACGAATAGAATTACACAAGTCAATTTATACGATGTAAATTATTTTATTACCTTAAATTAAGGTCTTCAGAAAATTTGAGACAAGCGTAAATAAATTCTTTTACTTGACGATAAATTTTAGGAACCATGTGTGAAAATCTAAATCTGTAAGGAAGAATGATTTCTTCTTCAGAAACGACAGGAAACGAACTTAATACTTCATCATATTCTTCTTGCGTTGAGACCTTTAAAAATTTTAAATGATTTACATAAGTAATTATATTCCCAATCGGATCTAAAAAAATGTAATTAATTATATACCTGAACAGGAGAAAAATTTTCTTGATCAAGAATTTCTCGAAAAACTTGGACCCATCTCTGCATCAAAACTTCGTTATAATGTTCTCTGATTTCTAAAAGCAACTCCCATATAGGTTTTACATTATAACCGTAGTTTTGTAAAGTTGTACTAAACAACATGATTAGATTTTTGATTTTCAACATTAGTGTTGCATCAGTACAATAGGCCTGAAATTTTATACCATTAATACATCTGGAGATTGATGTGTCATAAAACTTAAAAATGTCATTTATCTCCTGTATTTATTTTAGTTAACTCTTTAACTACGGGTTCGTCAACAGACAACAAAATGTAAATTTAAGCGATTTTTTGTTGTAATTGCTTATTGACAATTTAATTGGCACTTGTAGTTAAAGAGTTAAATATTATTATATTTACCGAATGTGTTCGAAGAGAATTAACTATTTTTGAAATCGCCATTGACCACAATTCATCCAAGAACACTCGAGAAACTAAACCGTTTCCAGTGTTGAGAATATGGTCTTCAACAATAAAAAAGCCAATAATTGCGTTCAGATAAACACGGTAGCTATCTAGAGATTCATGCTAGAAAAAATATTTATAAAATAAGTTACTATAATACTATAATACATTAAAAACTCAGATACCAGAATGATTAAATAATTTTTTTAGGTATACTACCTAGATACATTAGTATATAAAATAAAATGTGAATTTTTATTTCAATGAAGTCGGTTAAAAAGTAAGCTGTATACAGAAAAACTATTACTGAGTTTGGAAGAGGCAATTTCATGATTTTTTTTTATACCAGTGATGAAAAAAGTTAAAAAAAAAAACGCTTATTACTCTTGTTATTTAAAAATTATACCCATAAATAAAAAATATCAAGATTTACCCCCTCCAATCTGAGTTACTTTTATCTGAAAAGTTTTTCTGTAAACAACTTACTTTTCAAAATAAAAATTCTTTATTTTGAACACACATCAGTATAATATACATACATATACATTTTATTTATTTTCCAATTGAATAATTTTGTTAACTATATTTATTCGTTTTGGCTTCTGAACTACATATGATTGTATCATTATTTTAATACCATATTTCCAGGTGGTTGCAAGACAAGTCTAGCTTGCGAGGTTCGTTGGGCTCTGTAATATGACTCAAAAGTAGCTCTAGAACTAAGGACAGTGTAGATATGCAAACATCGGTAAACTGGAGAGAAATCAATCATCTCTTGCGCACTAAGTTCATCATCTTCAAAACTACCATCGCCCCCACCTATTTACATGAATAATAAACAAATAAGTACTTCTAAATAGGTTTGTCATTAACTGATATTAGTTACTTTTATTTACAACTCTACATATCTAAGTCATTCTTAAAATATTAAATTATAAAGCCTTGAGCAACAAGGGGCAGTCCTGCTAGTGTAAGTAATTATTTATTAAATAGAATTATTTACCTAATTTTTGTGGGGGCATTAGTTTCTTTTTCTTTCTCCAAATCATTGTGGGATCATTTGCAAGTTGCTCACTTGTCTAAAATTGACAAAAAATATTAATACAATCTTTAAAACGATTGTAAAAGAAGAATTCTTACATGGCGCATAGCTACTTCTCCAATTTTCGGTGAATATTTTCTGATATTTTCAAGAAAATCTTTTAAATCAGACATGGATGCACTCTTTATACTTTCACGTAACCTAAAAGTCCGTAATTATAATAAACAAAGTAGTTAATTTTGAGAAATAGTGCTTGAGACTAACCTCGGAATGCTTTCTTTCATTTGAGATGAAAATCGATAGTTTGCAACCCTTGGTAAGTAAAGATGTTCAAGTTGTTCTAATGTTTTCAGTGCTGGGTAATATCTGAAATATAAATATGGTAATAATCATTTCAATAAACTATTTTAATTATTTCAATTTACCTTTTATCTTTCATTTGTTTTTGAAGTTTTGAATATGATGTAAGTACAGGTAAACATATAGAAAGCTGGTCTATTACTGCAGTAATATTGCCTTCAACTTTTCGAGCTTGAATTGCATCTTCTGCTTTTTCTATTACATTTTTTGCTGCATTTTGTAATTGATTATTTATTGACACAACTTCATTCTATGAAAATAAAAACCTAATGTTAGTATTTTTAAAGTAACACTCAAATTAAAATACCTGCATTTAGTCTTTTTGCTTGAGAACGGACTTGTAAAAGTTCTCTAATAGAATCGATGAAGCCCTGGTAACAGAAATTACATAATCGTTCAATGTCTTTATCATGATTGCGTATCCTTTCATCTAATTTCTTTAGGAATTCTATATGTTCATCAGCATCGTATATTGTTCTGAAATTAATTTGAATTTTAGTATACAAGGTATGATAAAACTAAAAAAACGCCCACCTGAAAGTAGGTCCCCAATAATCATCTATTCCTTCAATTTCTTGTAAATAAAGATCACAATGGGATGTTGGTTCTTTATCCATTTTAATTTATTTAAAAATAAATTTCATTACAATAAATTTTACATATTTCTTTTACAATTGTCAAACGATTTGACACAGATTTGACAGTAGTGTTTGACAGCTATTTTTGTTTCTTTAAAAAAAATATGGTAGTTACAGAATAATATGGTAGCTGATTCACAGAATATGAGCAGATCAAAAATACCGTAGATAAAAAGTATACCAGTTTGTGGCAGTTTTATCGATTTTATATTTCAAAAAATATAATAATAATCGAAATAAAGTGTATTTAAGTGGAATTTTATATATATTTACGTAAAATAAATTAAAAATGCATTAAAAAAACATCATTTTTATAATATGTGATATTTATAAATTTAAAAATCAACAATCAAAATTAAATAACATTTATTAACAATAATCAATGTTATACCTACATTATTCATAAATTAAATAAAAAATAGTGAGAGATCATATAAAAAATAACGTGCATATAATAAAGATAATAAACTAATACTGATAAATGCAATACTAATAATAATACATTGAATTAAAACTCAGAATGTTTATAGCTGGGAATAAAACAAAGAATTGCAAAAACCAGCTCCATTGCAACTAGTACTAAATAAATCGTACATAAAATGACTTCAAGCCGTAGAACATAAGTCTGCCATACGAGAAAGTATATGACTGCCAACGATGATGGTAATATTAAGAATATCGAAGCAATAACTGGAAGCGCTGAAAAATAAATTTAGTTAAAGTTAAACGTGAATCGAGTGAGTGTTTTCATAAAATTTAAATCGAACCTTTTTCACACAAGTTACCTTTACGTCCCAAATAAACTCTTCCTATTTCAACGGAGCACAGAAAAACAAGTAAGATAAATTCTGAAATGATTGTCGAAGTATTGTAAGGTAAGTTTATAAACTTGAATATTTCTATACTGAATTCACATAAAGAAAATAATCCGAAATAGAATGAATTTAGATATAAGAGAACTTCGTAGAACAAACTTGTGTTTATACTCATCTCTCGATCAAATATCATATTTGTTTTATTTATCGATCAGCATATAATTCAATCCTTATATAATTTAAGCACTTCCAATGTATTCTGTGCATTTAGGACCAAGTATTTATTTGTTTTTGTAACAATCCAATTGGCAATGAATTTGATGGTTTGTTTATTATTATTTCTATTTCCATAGTTACTACCCTAGACTATATACATGTGATTGTGAATTGATAACATATATTGATGTATACACACATATGTATTGTTTTAAATTTAGAATAGACATTAATGAAATTGTATATAGTAACAAAGACCTTGCATATATTCATTCTAAAATTATAATTTTCACAAATTATCAAGAAATCTGTTATTTTTGTAACGACGAAAATAATTATTTTGAGTTTATATTTATATATAACATGTTATGTTTTTGATTGTATGATGACTGTATGTATATTTTTAACTAATGGTATGAATTTTTAAATCGTCTGTATATGTTTCTGAATCAACAATAGTATAAATTAATTTACATTTGAATTCTGATTTGTTTTTTATCTGCTACCAAAATGGACGTGGTACAATAAAGAATATGACCTATTGTGGTAATTTTGAAGATTAGGGAAATAAATATTTTTATGATTTTTAAATAATAATTTATATCAAATTTTAATAAAATATTTTTAATTATAAAATTTAAATATATATTTTACATAAATATATACAAATATCTACGCTACTAAACTACTAATATAATTGTAAATGTCATCTTATTAATTAAATATCATTTTTTATTCTTTAAAAAATTTGATTTATGTACAAATACATTAGGTATATATTTTTGTGGAGAAAATAGTATGGGTTGAAATCAATCTTCATCTTTTACACAATTTTCTACAAGTTCTTTAAGATTTGGGTTTTCCATAGCGGCTGCGATACGTTCTTTATCATTTATTTGTTTATTAACTGAAAATTAATAATATTTTTTAAAAGATTTTTTTTAACTTTTACAAATGCATACTTTCATCCTCATTGTCATGTGCTCCTTTTTTGATGTATATGTCAAGTTTTAGCTGCTGTGGAATACTACGTTCTATTTTAACACGAATACACAGTCCTATTAGCGTTGCTAAAGAACAGTGAGGTACTGTTGGATTGAATTCTACTCTTACTACACTTTTATTTCCTGTTTCTGTCGGTTTTACCTAATAAAAACAAAGAATGTGTATTTCTGTCATATAGGAACTATATGTACCTCTAAAATGTGTAATATTTTATTTTCCCGCCAGTGGCCTTGGGTCAAATTGACCTGTTAGACTTTAGGGACTATTTAAAACACTCTTTAATTACATTATTATTTTATTATTAACCGCCCTACCTTTGGGTTATTAGTAAAAAATCTTCGGGTTTTTTTTTATTAGATTTCTCAATAAAAATACGTGTTTACAAGTACTTAGGAACAATTGACGTATCACAAACGTTTTGTGGGATGCGGGTATAGTTTTTTTGTACCTGAACGTACGGAATAGCAAAAGGGCTTGTTGCGTTCGGGCGATAATGATAATATAGCGGCCGTATCACGTACGTTCGTATGGGTAAGGTGGTTAAGTAAAATATGTCATTAGATCCCCAGTCTAATATAAATCACATAATATACCCCATTTTTATTTTTTTTTTAATTTTCAAGATTAGTGAATGTATAGAACATAAAAATTATGAAAACATAAAATTATCTTAATTACAACAATATAGACAAAATATGTCTGCATGATTTAAATAAAAGTAGTGGAGGGTTTGAATATTAAATAATTCAATATCTTTCAAAACTGATAAAAAATTTTTAAATGAGTCAGCCATGTTGTAAAAAGTCACGTTAGCGGAGGTGTTGGGTCAGATTGACCCATCAACAACTTTGAGGAGGTATAACACACCACGTTTCTGTGATAAACTCAAACTAATTAATGTCAGCTGTTCAACATGATTTAATTTGAAGGTAGACTGGCGGATAAGTAAAGAAATAATTTCGTTTTTTTAATAGATGTCGCTGGGTCAGATCGACCACACACCTTCACTGGCGGGTTAATGCAGTATTTATTAACTTACACTAATTCCATCTTCATAAACTACGTTAAGGTTTTCCAAAGTTGTGGGTTTTTCAGGATCTTTTATTGTTCTTATAAAATCTGTAAAAACAAAATATTAATTTTAAATTGTTGTTAAAAACCAAATTGACCAACTTCATTTGATTTTTATATTTTCTCAATGATCAATATAAATAGTATATTAATAATACTCACCGTATATCATATCCTTTAATTCTGAATTGTTTTTTGTAATATTTTCTACAATATCTGGAATATTTTTAATTTTAACATTTTCGTTCTTGACTACTGAATCTTCTGTTGAATTTTTACGAAAAAAAGAAAGAAACATTGTAATTTAAATGATATGTTAAAACCAGGATACATAAATCGCTATAATTTATTTATTTATAATATGATTTTGCAATATTATGAACAGCTGATTGTAGTTCTAACCTTTCATTATAAACATTTCTTTATTTTTATCAAGGTGGCTATCTTTATCATAGTTTTGAATTGTAAATTTTTCTTATGTTTGTAGTTTTGGTTGAAATAAATTTAAAAAAAACTTTGTTGTATGTATGGTGTGTTTGAATCTTCCATTAACTCTTCAACATTTTTTCTTATTTTTAATCTTACATTAGAACAAGAATATCAATTAATTTTGTGTAATTTGAATCATCCGTATTAAGTTAAATTCTGCAATACTTTCTTTAATATCGTATTTCTCGTAAACAGTTGATCTTATGACAAATTAAAAAGTATAGTGTTGTGTATTTTGTGACATGATCTGATAAAAGCACCAAATATAGGAAAAAAATAAGAACATAAAATTACTAGATAAAAATCAAAGGGCCCATTATCCTCATACATCACGGGTCTAAATAATCATTGGTTGTTACTGGAAATCGATAACACGTATAATTAATAAACCGGGTATCAGATTTCATAACTTTATCACAATAGGGTTTCCAGATATTAAATAAAAACTAATTTTAGAAAAAATCTTTGGGAGTCTGTAGCTCCATCTTGATGAGTTTCCGGGCACATGAAATTTTTTGCTTGAAATATTTTTCTCAATCAATTGTTCAAGTTTGTTCCACCTGATATGACTCATCCTGTATATAGTGAATAAATAAAGTTGTAAATTGATCAAATGAAAAAACTGTAATTAGGGCTGTAACTAGTGGCTATTGGGGCCCTGGGGCAGCAAGTGATCGAGAGGCCCTCACTATATGCAAAATATAAAAATTAGAGATATTTTAACTTCTCATTAGGAAGTTATTGTAATCGGTCCAAAAATCAAAATAAAAAATTTCAACATATTTGTATGTTTCAAGGTCACTATAGATGTATGTGTGGCTGTGTGTACGTACGTATGTGCGTGTCATTTTTTACGTGCACGAAATCTCGCAAATAAAAAATGCTATTGACTTGGTTGGAGTGCCAATCGAAGCGTCTTGACGTGAATTTGATCTGAAAGAAAGGATTTTTCGAAATTCAACCCCTACGGGAGTAAAAAGGGGTGTGAAGCTTTTTTTGGTCGGATTTACTTGAAACTTAGCATAACTATTCTACAATACAAATAATGAACATGTATTTCAGTATTTTTTTATACGTGCCTAAACAGCCAGGGGTGAAAATCACCTTCAAAATTTGAATTTTAAATAATAAATACATTTACTAATTCATGTTGACTTGGAGACAAACGCAATTATTCAAATTTTCAGAGTAGTTAATCTAAAAATATGCGTATTATATTATTGACATTAGGAATAGTAGAAAAATAATATTCATAATACAACTGTGATAAATTCTGGCAAATTCCATTAACATTTTTTATGTACATATTAAAAAAAATACGGAAACAATAAATAATATAATCAGTGTTCAAGTATTTATAGTCATACCATGTTGGGAAGTTGATTGTGTGGACCTAAAGGGTCTCGCCCCAATCCACGGATTGTTTTTTTTCGTTGGTACCTCAATTAATAATTTTATACTTGTTATACTAATTTTAATGACCTTTTTTTTGTTGTTCCTCAATCATGTCGACCCCAATTTTTACACTACTGTGGAAGCTCCTTATACTCGGGGGCCTCGAGGCACTGTCCCGGTGGTAGTTACGACCCTGACTGTAATGCTTATTGAAGATTACAGAAATAATGAAATACTTTAGAATCGCTCGCGCCGATAAGCTGATATTCTCAATATCTTTCAGCGGACTATATAATAAACTGGTAACAAAGGTATCTTCACGGTATCTTATCGCATTCTGCAGAAATTGCAACAATTACTGGACTGCTATATGTTGCTTTGATATAAAGCCATCTTTATGTGCTTTGCGGATTTTTATAATTATATGACCGTTATACAAAAATATTATTTTTAGTTGTAATTTGTAAATAAAAATATCTAATTACATTGCCCTGGTCTTCTTGGTTTAAAAATGAAACTTTCGCGTAGTATATTTAATTCATATAAAATTATATTTCACTCAAAATAATAATGGTTTATTTATAATTTTTAATGATTTTAGTTGTTTTTAATTTGAACGTTCCCAAATTTTCTCATGTAATATTTTCAGTACCTATATAATATAAGTAGAATAAATAGTAGCTTAATAATTACACTTCATATTTAGAAATAGCGTTTGCATGTCTTATTAACAGCTCACTACAAGTATTTCAGTGCAGTAGAAAATATACAAATAATTTACAAATATCGTTTGGCAACTTCAAAATGTATCTTATTATATTATTATTAACAGAGCCGATCTTAACATGTCTGACGCCCTGGGCGAGATTTATTTTTCCGCCCTCTCTCCCCCTAAAAAATCACCGAAATATCAATTAAAATTGATAAATTAACAAATAAGTTGAATAGTTAATATCTCAACTTGGTGCGATCCTACAGACTCCAACTTTTTTTTTAAATATAGCTTCTATCATTAACTTTAAAACTGTCAAATGCTCTAAGACCGTCGAGACCCCCTTTCCCTATTATTAACAATCTTAAATTGATAAATTAACAAATAAGTTGAAAAATCGTACATACTTTCCTAACACATTTTGTAGCTCTAGGGATTGGCCTTACAGTGCTTGTACTTTTTTCATAAAAATGAATAATTTTTACAAGAATTTGAAGAAAATAGTTAAGAAAAATAGATAGTTTGAAAAAATATTGCCCTAAAATATCTTATTAAAGGTTTTCTGGCTTGCTGAATAAGGATTTGTTAGTTAGCAGTTAGCAAATAATCGATTTTTCTTAGAATTTTTTTTAAATAAACATTGTTTATATTTAGCAATATTTTTGCTAAATCGGGTTTAAAAGTCACTTATGTCCCATTGTGCGCCGCTAATTTACTGACTGTATTTTAAAAATAATATCACTAAAATTATAAAGAGAATTTAGGACCATCTCACACGGCGACTTTTTGTGGCGATGCAGTCGTGCGTTTCTCGATTGTCGCATTTGTAACGTGCGACAAAAGCGATGCAGTCGCATTGTATGGATTCAGCATCCCTACTGCAAAAGCAGTAACAAAGTCCGAGTAACAGGGTAAAATGTTTTTTAAATGTTAGTACCCATAGCGACCATGAGAAAAATTATTTTATGCCTGGGCGGAACTTGTTAATTTTTCAGAGGGGGAGAGGTAAGGAGTTAAAACTAGGTAAAAATAATAATTTTTTATACCCAGTCATGTGGCATGTTAAAATGTATGTTAAAATATATTATTCAAAAATTTAAAAAGATGTTGACTATTTGTCGTTGATAGTCCCACCAAAACTTCGTTACCAATTTGTTTTCAGATTTTTCGAGCCAGTAGTTACAGAGTTTGGGGGTGGGGGCAAAATAAAATACTGTTTGAAGACCCCTGCTGACGCCATTTTTGAGTTCATAAAAAAATATGGTCATATTCTACTAATTGAGATCTACATTTCGACACCCCACACGCCTTAGTATACCATTTTTTTTAAATTTGCTTTAAAGCCCCCTACAGGCGCTATTTTTGATTAAGAAAAAATAAAAAAGAGGGCCAATTTCCGCTGCTTTAGTTATACATTTTAACATGCCATATGCCTTGATATAAAAAAAATATTTTTTTTACCTAGCTTTAGCTCCTTAGTCCTCCCTCCCTGAAAAATTAACAAGTTCCGCTCAGGCATAAAATGATTTTTCTCATAGTCGCTATGGGTATTAACATTTAAAAAACATTTTACCCTGTTACTCGATAGGCTAGTTTTTTTGCAACCAGCTTTTGGTCTAACTGCATCGCGACTGTATCGATGCTGTATAGCGACAGAATCATGCCCTTTTGCGACGGTATCGCCGCAAAAAGTCGCCGTGTGCAATGGCTCTTATATCATCTTGCGTTTTTTTTGTGTTGATACTCTTGGTACATATGTCTGCCATACTATACCTATACTTTATGGATTTAATACATTATTGATTAACTACATACAGTGTAATCTTTGAGGCTTTCGTGGTAGCCATTAAATAATTTTCAGAATTCTAAATACGTTAACTGCAACATATGACGAAACGTTGGACTAATTGACGACTAGAACGAAGTTTACCTTAACATTAAAATCATTGGCTATATTTTTTACGTAATGATTTTATTTTTCTACATATTTTGACGTTCGCTACTGGTTTTTATATGAAAAATAAAAATATTTTTGTAACTTCGTATGTATAAGACAGCTAAGAATTTTATATATAATTATTTTTGATGTACCTACGCCCCTGGTTTTTGTATCGTATATCCACAGAAGGTGATAATTTGTTACTCAGCATTACACAACAACACCTAGCTAATTGTTCTACTTACAAGCAGTATTCATATAACTCAATTATGCCTTTTCTTAAAGAAATCTTATCTCTAAACATAAAAATCATGATGGTACATTAACACTTTACTCTATACCCTATACCTATATTCTATTGAGACAATATTTCAATTCATATTAAATTAAATTCACTGCAATAATGGGCACATTAGAACCTTCTCTTTATACTCTGTGAAAGACAGCTTTTTTTAGTATTTTAATTGTTGACATGATTATTGTGCTAAGTATAATTAATTTCCCTTTTTTCCACAAAAAAAATATTTTAATATTAAATTAAGATATTGATACAGTAGAACCTCGTAAAATTTAATAAAACCGATAATCTGCAATATAGTTAGATAGTCTTTGGCATTTAAACTTCTTTATCGAGTAAAAAAATTAAGATAAAAAAATCATACTGATTTTAATTATATTGCTCAGACAAAATTGATGCTATTACATAAAATAGCAAACACATTGTGATTAGTCATCACATATGTTATAAAAACTACTGTCAACAAAATGATTCTACTGGCTACATAGAATTTCAGTTTCTATGTAACTAAGTATCCATTAATAATAATATTGACAATTAGTGTAAGTTGTGATTCTCAATTAAATCATCAATTGTTATGGTTTTTTTAAAAACTTACAATAATATTAAACTAATTGTTGTATATGTAATATGTATGTATATAAATATTGCGTAAGTAATTGTTTATAACTTTTTGTTGGTTACATATTTGTATTTTTTAAGGTTTCAGACACTTTTTAGTCTTTAATTAATTTGTATGTTAAACATTTTCTAAAATTATTTTATATTTTTTATAAAAGTTAAACATTTATGAACAGTGACGCGTTTTGATAGTAGGGGGCTTCAGGCAAAATAAATATACAAGGTCCCTATTTTTTCCGAATAAAAATAAATTTAAAAAATCATTTTAAAACATTTTAAGCCTGTTTTTGCTTTTCAAGTAATTATGAGAGCCAATAATAATTATAACAGACCAAGAGCTGGCTGCAAAAAAACTAGCTTATCGAGTAACAGGGTAAAATGTTTTTTAAACGTTAGTACCCATAGCGACTCAGAAAAATCATTTTATGCTTTGGCGGAATTTGTTAATTTTTCAGGGGGGAGGTGTTAAGGAGCTAAAACTAGGTAAATATAATATTTTTTACCAAGGCATGTAGCATGTTAAAATGTATAACCAAAGCAGCGGAAATTGACCATCTTTCTTATTTTTTTAATAATATTAAATAAAAATAAAAAATTGTATGAGGCTCCTCCCTATTATTACAAAATTTAAAAAGATATTGTCTTTGTTAGTCCCACCAAAGCTTCGTTACCAATTTTTTTTCAGATTTTTTGAGTCAGTAGTTACAAAGTTTGGGGGGGGGGGAATAAAATACTGTTGGAAGACTCCTGCTGGCGCCATTTTTTAGTTAGAAAAAAAATAAGAAAGAGTCAATTTCCGCTGGTTCGGTTATACATTTGAACATGCCACATGCCTTGGTATAATTTTTTTTACCTAGCTTTAACTCCTTAGCCCCCCCCCCCCCCCTGAAAAATCAATTAAGTCGCTATGGGTACTAACAGTTAATGGTTATTTGTGTATCTAGGGTGTAAAATGATAGTTTTTCGCACGAGTGGGAATGTTTGTGATAATCACACGAGTGCGAAAAACGCATTTTACAACCCGAGGTGCACACAATATTTTTTCTACAACCCTATGTATTATATAATATTAACAATAATATATTATAATAATTAATTTAAGACAGTTCTATTTTCATTAAAATGTGTTTCTTTTTTATTCTATAATATAAGATGGATAAGTGGCGATACTGAGAAAGAACCACCAGAGATATCAGAAGCTGCAAATTCTGTAATTTTAAATTTACTATCTGCAAAATCTAAATTGATATAAGAAAATTACACATAATACCATGAACTGTGTCAAGAAAAAAAACTTAAGGTATTGTTTATAATTTATTTAATTTTATAAATTTTTTTTTTTAATTATTAAAGTAACTTTTATGCACGGCGAGCGCAAAAGTACTACTTTACACACTGAAATGTCAATAAAAAAGCCTACTTTTTTACACGGTTGTAGAAAAAAAACATTTTACCCTGTTTATACTCGATAGGTTATAGTTTTTTTACAGCCAGCTGTTGGTCTATAACAATAATATATTTTTTAAATATATACCTATTATTATGTTATATGTGAATGGCCACCATAAAAAAATTGTAACCCCCTTATAAAAATTTGGTTACGCAACTGTACTGTCTATGAATATTATATTCCAACGTATTTATTTCAATTTTAAAAATAATTGTATTGTACAGAATATTTATTACTCACTTCTTCATTGTAGATAACTTATACTCATATCAGAAACATGTTTGACAGTTTTTAAAATCGTCGCGAAAATATAATTGTTTAACAATATTTTATCTACAATAATGCACCAGGAGCCGGTTATTCTATATCGGGGTGGTAGTGTGATGATACGAATCTGGGCAGCGGTTTCTGGGCACGTAGTGTCGCTCTTCCGGCACGTCTCATGTCTCATTGTTTGTGGCCGGATGTGACGAGTAGGCCGTTTATGGACACACAGCTTATTGCCCACTGTTGTCGACCCCAAACATGGTCTGTGTAGAAAAATAATTTCATAAAAAATAATATATTGTTAATTTAAGGAAACGACATAGGTACACCAAATATAGACAATTTAGCAGTCGAGAAAATGTAGAATACAAATATTTAGTAAATAAAAAAATTGTTATCAAGAAATAGTAAATCTGCATTCTGTATTAACACAATGGTGTAACATCTGTTCAAAAAGTGAGAGAGAGATGCAGTGTAGTTTGGAATATATCTATGCTTTTTTCTAAGATCCTGATTGGTAGCTTATTATAGTTCAGGGTAGTATTTCTGTCCGATATATTTTTGTATATCTTGTGATTTTTGTGCAATAAGTTTTTTATTAGAAAAGTAAATAATATAAACAATAAACATACTAGGTATAATAGTTCATATTTCATCGAGGAAATAAAAAAAAAAACATCAATTGATCTGATAGAAATTTGCAAAATTATGAACGGATATTCCGGGAAAATAACATTTTTGCTATCAAAAATATTAAATATGTTATATATTAATAAAAAATTATTTTAAATCAATTCCCATGTGGTTGCTACAAAATGATGAGGTGGATTGCACTTACAAACAGCACATACAAGATTTACTTAACAAAATTTTTGATATATTTTTTGATATTAAAATTGGTTAAAAAATTCGAAACTTATATTATTTAGAAATCAATAATTGTTTCTTTTTTTAAATAATTTTTTTTTTTATAACGTTAATTATTTTAACCTCTTTATATACATATAGTATATCTATATGAATATTTTTAATGTTCGGGACCAAGAATGAAATAGTTACACTCCTGTTTTAAAAAAGGACAAGTATATTCCAAACCTGTTTCTATCTCTTTCTTTTGACACTGCTCTGTGTTCGAGTCAGATGCGTGGTCCATTCTCTGTCTATTGTAAATCTATTATTTACAAGATATAGAAAGTTTTCTATGGATTTTAGAAAAAACGCACTATCTATAAACAAATATAATTTGGTGTCTCGTAAAAAGTTTTACTTTACTTATCTTATGTACGTCAAGTATTATAATAACTAAAATTTAAAAATTAGGAAATATTAACGATTCACGCCTAGTATATGCACTGTCAAAAATTTCCGATGCTAATTTACAAAACATGTGTTGGAAGTTTTATTCATATACAGTTTCCGAATTTTATCGAAAAATCGATTTTTAGAGCTCCGATCTTTGATTTTTTAAATCGATTTTTTTTAATTTTCCCATATTAATTTGAGAAAAATTTGTTTGTAATAGTGGTGTTTTATTATACACTCCTTAAAAAAATTAAAGGATAATTTAAAAAAAAGTAAAAAAAATCAAATTTTTAGACATATCTCCGTTTCAAAAGCTTGCATTTTCTAATTTTTGAATAAAAAGCTCAGAAAATTTTATCATTCTTTTCCGTTTTTTGCCAAGGGTTAAAAGAATTCGAAAAATTATCCCTCAATTTTTTATTAACTGAAAGCGTATTAATAATTTTAAGGAGTGTATATCTTAAATCAAACCATGGATAACACTATCGATTTCCATCCCGGGTATTCCCCCCTCTAGTGACGCCACTGCCAAGGGCCTCTTTATAACATTTGCTACAAGCCCCGCGCTGACTTAATCCGGCACTGAACAGGAGCATTGAATTGGTTGATATTACCGGTCATCAGTGTACAAACTTATCGTCTAATTGTTTTTATTTTTCATTTAAATTATTTTCGTTAATGTTACACCGGTAAATATTAATGTTTCAAAATATCTGCTGAACAAAAACTATCATATTTATTATTTAAAAAATAGTTTGTTCGTTAAGGCAAAGCAAAAAATCAATAAAATAATATAATATTGCACCTAGAAGCCTAAAGACGTCAAAAACATTTAAAACAATGATATAATGTTCAAATACAATTAATTCTGATTCGTGGCACGTAAATGTCCAACAACCAATAGCTGCTTCGGCCACCTTCCTTTTTAGTTACCCCCTGACTCATAGTTTACATTCAAAAATGAGGCGCGTGTGGAGAATTATTATAGAAAACAAATACAGTAGCGTATAGAGAAAAAAACATTAGAGGGAGTGACCAATTCCGATTACAAGTAATGCAGTGGCGTAACCAGGATTTTTATGGGGTGGAAGCAGTGACGTAGCTAAAAGAACGGGGGCCCACCTGCAAAATTTTTGCGGTGCCCCCTATTTAAAAAAATAATTAAGTCTCTCTAGACTTCCATTATATGCAATGTTGTTAAATAAAAATTTCTATTAATTACAATTTATCTACAAACTCACAAACACAGAAATGGAGAATTTTTAAAATAAAATTTATTTGATTTCTTACAAGTTTTAGTATTTAAAATCCTTTTTTTGTAAGCTTGCTCTTAAAGATTAAAGGTCGATTCAAAAAAATTAACGGATAATTTTTAAAAAGCTAAATTTTTACAAATTTTCGCGAAAAATTATTGGATTTGCATGATCTAAAGCTCATTCGTAAACTTGTACTTTCTAGTTTTTGAATCAAGAACTCAACATTTTATCATTCCCTGCCGCTCTGTGCAAAGGGTTAAAAGAGTTTTGAAAGCGTATATAGAGTGCAAAAATTTGTTTACGAGAAATTAAATGAAAACGTTCGAAAGCTTGTTCTTTTTTCTTGAAAATGCGGTTTTTTCCATTTCCGTACGATTTTTTTTGACCACGTTTATTTACTGTCAAATTAAAAATAACACTTTTGACTTTAAACTCCTGTATATTCTAAAATAATGATCGCACAATAATCAGCTTGATATCATTAGAAAGATGAAAGTGTCCTCTTTCAAATGCTTACATACAATTGTTTATAAAATTATTCCTCCCGTGGTTTTCGTTTTTAAAACAAAAAAACGATATTTTCTCATTTTTTAGTTATCTAGCCGCCATTTTGTCAAAAATGGTGAAACCTTAAATGTAAACGTGTTTTTTTTTTAGTTAATAGTGTCCCAAAATTGTAAGTTGCTACGATTTTTTTTCTTCATGTTTACAGCTGTGAAATGTTTGATTTAATTAAAGGATATTTTTTAGTGTTGAAAAACAATAAGAAATATATTTTTTTAAATTACGCGTATCTTCGCGAAAAATGATTCAATTTTAATAAGCCGGGGCTTTTTTTAGAGCTGATACTTTCTAATTTTTGAATAATAAACTCAAAAAATTATCGTACCCCATTATTGTGTGCCAAGCGTTCAAGAAAAAGTGTTTTTTTCATAATTTATGGACTTTGAAAGGGTCTGTAATGAAATGACAAAATTGTTTTTGTTCTCTTCATTTCTTACTACAAATACCTATACCAACAAAAATCGTATATCGTAACAAAAAAAATCAACTCAATGAGCATACGTATGTATGTATACATTATATATTATTTAATTTCATATTAGTTCTGAGAATCACGGGCCTCACAATACAGCACATATGTGGAGGCATGTACGTACCTGTAGTGAATGTTAATAAGCAGGTGTTAAGCGGGGGAGTGTTAAACAAGACGCCATTATCAATGGTTACACTGGTACTCAAGTTCAGTCATTATTGTTAACTGTTTGGAGAAATACGTATGAAATTGTAACAATTGAATTTCAAATTTTGTTTGTGAATGTTGGCAAGAAAACGTTATTTTTTTAACAATTGAATTTCAAATTTTATTTGTTGATTTTGGACATTAAATTAATAAAAATTTTGTTTGAATTTTATTTGTTGAAAATATGATATCAAAAATTTCAACGATTAAATATTAATTTTAAATCTGTGCTGTGAAAAAAGTGTAGTGTAATTATATCAAGCCGTTCAAAAACCAAAACAACAAAATTTGCGAAAATCGACATTTTAAGGAAATAAATAAAATAATTCATTTTATCTTTCAGTAAATATTAGATAACTAAACATTTTTCGAAATTTAAAAGGCAAAATTCAAACTAATGTTAAATAAATGATAATGTCTTTATAATTCTGAAAAAAATACGCTAATTAAATTATAAAAAGACAGTATAAGTGTTATCTCAATTTTGTGCAGATTATGACAAAATGTAAAAAAGTTGCCTGAAGAAAAAGTTGGGGCGCGAACAGGCAAGATGTCGGCATAGCTGAAAATTTTAATACCGGCTGTGCTACATCCGGCCATTTTGCAACCTCAACAGAACACCATTTTAAGAAGAAATAGCTGAAATAAAAAATGACTTGAAAAATAATAGAAAACCTTCAAAAAATAATATAAATGTTGAAAAAGCGTTTTTATTTATATGATTATGTATATGTATTACAAATAATTTAAAAAATTTTATTAAAATTATAACGATAAAAAATTGTTTAATCAACAATAAAATTTTTTTTAATGTTCGACAATAACTAAATTTAAAAAATGTATTCGGCAGCAATTAAATGTTAGATAATTGTGCGCACAGGCCTGTTTCAAGGCGCGGTTATTTAATTTAAATTTAAAATGACTACAATGTAGTCTTAATTCTATCATATAATTGTACTTTAATATAAATTCTAATTTACAATAATTGTTTTTAATGGACTGATTTTTATTTTGAAATTTGCAGACTTAAATTCTAAAATTATAATAATTTATAAAATGCAATAAATAGCTTATTTTAAGCGCTAGTTTTATCTATAACTATAATTAATTAATCTATAAAAAATAATTAGTACGTATGTATATTAATTAATAAATTTATGAACAGTTATGTATCCTTCTAATTGACTACTTTTTATATAAAAAGCATGAACATTACTGACTTGAAATAATATGAAAATTTAAATGTTTATTAATTCATTTTACCGTACATATTTTCAGTACATATTTGCGAATAGCAGTGGCGTAACCAGATTTTTTGAGGGGAATCTTTTACAGGTAGCCCCCACCACCCCACTAGTTACGCCACAATTCAAATTTCAAAATGTATGGTTACACATTTGTATAATCTATTTGTAAGAATTTATTATTTTGTGTTCTAAAAAAATTATTTGTCATTTATTTTATTAGTTATCTGAATTGAGGTTCATAAAAAAATGAAACGGGGGTCTGCAAACTACTAAAGTTTAAGAACTGCTGTTCTATCCTACATATATTTTTAATGAAATAAGAAATTGTTTCAAATAAAAATAAATAATATTATAAATGTAATACACTGCTTGTCACAATTAGTGGGACACTTTTTCATTGTAACACAGTTTTGGTAAAAATTGTCTTATTAATATGAAAATTCATACAAATCATAAGTGTGGTGTTGTTTCAAAGCACAAAGAGTAAAAACTTTGTGCGTGCATCGATAGCGGGTGTACAACCCTTGGAGGGGTGAAAAATGGAAAGGGACAATTTCAAGTATTGAAAAAAAAGTTTAAAAACTGTTTATTCCAAGATAATGATAAAATTCACATTAATTTTTATACGTAGAACTTATTTGAACCCTAAAGGTATAAACTATTTTTTTAAATCAATATTTAATTCTATTTACCATCTGTTATCATCCCCTAAATTTAGGTTATTAGAAATATAGGAAAAAATGAAAGAAATTTTAAAAATCTTCAAGGGTTGTTAGAAATAATCACAATAAATATAAATTTACAATTTCAATAAAATCCAGTAATTTTCAACCACTTTTCTACCCTTTAATATTCAACCCCCTGTGTATTACAATTCATTCGAACAACGTAGGTAAAGATACATTTTTGAAATGTACAAAATAGGTAGTAAACTGTATATACAACGGTACTGTATGTTAAAAAACACAAATAAATTATAAGGGTAGGCATCAACCCTTAAATACTAAACCGCCCCAAATAGTAGGGTAGAATATTAAATTTAAGTGTGAATTTATAAGAAATCAATTAATGGTCTTATTTGAGGATTTTTGTGAAAATTTTGTGCACCACAATTCACCCCTACGGATGTAACTACCCTAAATTAAAAAAATATACACTTTTTTTAAAACATCGTATCTAAAAATTCAGTGGAATTTTTTTGTCATCCTTTCGTAACATAAAAGGCCGACATTTGATCTTTCTACACCGTTAAAATTAAAACAATACACTATCAGGAACTACCCTTAAATTCTTATTTCTTAAAAATAAAATAAATTTTATTTCAATTAATATTAAAAATATAGGTATCTATGGAAATTAATGAACAATTTACGAGTTTTTCATAAGTTTGGCTCAAATTAATTCAATCGTTCTGAGACATTGAAATTTACTAAATGTGTAGTAAACTGTGTATACAACAGAATTGTATGTTAAAAAACACAAATAAGTTTTAAAGGTAGTCATCAACCCTTAAAAACTAAATCACCCCCGATAATAGGGTTGTAAATTGAATTCAATTGCGATTTTATGAAAAATCAATTAAAGCTGTTATTTAACAATTTTTTTGAAAATTTTATGCACCACAATTCACCCCTACGGATATAGGTACCCTCAATTTAAAAAAATATACGCATTTTTTTAAATATGGTATCTAGACAGTCCGTGGTATTTTTGTTTCATCCTTTCGTAATATAAAAGGCCGACATTTGTTCTTTCGTTACCGGTAAAATTAAAACAATACATTATCAGAAACGTGTCAAAACGATTAGATTAATTTGAGCCAAACTCGTAAATTGTCCATCAATTTCCATAGATACCTATATTTTCAATATTAATTGAAATAAAATTTATTTTATTTTTAAGAAATAAGAATTTAAGGGTAGTTCCTGATAGTGTATTGTTTTAATTTTAACGGTGTAGAAAGATCAAATGTCGGCCTTTTATATTACGAAAGGATGACAAAAAAATTCCACTGAATTTTTAGATACGATGTTTTAAAAAAAGTGTATATTTTTTTAATTTAGGGTAGTTACATCCGTAGGGGTGAATTGTGGTGCACAAAATTTTCACAAAAATCCTCAAATAAGACCATTAATTGATTTCTTATAAATTCACACTTAAATTTAATATTCTACCCTACTATTTGGGGCGGTTTAGTATTTAAGGGTTGATGCCTACCCTTATAATTTATTTGTGTTTTTTAACATACAGTACCGTTGTATATACAGTTTACTACCTATTTTGTACATTTCAAAAATGTATCTTTACCTACGTTGTTCGAATGAATTGTAATACACAGGGGGTTGAATATTAAAGGGTAGAAAAGTGGTTGAAAATTACTGGATTTTATTGAAATTGTAAATTTATATTTATTGTGATTATTTCTAACAACCCTTGAAGATTTTTAAAATTTCTTTCATTTTTTCCTATATTTCTAATAACCTAAATTTAGGGGATGATAACAGATGGTAAATAGAATTAAATATTGATTTAAAAAAATAGTTTATACCTTTAGGGTTCAAATAAGTTCTACGTATAAAAATTAATGTGAATTTTATCATTATCTTGGAATAAACAGTTTTTAAACTTTTTTTTCAATACTTGAAATTGTCCCTTTCCATTTTTCACCCCTCCAAGGGTTGTACATCCGCTATCGATGCACGCACAAAGTTTTTACTCTTTGGGCTTTGAAACAACACCACACTTATGATTTGTATGAATTTTCATATTAATAAGACAATTTTTACCAAAACTGTGTTATAATGAAAAAGTGTCCCACTAATTGTGACAAGCAGTGTATACAGGTTGATTTACAACTAGTGTAAAAAAATTTAACAGTAGATCAAGGATGTAAATCTAAGCAAAAAACTTTATGTGAACCTATGTCCGAAAATTCTTCGTGAGGGAGCTACAGCCTTCCAAAAATTTTGCCAAAAATTAGTGTTTATTTAATATCTAGAGAAGCCATTGTGATATAGTTATAAAATTTGATACAGGGTTTAGTATTAATAAGTGTTATCGATTTGCAATATCATATAATCATAATTTAGACCAGGGGTATATGGGGCCAGTGGGCCCGCCGATTTTTATCAAGTATTTTCTTTAATTTTTTCCTGAGTTGGGTACTTATAGAAGATTAAATGACACAAAATACACAAAAATATACTTTGTTCATTTAACATATGATCAACCGTTTTCGAGAAATATCGAAAAAAATGAAATACCTACTGCCGAAATTTACTTAATACGGATGCTTCAAATTATGCAAAATAAATTTATATTATTGTTCTATAATTAAAAATAAGATTAATAATTGTCATCATATACTTATAGCTAGTTGTATTAATGTTACACGTAGGTACTTTACTAAAATGACTAAAAAACGAAACTATAAATGACTATTTATGCAGTTTTGGTGGTATATTTATACTAACTTTTTATCTTATTTTTAATTATAGAACAATAATATAAATTTATTTTGTATTATTTGAAGCATCCGTATTAAGTAAATTTCTGCAGTAGGTACTTCATTTTTTTCGATATTTCTCGAAAACGGTTGATCTTATGACAAATGAACAAAGTATATTTTTGTGTATTTTGTGTCATTTAATCTTCTACAAGTACCCAACTCAGGAAAAAATTAAAGAAAATACTTGATAAAAATCGGCAGGCCTACTGGCCCCATACACCCCTGGTCTAAATTATGATTGTTTGATATTGGAAATCGATAACACTTATTAATACTAAACCCTGTATAAAATCTTATAATTGTATCACAATAGGTTCTCTAGATATTAAATAAACACTAATTTTTGGCAAAATTTTTGGAAGACTGCAGTTCCCTCACGAAAAATTTTCGGACACAGGTTCACATAAAGTTTTTTGATTAGAATTACATCCTCGATCTACTGTTAAATTTTTTTACACCAGTTGTAAATCATCCTGTATGTAAGTTTTTATTGTCTTTTATAGTTGATGAAAAAAAATGTATTTTCATATTATCATTTATTGGAAGTCAGTTATTGGAATTTTCAAGTATATTATCATTAATTATTATAAAGATATGTTTTTTATAACTATCACTCTAATATATTAGCACCTAAGTGTAACGACAGGCGTACGCAGTTTTTTTATTTCAAGGTACAATACCATGGTGAAATTAGTGAATGGTTTTGACCCAATATTGCAAAAAATTTTATGTAAAAAATATTTTATGTAACTGGACAGGAAAACATATTTGAAAAATTTTAGTTGTAAATTTTGTTAAAAATAACCATATTTTGCTTTGCGTACGACCCTTACATTAAAATAAATTTTAATTTTTCATAACAATACTATTGTATTTATATAATTCTGAATTTATCAAATTTCAATAATTATTGCTATTAATTTTCTTTCTACAAACTTTCTACTTCTAATAATGCAAGTCTGCCAAATCTACATACTTACAATTTTATTTATGTGCTTAATCTTATATAAATAAATGAAAATAAAAACTTAAGAAATTCAAAACTATATTTTTGTATACTTTCTTATTATTTTTTTAAATATATTATAAACCATTCAAAGGCAATAAAGTCAATGAAAATTGGATCTAATCGCTTTTGCTTTTGAATTTTACTAGTAATTATTAATATTTTTCAATCTTTAAACCTAAATTTATTTTATTTTGTAAAAAAAGATACTTTGTATTTCATAAGTTTTGAAATGTTTTGGCAAAATCGGTCAAAACTGAATTTTGTTATTATTTTAAAATTCGTTTTGAATATTCTATAGAAAAAGCAAAAAAACAAAACTAAAAATAACATATTAATGTTTATATATTGGTCAAAAACATACAAATAAAATATACAATATTAAATATTCATTAATATTTTTATATAAATAATGGCTTATAAATTGATTTTTTGGTCATTGATATAATTTCTCAAAAACATTCAACAGTCAACAATTGTAAAAAAAATCGTAATATATTTATTATTACAAATAACTTTTTGTAAATCTTATTTTTTTTTATTTTAACAAGTACACAGAAATATTTCCTTCATTTTTTATATGGTTTTACAAAATCTTTTAAAAGTCTCCAATCATACAATATAAATTAAAAATTTACTAAATGTCACTTTAAACTTAGAAAAACTTCTGTGTAAAAAATATGTATAAATTTAAATATTATATAATTTTACTATTTATGACTCACAAACAAATTGGTTATTTATCATTTTAATATCCTCATCAAAAATTGTTGTATTATGGAGTATAAAATATGGTCTGCATTTTGTTTATACAGTACATTATATTAAAAATGGACAAAACTCTAGACAAAAATTCAATTAAACGAATATTTAATTTTTTTTTATCAATTGCCACTTTAATATAATTCTTTATATAACCAATATGTTCTCTACACCAAAATGTAGACAATACTAATACAAAACAATAAATAACCAAATATTTACAAAACAAACTAACAGCATTTTCACAGCCTATAAGAGGTAAGCGTCGACGTCCAAGCTGTTACCGTCGTCCAATCTGGAAACGCCTTTATTAGCCTCTCCAAAGATCCAGACATCTGTCTGGGACCATGCAATATATGCCCCACCACAACAACATCGATCAAACCATCACTTTTCATCTCCAGTTTATCCACTTTCAAACTAACTTCAAAAAACAACGGTCTCATCATACCCGTATATGCAAAATACACAAAATACGTCTTCCTTCCATTCCACAAAGGACCTGCAAGTGGAATATCGTCCGTCAAAGTCCAACGCACCATCTCAACGCCTTTTATAGGTGAAAGAATGATACCCATATGATCTGGACCAGTTATATTAAACTCAAGCTTCACTAAATCTTCATCTCTGTTTCGTGATATCAGATTAAACGTTACGTTAGGTCCACTGAGTAAAGGGGGCCCTGGAAGCCAATGTGTGTGCCCCACAAGGCTCAATGCAGGTAATAGATAAGGAAATCCACAGTACAGTTCACGTTCACATTCGATTATAGTAGATTTTGCATTCTGAACTTCAGGAACGATATTCGCAACTGCATCAGGACTTCTTGCATCTAAATCGACAAACCAATACCCAGAATCTTGGTTCCTAATTGTTCCTTCATTATTTACAAAAGTCCTGTTGGTATGCACAATCATATACCTTTGCGGAGAAGTGAGAGTATATGGAAATCCAAATTTTGTAAATAGGATTATTAATAGAGTAGTTATTGATATCGCTACCATCGGATAGAGAGCTTTAAGAGGTTGCTTTATCAAGGTTACTGCTGTTAGGGCGTAGCTGAGAAGAGAGCTCATTCCCAAGGAGATTATAGCAGCCAGCAGAGGCTCTACAGGTAAAGCAGCCCCAGCGCGGCCTGTTAGAGGCACAAACAGTGAAAGGGCCCCTAAGCCCAGGTATGCCGTTTGCATGAATGGGATCGTTGTAGTTGCTAGTAGAATTACCAGGTAACGCCAGTCAGCTGAAATGTTTTGTAAAAATTGCTTTATTAATTAAGTATTTTAGTGTCAATTTTAGTAAATAAAAAAAATACTTAAAATGTTAAGAATAATAATATTCATAAGCTTTTGCAAAAGTTTGTGTTTTAAATTTTTTTAAGTTAGAGTGACTGAAGACAAAAAAAATCAAAATGAGTTCAGGATACGTTTAAACAGTATTTCAATTTCTGTCAAAATTATTGGTCTAAGAAAGTAATAAAAAAACACTCACCAGGTTTATTTTTAAGCACAACCTCTCTAGCAACACTTCCAACTGTTGGGAATATCACCCACAGGACTGGAATAAACCCGGACCTCAACCGTAGCATCACACACAGAGCTAAAACCACTGTCCACATCGCCAGTACTGCATCGTGGCAAAGGACGTATGCTGACTCTGACGCAAGAGAACGGGTTCTCTTGGCTGCTAACGTAGGCCTCCAGTATGCTGTTACTGCAGCTATGACAGCTACAGATGCACCGACCGAAGGACACGCATACAGAGGTAAAAGAAGAGACGGTTTGGAGAACCAGGACATTGTGCGGCCACAGGTTGTCAGAAAACTGGATATCAAAAGTGTTGTGATGAGCCCTGCTATCCAAGAGGTCAGTAAGGCTCCGCCCCACCACAGCAAAGCATACAAATTCTTACGGCGCTTTCCGACCTCTGAAAATTAAATTTAAATAAGATTCAGTCTTTGGATATCTTTCATTTGTATTTTTAATAACATGCCTTTGGAAGTACCAGTATGAAAGTTCCGAATAATAACAGCCAGAGCAAATACGACTGCAAAACTGTTAAACATGAGAGCAGAGGTCTCAGAATATTGCACTACAAACAGTCCAAGGAAGTCAAAGAACACCACGCTCCCTTTCTTGGGCTGGGAGAGGTGAGGGTCTGATGCCAGAGCACGCACCAGGGCCAGAATGTTATCTCCAGTGCGCTGTAAGGACCCTAGAGGAATCTGATCGACAGTGTCTAGTTTAGTATGGTACACGTAACCATTGGAAGACCATGCGAAATCTAATCCAGAAATGTTCCCTAAATGAAATAAAATAAAATCATTTGTATTAAGAATTATAATAATATTATAGCAAATACAAGTGACCATTATGGTCAATTTATTTCTTACTATTTATTTACCCTCTTTACAATATAAAAATATCAATGTAATATTTATATTATATGATAACTTTATCAAGATAAATCGTAAATTTTTAATGAATTTCACGTACCAAAGTCTCGGAAGACGCGAAAATCAGTGTCTCCTGGAATGACACCACTTTGGAAGATTTCTTGAGCAAGAGAGGAGGCGTAAGGGTAGGGAGCCTTTGCGGCGTAGGTCTCTAGTAGCTCCGGATGGTGCGGGCCTGCCTGAAACAGCAGCTCCCGGCCACCTGCACCGCAAGCCTCAAGGTTAATGAAGGCACGCACTGCTGGTGCCCAATGGTGCTGTGTTATGAACCCATGTGACGCCTAAACCAAGTAAAACAATTTTTTAAAACTTAATCAGCAAAAATTATGACTTGAACAATCTGACAAAATGATTGATTTGTTTTTTAAAAACATACCTGCATGATATTCTCTTCAGCACCATTGAACAAAAAAACAATATTATGTAAAAACGGTCTAGATGATTGCGACAACACTCGCAGTATCTCCAACATAACGGCACAACCTGCCCCATCGTCACTTGCACCTATAAAATACAGAATTTTTCTATCATTAGCATTCATTACAATCGTTTAAACTTTTTTTTAAGTCATTTTAATATTTACTTGATTTAAAAAAAAACTATCTAAATTAAATTAACTTTACACACCTGGGCTATCAGCAACTGTATCATAATGACAGTTAATAAGTAAACTATCATTAGCTGTGAAATGTGCTGGACTTATTCTTACAATCACAGACTCCATATCTCTATAAACGTTAGTCATCCCATCCAAAAACGTCAAAGCGAATGCACCACTCATCTTCTGTACATCAACATCAATTAATAACATGGGATCTGCATTATCAGCTATACTTCTTGCCTTGCCTACAAGCCACCTAGCTGTGTGGTCTGCTTGTATGCTTCCAGAAACCCGAGGGCCACCTTCGGTTAGTTCTTTTAAGTTATTTAAAGCATGTTCAGCTACAAATCGGTAACGAGTTATATTTTCTTGTTTTATTAGTACGCCAGTAGGAAGGTAATGACCAGCTTGGACGGCACAGAATAAGAGAATTATAAGTGAGGATAGAAGTAGTAAGTATTGCCATGATGTTACGTTGGATGGGTCACAGTTGTATTCTTGTATGTTTTGAGATTTATAAGTTCGGTTAAGTTTGTTGTTACCGTCTTCTAGTTCAAAGAGAGGTGTTTCATCTGCCAAGTCGCGGCTTTTTTGCCGAAGGCGTATCTGTTTTAGAAAAAAATTTAAAAAAATTAATTTTCTTTTATGTATATAAAATTGACATAAACATAATGTGTAACTTTTTTTCTTATTTAATAATATTGTATATAAATATGATATATAAAAATTACAATAAATACATATAAAATACATTTGCCTACGCCACTGGCATGGTTTTAATACTTTATGTTTTATGTTATAGTTTATATTATTATTCATATCTGTATGTTTTATTTACAAAAAAAATCAATTTAATCATATATTGACTTATTTTACTTATATACAGTCAGTCGCGTAGTTAAAGGTTGGCGAAACCAACCCCCAAGCCCTAAGGGGGTATCGAAATGGGGCAAAAGCATATTATGTTTTGGGGGTAAAAAAATCGTCATGACAAAAAAGGGTCATTAAAAATAGCAGGGGACCGCAAAAGTGAGATTAAAGGGGCGCCAAAATTGAGATGACAACAAATTCAATTACACCAGGGAGCGCTATTTTCAGTTTTCGCCGGGGGCGCAGCGACTTCTAGCTACGCCACTGTATACAGTTGATTCGGAATTCCTTAAATAAATAACACTGCGCTATGTGGTGTATACATGGGCGTATAATATAAAAATTAATAGTACGTTAACGAATAATTATATAAATTAATGAAAATACATATTATATAATTTGATTTCAAATCTTCTTAATTAAAATAATAATAGTTATGATATGCACGTAGATGTACAAATATACTTTTAAAAGTGTGGACAAAAAACTGATCACACGAAATAATTGTACAAATAAGTAAATTAATTAAATATTTTATTAGTAGATACATACATATTGATAAAAAATCATCGAGGTCATTCTACAAATTAATTATAATTCATTTAAATATATTTTCACTATATATGCATGCTGCATGCATTGTATTTTAATTTTCAACATTCCAAATAAGTACGAAAAAAGTGAAAACAATAAGTAATATACAATTATAAACTGCATTCATTTCTAAACGTTTTCTAATATTAATTAACGTAACTAGTAACTTAGGTAAAATCGCGTGCAGACTTTCCAAAAGTTACCGCCAGAAGATCGATAACTTATGAATAATGAATTCTTATTTATCTGTGAAAGAAATCAGAACTTTTTTACAACAATGATAAATAATAGAAGACAATTTTACATAACCCTATTTTAACAAATACCAACAAAAAATTTAAAATAGATTTCGAAGATCGATATGCGATGACATTAAGAAACATGTTAAACGTGGTGCAGTAATTTATTAATTATTTATTTTACTTACCCCCCGTCTTGATGACATTGCTGGTACGCAATGCTCGTAATATTTCTGTTTTCAGCTGCATTAACAATAAGTAATGTCAATTGTACTTAGTATACATGTTTTATTGGGTATGTAATTTTTTTATCTGGCAATAATAGCACTGAATAACGAAAGCGGTTGTTATATTTCGTGCTAGTGGTGGCTGTCAGGTGGTGTAGTCACGGCACGCACACACACACGCACGCAGCAGCGTCGTAATGCCGTCAAACGCGTTACCATAGTAACCAACAGATAAGTTTTAAATTGCTGTAAAAAGGGAAAAAATAAATTATATTACCTACCTGCTAAAAATATAATTTTTTACAGTTAATAAAATTAAATTAAAATGTTCGCCATTTGGATAATAGAAAATGTATATTATTAATTATAATAATAATATTATTAATTATAATAATAATCTTTCGAAAGTTTATTGTGTATTTAATATAATATTAAAATATAAGGGACTCCGCACAAATAAGCCATGGATTTTGCCTTTTGGTTGATTTTTTTTAACTAGGGAAATAATAGTTCAATAGTGTGCTGATTAAAAGTTGTAATGGGCGCAACCTACGAAAACCTATAATTTCCACTCCGGGGGACACCGAAACATTTAATATTTTTCTTAGTTTGATCTCTTTTTTTATCAACTCAGAAAAATTTGCAAAGGTTAAGTGTACAACCAAAAAAATAAATAAATAAACATAAAATGTAGAGTGCCCCCTGAAGTGGAAATTATGGGTTTTCGTAGGTTGCGCCCGTTGCTCCCATTATATAACTTTTGATCAGCGTGATCAGCACACTTTGAAGTGTTGAACTATCATTTCCCTAACAATAAGTTACACAAAATTTCAAACTAGTAATTGCAAAATTCATTGCTTTTATGCAGGGTCCATTTAAATATTAAAGTATAAAAACTGTCTTAAAAAACAACAATGGATCTAGAATTTAGAGGGAAAGATACAAATAAATAAATTTAAATTATAATTAGGTATTATACATTTAATTATTTTATAAAATTATTGGTTAAATTTAATTAAGTTATCTGACTCAAAAAAAATCTATATTTTATTGAATCTCAAAATAGGTACATTGATTAATTATATATACTCCTTCCATATGACAATATTTACATATTGCAGATGTATTTTGGGCCACGTGTCTATTTCTGTAACAAACGTCAAAGTCTGAATTTACCTAACCATATAAAAATGAATATCATTGACAGTACACGGTTATGAAATATTATAATTTTGCGAGTATTTATATAATTTAATAATGTGCCACGATGACAAAAAATGAAAGCTTTAAATTGTTAGATTTTTCTGACGACAGTGAAACCGTGTCTGATCTACCAGAAATTATACCTTTACCAAAGAAAAAGAGGCTCAAAAAGTATGTAGGAACATAACCTTAAAATTGAATCAATATTTTTGTTTCATTTAAAAAAAACTATTTTATAGATACATAACATGCGAAGCTCTGTTATTATAATTTATTCATCCTTAATTAAATATAATTATATCTGATTTATTTCTTTGATCATTCATTATTATTTGTCAAATGAATTGCAATAATAATAGTTTAATTGCATATATAATGCAAAATTAGGTATATTCACTACATTTATGTAATATATTTAATCATATTTTTTTCTTACAGACGCTTAAAACCTATTATTAGTGATCGTCACACACATATCAAAACTGGATACTGCGAACCATGGGGTGTAGGAGCATGGTGTATTATCATCGTATTGTTAATTTGGACTGCCGTTTTGAGTTCTATCACTGTTGTTATGTATGGACATTTGCAGAGACTGGAAGGTAACCTTCGAGAAGGTAAAAAAATTTGTTTATTTTATTTATTTATGGCTGGTATTTTCAATCTATCAAGTTATTGCTTTATACGTTAGGTCTTTCTAGACATTTTTATATATGTATATGAATTAATTTTCTTTTCCGATGTACAGTGGAACCTCATTAGTACGTTTTTTTAGGTCCCAATATTCTTCCATAAAACCCCATATAAAAATATTTCGTTAGTATGTTTTTCTCGTTAGTTTGTATTTTCCCCCCAGTCTCTTTAAAAACGTACTAACGAGGTTTTACTGTATATTATTAATATTGAGTAACTATTTATAACTGTAATGGCGATTTTAATAACAGAGTTTCTGAAATAAATTATTCAACAAATTATTTCTGTCCACAGTTGAAATTAATTTAAAGCGAGTGTATTATTTAATTATAATAAAAGAAATTATAAATATACATATACATTGTAGGCATCGCCCAACTGTGTTCTGATTGGTCAGTTCGAACATGTGTTCTCACCCACGACCAATCATCGCAGGAGGCGCGTGCGCGTTTTGAACTTGGCGCGATCAATGAATTATTTTAACAAACATTGGTTTTCTTGTGTATTGACGTTTAAAGAAAAGTGTTGTTCGGACATAATGTTTTTACAAAATATGATATTTGTGTCATAAAATTGAATAATAATAATACATATACATTTCAAAAGAAAATAGTGATCAATAAATGCTATTTAAATTATTGCATAGCATGTTAATAAACGATAAATACATATATATGATGTATTTTCATGAGTTCTGTGAAAAATTAGATATTAAAATAGATAATATATGTCTTTAATATGTTGACGAACTGTACGTAATTACAAGATAAAAAATTATGTTTTTTTTGCTACAGTCTTATCATAAAAAGTATGTGTAAATTGTAATTGTTTAAATAGAAACAGACAAATATAATATTTATTATCATGTTATTCTGTCAACACTTACGTATATAAAAATGATAACACAGTAGCTTTTAATAATTAAAATACACATTTTTAATAATATTTATAATAAATATAATGTCGAGTTTAGTGTTAAATGTAAAATTTTATTTAAATTAATGATAATATATGAGTGAACTCAAATAATGGACAGTGCGCATGTAAGCGTGCCATTAAGGGGCCCTGGGGGGGCCGGTGGCGGCGGAAAACGTATGAGAAAACGTCGCGAACTCGACGCACTAGCCGGAGGCAGAAACTGCCGCAACGGAACAGCTGGAGCCCCTTCTTCAAGAGACCAACTGTTGAGTGAATCAACAGACGAGTATTGTAGTGCAGTGTCTGGGGGTAAAAGGGGCGCGTGTGAGGTCGTAGGACTTCGTCCTCGCGGCATGAGGGGCTCCAGAAGAAATGTGACGTCGGGGGGCCCTCGAAAAGCCCTGATGAGAGCGTGTGTTATATTGTTGGCGCTTGGATGTAGTGTGGCAACGTTGACTGTTGCGTGGTTGCTTGTGGATGTTCGGGAACAGGCAGCTGCATTGAGGGCAGAGTTGGAACAGGGTCGGTTGATTTATTTTTTTAAATTACATACAAACTATTGACAATATTTGGGTAGTGTTTATTGAAAATTGAAGATATAGGTATTCGGAAATATGTTTTAATTTTATTTTTTAGATAATAGATATAGTTTTTTTTTTATAGATTTTGAAAGTAGAAAATAAAATAATTATAGTATATATATTATTATTTTGATGTTTCATATTTTGCTAAAATTTAGTTTTTATACATGAGAATATTGAGGTATATGAAATCGTATTTTCTATTGTTTGTATAGAAACTAAAAATAGTTTTCAAATATGCTGATGGTTGATATAGATATGCATTAAAAAAAATTCATAATTTGAAATATTATTTAACAGTTGCAGCAAGTGGTCAAGGGGCATCAGAAGCCTTACAGAAATGCCACGCTACCACACGCGATTTGCGACAGAACCAGACACGTCTTGGGGTCCGAGTCTTAGGACTGGAGTCTGCCATAACCAACATAACTCACCAAGCGCTCAGTGCTGCGGATGGTCTAGCCCGCGTCGAGCAGAGACTACTAGACAAACCTGAGTTGTTGAACGTGCCACGCGATCTAGTGGGCCTGGAGAATTCTGTCGCACAGATTGGTAGCCAGATACGAGACCTTGTAACAACTACTAAAACACTTAAAGTGAGTACTGAGTGTGGTTAACATAAAAAAAATCTTCCAAACTTGAATTTTTGCAGGATCAAGCTGCAGCAGTAGATGCAGCAACTCTGGCCTTAAAGAATGATGTAAATATGTTAAAAGAAAGGGTTATTGCGATGGAAAACAACACAAAGCAACCGAACATGTCGTTTCAAGCTGTGGCCGATAGGGACGACATTATCAATAGAATAGGCAAATTATCATTAAATGTAACGTCTATTAATGAAACTCTATCAAATAAACTGCAGTGGGCTTTGGACGATCAACACAAAGACCATGTAAGTTTATACGAATTTACTATTCAATATCCAAATGGACTAACTGTAAAATTAACTATAGTAATTAACATAATTTATATCAAATTCCAGAAAATATTAGAAGGCCTCCAAGAAATGAACCAAAGTATGACAGCCCGCATATCAACTTTAGAAGGTAGTTGCAGCAAAACGACAGCTGAACTGGCATCGAACCTGGCCACAATCAACAGTCTGACGGACCAAATAACAAGCGTATCTGACAGAGAAAAGATCATCGAGACACGAATATCTGAACTACAAGCACAGACCCAATTACTTTATAGTAATGACACTCAGCTCAAGGCATCAATAGCCGAAATGAAACAGGCTTTTCAACATCTTAATGAAGGTTCTTTAGTGTCTCTAACCCCCCCAAAAGCAGTTTCCGAGGTGCAAAACAATGTAACATCAACCCCACTTTCTACAGCTTCGTCTGTACCAGCGATTGTAACAAACGGGAAAGGTTTGAAGCCGGAAACAACTTCGGTCGGTTAAAATCGGTTTTGATTTGGTCGATACAGGTTTACAATGCTTATGTTTTAAAAACAAGCTTTAAAATGTAGTTTATTGATTTTTTTGATGATGGGACTCAAAATTTGAATAAATGGATGAGAAATACCTATTTAAAGTATATTTTGAAACTGATATCAATTAAAATAGTTATTTATTCAAGTTTTAATTTTATTAAAATTGTACTTATTCCGAATATTCAAGTTGAAAATCTTCTACATTTTAATAAATACAACAATGACATATTTTTCATATAAAAATAGAAAAGAAATTTTAAACTATCTTAAAATGAATATTTTTATAACTGTGATAACATTATTTTTTTATCTTATATTATTATTTATACCACTCAAAATCAAGAATATTAAAAATGTCGTTTATAGTAATATTGTTTTGCTATAGATGTATAAAAGAAATGAATTCAATATTTATAATTTTTTTTATTTATTTTTATTACTCCTTTTGTTTTAAAATAGTTATAACAAGAAAAAGATCTATAATTAAATTAAATATTTAGTATAAGGTCTAACTCAGACAAACCACTGCATAGACACTTTGGTGCGATAATTATATGAAAACGAGTGATTGTATGACTCACACGGACAGCAAACTGAAATCGAGTGTAATTTAAGGGGTAACACCACTCTAGTGGCCTAACATTGATAATTTTTTTTGGGAGTATAATAAAAGCAATGGGAATTCTTTTTACAGGGTTTTAAGTATAGAAAAAAAATGTATTATTATTATTTTTGTACAAAATGGCGGCAAGAGAGCCAATCTTCGAAATGATCTTTTTTAAAAAAAACCTCCAGTAGCGAAAAATTTCTCGTGAAATATAAGACTTCGGAAAAAAAAAAATTTTTTAAATCTATATACTACTAGCTATAAAAGTATGTAGGGATTTTTTATTTTTACATCAGATTTTTTGCCAAACAATAAGCAGTAAATTGTTTATAAAATAAAAAGTTTATATCGAATCGAAAAAACCCTATGTACTTCTATAAAGGATCTAATTGTGAAGCTACTTTCAAAATTTCAAACTGATCCATGCAACCGTGTTGAAGTAATGTGTTCGCTAAGATTGAAAAAAGTGGTTTCAAGAAAAACGCGTTTAATGTTTTACGAGCAGTAAAGTTTTACATAGCATACCCTGGTTATCCTTTGAGTAATCTTAAACACCTTCTGCACTGTAATTTTTTGTTTACTATAGAACCAAATACATATTGTTTTTATGATGTTAAAGCATTTCTTCAAGCAAAAATAATCGATTTTTCCAAAATTCTAGAGTGGTGTTACCCTTTAACTACTCGCTGCCGACAACGCATACCTTTACTCATTGTCAGTCGGTGTTATATTCATCATTGATCAAATTATTTTGCAATCGATAAGAGTTGTTCGCGTGTGGTTAGGCCAAGTAATAATTTAACGTTTTTATTAATATCATAGAAAAATTGACAAATGTGATAACTATTTTGGAACAGAAGAATACATTATTATTATTATTCAGTTAGAGGCTATATTTAAAATATGTTTTACAGGGCCTGATTAAAATGGGTTCAAAATATTTTTATTATTTATTGTATTTTTATATTTATAGTCCTATAAATTAGTGACTTTAAAAACAATTGAAAACCCAAGTTAAACTTGAAAGTACTTAATTTTCACATAAATACTACAAGACGTTAAGTAAAGTAAATCTGTCCAACCAAAATTTTGAAGAATTGTGATGAATTTTTCTGATCCTGAAAAATTGTAAATGGAGTAAGTTGTTGAAAAACGGTACTAATAAAATATTGTACTAAATACATCGATATAATTGTAAATATAGAATAATTTGTATCAAAATTTTTAAAATTGAAAGAAAAATTTTAGTCACATAATATTTAAAACTTTTAATGAAAGTGTATATAAAAATGTACTGGTGGCAAGATAAGGCACAAATAATTGTAACAATCAAAATAGATACAATAAATTGTTAATTTTTATTTAAATATTTTACCAAATTTGTTTAAATTCAATATAAATTTTACTTATGAATTGCCATTTATATTTTTCTACAAAACTTCATTATAATATTAATTTTATTTGCAGAAATTTCAATATATTTAAGGACAATGTGAACACATGTTAAAAAGTACACAGAAAGAAATTTTATAAGTAAATAATAAATATGCAAATTTATATATATTTATTTTCATATTATGGCATCAAAATAATTAAGGGGCTCCAAGTTAAATTTGCGAACTTAGATTTTTCCAAAAAATATTAAAATTTCCTGTACGTCAGAAAAAAGTAGGAAAAATCATGTTATTTATGCAAATTATTTAATTATTTTACTTAACAACGGAAAGGTAGGCAGCGGAAAAAATAGGTAATTTTTGGGAATTATCTAAAAAACTAATTGTTTGATTTCATTCAAGTTTGTTTTATTTTAAAGTATATATATTGAGGTATGTTAACAATTTTTTTTATGATATATATATCGACTGGAAGCGCTACTGTCGTGGCTGACGTAAAACATGTCCCTCAATGCAGTTCTCAGGATTACTTTTTTTTTTTACTTTTTACTTTACTATTGATCTGAAAAAGAAATTTCAAATATTTTCTTAGAAGTTAATGTATGATGTTCTTTGCTACGTAAAATTTTTTTTATCAAGCCAGAAGGGTCGGAAATTGTGGTTGAAAATTGAATGTGACGTTCAATCAGGCGCCATTTAGTAAAAAAAAATTATTTTTTTTTCTAAAAATCCTACAAAGAAGAGCACCATATATTAACTTTTAAGAATCTCTTTGAAATTTCTATTTCAGATCAACCGACTGTAAGTAATCCTGGGAACCATATCGAAGGACTTATTTTACGTGGGCCACAACAGCAAAGCTCCCAGTTGATATATATTCATAAAAAAAAATTGTAAACATACCTCAACATATATACTTTAGAATTTAACAAACCTGGATGAAATCGAACAGTTAGTTTTTGAGATAATAATTCCCAAAATTCACCAATTTTTTCCGCTGTCTACTCATATGTTACCCCTTAAAACTGACATAACTTAGTAACAAAACTATTCTTTAAAAATCATTGAAGTAAAAAAAATCTTCAACAACTACATTTTAATCATAGGAGTCCCTTTAAATAAAGATATAGAAACCAAAATAAATATTTATATTGATTTGTAATTATCTATAAATAATAAGTAAAAGTAACAACAGCTTGCCGTATATTTATTATTATTATATACAAAAATCTGAAATTCTAATAAAAATTTCATTATTACGATTTTGGATAACCTGTATATATACATTTATATATTATATACAATTATTCAGTAAATCAGCACATATAATTGTACTTTACTCGTTGTTTAAATAAAAATAACATTTTGATACTAGGGCTATTTCTAATGGTCAATGAAAGTCAAAATTTGCAATATTTTTATTGATTTAAAAAGAATTTATTAATTTAATTAATATTTAAAATAATCGCCTTTGTATAATGTCTTTTATGGTTGTCTAAACTCAAAATAAAATCGTACAATTAATGAATGGTGCTATTTAGTGGCAAAAATAATACAAAATTTATTTATTTAGAAATAGGATCAATCTAATTGTTTAAGAAAATTAATTCTTTTTAAAATTAAACTGCTCAGAAACCAAAACAATTATACTTGTCAATTTTTTCATCAGTTTCGAACAATTCTACTTGAAAGCCTTTGTCAAAAAATCAACTTAGAGAAATTATATCGAGTAACAATATACAGGGTAATTTACAACTAGTGTAAAAAAATTTAACAGTAGATCAAGGATGTAATTTTAAGCTTAAAATTACATCCTCGATCTACTGTTTAATTTTTTTTCGACTAGTTGTAAATCATCTTGTATATAAAACTATTTCCTTTTCTATGAACAAAATACACAGAATAAAAATTAATAATTAGCACAAAATCTTCCAAATCAGCACTTGTACTGTAAAATTTTTAGTTGGTAAGTGTGTTAGTGAAAACATTGACAAAAATACAAAAAATTTCACTTGTCATTTTTTAGCAATTTCTAATTTTTATTTGTCCATTTAAATTATTACAGAAACAAAATTTATTATACCAAAAATAATTTGTATAATTTATTGATTTTTATCGAGCAGTTTGGTGATGTTATTTTCATAAACTCTGCCCTAGTAGAAAAGTATGACAGTTAATATTTTAGAAAATGTAATCCGTGCCAACATTGGACAGGGTTGCAAGATATTGTATTTTTAAATTAATCCTGCCATATTTACTTACTGTGATGTGTAAAAACAAAAACTGACGATAAACTGTACCATGTAACATCGGCGCGCATTATCTATTGTTGTCTCTTCAATTGTTTTTATCGAATGTATGAAAATAAAGGTCAAAAAAGAAGATCAGTGTCAATATTTATCATGAGACATATTGACAATAAATATTGATCATTTATTTTGGCCTTGACAAGTCCTATTTAAGATAAAACTTAATATTTAGTATAGAACATGTAAATAAAAGTTGTGAGCAATGTCTAGTTACAATAAAAATTATTTCATTTCACTGATTTTTTGTTTTAATTACCCCCGACTTTTAAACGTAAAAGAAATGGTTATCAACTGGTTATTATGGTAATTAAGATTAGATTCAAGTGAGTACTTTGGAACTGATAACTTTTACCTTAAAAAGACTATGAATAAAATTATTCTTTATTACAAAAAAGGAATACAAAAATAATTTCATGTTTTTTCAATCAAAAATAATTTTTTTTACATGTTTAAAACAAAATAAACTTACAAAACGTTCAACTCTTTCCCAACAACTGCAAAAGCTTCAACAGCCCTCATTATGTCTTCTTCCGAATGCGCAGCGCTGATCTGTACCCTAACCCTTGCCTTGCCTTTAGGAACAACAGGATAACTGAACCCCACCACATAAATCCCATGTGATAACATCTTCTCGGCGAACTGACTGGCCAATCTCGCATCTCCAAGCATTACCGGGCAAATTGGATGCCCTTCCCCACCCACTGTGAACCCGGCTTTAGCCATCAACGTTCTGAACAGTTCTGTATTAGATGCCACACGTTGCGGTAGCTCGTTTGAGGCTAGTAATATTTCGAGTACCTATATGTAAAAATGAAAATATAAGAAAAAATTTCTAGTAACAACTAAATTTATTTTTCAAATTAACTTTAAAAAGGTTTTAAGGTTAATTATATAGTTCATATATTTCACAAATTTTTTTTTAAATATTGGAAGTATGGTTTTTGAGTAATTGGATATTAAAAATAGAGTTTTTAATACATGGTAAAAGAGAGAACTCGCCGGAAGTGCTCTATTTATTGAAAGTCTATACAGAGACGTTTTAAACACTGATTATTTCGAAACACATACATTCACGTGTAAGTTTCAGAACCAGGTTTATTCAAAGTAATAAAAAACTAGAAATACAACGCTGTCATGACATACATTGACATACATGCAAACAACGTGTGTGTGTGCAACAACTAGAGTCGGCGAGGCCATAGTATATATTAAAGATATAGTCTATATACTGTTGTCGCCAAATTATATTTCATTTTTTACTTTTAATTATTAACAAAGTAAAAAATTCTATTAAATGTACATGTGTTCTGCATATAAATTAAAAACCTTAATTTACAGATAATTCACAACTTACAGGGGGTGCTAGATTAATAACCATAAGTTAAATATTATATATTCAAAATTAAAATCATCATAAGTTAAATATATCAAAAACTATCGATATTTTGAGTCCGCAAAAAACAATTCAAACTATACTTACTTTAAGTGCAGTTGCAACTGTAGGAGGCGGAAGTGAATTAGAGAACAAATAAGGTCTCGACTTTTGCCGAAGTAATTCAACCAATTCTTTTGGCCCGGTCGTATATCCTCCAGCTGCACCTCCAAGAGCTTTTCCCATCGTCGAGTTAATTATATCCACTTTCCCGGACATTCCCAAATGTTCTTCTGTCCCACGACCATTGGCTCCAAAACAACCTGTTGCATGGCATTCATCTATGAATGTTAGTGCCTGGTATTGTTCAGCTAGCTCGCATATCTGTTTTAGAGGGGCAATAGTTCCATCCATTGAAAATATACCGTCTGTGGCAATTAGACGCAGTTTTGAATCTTTCGCTTGCTTTAATTTGTCTTCTAAATCTGTAGAAATGAGAATGTGCCATTTATTATTATTTTTTTATGCTTGTAAATATTAATAATATTTACCGTTCATATCACGATGTTTATACCTAAACTTCTTTGCCTTACATAATCTAATTCCATCAATAATAGATGCATGGTTGAGTTCATCAGAGAACACAGCATCTTCTTCAGTTAACAGGGCTTCGAATATACCAGCATTTGCATCAAAACAAGACGCATAGAGGATCGTATCTTCACGATCATGAAACTTTGATATGTCATTTTCTAACTTTTTATGTGGGTCTTGTGTACCGCAAATAAATCTCACAGAACCTAGTCCAGCTCCATGAGATTTTAAAGCTGATATTGCTGCTTCTATTACTAGAAAATTATCCTGAAAATGTTTTAAATTTATATTAAATATATTTAAAATTAGATAAATGCAAAAAAAAAACATACAGCTAAACCCAAATAGTTATTTGCACAGAAATTCAAAAGAGTATCGTTGCGCCCTTGTATTTTCACGTGGGCTCCTTGCGGTGAAGTTATAATTCTCTCCCCTTTCCATGTCCCCGCAGCTTTGATTTCATCTAGTTTTGCTTGTGTCGAAGCTTTCAAAACTTCTCTTGCTGACACTTGGTATTTACATATTTGCTGATAGGATATTACTTGAAATGATGGAAAAACTTGAACTAACAATATATATTGAAAAATCAAGTCCAAGTCATTTGAAAATTAATTTGATTAAATATAAATACCTGGTAATTTATTAACAATACTCCTAAACATATTGTTTAGTTGACTTATCAAATTGGAGAAGTAAATTTCAAGGTCGGTGAAACTGGTTTTCCAAGTTAATAAAATATTTTTTTTATATTGATTACTTTTATTGCTCATGATTGATTGGTTTTTCTTTTAAAATTTACACGCCTAATACAGACTATAATATTTTTTTTAATTATAGGAATTTAATTTTTTCTAATAAAAATTCACCTAAATGTTCGTCTTTTATTTGTAATAGTTCGTTTCTGAATATCTAAAAATAATTTTTTTATATTAAATAAAAATTAGAATATAAGTAATAATCAATGAATTTTTTACCATTGTAACAGGTATATTCATCTTTTGAAGTATTCTTAATTTTACTTTATACATTCCGTGTGGAATTTTTGAACAGTCAGTATCAATATAATCATTTGAAGTTAATATTTCTACTGATTGTATTTTATTTTGATCAGTATACAAAGTTATTCCTGGCATAAACAAATGTGGGACTAAATATTCAATAGATGCTCGATTTATATTGAATGCGATTTTATTTTTGTTTAAAGCGAGTAATACTTTTTCTAATATGGCAGATTTTTCGTTATTCAATTGAATATTTTGCGGACTAAATTCAGAAAATGTTATGTTTAGTTCTTTATATAAGTCTACATTTTCACATTTTATTAAAGATAAAAGCATATTAAGTTTAAATTTAGGTTGAGTTCTGGTCGAAGCTAAAAAAAAATGGATTTTTTGATTCCCGGAAAATTTTTATTTTATCTATGTATATAAAATTAGATCTAATTTTCTTCAAATTTCAATCTGTGACGATTACAATAGATCTTATGGAAAAGTACGCTAACAGCGTATCATTTCACTTTTCTTACTACGTTTACAAAAATTTTAGTTACTGTTAATGTAGATATACTTGTATGTATTAATTTAAATAAATTAGTACAAAAATGAGTAATAAGTTATGATATTTATGATTTATAGTTATGATAGGTCCAATGTGAGGTCCATCTCAAATTTTGATCCACAGAGATCTATTTCAAAATTTAGATCTAAATTATTTTTCCCCAGGCAGTTACAATTAAAATAAAAATGACATACCTTTAATATTTGATATATTTTCAGAAGTCAAAAGATATATTAATAATTCTTTTGATTGTATATCCATAATCCACAATGATAAAATTATATTAAGTAACGTAACATAATCAAAATCATTTGATTTTATGTATTCTAAAATATTTTTTATCACAGTATCTTCAACAATTTCATTACTTATTGTATGTCCTAGAAAACTTATACTCCAAAGAAATCTGTCTATATCTTTCAGCCTTATTTGTTTAGTAAAATGTTCCTTCTTGTTAACAAAACAAGACTTACTTAAAAGTTCCAAGCTTTCTCTTGTTAGAATTTTAATAATGCCTTGACAATAATATAAACTGTTAGCATATAAAGCCATAAGATGGCTAATTGCAGTGAAATTATAGTATTTTATGAGACCTTTCTCAAATTCACATGAAATATAATTCAATAATTTTATATCAACATAATTACTATGTCTCAGAACTTTTATCATGCAAATCGAGTGTGCAGGGTTCTTTAAAACATGATTTTGTTGTAACGTTTTTGAAATGTATTCCAATAAATAATATTTAGTTATTTTTGTGCTTGTTTTAAAAGCAGAAACGCATAGAATCGATAATTCAACTGGTGTGAGAGATTTAACAAACTTGAAGTCTATTTCTTGAATACATTTTTTCATTATTCGAAAAGATACTGAGTGCTTTTTTCGAAAGCTTACATAATACATAAATTGCAATTTCTTGATTTTATTTAGTTTCTTAATACCATATTTTTCAATATTATGTATGAATTGGTTGTATATTTTTAAACTGGTTACTTTATTTGGGACAAGAAATATCATAGAGTTTAATAAACAAAATGATTCATCTAAAGACAAATTGTTTAAACGTTTTGAACATTCTTCATCAATTATTTCGATATTTTTTGTGTTTACTTGGGACAGGGAATATAGTGTATTTATTAATTCGTTTGAGTCCATTTTCTTTATTTCATTTCTTAATAACGTTGGATTATAATCCTTTTTCTTTGATAATTCATTATTTTTGAGATTTTCATTCTCATGAAATAATTTTAAAATTTGAATTTGTAATGTGTTATCTGTATTATCGACCGAAGCATTTATATTTGTTGATATATTTTTTACAATTTTATACTGTTTATACTTATCAAATATTTTATGTGTATTCATAGTCTTTTTTAAATTCGACTTAAAAAAATGACGGATAACATTCATTATTAAATTTCTTATATCTTATAAACTTATATTATTAGAATTCATGATTTGACACCGGCACCAGATATTTTCACCAGAAGTTAACACAGTGGAGTCACCTAGCGCTAAAGTAGAAAACTTTAAATGACTTGTGCTTGTGCTCTATTTATATTCCGTAGATTATTATTTACTTTTTTTTGAATTAATTTGCATAATAAACAAACTTTCTTATGTAGGTTAACGTAGTTCAAGTTTCTACATAAACGATTGTAATTGTAATATCTTTTTTTTAATAGAAAGTGCGGAGTTTATAATTCAAAAGATTGTTTATAACTAGACTGAAAATAATTTATTACTCAAATTAAGTAACAATCTGTCAAAACCATACGAATGTATGTCAAAACAAAACTGGATATGTGTTACTTTTTGATTAGTTTAGAATTGTAGGCCTGATAAATAATTTTAACATTTACGTGTGAAAATAAATAAAAAACATATGTGCTTATCAACGTACTTTTTTATATTTGTCATACAATCGCGTCACATTGATTTTAAACATATTGTATGAACATAATTAATATATTTCACATTTTTATAAACTGCACGTTGTAAAAATAATTAAAAAGTGATCATGAATAATTGGTTAGGTTGCAGTGTATCTATACATTGTGGAAATACTTTAGGCACCTACCAGGGTCAAATTTCAGAAGCTACTGTCAATTCAATTACACTTATTAAAGCCTTCAGGAATGGTTTACCATACCCAAAATCCGATGTAATTATCAAGTAAGTTCTAAATTGTTTTGAAACATATTTCAACATTATGGTATATAAATTTAAATAATTCCAGAGCTAGTGATATACAAAAATTAGAATTCATCGAACTAGAACCATCAAATACAGGTGATACTCCAGCCAGAAGTACGGTTACAGTTGCTAAACCTATTCCAAAACGATTAGGACGTTCTGTAAGTGCTTCGGAGAGCCCTAAAATAACAACTAAACCAATAGAGATTATACAACCACTGAGCAATCGCAAAGATAAACCTAGGCTGCGTAAACGCGACGAGGCATGTTTTGGTTCCCCTTTAGATGCATCCATGCTCCAGGATTTTGATTTTGAAAAGAACTTGGCTTTGTTTGATAAACGAGCTGTGTGGGATGAGTTAAACGCTGCCCAGAAACCTGATGTTGTGAGGCAGACGGTTAAATACAGGCACGATGAACCTGTCATTGTACCAGGTATTTATGAAGTATATGCACAACTGCATAAAATTACTCTAGAAAATAATAACTTTTTTGCAGATTCTATAATAAACACTTTGCGTTTTTACACAGGTACCCGCAGTGGTCCAGCCATTCCCACTGGTGTCACCGCAGCCAAAGAGGCAGCCGGGGCTCTTGTGTATGTCACAGACTCAGGGCTTCGTGTATCGAGTGTTTCGAGTGTAACACGAGCTGCATTGTGGGCAGCTTGTGAAACTCATGGCTTAGGGCTACAAAGACGCATAGAACTACTTGGACGTGCCACTGCAGACACTGCTCTCCAGTTATTAGGAGGTGGACGTAGACTGGAGCCTAGAAATGCCCATCAAGCACCTACGATTGTTGCATTGGTAGGGAGACATGCTCCTGGAGCTGCTACGTTAGCTGCAGCAAGACATTTGGTAGCTCATGGTGTAAGGACTATTGCATGTATGCCCCCTTCTACGGTATCACCACCATCGTGGTTTAATATTGAAAAATCTCTATTTGATTCAACACATTGTACAATCGTCAATAATTCAATAGACCTACCAAGAACTCCTGACTTAATTTTGCTTGGATTGTGTGACGAAACTGCCCCAGGACCTGTACCGGCATTGATATCGTCTATTGCAGAGTGGGCAAGCTGTTGTAAAGCCCCGATTCTAGCAGTGGATCCACCGGCAGTTGGTACGCTAGGATTTATAGCACGTTTGTCTGTTGTACCGGTTGTGCCACTAGCACATGCTACTGAGAATGGAAGATTGTATTTGTGTAACCTTGGGGTTCCCGTGGATATTTTTGCAGAGGTCGGTATTACTTACAAAGCTCCATTTGGACCTAAGTTTGTTATTCCTTTGCATCCAAGTGATTCATAATTATTGTATTTTTATTATTGTTGCCATTTGTATTTATTTCAAGCATTTTTTACATTTTCCCTGATTATTTTGTACTTTGACTAGTATTGTACTCAATGAATAGTTAATTTGTGCAATGAATAATGTCTAAATAAAAATGCTTGAATAATAATGAAAACTGATTAGTTAGTAAATAATATGTATGACAAAGTATTTGAAAATGAGTATTTTTAGAATGATAATTCAAAAATGTTTTCAGTTATAGAAGAATTTTTAGATTGTTTTTAATACTCTCAAAAAGGTGAATGTAATGTTTACAATTTTTAATTTAAAATTTAAATGGTTGTTGATAATAATCGTTAAACTATTAGAATAAAATCTGTCCATTGTAAAAAAGAAGATATTTTTATAAATTAAAAGACAAATGTTTTTGATATGTGATAAAATGTATCGAGTTAAATTTTAATTTCTTTTTTTGTATTTAAAAGATATTATTTAACAATTATATAAAATAAATAAAAAACTCATACTTTTTTGAGAAAATTTGTGATATGTTTGGCCTAAGTTCATTAGATAAGGACCATAAAGATACATTATTTTTTTGTAATTGTTAAGTAAAATCGATTTTTTACTATTATTTTAAAATAAAAAATACTAAAAATTCAATTCTGTTTCCTAAAATGACTTGTTTGTTAAAAAAAAAAATTTTTTGGCTCAATTTTTTGTTTTGTTGTTTAAAATCAAACATTTTTTGTAACATTTAAATTCAATGTATTTGATAATAATAAATAAAAAGATTATTTTTAAATCATTTATTATTTTATGTGGTTCACTTTATATAGGTCTATAGTAATGAAAATAAATAAGAAAAGTAATATTATTGTAAGTATATTTTATTAGTTAATATTCCAAGAAAAAATATAAAAATATAAATTATAATAATACAATTAGTTATATATAGTTATAATTAGTTAAATATAATTTTATTTTATATTAGTACTGTATAATTTCTTATTTTAATTAAGTTAATAAGTGTAAAAGCTAATTCCATAAAAAATACATATATGTAAATAATTAATTGTAAAGTTTACTATTCAAATAACCATAAATATTATAATGGAAAGTATATAAGAAATAATTATTTCAATTTGAAATATAACTTAAATTTTTTCACCATTCTAAAATGCCAGGACAATATTTTTCAATCAAACTCTCGTAATAAGGCCAAAGTTCTTCAATATCTGGTATATTTGTACTCTTTGTATATAAATCGTATTTACTGTAAAAAATGAAATATTATAAATTAACCATAACCGAAAATCGACAACTAAAAACGTCAAATTTGAAATTCTACCACCTAGCGATAACTTAAAATAACTACAATTTCTAATTATGTAAGAGCTGAATGCAACACAAATTACAGAGACTTATAATTTGTGTCCCGGGTTTAAAATTAGCTTTATGTCCGTTATTATAGAGGAGTTCGCAAAATTTGCTAGCTTGCAAGCGCTCTCAAATGGGGTATTGGAATTTAGAGCAGTGATACTTCAACTAATTGTAATTGGCAACTTTGACCGTACAAAATAACTTTCCTAATATCACCACTGTTTTAATACCGTTGGTGGTTAACTTGTCAAAACTCCAAGAGAACTGTCATATAAGTTTGATATATTATTTGAGAGTGCTTGCAAGCTAGCAAATTTGTGAGCTCCTTTATAATACCGGACATTACTGTATATAAGTGTCAGTTTCACAACCAATACAATTCAAAAATTTGAATTTTGATTGTTAAACGTCAAATTTAAATTTGATTATTGTTGAATAATAACCATAGAAAAAATTTCAGATCTGTGATAGATCTGCATTTTGAGACATCATTTTTTTTCACTGGTTTTTGATCTGTGGAGACCTGCAAATATCTACAACGATCTACAAAGATCTCTAAAGATCGTGATAAGAGATTGAAACGTTGAAAATTAATGAAATTTCAACGTTAAAAAATCATGAATTTTCAACGGTATAACGATCTTCAGAGATCTTTGTAGATCATTGTAGATCTTTGCAGGTCTCCACAGATCAAAAACCAGTGACAAAATATAATGTCTCAAAACGCAGATCTATCTAGATCTGATTTGATCTCTACAGATCTAAAAAAAAATCCCGGGAAATATAAAAAATAGGTAAATCTACTTACTTGAATTCCAGAACCCAATTAAGTGTATCAGTTAAGTCAGTTTTCGAGCACAAGTATTGATAGTCTCCACCAGTATGCCAAGGGTAGAAACTGTGAAAACGGATCATATTCAACGCTTCTGGGGGTAGTTTGCAATCGTTGTGTATCAATACTCTGTAGAGATATTCATCATGGCCCCAGGACATTGTTATATTGTCCAATCCACAATTAGCTTCATATATACCATATTTAGTACTGAAAATTATTAAAAGTTAACTACAATTTTGAAAAAAATATTTCACAAAATTTATCTGAAACAAATATTTTTTACGTACTTGTATCTTTCATCATTGCCATCCGGATTTTCTTGAAACGACGTGTCCCTGTAAACAATCGAAGGGCTCCAGTTACAGCCAACTGGGAAAGTGTCACCCACTACCGCCCATTGTGGTTCATCGAAGAATGCCATCACCTGAATAATTATTAAATTGTATACTTTAATATTAGCTTTTTTTTTCTTACTCAATTTCAATTGTATAAAAAAATTAACTACTTGTAAGTATAGGCATGTAGAATTTAAAGTACGGCCTTGTATACCCTTCAATTTACTTAAGAAAAAAATTAAATAATCAACACATCAATTGGAAATAAATTTTCTGAGAATTAATTATGAAATTTTTTAAATTTTTGCGCAAGATCATTAATTAAATTACATGTCATACAAATCATACAATAACCCTCGCTAAGCTGACAGGGCCGGGAGGTAGGAATTTTTTTAGTTTTTTTGTCGTTAAATTAATTATAAATTATTTATTTGGTTTCTTAGAGGAAACGGGAGCGCCAGAAATCCCGGTAATAGGATGTGTGTACCATTATATATAATATTTTACTGAACATAGTTGACTTTACAATTTTAATTAGGTAGTCAACATTCTGATAGCTTTACGTCATTATGTGATTTCTTAATTAGATAGGTACATGTTTTGAACTTTCAAAAAATTTATTATTAATATTTATTATTAATTTAATTTAATTTTTTGTTTGTTATTATTTATTATACAGAGTGATTCAGCACTGTAGTGCCAAACTTGAACAGTAAATTGAGAAAAATATTTTAAGCAAAAAACATTATATGAACATGTGTTCGTAAATTTTCCGTTAGGGGGCTACAGCCCTCCAAAGATTTTAGTCAAAATTAGTTTTTATTTAATATCTTAAGAACCCATTGTGCTACAGTTATGAAATTTGCTACAGGGTTTAGTATTAATAAGTTTTATCTATTTTATATATCAACCAATAGTAATTTAGACCAGGGGTGTGTGGGGCCAAAAATTTTAATTAATTTTAATAAATTTATATTCTTGTTCTATGATAAAAAATAACACAAAAAGTTAATATGAATATACTTCCAAAAATTCACCCTTATCAACAAAAACTCATTTTAAGTATCGCGTTTTAAGTTAATAAACGTGTAACAGTAATAGAACTGGCAATAATAGGTCTAAGAAGACACATATTAGGAGTTATATTTACATTAACTTTTCTTCTTGCCTTTAATCATAGAACAAGAATATAAATTCATTTTTTCTAATTTGAATCATCCGTATTAAGTAAAATTTTACATGCTTTCTTTTGCATCGATATTTCTCGTAAACGGTTCATTCTATGGTAAATAAGCAAAGTATATTTTTGTGCATTTTGTGCCATACAATCTTATATGTGCTCAACTTGGGAAAAAATTAAAAAACACAAAAATACTAGATAAAAATCAATGGGCTCACTGGCCCCATACACCCCTGGCCTACAATACTATTGGTTGATACTGAAAATAGATAACACTTATTAATGCTGAACCCTGTAGCAAATTTCATAACTGTAACACAATAGGTTCTTAATTAACATATTAAATAAAAACTAATCTTGACTAAAATCTTTGGAGGGCTGTAGCCCCCTAACGGAAAATTTTCGAACAGATGTTCATATAATATTTTTTGCTTAAAATATTTTTCTCAATTTACTGTTCAAGTTTGGCACGACAGTGCTGAATCACACTGTATTTTTTTCATTTTTTATATACATATAATACCATATTTATTAAATAAAATAATTTATAAGTATTGGCAAATCAGGGGGAGGGATCTAATTTAGTTTTAACGCTAGTCGGGTTTCAGGTTTTAAAACTTATTTTTGTTCTCTTACAACAATGCTATAAGAAATAACTGACTCACTTTGCCAAGATCGTGAATAAGGCCGGTCAAATGGAACCAATCTTGGTCCGGGTAATCTTGGCGAATACGTTCGGCTGTCTGGAACGCATGAACAATATTTGGGATGTCCGCATCAGGGTCGCTTTCGTCCACCAGGTTGTTCAGACGGATCAAAGCTTCTTTGACCGTAGCGCGGAAATGGTTGAATTTAAGCCATTTTGCTTTTTTTTCTGTGCAAAAATATAACGTGTAGCTTGTATAAGTTATGTATTTTAAAAATTTGGTTCTAATGGAAGTTATAGGAAATTTCATTGTTTTTTCTTAACCCAATCGTGACCAGCGTTGCATATATGTATGTCAAAGCGCTTTTGTTAAGATTTTGCGTTGCTGTAAGATTATTTTAATTCGAATTATATATAATTAATACACCAGCAATGCAAATATCAAAATCCCTGGAGTTTTAGTATACTTACAATTAGATATAATAGGTATGAATTAATAACAGAAAAATCAGCAATATTGGTAACAAAAAAAACCTCGGCCACGATTGGGTTAATGTATACACAGTGCTAATAAATTTTAATTATGTGCCTTCTCCCCAGTGGCGTAGCAAGCATAATTGGCGCCCGGGGCACGATATCTTTTTGGCGCCCTCAAAAATAATTAAAAAAAAATAATAATAATTTTATAATAAATTTTAATTGAAATGGTTTTCAGTTTTTAATTAAATTAAATATTCTGAAATTGTGTTTATGCTATGCGGTTCAAAAGGTTCAGAGCCATTTGGCGCCCTTCTGTAAGTAGCGCCCGGGGCATGATAACCCTCCTTACCCCCCCCCCCCCTCGCTACGCCACTGCTTCTCCCTGAACTTTTTTTTACATATGTAATATGTTTAAAATGTGTAAAAAATTAATTAAGTATAAATTAAAATTTGTACTTAAGTGTTTCTGCGTAACCTCTGAAGAGCAAAACAAGAAAAAAGGTCCCTGACGTCTAAAATTTCCGCTACTATGTATACATGATATTGATAACCTATCAGTGGATTAATTTTATAGGTCGTAACTCATAAAAGTTTTGAATTTGAGTAATTTTTTTTAATGAAATGTATCCTGATCAACTGATTTTCTTACCTCTAAAAATACATATTCCACATATTTGATAACAAAACATTGAAATTATTATGTCAAGCATAATTTGTAATACTAATAACAAATAGCTTTTATCGTCTTCTGTAAAATTTTCGCAACGAGGGTTATGACCTATTCAATTAATCCATCGATTTGTATATATGTACATTCTCTACAGCAGTAGTTTCACTCATATTCATTCTAAGAAAGTCTACGGACTCCACCCCCCCCCCCCCCCCCCAAGCAAAAAAATTAGCTAGCAAAAAAATAAAAAGTAGACTTATTTATATATTTTTTACTAGTTTAGTATCTATTTTAAAAATGTATTATCAGGTATATTTTAAAATTTTTATTATTTTAATAAAAATCAACTACAAGCTTTGGACCCCGAGTTGCGTACTTGACAACTGCTCTAAAATCTACAGTCAGTGACATAACCAGCTGATGGGGGGAGGGGGGGGGGGGGGTGCAGAGCCTGATTTTTGACACATGCTAATAATTAAATATTTTGAAATATATTAATTGAAAATTGAAACATAAAGAAACATTTCACTTCCAAGAAAGGTAAAATATTGAAATTAATTATTATGATTTTTGCTAACCTATTTATTTATTTATTTTTGATTTTCATACAAATTCTAAGACAAGACCTGGTGTTTCCTGGGAGTTTGAAAATATAATTTTACACGATTTCTTCAACTGAATGGATTTTATTCCGGTTTTCACTAATGGATAGGTTAAGTTTAGGTGTATAATTTGTGGATATTTTGTGTAAATTTCATGAAGCCGGAAAAAACAATTCGCAGTGAACCGTGTGTTGTGAGCATGTTGGGTGGGCATATTTGGTGAGCATGTCGGGTGGGCATGATTACTTTATGTTTAATTGAATTAATATTTAAGAAAAATTTTATTTTAAAATATCAATATTTTTCATTTACAATTGTATTTAAGACGATGATTGTTACTAAGGGCCGCAGGCTAGAATATGCAAAAATAAAAACTGAAGACCTTTTTTTTTGGTCGCGCCAATTTCAGGTTTATTATTATAAAATTATTATTTTTTTAAATTATCTGATAAGAACCGCACCAAAGATACTCGCGGGCCGCGCGTTGGACAAGTCTAAACCAAGCTTGTTTAAACTTTAGATAAACAAGTTGTTTTTATTTATTATATTTAACGTCCCTACTAGTGTATTAATATGTAAAATATATGTTATATATCAATACCCTCCCCCCCCCCCCCCCCCAAAAAAAACCTGGTTAGTAGTAATAATTCTAAATAATTCTTGGCTTCTTAAGAATAAAACATTTTCAAGGAAATATTGAAAATTTTGATTCTTTTCTGGAGTTAGATGGTTTGGCTTCTAACAATTCAGTTTTCAAGATGCTTACCGTACATATAGGTAAGTACTAGGGGCCTTGCCCCTGGGCGCTACGCGCCCCAACCCCAAATCGTGCCACATTTGATAAAATATTGATTGATAAGATATAAATTATTTTTTTATATTAACTTCTGCCATATCAAATTATTATAAAATATTTCACTGTAATTGTTTTAAACGCTGATAAGTAAATAATTCTTGAATTTGGCGGGGATAATCATTTATCATTATCACTTTTCCATTAATATTACGATTTACATGTACAAATCACCCTAACCTCAAACGTACTCGGGTCTCAGCCTTCGGCTGCGACCCTCGTTTGTTTATTTTATGCCCTTATCAATAAATTTTGATACTTTAAAAAATTACTAATAAATTATTTCGAATATCAATTTCCATATTATTTTGCGTTCAACATATTGAAATAATGCGTAGAAGCATGTTCTATGTTATTTATTAGGTTAAATTATTTTATTACGATCTTTATTTTATGTTATTTACATAATCTTATGAAAAAATACTAAATTACAATTTTTTAAGACCACACCCCTAACTTAATTATTATAAAATATAAATTTTTGGGTAAATAACATCAATTTAACAACAACCGAATGATTAAAAACTATTTGTTTGTAAAATTGTGTAAGAATACAAATTTTTGATTTATTTATTATTTTTATATATGTATTTCTAAAGTTTTTAATTTTTGTTCAATTTCAAACAGAATCAATTTTTTACGTCATGATTAAAAAATAAAAAAATGAAATATTTTTTATACGACGCTACTGATTTTATTATTTTTAAATATAAATTTTTAGATAATGTCATATCAATCTCACAATTTCTAAAAAATAATAAATCATTAGATACAAATTTATTAGAAAATGAGCATAGTAAATTTTTTTCATACGCTCATGATTTATTTATTATTTTCATATTTTTCTGAAATTTATAATTTTTCAACAATTTCAATCAAAATCAATTTTTCAAGTCACAATTAAAAAAAAGCAATTTAATTTTTTTAATACGACGCCTCTGACTTTATTTATAAATTTTTAGTTAATGTTATGTCAATCTTACAACTTCCAAAAAATAATAAATATTTAAATAAAATTTGATTAGAATATGATAATTGTAATTTTTTTACACGCCTCTGACTTTTTTATTATTTTCATATTTTTCTGAAATTTTTAATTTTTGAACAATTTAGAAAAAAAACAATTATAAATATTTTTTAATTCGCCGCTCCTGACGTTATTATTATTAAACATAAACTTTTTGGTATTAAATATAAATAATTAGCTAATTTCATCAATATTCTGTACACGCACCTGATGTATTTGAGACAAAAACAGCTGTTTATGATTTCCTTGTTGGTATTTGTGACAATTTCAATCAAAATCTATTTTAACGTAGTAATTATAATTAATTCACAAATCTGACATTTTAAAATTAATCAATTATTTCATCAGTGTGTTTTTTATTATAATGTCAATAAAAAATCCATGTGTTTTCTTCTTTATAAATGTCATATACTGACAGATGTAAACAAAACACAGCAGTCAAATGTTAGAATTTAGTAAATTCTCGTAAAAATTGTATTTTTCAAACTACCATCACACTACCTGGCAAAACAAACGACTATTGCCGAAACTCCTAAATTCAGTTGGAAAGCAAATTGTGTGCCAATTTTACATGCCGTTTTTCACAAAAAAATACACATCACAGAAATTATTATAGTGTTGTGGAAAAAAAATAGCCTAAGCACTGTATAAAGGACGAATCTAAAAACAGTGAAAATTTGAAAAAAATCCACTGAAAGGTTTATGATCGTATAAATTTATAGTGGCCGGACAGACATATAAATTTTAAATATATATATATATATATTAGGGTTTATATTATAATGTAAGATGTTAAAATTATTTGGGAAATAGGTACCTTTAACGAAGTCGACAGTTTGGTTCTTGTGCATTTGATAGTAAGTCTTCCGAACTTGTTCTTTCAGAGGATCTGTCTCATCAATGCTGTAGTCCCTGAATTGACCCACGGGCTTGGCCGCAAACGCTGGCTCGGGCCTCAATAACTCAGAGGGGTCTGTGTAAGCTAAACGTTGCTGTAAACATTACAAAATTATTAAATATTCAAGTGCTTTAATAATTATATTCAATTCAAGTGTTTTAATAATTATATTCATTATTATTTTTATACAAATCAAATTTCGAAAGAAATTAATATATATTATCAAATATTTTAAAAACTGAACATTATATGGAATATTTGGTTATAGAAAAAACTTAGAAAAATTGTTTATAAATGTCTATATACAATTAAATAAATAACATTATTTGCGTCAATTGATTTAACGAAGTTTAACGTTTACAAAAATATTTATGTTTTATTTTTATAATGTTCATTAATTTATTTAAAATACAAAACAGAGAAACAACCATTTTTAGTTGAACTTTAACATAATTGTAAAATAGATTAAACTAATTCATAATATAATTAAAATTATGATCAAATTATGACGATTGACGATAGTTCTAAAAATATATAGTTTCTTTTTTATTTATAAACAAATAAATCGAGAACAGGGGACATATAACGATACTTATCATCTTTTTTATTACTTAAGTTGTTTATTAAAATCTTCAGTTGAAGATCTATGATTGCAACAATACATTAATGAAAAATGATAATTAAAAGTAGTTGCAATATTTAAACTTAATTTATATGTATATAAATGAATGAAATTTTTTAACAAATTAATTTTCCATTTATCATCATAAGAAAATTTTATCTTTCAAGTAACAATTAACAGTATTTAAACCAACAATTAATTTTTATCACCACAACGATACTTTTTAAAATATGAAAATCCCAATTCGTTTAATATAGTATGCAATATGCACTACAAATTTGCAACAATACAAATAATAAAAAGATAACAATGGACATACCTCAAAAACAGTAGATGCCATTTTTGTTTGTTGTTAACTCACTGTTGTTAAGTTTGATACATATCGATGGGTGGCAATGTAGCGACATTAAATACCCATCCCTTATCGGTGACCCTTTTTATAATCTATGACCATCTCAATGTATACTTCTTAATTGTACAGTGGCGTACAAGTTAAATTTAAATAAATGAAGTGCACATAATGTATCTATACATATTTATCAATTATTTATCTCTATGGTTATTTATTTTATTCAATAAATTTATAGTTTTAAAACGATTTCTGTGTATACCCATAAATCGATCCAATTAATGAACTATTGCAAACTGTTATCTTCAAACCCACTGGAGAATAATCAATTTTAACATTAAATGCGATAGACTGCTTGACGGTTAGAAAATTTTATGAGAGAGCTTTATTTGCAATGGGGTATAATTAGTCCTCCTAGAATATCTTTTACCCGTCAAATAGTCCCATTTTTGTAAAATTTTATTTTGTTCACCCAGTATAAAATAAATAATTAATTAGGTACACTTATGTTTTAATCAAAGAGAAATTATTTTACTGGCATAAAATAATTTAGATAATGATAACTGTATGATAATTAATTCCTATATTTTTATGATGTTTTTCAGAAAGAATAAGGAGATCTTTGTTCAATTATTTAACAATGGAGGTTTTATTTTTGCAAAAATCATAATTGCCACATTCATTTACATATTCATCATTATCATTTCTGCAAACCAAAGGAAATAATTTAACATTTTAGTAATAAAAAAACATCTATTCATTATTGATTAAATATGTCACAAATTGCACATACATACATATATACTTTAGAATATATTTTTGCATATCAGGGACGGTCTAAGAAACGTGGAAACCCGCTATAAATATAAATATTTACAATACGAAATGTAATATTAATATTATGTGGGGTAAGTGCAGACTGGTTTTTACATAGTTGGACTTTGAACCCATATATTTTCAATGTGTTATATAAATACTTAATATTTTCAGTACCAAATGATTGTGCAGTTATTCTTGACTAATTTATATTGAATAGGACGCCAATTTTCCTTGTATATTTGCATTATGATAGGAAATTGTAGAAAATGTCAACTACAGTGCACTTGCCCCGAAAATGGGGCAAGTGCATTACCGGTAGTTAAAAACGCTTTGTAGCATTATTTCATATGCTATGGGGCAACAGCAGAATTGTGAATCAGACTAGTATAAAATGCTTTTTACCGCATTAAGATACGTTGTTTAGTTTTGGAGTAGTGTACTTTTTAAACAAACGATAATTGTTATTAGAAAAATATTAGTGTACAAGTAAGATGAAGGTTCTGATTGACATTTTTACATATAGGGTGATTTACAACTAGTGAAAAAAATTTAACATTAGATCGAGGATGTAATTTTAAGCAAAAACGTTATGTGAACCTATGTCCAGAAATTCTTCGTGAGGGAGCTATACAGTCTTTTGCCCAAAATTAGTGTTTATTTAATATCTAGAGAACCCATTGTAGTACAGTTATGAAATTTGATACAGGGTTTGGTATTAATAAGTGTAATCGATTTCCAGTATCAAATAATAATAATTTAGACCAGGAGTGTATGGGGCCAGTGGGCCCGCCGATTTTTATCAATTATTTTTTTGTTCTGTTTTTTCATGAGTTGGGTACTTTTAGAAGATTATATGATATAAAATACACAAAAATATAGTTTGATCATTTGTCATAAGATCAATCGTTTTCAAAAAATATCGAAAAAAAGAAAGTACTGCAGAATTTTACTTAATACGGATGCTTCAAATTACACAAAATAAATTTATATTCTTGTTTTATAATTACACATAAGATGAAAAGTTAATATAAATATATCTTCAAAACTGCATTTTTAAGAACAAAGAGCCATTTATAGTTTCGTTTTTTAATCTTGTTAGTAAAATACGTGTAACAGTAATACAACTGGCTATAACTTTTTGATGATAAAAATAAGGAGGTATATTTATATTAATTTTTAATCTTATTTTTAATTATAGAACAAGAATATAAACTTATTTTGTGTAATTTGAAGCATCCGTATTAAGTAAAATTCTGCAGTACTTTCATTTTTTTTCGAAAACGATTGATCTTATGACAAATGATCAAAGTATATTTTTGTGTATTTTGTATCATATAATCTTCTACAAGTACCCAACTCAGGAAAATTTCAAGAACAAAAAAATACTTGAAAAAAATCGGCGGGCCCACAGGCCCCATACACCTCTGGTCTAAATTATAATTATTTGATACTGTAAATTGATAATACTTATTAATACCAAACCCTGAATTAAATTTCATAACTGTACCACAATGGGTTCTCTAGTTATTAAATAAATACATATTTTGAGCAAAAGTCTGTAGCTCCCTCACAATTTCCGAACATAGGTTTATATAAGATTTTTTGTTTAAAATTACATCCTCGATCTACTGTTAAATTTTTTTACTCTAGTTGTAAATCATTCTGTATATTAATCAGAATCTTGACATTTTTCGTTTCATGTAACTTGTGTTGCCTATACCAAACACTCACTGCATACAAATTACGCATTGAATCCATCAATATGTACTTACCCCAACTAAAGACCTGCACTTGCCCCATGCTATGTATCTACGGGGCAATACCCCACTAGTGTTTTTCTCAATAAACATCAAAAATTTAAAAGAAATTATTTATTTAATGTGTCCTTTAATCAATATTCTTTATAGTTACCAAAAATAACAACACAGAATATAAAATTTTCTTATAAATTATTGCACATTTATGGGCACCTCAAATTTGTGTGTGTACCATGTATGTACTATTTTCGTTCTGATTGATAAAAATAAGGATAAAACCATCATTGATTGTCCGAAATCTATGTCGAAGAGTTGGTATTATCTTTTAGTAGCTCACTACATATTAGCTATTACAATTTCACTCGTATTATTATAAAAAGAACCCGTTAATGCACTTTCCCCGTTTCTGCACTTACTCCACTGCACCTAATATGAAAGTATGTAACTCTGTCTGTTTGTGACCTTTTAACGACTAAACCGCTGAACCGATCTTGATGCAATTTGGCAGGGAGAAAGGACATAGGCCACTTTGTATCCCGAAAAATTGATAAAGGTAAAAAAATACAAATTTTACGCGGACGAATCCGCGGGTAACACTATAACATTAGTTTGTTTTAAATAAATTGTGTATGTAATAATCTGTTGCCCCCCCCCCCCTCCCTCCCTTTAAGAAAATATGATAATTCGAACGAGACCGAGTGCTTTTAAATACTGACAAAACTAGACTTACGTAACCTATAAACAAACAAACAAGTTTACAATTCAAATACATAACCAGTATATTGAATAACACGCACTTTAAAATGAAACAGATGCATAGCCCATCTTGTATATAAAAAGACGCCCTCTAGAATTTGACGTCCTCGAGCAGTTGCCTGCATTATAATTACCGTGAGCCGGTCATGCCAATAAGGTCAGTGCCTCTGAAAATTTATTTAATCAGTGTACGTGCATATTTATAATAAATACAATTTTTTATAATCCTATATACGTAGTAGTTATCAAATTATTACAAAAAAATAATTTGATTAATTAAAATTCGTATCTATAAGTAATAAAAAATTTAGATTAAAATTAATAATTTGTAAAAAATGAACAAAATCAACAAAAATAATTTTTTTGTGTGCAAATTCTTATACCTACTTACATTATCATATCGTAGATTTATTTTAATTATAATTAATCTGTACAATTGAAAGCGCAATTAATAATACATATTTTATTATTTTATGATTTCCATTAATTAAACAAATTATTTTCATTTTGATAAATAGGGTACAAGTGGTTAAACGTTAACATTAATTAGCTTTTATTTATTTCTGTACAGCTTATGATTGAGTAAAATAATTACTGATAATGTTAACATACTATATAAATATTTAAAGGTATTATTGTTATAATTACACTGTTAAAAATTATTTTGTCAAAAATAATTTTTTTAACAAAGATGAAAAATTATACTTTTATTTTAAAAAAGTGCATCAAAATCGGTCAATGCATTAGAACGAGCTATAGAGGAACAAACATAATTGGATCAAACGCATAACCTTGAAATGTTAGATCCAAAATAAATTCTGAATCATATTTGACTATCGAAACTGTCTGCACATTTTTAATTTTACTTCAATCGGGCAATTTTCAGAGAAGTTCAAAATGGACGATTCAAGATGGCCACCAAATGTTTAAATTTAATATAGCGTTTCTTTTTTTGTTTTTGTTTTTAATTCAAAAAGTGGTTTTAATAACATTGTAAATGGCGATGTCTATATGAAATACGCACTTGTTATGATATATTTATAAATAATTTGAATCACTGGGTTTCAGTTTAACAGACGTTGACCTAAATAATCAATCTATATAAAAAAATATAAACCATGACCAATAATTTGCTACAAATGTCAACCAATCACAATTCCGTGATATTGTAATTGATATTGTTTTTCAATTAAAAGTTAAATTGATTTAAATTTAACTATAAATAAATTTGGCACTACATTATAAAAAAATAATCGTAACACAATTTTCTATATTTAGCTATTCAATTCGAATTTAGATCAATATACAGTGGCGCCGGAGCCGGGGGCAGTTTCCTCCCCAAATATGGATTCTGTTTTTTTAAGGCGGGTTTGAAGCGACGTGCAATTATAAAAATCTGTTTACTGTAATTTTTTACTTTTAAAAATTCATTAATTTTCGTAAACTGATGTTAAAGCTCACAAACGAATTATCAAATGTAACCATGAGTCTAGCCAGAGACAAAGAAAAATTAAAAATTAGTACAGTGAAACCTCGTTAATACGTTTTTTTAGGTCCCGGCATTCTTCCATAAGACCCCATGTTAAAATATTTCGTTTGTACGTATTTTCCCCCAGTCCTTTCAACGTACTAACGAGGTTTCACTGTATTTGTATTTATTTTTACTTTTAACAAATAAAACGATATTAATCAAGCTAAAGAAGATTGAATTCAATTTTGAATTTTAAGAAAGCCAAGTAAAATTAGGTCAGCTTAATTTTTGAGGTTCGTACTGCCCCCCCCCCCCCCTGGAAAAATTGATTCCGGCGCCACTGTCAATATACTATACGCAACTATCATAAAATAATAGTTTACTTATTTTTTAATATTTCAAGTTTCAAAACTATTTCAATGACGGATTAAGTCAGCGCGGGGCCTGTTGCAAATGTTATAATGAGGCCATTGGCATTGGCGTTGCTAGGGGGGGAGGACGGAAATCAATAGTGTCTCCCACCCCCCGAAAAAAAGTTAATAGGATTTATTTTTTGTTCATTAGGAGAGTGTCTTTACGACAGAAAAAATATCAGTGGGCTCTATTTGTTATGACCCCTTATAGACTTGACAATAACCAAAAAACAATGTCAATTGATTCAATTAATTAGATATTTTACCCCATGGAAGCTTTAAATAGCCAAAAAAGGAGGCAAATATATAGACTTTATTTTATTAACAAATGAGACGGGTGTCACCCGGGGCGTTTAATGTGGGTAAATTTAGAAAAATCGATTAAAAAATCAAAGATAGGAGCTTTAAAAACCGATTTTTCGATTAAATCAAATCGAGATTGGAAACCTTTAAATAAATTATTAATTACTGTAGAGGACATCCCGTATCAATCATTGGACGGTAGATGGTTAATCCAAGAGATATTTTTTCGAAAAGCCGCGAGGCCCCCAGAACCGCGGGGCCCGTAGCATTTGCTACTCCTGCTACATGGTTAATCCGACACTGTTCAATGTTATATAATAACTTTTTAATGTAGGATGGAGTTAAAAAAGATGCAAAACAGCTTCTTGCATGGAGGTATCTCATTCAGAAGGCTAAGGGCGTTTTTCCACACACCGGTAAAACCGGTGCCGGTGCCGATTGCAATGTAATCAAATCAGAGCTTTTCCATGTAGACCGGCCCGGCTAATTTGTAATTCGTAACAATTCGATTGTTACGATTTATCGTAGCGTGTAAACCAGGCTTTATATTTATTAATTTTTCACAGTGTATGTGACGTTTCGAGCTTTCAATAAACGGGGTCGTGGATGTGACCGTCTATTTGTGAGTCACGTGTTTTTGTTGATATCCAAAGTCGCGTGAATGTCTTGCAATACGTATTTATTACATGTATTGTGTAAATTTTTTCATTATAGCTACAAGAAAAACTTTATGCCACCAACGACGTGTTAAAATATCATTTTGAAGTTTGATGTATCATTTTGGATTTTTTTTAGAAAATTAATTATTAGTGGCGAGATAACGCGCAATAGAATAATCTTTAAATAATTGATAAACTTTTTTTTTAATCTTACACTATATTTATTGTATGATTTTAAAAAAAAACAATCTCATCCATTTTGTTAATCAGATAAAGATTAGATTACTTTATTGACAATAGCTCATTATAAATGATAATAATAACAGCCTTCTAACGCCAGTGTACTTTAAACAATGGACATTTGTTTTATTTTTTCTCAAATTCAATTTTCGGATATTTTCACTATAATTTTAAATATTTCGATTTTAAATTTAAACTTCTCTATAAAAATACAGTTTTAATTCATTTTCTAATACATTTAATTCAAATTAAAGCCACATACAGGAATAAAATAAAATATATTCAACAATAAACTACCTAAACCGTTAAAAAATTTTGGCGCGAAATCAAAACATCAAAAGTTGGTGGTTATTTTTAAATATAGAACACGCTATTGTAAATAAAACATGTTTGGAATCACTTTTTGCTCTAAAATAACTTATTTATTGTATCATGAGATGAACACGTGCTAATATTTTATGTCAATTAAATATTTTTTTATCGAATTAAATAACAATGAATGTTTTGAGACATATCATCTAATAGTTGTACAAATAAATTTCTATTGTTATGTTGTACTAATTTTAAATGAATCAGTGGTTAGTTTATTCAGAATTTAACATAACTTCAGAAAAATCAATATAAGAAGGTTAACTTTATAAATATGAATACTTTCATGAGTATTTCTACGTGATAATTAGGTAAGAGCATATAAATGCATATTTTTTATTGATGAATTATAATAATACCAATTTTTAATTAAAATGTGAAAATTATAAACAATTATTATTGACATTAACAAGGTCAAAGATGGCAACCTTAGAAATAGCTGCTGACTTCACACATGAAACAACACGTGATAAAATACGGAGGTTTTTTCAAACGCCAACATGGACAACAATAGCCCAGATTTGTGTTCTTGCTATTTTAGCTTTATCGGGATGGGCGATAGCTTATTCCATATTCAGGGATGCTGTTGGACCCCAAAGTCAATTTATTAGCCTAATTGTAAGTACTATTCAGTTTATTTACTTTGTTTATAAAAAATACCGGTCAAATATAATTTGTGTTATGTTTTTTCTAGACTTTATTTATAAGTGCCAAAATCTTCGGATGCATTGTAAGCATATTTAAAATTCCCCCATTACTAGGGCAGCTTGTAATGGGGGTCCTACTTCGCAGTGTAGGTTTCATCGAACTTTCTGGTCCCTATATCAAATTCGCCGCGATTTTACGCCAATTGGCGCTTGTTAACATTATGTTACCAGCCGGTCTGGGACTGGATCCAACGGCCCTACGTAAAATGAGTCTAATGGTAACGAACCTATCTCTAGTCCCTCCAATTTGCGAAGTACTTACAATGATCGTTGTTGCCAAGTTTATTATGGATGTGCCATGGATATGGTCATTGTTAATGGGACTTTTAATGGCTGCAGTTTCTCCCAGTGTGACGATACCCTGTCTTTTTGAATTGCAAGCTTTGGGGTATGGGGTGAATAAGGGTATTCATACCCTTGTTATTGCAGCGTCTACAGTGAACGATATTGTTTCTATTGCTGCTTTTGGGCTTCTTATTGGGATTATGTTCTCTTCAGGTATTTATTGTTTTTAATGTATTAATTAATGTCGTAGAAAATGGAGAAAACTTTTAGTCAGTAGCGTAGTGCTAAATAAAAAAGTGCCGGAGTGCTGTACCATTTTTAAATTTTATTATTTGACCAATTTTTAAACATTCTATAAAAAAATCAATAAGGGATCAAAAATTAATATTATACTACTGGTTATAGATAATTTAACAATGAAAATTCTGCAAGGGCCTATTGGAGTAATCATAGGTATGGCATTTGGAATAACTTGGGGTCTCATGGCGAGATATATTCCAGATAAAAAAGATGTAATTATGATCTTTTACATTTGATATAAAAAAACTGTAACTATTTAATATTTTCATTTTGTAGAAATATTTAGTAACGTTGAGAACGCTCCTGATTGCATTTGGAAGCATTTTGTCGGCGATTGGAAGTGAAGCAATAAATTATGGCAGTGCCGGAGCTTTAGGATGCATTGTTGCAGCTTTTGTAGCTTGCCAAGGATGGCGTAAAGAAGGCTATGGAACAAAAAACGTAAGTTGTAAAGAAAATTTACATTAGCACAATAATTAACTTTACAACCAATCAAAACTACTTTAACTAAGTAAACATGATTGTCATTGGTCAAATTTAAATCCATGGCTATATTTGAACCAATCAGAAGAATGGTTAAATATTGAATAAGATATTATTGATTGTTGTAAAATAAATTGATTTTAGAATCCAGTAAAAGCAAATTTCGATCTTCTATGGAAGTTTTTCGAACCAATCTCGTTCGGATTAATTGGTTTAGAGATAAATCTGAGCGTTCTCAAAGGTGACACAGTACTGTGGGGTTCAATTTCTTTATTGATAGCTTTAGCGGTAAGACTTTAAATTATATTTGTAGTATTTTCGTGAAATATAAAATCATTTGTCAATTATAGGTAAGGATTGGCGTAACTTTACTTATTACTATTAGAAATGGATTTAACTTAAAAGAAAAAGTATTTATTGGTCTTTCATGGTTACCAAAAGCTACAGTGCAGGTAAAACTTAAACAATATATATCTATAATTTAATTGTTGAAATAATTAATGTAAAATTTTAGGCTGCTTTGGGTCCAGTGGCTTTAGATTATGTCCGTAATGGTTCAAATCAAGAAGATATCGATTTAGCAACAAAAGCTTTAATTGTATCAGTAATGTCTATTATTTTAACAGCGCCTATTGGCGCTTTACTGATTATGCAACTTGGGCCTAAACTGCTACATAGAACTATGCCAAATGAACCTCAAAATAATCCAGAAAATGAATGACAATTACTGCTTGGCAGATATAAAAATTGTCAAAGAAAACATAAGTATTACATTTTGTAATTAATTGTTTTGTTTTATAGGTTATTTGACATTTTTGATTGTTTTTTTATATTTTAATGTTACTTAATTCGTGAATGAAACTCAAGTAAGTATTAATACAAATGATACTGAACATACTTAATTAAAATAATAAAATACATATTTCTTTTGATGATTTATTTTTGAAAACTAACTGTCAAACTACTAACATATTTATTTTGAAAATGTACAAATAGACCAGATAATTGCTTCCTCGCAATATCGAAGATACGAGAAGCTATGTGATCGTTTCAGATTGAGACAAAAAAAAAGTTCTCCAATTTCAAAATTTTAAATTTATTTATCCGTTGCACGTCAAGACAAACACTTTTCGTTCCGTGTCTGTCTGTCTGTCCGTGTGTCCGTCCGTCTGTCCCCTGAATCCTTGTCACACGCATAACTCATGAACCACTGAACCGATATTATTGAAACTTGGTCGGATGGTTGGGTTTGGTTTGAGGACGGTCCCATTTCAAAATCATTAAAATCGTGTGTAAGGGAGAGGGGTGACACCCCAAAATATTTATTTTTTCAAGATATCTCAAGAACGACACATGTTACAAGAAAATTTTATAGAATATTTTTTGTAGAGAATTAAATTTCCTATAATATGGGTCTACTACGTTTGTTGTAAAATATTCCCTTACAAAGATTTATCTAAATTAATTTTAAAAATTCGTGTTTTGTTTTTCTAAATTGATATTTGATTGGATAATATATTAAGTGTCATTTTGACGTTTTAAATGTCACTTTGGAGTTTTAAATGTCACTTTGACGTTTTAAATGTCATTTTGACATTTGCATAAATTTAGATTTAGATTGAAATTGTCAAAAAATTAAAAATATATGAAAAAATATTCAGGTGCGTTTTAAGAAAAAATTCGAACTAAGATTTTTTAGTAAAATTTGTATAAAAATTAAATGGTTAACCAATGCCAGGCAATTTATCTGAACACTATCGGTTTTAGTGAATTTAGCACGAGGAAGCACTGTGCATTTACTTGGCAGATGTTTTTTTATTTCTTCCAAGCGAGTATTTTTTACCAAATAATAATAATATGTATTTACCAAGGCTCGAAATTATCGGATAATTTCGAATCCTATTTACCACAGAATAATATAAATGATAAATTAATTTACTTATATTTATACTGTACCATACATTAATCTACTATCTACTAGTTGATTAATATATGATTGTACTTAATTTTAATACACAATAAAATTATTCTGTGCACAACAATGAACTTCACTCCATAATTCTAACTAATCAGAAAACGTATAAAAAATAACGTTTATTTCATTGGTCGAAATTCAAACGAAGTTTATTGTCATTATTTTTGTACAGAATTTTAATTTTAATTAATTTAAAACCTGTACTCTATAATAAAATGTACATACCTATTACATATAGGTATATATATACAAAAATAAAATACAATATATTTATTTATACTATTATATATTAATTATTTACAAAAGTTACAAAATAAATAACCTAACGTCTATAGCGATATCTCTTAAAGTGGAACCAAAGTTGAAAAATATTATTATGAAATTGACATCGAAATCCTCTCTTATATGAATATTCCCACTCTCGATTAACGATTTTAAAAGCAATATCTTCGTATGGAGGCCCAGCATGAAAACGTAGAACTGCAAAATCTTTATTATCCGTACAAGGTGTCTAAAAAACAAAACAAAAAATTAGATTAATTTCGAATATATTTAAAACTTTCAAAACTTACCAAAAAATACTCAGGAGTGCTATTTTTATCGATCAAATCAGGATAAAATATATTAAATTTATATCCTTGAACAATTTTTGGTGGAGGATTGTCCATATCATAATGAGTCTGGTTATATTTATTCCATTCGAAGCCCGTATGGACTCTGTTGAAGTACCTGGGCTTTCTAGGTCTGTATTTATCAGACCACAAGTAAATGTGACTATCAAGGTTCATTTCTACGGAGAATTCAGCCTCGTCGTCACCCATTCCTTTACGAGCCTCACGTTGTAACGCTAACTCTTCTTTTGTTTGTACATTCTGAAAATAAATGTTAAAAATCAGAATTTCACAGTAGAAAATATTAAACACAACTTACCTCTACTTTTGTGCCTGTCCCTAAAACTTGCATGCGGGCAAAATTCAATCGATTTATATCATCTTCTTCTATAACAACAATCGTGCCAGGTTCTAGTTGTGAAGTTGTTAAATATACAGGGCTGTAACCACCAGCTTCGTATTCCGCAAAGAATTCAGAAAGCATATCGTTTGCCGTATTAGTAGCACTGCAAAAATAAAATGTTAAAAAAACGTGGCAATTACATTTTATAAAAATAATATACCTGTCATCTTCACTGTCTGTCTCTTGTCTGCTTTTTGCTTCGCTATGCTGCGAGTCTTCATTATCTTCGATCTTAATTTCTGTACCTTTGGTTTGAGATTTAACTGACTTGTTATCTGTATCATGGTCAGATTGTTCACTGGCAACACCCTGTTCTGCTTTCAACAGTTGTAGCTTCTTCAAGAGGTTTTCTTGGTGACGATCTCGTAACCTAGCTCGAGCAATGTGAGCTAGAAGTAAGAGTATTATTTTATTTTTATATTCTTTATTTAATCAATCAAAAACTAAATAAACATACCTTTGAGTTGTGACAACAATGACTCCCAGTATCCTATATCAATTCCATCAGCTTTGCCATTAATCTTGCTCTCTATTTGTGCCTGTAAAGCAGCTAACTGTGCAGCTGTCTTCCCTTTGAAAACATTGGTTACATCTTTAACAACAGACTGATGTATTCCTTCTCTCCTTCCAACAGCTGCCTCGTATTCACTTTGTTTCTGTAATTTTCTTAGTTTATGTAACTCATCTTCAACAATAACTATAAAGAAGTATTAAATATTAGTAAATAAATCCTAGATTACATATTTATTTTATCAATTTTTACCTGTTATATCATTCCAGTAATCCAAATTTTTTCCACGTTCCAATTCTTTATAGACCTTAATATCTTCAATTAGATCTTCCAAGTCATTAATCTGCAGTCCATTTAGATAAGTGTAAGGTTCATGCATTTCAACTGCATCCACTTCTTCCTCAGCACTAATATACTTTGCCAAAAGATCAATAGGTTTAGCTCGACCATCCTGAATCCTTATACATGATCTAAGCCTTGCTTGCTCCAAATGAAACTTATCTTCTTGCCTTTCCCATTCCTCAAACTGTGCTGCTTCTTTACTACGTTGTAATTGCAACATTTCATCTTCTCGTTGCTGTCTTTCTAGTTCACGTTCTTGTCTACGTTTTTTAACTTTTTCCAATTCTCTTCGGTTTTCTTCTTGTTTATGTCTGTTTCTTGCTTCTATTTCTTCTCTTGTCACATCAGTAAGACCTTCTTTAGCTAGCTTTTTCGACCATACAAATGAAGAAAGTAGATTTCCATCTCCAAAAGGATTATCTGTATTAGTGTAATGAAGGTATTCGTTGTCCCAGCCCATTCTTTCTTTTCTTTTGCGTTCTTTCGCTTCTTTTTTCATAAGGCGACGTAATCTTTTTTCTTCAGGAGTTTCCGTAGCTTTCTGTAACTCTTTTTGTTTCTTTTTGAGTTCTACTTGACGTGTGCGCTCATTTTGTAAACGCTGTAGAAGTTTTATCGATTTGTCTGAGTTTGTGGAACTGTTGGATGATGAGGAAGAAGATGAAGAAGACCTAGAAAAATAATAAGTTTTATTTGGGTTAAACAATAAATTTGTTCTATCATTAAGAATTTGCTCGGAATTTTAGAATACTGGTAATAATTATATAATAATGCAAAGCTACTTTGCCTTCTATGATGTACCATCAATTTGTACTTAATCTGCATGCGTCAAGATCATTCATATATACGATACCATTGAATGCAACTGTTATTTATATTTAACTAGCTAGGCCCGCGCGGCTTCACTCGCGTGGACTACGGAATTAATGTTTAGGATTTTTAAAAAATATAGATGAATTAAGTACAAACACGATTAGTTATTATTGTAATAAAAACCAAACAACACTTAAATTACCTACCGAACAAAAAGTAAAAATAAATTTTGTTCTATTTGAATTTAAAAGTTAACTATTGAAAATACTGGCCTGTGATCATTCCCTCTGCCCCGCGACACGGGTTCTCATCGTGCGAATAATAAGTTCCCGTATGTATATTTCAAGATATTTTCTAAACTATACTACCAAATTTGATGCTGTAAAAGGCAAATTATATCTACATTAAGTACTTATGACGATAAAATAATTTATTTCGATAAGGATTAATGTTTGTGGTTCTCGAGTGATAAGGGCACAAACGGACAGACAGACAGACGTTCAGCTTTATATATATAGATACCTCGCAGATAGCATTAACATAGCTTTTGCTCTATAGTAAATTCTTTATAATACCGAACATTAATGTATAAAAACTATCATGTAATTGCTAAATATTTACCTTCGAGATTTTCGCGTTTTCTTTGAACATTTGTAATCAGAACGTGAACGTGAATCATCGCTTTTGGAGCTTTTCTTTGAATGTGTGTGGCTTGATTTTGACCGCGACTTATGTGACTTTTTTACTTCTTTTTCACTCTCACTACTAGATGATCTGTATTTTTGAGATCTTGAAGAATGTCCTGCTTTTGATACATGTTTTTCGTATTTGCGTTCAGAACTCCTAAAAATAAATTCAGTTTATAAATACATAATTTGTTATTTGATAATAAATTAAATTGTTTTAAACGTGCTCATTACCTGTGTCTGTCACGAGGCATATTCACAATATGTAATAATGAATAATTAAAAAATTATATATCGATAAGAAACGTTATTTGGATCGAAAATAACGTATGTAAAAGAATAAATAATACATACTTATAAAGGTTACAATGAAATCTGACGTTTTAGTTGTGTAATCAACTTTAGCGCAACATATTTTATTGGTAGCACTTGTAGTCTACGGTTGCATGTGTGCCAAGCAACTGTACGCAGCCACAAATTCAAAACAAACTACAAGCTGGAAAGCCTGGAAAGGATTCAACAAGTATAAAGTGACCGTTATTTGTATTTAATAAAATTTCGAGAAAACTTCATTATATTCATTACTTTTGCGATACTGGCTATAAATATTTGGGAATTAACACAATGACGAGTAAAAATATATACTATTCTGACAAATATTACGATGATAAATACGAGTACAGGTAAATTATCAATGTACATTTCTTTTGTTTGAAAAACTTTTAACCATGTTTCTATTTGTAGGCATGTCATGTTACCTAAAGAATTAGTTAAGTTAGTACCTAAAACTCATCTTATGTCTGAAGCTGAATGGAGAGGTATTGGAGTACAGCAAAGCCAAGGATGGGTACATTATATGACTCATAAACCTGGTAGGTTAATTAAATTATAAAATTTTTAAACTTCGCTTAACTTTATTATTGTTTTCAGAGCCACATATACTATTGTTTAAAAGATTAATTACGACACCACCAAACTAATATTTGTTATTTGCTGTTCATAATTTAATCTGAAATGGATTATTTAATGAGATAAGCATAATTGTATATATGTTAATAGCAATAGTAACGGATTCTCTGTAAAATTATGTTAGAACATTTCTCTATATCGGCCATTTCAAAACATGCTGTTATTTTCCAAGCAAACTTTGTAATTCGCATGCAGTATTTATTATTATAGTTGGAGCATGACAGAATATTTTTAAATGTCTTTTTTTAAATCATGTATTTACTAGTTCTTTTATAAGTATGTTTAGTAAATAAAGTTAATTTTTATAATATTCTCATTTAGTTTTATTTGTTGTTTACCTTCAGGAAACTGGTCGGAAAAAATTTAAAAAACAGGTTTGTGTTCGGAATGTTTATTTTATTTTATTGATTTAAATATTTAGTGTTCTTTACATGTGCCATTTAAAAACTAAAATAAATAACTTTATTATTTTTTTAGGAAATACACATTTCCCAATAATAAAACAAGCTGGAAACTACGTTTATAATGAGTGGCCCTCTCGCGTTGTATTTGTTTTTATGTATTAACATCTATATAATTAACCATTTGTACTGTTAGTTTAGAATCTAGAACAATTTGTTACCCTTATTAAAGCTGAACTATAAAATCACGATTTTTTATTTTTGAAATTCATCGTTATAAACAATAAAATTATACCGGGTGTTCCACTATGTTTTACGCCCAAACTATTGAAGATAGAGTTTTATGATAAAAAATTTATTATATATATCGACCCTAAAGAATTTCAGAAAAATGTTTTCAACACCCTAAAAGTTTTCCTTGGGGGGTAGTTTGAGGGGTGTACATGCCCGTTTCTCAGCAAAATCAAATGGAACGGTATATCCGAAAGTAGATAATTTTGAAGATCATAAAAAAGTAAGAAACTTTTGTAAAAAAAAATTTTTCATACATTCAATTGTCTGGAACACCCGATATAGTTCTTATTAAAAAAAAAAATTGAACATCTTTTTCCTCCCCTTAGATGAATTTTCAAAAATTGCTTAGCAGGTGCTAGACACCTCTAAGATTTTGTTTCTAGGTCAAGGGGTTTGATAAATCAGTCACTAGGACCTCTACGTCAATACATTATTTTATTTTTCCGAAAAATAAATTTTGATTGTTTTATCTAGCAAAAAGCATCGATTTATTGTCTCAAAACTTAAAATACTTATCTATTTTTGATAACACCGGAAATTAGACAAAATTTTTTTGTACTTTATCAACCAAAAACATTACTTTCCATATCATAAAAAATAAAAGTACTTTTTTAGAGATAATAAAGATCACAAAAATCTGAAAATAATAACAAAAAAGATTACTTGTTCGAATGTTTTTTATTTAAAAAAAAAATTACATTTCATAAGGTTAAAAAAATCACAGCCTCGTTTCTCACCAGTCAAAAATATATAATAATACTTCCATTATAACAAAGTAATAATACGAACAATATAATAATAATGAAATTAAATTATAAACTAAGTGTAGGTACATCAATATAATAAACGATATAATAGTTGTAGAAAATTAAAATTAAAAATAATCCTTACATTTATATCAAATATTGAAATATAAACTTTAAATATTATTATGGCAAAAGTAATAATAAAAAAATGAAACAATATTTTGATTTTATATTCATTAGAACAATAATGAAATGAAAATATTAATTCATAGACCAGGTACTATATATTGGAGTAGAAGTGTCTCTTATAGCCCGAGAGGTGAGCGCCAAAAATTGCAACTACTTTATAAAAGCTGATTTTTTGATATTACGTCACATTTGTGGTGTAGAGATACAGCCTGCCGTCAGTCAGCTAGTTTCGTTAGCGTTTGGCGCAGGGGCGGCTTTATTTTTGTAAAAATGTTGTAACTACTTTATAAAATCTGAAAATTTATTTGTAAGCAGTATACTAAGTAAGAACCCCTTTTATCATAATCAGCTTTCAAAATCTTGCAACCGGGCGCGTCTGCAGCGCGTTTAACTTAACGAATTTAACGCGCTGCTGACGCGCCCGGTTGCAAGATTTTGAAGGCTGATTATGATAAAAGGGGTTCTTACTTAGTATACTGCTTACAAATAAATTTTCAGATTTTATAAAGTAGTTGCAACATTTTTACAAAAATAAAGCCGCCCCTGCGCCAAACACTAATGAAACTAGCTGACTGACGGTAGGCTGTATCTCTACACCACAAATGTGACATAATATCAAAAAATCAGCCTTTATAAAGTAGTTGCAATTTTTGGCGCTCACCTCTCGGACTATTAGTAATCCTGAAGTTTCTCCCTTCTGATTAAGTCAATATCGGAGAACAGACAAAAATTCAGTTTTTGACAATTTCTTGGTTTTCTTTTAACTTCATGACAAAAGTAGTTACATACAGAATTAAAGCTAATGAAATTCTCTACAAAGCAAGTTCTATATATATTTTTCATCAAATTTATACTTCATTGAATAATGACTGTTTGAATTAATTAAAATTATTGTCTAATTAATACTGCCTTTTGATTGAAATACTCTTTCAATTTTAATAAAATCAGATAATCATTACTTAGTTAAGTATGAATCTAACAAAAAATATGTATAGGGCCTTTTTTGTAAAAAATTTTACTAGTTACTTTTTAATTAATTTTGTATAATATGTCAAATTGAAAGAAAATTGAGAAATCGGTAAAAACTGATTTTTGTCCGTTCCCTTGAAGCCGATTTCATTGAAATAAAGAAACTTCAGGATTTCTTAGTGGCACTCTTAAGAATCATTATATGAAAAAAATTATCCAATCAGAATTTATTCTGAATTTTGTAAATTTTTCCGAATTAACGCCTGGTCTATTTAATTGTACATCAATATACACTTGGCGTCAAAAAAATCGCACCTTTTAAAAAATCTACTTCAAACAACTTTAAACCTTATTTGGAATCAATGATGAGGGTAATGTTAAGTATCATTTGAAAGGTAACGAAAAGGAGTACCCAAAAACAATTAACTCCTTTTTGTTACCTTTCAAATGATACTTAACATTACCCTCATCATTGATTCCAAATAAGGTTTAAAGTTGTTTGAAGTAGATTTTTTAAAAGGTGCGATTTTTTTGATGCCGAGTGTATAATAAAAATATAAAATAGTTGTAGTAAATTAAATAAAAAAAATCCTAATATATAAAATAGTGAAATGTAAACATTAAATATTCTTATGATTAAAATAATAATAATGATAATGGAACACAATTGATTTTTTATTCATGGGAACCTGTAGGGAAAATATTATTTATTAATAAATAAGTTCTTTTATGAGTCATAAATAATAACTTACTCAACAAGTTTTGTATTTTTTCCATGCAGTCTTTATAAACAACTGGAACATTCTCCTTCAGTTTTACAATGTCTGCAGCCATAAATGCATTCGCCACTTCTAAAAGTTTCTTCACATTATTAATTCCAACTATTTCAAACTATAAAAAAATATATAATAAGTAATATAAAAAATTGCGTAATTAAATAAGTATAAGTCATGTTTAAGGGGGAAAGCCACTGTGACGGAAAAAAATCGATTTTTTAAAATGTATACCTATTCAAAAATACGAAAAAAAAAAAATTAAGTTCAAATTTCGAAAATTGCCTGATTTACAGTCAATTTAGTGAGACCAGATAGCGTGTCCGCTTATATGACTTCTAGAAAACTTTAAACGCGTTTTTCTCAAAGCGTCTTTTTTCAATCTGACTTCAGCGATTCCTCAAAAACTAATGAGCTAAATAAAAAAAAAAATGTTTCTAAACTTTTGTAATCGCAGTTGCTAGTCGTGTGCAGTTGATTTTTGAAATTTTGATATTTACTATTTTTTAAGACCGCTTGAATTAAAAATGAAAAAACAAAATTTCAAACCGTCACTATTTTGTTAAAAAATTAAATAAAAAAAAATCGCTACATGCAACTATAGCTACATTCATATAGATATTGATAAAATATTTTTTTTTTCCGATAACCCATCCCGAAATTTCGATGGAACCATAGACAAAAATTTTTTTTTGGTTGTCAAATCGAGTCATAACTTTGTAAATTTTAATATTTTTCAATAAAAATTGGTACTGAATAAGTGAAATATATACTTAATAAAATTTCCTTTACCCGATCCTAAAATAATTATTAATACCTGTGAAAATAATTCCCAAACATTGACAATTTTTTGAGCCGTGACAGTGGCTTTCCCTTTTAATTGTTTCAAGATACTTACATCCATACGATAAACTCCCACATCCGACGGCTCCTCTTTCCGAACACACAGTTTCTTGTTGAGTGCAGTAGATTCACGCATCTTTCTCTTTTTTGTAGGTACAATAGCTCCGGCTGCAATGGCATCTCTCTCGTCTTTTTCTTTTTCAAACTTTTCCTTGTCTCGTTTTGGACAGGAACAGATTCTTACACCATGTTTACGCCTTCCTAGTACGTTTTCACTGTAAGAAATATTAAATCAGATATGCGTTCAATTCTAACTCAAGGGGGTTTAAGTTACTTTCTATCTTCGAGAGTATAAACAACTTCCATAGGTTTACGGTTTATTCCTGTTGTGCATGAATGCTGGCACATAAAAGAGTAAGTTAATCTAACAGAGTCAGTCCCAGGTTGTGGTTGCCCCAGAGGCGTTCGGACACTCAGGAACTTTCCGCCACCACCAAAATATTCGGAGTTAATATTGTTGCAACGCACTACGTGAGGTAGAATGTGTCTAGGTACATCTGGAACATGATAAAAAATTATGTTTTAGATGCCAAAGTAAATAACATCACTAAAACATACATAATTTTGCAAATTTAAACTAACTTTTGAATAACTAACTGTAATTTAAAATTGAAATGTAAGCTTTAACAGTCTGAAAATAAAACTGAAAATGTTTCTACTAAATTATTTCAAGAAAGAATGAATATTATCTTAGTAATAACAAATCATATATTGATTTAAAAAAGACAATAAACAAAATTATGCTGATAAGAAAACATGTCAGAACTGTTGATATAATAAATATTGATAACTAGTTTTGTTGAGGAGGGAAATTACTGATTTTTTCAGTTTTAACATGTGTGAATAAGTATATTAATTAATGTACAATAAAAAAAAGAATAAAGTTAATACAATTTTGTTAAAACTATAGTTTTTTTAGTTTCTAAATAAAGAAAGGTTTTTAATCTAGTGGCAAAATAAGAAGTTTAAAGTTCCGAACCTAAATTAGATTTATCCAGTTCACTGGAATGATTCAAACAGCGCACGACCGTGTCCTGGGAATGTTCTGCTAGAGAGAACAAAGGCGTGGCTCTCACAAATAAGTCGTTTCTCGGTGGAAGCCATTTGAAATGAACAGGCAGTTGATTTCCCATCGTTATGAATACCTTATTTAGTTTCAGCGAATACTGTAAGTGTTAGAATTACATTAGTAAAGTTGTTTGAGTGTTCAAGGATGGATTGAAATATATATACATATTATTTAGGTTATAAAGAATTTGATCTAGGCCAAAACCTAGCCAAACGTTTTCTACAAGGTGTCAAAAAGCATTATAAATTTGGTTTTTTAAAGCTGCTACTTTCTATAGAGTATACCAACCACCACTACTTTTAGACAACTGATAAATCATTTATACCATACAACTGTCATTTAAATTTTATACCTCGCAAATAGCGTTTAGCTTGAGTTAAGTTTAGACAAAATTTTTTATAATACCGGACATTAATAGTTCGTGCCTTTATCCATCACTATGGAGATTTAAATTTTACTACAACTATTACGTAAAAAATTAACTGATTATTACCTTATTTTAATGAATGTTCAAGAAATATATCCAGCTGCGTGAAAATTAAAAAAAGAACAGAAATCAAGTGTTAAGCCTCGTTTACATCTGACATTTATTACATGCGATTTATGTCTGACATTTATTTTGACTAATGTAAACTCCATAGAATATGTGTCTGACACTTGTATATTCACTTGCTGATATTACTCTCGATACTTTTATATACGTTGATGTAAACACTGAATGAGCAATATATTCAGACTCTCCAACACTTGCATCAATTTTGTTTTTCAATTTCATGATAGCGACTGAATGTGGAATAAATCAAATGTCATATATAAATGTATGACATAAATGTACAATGACATATTTTATGTAAACAGTTGATATATTTATTGCAAATATTTAATCCGAGAAGTATCTGACACTTATTTTGTGATATGCAATTTAGTGTCAGTTATTAGACATAAGTATCGTGATATACATAAGTATCCTAATGTAAACGAGGCTTTAAGTTAAATTGTATGTAGAAATAGAAATACTTTATATTTTTGTTTTTACATAATTTTTTTTAAATCCATAATAAATATAACTTAATAAACTTAAATAAATATACTGGCAATGTAAAAATTATTGATTTTATTTTGATGATATCTTCGCTCACAGATGGTCAATCATTTTAAGATTTTGAATAGAGCTTCTAGTAACCTTTTTTTATTTTTATTTTTTACAAAATTTGAGCATACTCTTGAATCTTTTAATTTATCCGAGTAATACCTTAATTCATTTTATATATATTTTAGTATCAAAAAATAAATTTAAACAGTACAACTCACCACCCACGAGTATTTTCCCGATGTTTCGCTAGTGAGGGCTATTTCGAAGTTGTAATTTCCAGGGTAGTCCTCATTTGGTTGAATCATTTTGTTCGACTGTGGGTAGTCGTGACCTGAATAAAACATTTTATACATATTTGCAGGGGGTGCTTGATACAAAGCGACTGTACCTTCGCTGTACATCGAAGTGGGCGGGATGTGTTGTCCGTGGTGGTTTATGTCCATGGCATTTGGTAAGTCCAGCATAACAAAGTTTTTGTTATCAACATCAGTGTCGTTCTAAAAAAAAATTGGGGGACTTAATTTCATTGTATGAATTTTTGGGTACAGAATTAGGGTGACCAGATTTCAAATGATGGAAACCCTGAGACGGGGGAAAAAAAAATGCTCGCCTTAATTTGAACTTTTTTTTTTTAGTTTCTTCACTTACAAAAAAAGAATTTAATTTCAATTTGATGACTGATTTATGGATAAAACATTGAAAACAAAAAAAATATGGTTGATATCCAGAAACCATGAAGCATCATTTTAAAATCAATATATATATTTACCATTTTCGAAGAACACGAATTTTCTTCTTTGAACATAATTTTAAATTTCTTATGTACAAAACAATATGCAAAATCCATAAATATATTATTGATAATTATAAATTAAATTTTTTCGATAATATATTAAATAAATAATATATACATATTATAAATTTTCAACAATAAATAACAATCGGATATAAATATTAATTTTTGAAATACATATATCACTAACTACTTTGGTAAAAGTAAAACAAAATTTGAATAGATGCAACAGGACTACATCTCATTAAGTTTCTACATGTTGTGACAAGTTTTAAAATACATTATGGCTACCTACTTCATGATTCACCAATTCCATGTAAATGATATGTATTATAAAGTGACACAAGTACATATTTGTTCAAAAACAAGTTCAGCATAAGTAGTGAACTGTTTTTGAAACTTTGAATCAGTTGTCTTCATATTTTTTTTAAAATTATTTTAAACGAAAGAATGTAGAATTATGTAAATTAAAAAAATGTTAAGTGTTGGTGCAAATGTGTCAATAAATTAATATTTATTTCTAAAAATAATATATAAAACTTACATTTATGTCATTTAGAATAGTTTCAATAGTTTCTGTGCCACTAAAATTAAAAAAAATCATTATAAAACAAATTTGGTACTTGTCACATTTTTTTATTATGTAGGTATTCCACAATACTTACATTACCCTTTCGCATTCATGGATCATTTCCTGATCAAAAAGCAAAGAATTTTGCGACATCTTATGAAATAATAATAACGAATTGTGAAATAACCCAAACTGAAAAAAATATATAGAGTAAGGTGGGGTAAAACCGCCATTTTTTCACATTGTACGCTGTAAGACCTGAATTTGCCCAAATATTTACGAATAAAAGCCAATTTCTGACATTATAAACCCTTGGCTATATAATTCATTGAGAAAATTTTTGTGTAGCTTGTAATATTATAGAGCTGTAATCGTTTAAAGAAAATGTTAAAAGTGGCGGTTTTACCCCACCTAGTGGGGTAAAACCGCCACTCTAGTTTTTATGTAATAAATGTTAAAAACTTATTGAACAATCATTTTTTTTATTTCAAATGCTTAGAAAATGTTACAAATATTACAAAATAAAACCAAAATGAAAATATAAAAAAAATTGACAGTGACAATTAATTTTCACTGTCCTCGCTGTCTTCAACGTTCACGAGTTTTTTGGGACGACCACGTTTGGAAGAATTTCGGGGGTTTTCGGTTTCGCTTGCTATTTTTGAAGCCTGTTTTAAAATTTTATTTTTTGCTCGTGTAGCCGCAGCCGACATTTGTTTTTGCTTTTTACTGGCACTCGCTTCTTGCTCGGTGCGTAGTGTTTCCATTTCTTTTTCGTCGGTCAAAATTGCCGTTTTACGGCGTTTTCGGCCACGGTTCGTGGGTTTCCGAGGTGCGGCCTTTGGGAAAGGATGCAGATTTTCCAAAACTGCGTCAAAATTAGTTTCTACGTCGTCCTCCTCTTCGACTGTTTCTTCTGGGGTCCTCGGGCGTTGAGGGTCATTTCCTGGGCGATCTCATACTTTTCGGCAACAGTCTGCACCTTGTTGCCCCCTTGAACTTCTTCGATTGCACGTTGAAATATATGTTCAGCAATTTTTCTCTTTTTTCTTTGATAATGGCGAGGCATGATGCTGGAAAAATCATAATTATCGTGTGGTGCTTTTACCCCATCAGTTGCGTGGCGTTTTTACCCCACGCCCATATTTCTGACAAAATCTACGTAATTTGTAAAATATTGCGAATATTGGCAAACTTAGTGTATGTACTTGTTTTGTAGGTTTTTTACTATGAATAGACACTTACCTTACTTTTTTCAAACCGTATAATAGCACTTAATCGAGCGATCTTGAACACGAAAATTTTATGCTTACGTCAAATGAAACAATCACGACTTCATTTCAATTGTAATAACAACGATGCGACAGTCTTACCAACTGCCAAAGTGGCGCATTATTGACAGGAATCTACATTATCGACGGTCGCTCGTTTCAGCGATTCATTAAAATATGAAAGCCAAATGGCGGTTTTACCCCACGGCGGTTTTACCCCACCTTACTCTATATTTTACTTATTTTAAATTTAAACAATTAAAACTAGAAGATTCACCTGTATAATATATTCTTATAATAAACGTTACACAAACTCCAAAATACGGACGCTTTATTCAAAAAATTCAAAATGGGGGAAGATCTTAAGAAAAACGTTTACTTAACGTTTTGTCAAGAATATCGATCATTGAATATTATATATATTAATTTTCTTGCGGTATTCTTCATATTCCAATCACTGAAACTTTGTATATTAATGTATCGTTTTAAAAATACAAAGTTGCTATTTATTGTATTAATTTTTTAAGAAGTAAACTTCCGTTCTAAAAATCCAACTCCTCCGACTTTTATGATCAACAGGTTAAAAACCACCTGCGCCCTTGTTAAAGAAACCTGTTTTTTAAAATGTCCAAATATATTATTTAATAATTGTTTTAAAATAACAAAAACTTATTTTAAAAACACTGTTTTATTTTTTATGTTGCAAATAACTACATAACAAAATCTATTTAACATTTATGAAATAATGTAACTCCTACACTTTATGATAAAAAGCCGGGAAACATGGTAATTTTTTAGGGATTTATATAATTTATGTTTTGTTGGTTTTTGTAAATAAATAACGATAAATATGAAATCAACATTTTGAATAAACGGGATAAACGTTATCTTTTTAATATTTAATTAAGTAAATAATGCAATTTTAATTAGGAAATATTTATTTTGGATTATAATTTAGAAAATATAAAAAGCAAATAAAAAAATTGAAGCGATTTAAAATTATTTAAATTTTAAATATTATTATTATAAATGCAGTATTTACATTAGTTTAATTAAATACAACTTTTCTATTTATGTATTAAAATAAGCAGTTAATAAAAACTATTATATACATACATAAAATCATATTTATATATCGCTAAGTTTAAGCGGTGAGATCGGCCATAAATTACTTATAAGAAATATACTGAAAATATTCAATGGAAATAGAAAATAAGATAATTAAGAAAATAAATAATTCAAGTATATGTAGAATATGTTTAAACATTTTAGATGGGAATTTAAAGAATATATTCGACAACACCCACAACAATGAAGAAATATCCTTAGCAAACAAAATAATGGCATGTACTTCTGTACAGGTAGGTTATAAAAAAATAAACAATCTTGTATTTTTTTGTATTTGTATTTAACAAAAAACTTTTCAGATAACAAATAACGATGAAATGCCACCTTCTGTATGTAATATCTGCTATCATAGGATTAATGATGCGTACGAACTGAAAAAATTGTGTGAAAAATCAGAAGAAATATTAAGAAACCAGTTAAAATCACAAAAGTATACAATTTTTAATAACAATGAAGAAAATATCGAATGCAAGAATGGTGATAATGTTAGAAATAAGTTGATAAATGATATAACTCCTCAAGACAATTATGAAAATATAGATTTTCCATGTACGTACTCGAAAATTAAAGAAAATTTTGATGTATTTGATTCGTGTAATATTTGTAATGAAAACTTTGCAAGAAATGATCTATTCACACATTTAAAAACTCATACACAATTTATTTGTAATTTCTGTCAAGTGCCAAAAGGATTTTTGATTTTATCTGAATTAAAAAATCATTCAAAAGAGCACCAAGTATCACATTTTAATTTTGACACAAAAAATAATGAATTTGAAAATGTAAATAACAAAGCAAGACATCAAGAAGTATCAAAATTTAATTTTAGCATTGAAAACAGTTCAGAAGTTGAATTTTTCCCATCAAAAAGTGGAGAAGATCATTCAAATAAAAAATTCGTATGTACCATATGCAATAAATCATATTTCAAACAGAAAAATCTGACATCACATATGGGAATGCACACAGGACAAAAGCCTTTTAAATGTTCTGTATGTGGAAAATGTTTTACGCAAAGTAGGGCGCATGCTTGCCACATGAGAACGCATAAAGAAATTATGGGAATAAAAAACAAATGTACGACGTGCTACAAAGTAATTCCAGATGCAGCAAAGCTTGAAGAGCATATGAAAACACATAGTGGTGAAGCTAAAAGCCACGTTTGTAATGTTTGTGGAAAACGGTACAGCAATTCAGGGAATTTAGCTTCACATATTCGACTTCATACAGGTAATTATTTAATCTGTGTTTTGATAATGGGAAGAGATTATTAAATGGGGTTTATTATTGAGCACGAGCGATTTTGAAATGGTATATAGTATAATTATTTAAAATGGCTTTATTTAAATCCAGGTGAAACACCATATGCCTGTAATATTTGTGACCGCAAGTTTGCACAGTCGAATGCGCACTCGTACCACATGAAAACACACTCAGGGGAGAGGCCGTTCCAGTGCGACGTGTGTCCGAGGGCCTTCACGACCAATGGCCAGCTAGTGAACCACAAGCGGTTACATACCGGAGAGAAACCTTTTAAATGTAGTGTGTGCTGTAAGAGGTTCACTCAGAAAGTAGCTCACACTATACATATGATGGTTCATACAGGTAATGTTTAATTTTCTTGTTATTTTTTAGAAGCTAGGATAGTAATAAAATTAGAGAAATGAAGCAAATTTAATTAATTTGGGATATATTCAGTTATATCTAGTATTAAAATGAGTGAAAAACCTTTTTTTTAATTGTTGAGTCAATATTATATTGTTAATTCTGATAAAATGAGTGCACCAATGTTTGACAAACAAATGTTCTTTAAAATTTTTTAAGGTCACAAACCTCATCTATGTAACGTTTGTGGAAAAACATACTCACAGAACAGCCAGTTAGTCGAACATATGCGAATTCATACAGGATCTTTTGCCCAATGCAATATATGTGGAAAATCTTACACCACAGTTGGAAATCTTGCTGCACATATGAAAACTCACACAGGAATCAAACCTCACGTGTGTTCTGTGTGTAATAAAGGATTCTACGTCGCCAACAAGCTTGCCAAACATATGAGAACCCATTCCGGTGATAGACCATTTCAGTGTAATGTCTGTAATAAAAGATTCACGAGTACTGATGTATTGAATGTACATTTAAGAATACATACCGGTTTAAAACCATATAGATGCCAAGTTTGTAGTAAATTCTTCACAAATAATTCTCAGTTGACAAGCCATATGAAAACACATGAGAATTATAACAATAAGCATTTTTCATGTACTGTGTGTTTGTTGAATTTTAATACGTATAGTAGTTTGGTTGAACATTCACAGTTTTGTAGTGAAGTGACAACTGAATTATTGTAAGATTTATTTGTGATATTTATTATTTTAATAAAGAGTATTCGTTTTTTATTTCAACAATTTAAATATTTGAAAATTCATCTACAGCTTTATATTTTAGTTTTTTCGATGGCAAATAGTTGGTAGGTAGTAAGATATCGAAATTAAAGAAATCTGTATAATATAGTTCTCACTATAGTCGTATAGGTGGCGATAGGATTTAAATTAAATCGAGAACGGAATTTTTTGTAAAAAGTGTGTAAATTGTGATAATTGTGTGGAATTTAAAATTACTTTATGTAATTTTGTTTTAATTAACTGTGATGGTTTTTGTAAAATTTTATATTGACAATTAAAGGCTATTTTAAAATGCAACGAACATGAAACATTTTAAAATTACAATAATGAAATTATTTTGATTGTTGAAATGTATTAATTATCAATTATAAATTATGAATGTTATTTAATATGTTTAAACATAATTTAATAAATTCTGTCATGTCAAATCAAGTTAACAAATGTTATTTATATTACCCTTATAATGTATTGTGTTTATAGAATATTTAAAAAGCCGTATACATTTTTTATTTCTTTATATCGTTCGTGGATAGTCAATATTCTTTATTCATCGCGCTGTCAGCTAGTTATGCGGGTTATACAATTGGTAATTTAGTTAAATTGTGTTCTAACCTTAGAGGGCAACCTACATTAATGCATTCTAAATGCATATAAAACCATTATTATACGTCAAATTTTTAAAAAGATATGGTACATCTGTGTGTGTCGTGTGTATCTTTTCCGTCTTCTTGAATAATAATATTATAACAATTGAACGTATTTAAGTTAGTTTACAGTGGTACTTAAACATTATAAATATGTAGTATGTAAATTTGTTTAAAATGGGTAACATGAATCTAATTTATTTATTTATGTGTTTCTCTGTTACCTCATATTACAAGTTAGCAACTAAATAAACAATTATTTAACGAGGGAAATAAAAAAATTATATTTATGAATAAATATTTTATATATTTTTCATTATGGGCTATACTTCAATAAAATATATGATACAGTTAGATGAGGTTTGTAGGATCACACATAGAGGTGAATGATTGTAAATAAAAAACTAGGGATCAAAAAACAATCTTATGCCCGCTATTATAAAGAATTTTCTTAAGTGCAAATGCAAATTAGCTTCCAGCTAACGTTATCTGCTAGGTATTAAATATAAAAACATACTCTGCACAGATGTAGCGAATGAAATCGTACACATCATAACCTTGATGCATGCACGATAAGTACAATCAGCGACTTAAAATAAGTGCTGCAAAGTGTACCTCATAAAATGAATAGCATTTATATTATTATACATTTATTACCACTGCTTTAAAATATCTAGCAATTTCATAACAATTTGACACCTAGTAGATAGCGTTAGCTGGAAGCTGATTTGCATTTGCACTCAAACAAATTCTTTATAATACCGGGCATTTGTTTTTTTTCCTGAATATAAGGGGCGCTGAAAAAGGTCCTTGCCGAAGGCATAAGAAACTAGTTACGTTTCTAGAATTACAAAAGTCTACAATCCACCCCTGTTTGGTCTGCCCCTTATGTATAAAATCGTCCATAGAACTCTTGATTATTCCGAATCAAGATAAAATCAACGGGATCAAGTTTTATATGTGTATGTGTGTGTGTGTGTTTTGTAATGGTAATGGGGGGGGGGGTATACTATGTTGGGGCGGGGGTGGCGACAGTCTGCCGCCGCCACTTGGAGGTGGGGGAGGCGTCGCGGCGGCAATGAGGGCGAACTTGAGGTAGGGTGAATGTGTGTTAGTGAAACCTGGGCTCTCTGTGGTAACTGGTTCAAATGTGTCTACGATTGTTAACCCTTAAGAATATAAAGCTATTTTAATTTTATTTATTATTAATTTTACAATAGATACATCAGTAGTAGGTATCACACAGATTCATTAATGAATTTCAGGAATTTATTAATTTTTTAACTCTTAAAAATGAACTTTTGTGAAGTTTCACAAAAGTTTTTTTTTTTAATTTCATGATTTTTAATTTGAGGTAAGTATATAATACCAGAAATTAAGTTAATACATTTTTTGGTTTAGCTTCAGGATTACATTTAATATGTTTGTTTATTATTTTAACAATAAAAAGAAAATGTCAGATATCCATATTATATTCATTTTTTTGAAATTTGACTTAAGTATACACCAATTTTTAAATAATGGTTCATATTTTTTATTTTCTATTTTATAGATTTTATTTATTGTAATGATATAAAGATACATACTACATGAGAATGAGGTTTCTAAAAAATATACTACACACCGCTGAAGCCTCATTTTAATCTGCAATTTTAATCATACATTTTTTAAACATACTTAATTTTACCATTGTATACAAATACAAATATACGTATACACCGGGGTGGGTGGAGGTAATGAATTAAGAGGGGGAAGTGTTATAGACAGACGGACGGACGCCACAGTGGTTCTCTAGGCGCCGTGCCAAACCAGACGACGCAGTTTGAAGCGCAGTGCGTGCATACCGGTTTACTCCTCCTCTCTGAATTTTGTTTACATCGATGAATTTTTTTTAAAAATGATGTAATTTTTATTTTATTTTTAACTTTATTTTTTATTTTTGACTTTAGTTTGACCTATATAAATATGAATTATAAGATATATTTTATCTGATCAAAAAATATGGAAAAAGGGAAAATAAAGTATTTTTCAGTTTTCCAGGGTATTTAAAAAAATAAGTATATTAATTAGTAAGTTAATATCGTACATTGGGTCGCTATTTAATTTACTTTATCGCAGCTATTATCAGTAGAACATTTGACAGGAAGGAAAGCCGCAATGAACAAAATATAAGAGGTAATTACAGTTCATAGAAAATGATAGTGTCTTAAATAGAATTGAGAAAGATAAATTCATATTAATTATTAACATGGACTTTTAGAACTAGAGGGGAAATGTAACAAATAAACAAATGTAAAAAATAAAATTAGACCCCTCTCCATCTTTAACACTGACTAAAAATATCTTTTTAATGATTGAGTTGTCCAGTCTTGGACGTTTTAATAGCAAGGTGTACTGTTTTTTTGGGATTAAATCAATTTAATTACCAAAATTTTAAATTATAGCCTTTAATTTAGTTTATGTTTTTTTTCTCCAGTAATGGGCAAAGTAAAATTAGTAATGGGCCACTATACAGGTAGAAAAGTGACTTGGGCCAAGAAAATCTTGTTTTATATATAACGAAAACAATATTTTCTTAATATAAGAATGTATTCTTAATCCAAGTATATTATTGTTTTCGTTCAACAATATTTCTTTAAATGGAAACAACAATTTTCTGGATTAAGACTATTAAGAGTATATTCTTAAATTAAGAAAATATTTTTTTCGTTATATAAAAAACAAGGATTTCTTGGCCCAAGTCAACTTTTCTACCCGTGTAGTGATGGACACTTGTTAATGATTAAAAAATGATAAGTACTACGACACAAAAGTAATAAAATTAAAATTTGAAACAAATGAAAGCAGATGCTATGCTAATATAATTAATAAATAAATTACATCCGCGATATTTAAATGTCAACCACTTTGACACCCATTGGCCAATTATCATCAAATTAAGCTGTTTTACAATTAAGTGTCTATAGATTATGATTCAGTAATGACAGTAATCAAATATCAACAAATATTTATAATTTAGTACATTAAATTAGTAAACAAGTGTCCAACACAGGGGTATAGTCTGACACCAGGGGTTATTTTAGTGTGTATTTGTAGCTTGTTTCTGCAGTTCTAAATATGAAAACTACAGTTGTAAAAGCTAATTTGTGTAGTTGAAAAATTGAAAGTACGAAGAAGGAAAAATATAAAAAATTGTAATATAAAGCAAAAAAAAAACAGGCTTGGGGTGGGGTGAGACACTTTAGGTCCACACAATCAACTTCCCGACACAGTATGATTATAAATACTTGAATACTAATTATTTATTGTTTCCGTATAGTTTATGTGAATATTTTTTTAATATGCATATGAAAATTGGTCAGAAATAAAACTCATGTAGACTTATTTATTAGTATTTAAAATTCAAATTTTGAGAGTGGTTTTCACCTTTCACCCCTTCTATGGCTGTTTAGGCACGTATAACAAAAAAATACTGAAATACATTTTTCATTATTTGTATTGTAGAATATTTATAAATGCTAAGTTTTAAGTAAATCCGCGACCAAAAAAAACTTTACACCCCTTTTTACCCCCTTAGGGGTTGAATTAACAAAAAAATATTGAAATACATTTTTCATTATTTGTATTGTAGAATATTTATACCAAGTTTCAAGATAATCCAACAAAAAAAAAACTGTACCACACACAACAGATTCCAAATTTAAAGACAAACATCATCGGTTATCTTTTTCTATCAAGTTTAATATATTTAAATACTAAAATTCGGAATATCAAATATTTATTGCGCCATAAAATTTACGTATACAATTTTCAATAGATTACATAATAATTTAATTGCACAAAAATATATGAGTACCTATTATAAACGAAGAGTAGTTCTTTATTTAGCAAATTAATTTCAAAATATCTGTCTTTGTTTGATACATGGAGAAATGATTTAAATATTATAATAATCAAATGGGAGGAGCCTACTAAGTTTGTGATAAACGAAAATGAATACAAACTGCAAGACCATTAATGCAGGCGACTGTACATACATACACACACAGGCATCTTTCTAAAAATGGTGAAAATTTACTATAGTGACCTTAAAACATACAAATATGTTGAAATTTTTGATTTTGATTTTCGGACCGATTACAATAACTTCCAGTTGGGAAGTTAAAAAAATTGCAGTTGAAATTTTTTTCTTAAAATAACCCCTGTCCGACACTGGTGCTAGTATCTTACGTAAAATTAATTATGTATTGTTAAACCCTTTTTACTGTTTTAGTTTTATTAGAGAGTGAAAAAATTCAAAAGCAAATGTAGTCGGCATATTATAAGCATTAAAACAATTGGTTAATTGTACACATAAACATGTATGTGTACCTTATTTGGGGTATGAGAGGGGTGTGTTTAGTTGTTCCCCCTTTTTGCACTGACACCCTCAATGCGGCCACCCTTCTCGTGTTTCTGCTACACTGACTGGGGTGGCAATCCGCCCGAGTGCTGCTGTTTCTTACATAATTGTAGCAGGTTCACCGATCTAACAAAGATTTATACACGCGTGGTGGCGTTCATGTGCGTTGAATTTTTTATTTGGGAACGATTTATATGCTTTGAAGAACCGATAGAGCTGACCATATGAGTGGTTTTCGTTCACGATGGTTGCATGAAAAATGTCACGTTCATGCTCGCTCGCTCACGAGTTAAATCATTTAAATCATAGGTGTCCATGCAACCTTTTGAACCTTTTGGGCCACATAGCATAAACCCAATTTACTAAGGGCCACAAGCCAGAATACATATAATATAAAATAAAAACTGGGGATTTTTTTGTAGTTTCAATGCATTTATTATTTATTTTTATATATATCTTTTTTTTGATTATCCTCGCGGGGGACAAGCTTGATTTAAATCAGGCTTGTGTCGTATTTAAATTAATTTCTAAATATTTGTACAGAAATTAATCTCTTGAATTTTTTTAAACGGTAGATACGTTTCACAGAAAACCGCATATAAAAAAATCGAACAAAAATCTTACATTGTAAAATTAGGAATACGTAAAAACGTTAAAATATACTAAAAATAGCATAAAAAAGTATTTGAAAATACAAGAAAATAGAATGACTAGAAAAAAGAAAATTGATCTGAAAATCTGTAACACAAAAAAAGTATAAAAAGTTGTAATATTGGTTGAGTATAGTCGAAATTCAAATTTTTGAAATTTTCTGCTTACCAGTTTTTTTTATTTATTTGAGCTTGAATTTTGGGTTTATGTTAAAGTGTGCGATACCAAAAAGCGACCTATGTATATAGCATTGTAGTATTGGTTGAGTATAGTCAAAATCCAAATTTTTGGAATTTTCTGCTTACTAGTTTTTGTTATTTGAGCATGAATTTTGGGTTTAGCCAACTTGGAAATTCAACCTAAACCCAAAATTCAAGCTCAAATAAAAAAAAACTGGTAAGCAGAAAATTCCAAAAATTTAGATTTGACTATGCTCGACCAATATTACAATGCTATATAGGTCGCTTTTTTGGCTCCGTACTTTTTTTTGTGTAGCTGTGTTATTGATACATATTTATAAAATTTTAGTAAGACATTAAGTTTTTGTTTTCTGAAATCAGAATATTAGCGGGCAGTATTGATTTATTTTGGGCTCAGGGCCGTAACTACAGGCTCGGGGGCCCTGGGGCAAGAAGAGACCGAAGGCCCCCCAAAATATGAAAAATTGAAAAAAACATTTTTTGATCCATACTTGGAAATGTACCACTTATTTGTAATTTAGATTTTAATGGCGACCTTTTTTTATTTTTTTGGTCGACAATCAAGTTTTTTATGTAATTGTACATTTCCTATTAACTTTATTTTCATGAATAATAAATGTAAAATTCAAGTTCGCAACGAAAAAAAGTCATTAAAATCAAAATTTGTGTAACATTTGTATAACAACCAAATAAAAATAAAAGTTTTACCCTGCCGCGGGGGCCCCGGGGCACTGCCCCGGCTACCCCGGTGGTAGTTACGGCTTTGTGTGGGCTTCTTTATAATTCCGGGCCTACAGAAATTGAAGATATTCGCTTAGATTTTTGAAGAGTGTGTTTGTATAAACAATGTATAACTTAATTATAATGCAGTCGTGTCGAATGATATATTTTATAGTCGGCGATAGCTACGGTAGAATTTTAATATAGCTGTGGTATTTCCCCAGCCGGATGTTCTGATATACAGTGTTACAAAACTGTCGTACTTTCCTTGTATATTATTTTCAGTTGTTTAAATCCTAGACGAGTGCCACTTTCACTTTTGGTATTATTTTAATTGTTGGGTTTTTCGGAAAGTGTAGCGGTTTTTCAAGTTTATATAATACTTAATTAATATGCAATATTTGGAAACTGGTAAACATTATTACATTGAAAAATAGGCACTCTATTTTTAATTAATAATAAGGCTTTTTCAGTTTTATGTATTTTAATTTTTTTTTGTCTATTAGATTATATTATCCCTAGTAAACTAAAACCATTTCAATGAGATCTTAAACCTAATTATAATATTATTAATATATTTATGAAAAGTCGATACGAAATGATGTGACTTTAGGGCCTTGAGGCTTCACGTACTTCTGTGGTAATCCACCATTACGATGTTAGCTGAACAATACTGTAATTTCACAGTGGAAGGGTCGCGATGTAACTAGACATGAATATAAATAACTGCAGTGTCAAAACGGCGCATCGTCGGGGGATTTCCCGATGATCGTGAAAAAAATTGTCAATTTGTCTTATAGTGAAGTTGGGTGCGCGCCAAAAACTAAACACATGTTAGGAGGGTTTATAATAATTCAGAATATATTTTTAGATTTAATAATTTTGTGTATATGGAAAGATGTACCTACCTAATAAAATAATTAACTTTTGGTCAATTTGATAAATAATGAATATAGTGACTAAAATGAATTAAAAAAGATTACGGGGGCTCGTAAATTAACTTCTAGAGATGTAAATTTATGAATTTATTTCCAGTGGGGTAAGTACACAAACGAGGCAAGTGCATTAACGGGTTCCTTTTATTATAATACGAATGAAATTGTAGTAGCTAATATGGAGTGAACTACTAAAAGTTAATACCAACTTCTCGACATAGATTTCGGACAATGAATGATGGTTGTATCCTAATTTTTATCAACCAGAACATGGTACATACATAACTTTGAGGTACCCATAAACGTGCAATAATTCTTCAGGAAATTTTATATTATGTGTTGTTATTTTTGGTAACTATAAAGAATATTGATTAAAGTACACATTAAATAAATAATTTGTCTTAATTTTTTGAAATTTATTGAGAAAAACACTAGTGGGGTATTGCCCCGTAGATAGGTTGAAAAAATAATCTAATTGTAAATGTATTATATTATCTTTTTATGTCCGGTATTATAAAGGAGCTCGCAAAATTTGTTAGCTTGCAAGCACTCTAAAATGGGGTATTAATTCTGTACTAATATCTATGGATTAGCTATGGAATTTAGAGCAGTGATACTTCAACTAATTGTAACACAGTTGGTGACTTTGACCGTGCAAAATAATTTTCATAATATAATATGGTGTTTACAAACATATCACGCGTGCGCGAAACTTGTCAAACATTTCATGAAACTTAAAAAGAACTGTCAGATACGTTTGAAACCTCATTTGGAAGTGCTTGCAAGCTAGCAAATTCGTTTATAATACCGGACATTAAAGATTTGAATATGGCAATGAAATATAATAATTCCAAAAATAAAACTAATGAACATGAATAAAAATTCATGGTTAAATAATGTAACATACACCATTAATTATTTTCAAAGTTGATTTTTCAAATTAGTATATATATATTTCACAACTCGTATGTAAATAACAAGCAAATAAAAATAAGAAAAAATACGTATAGTAGGTAAAGATGATAAAATTAGCTACTTTGTGTGCATGTGTATATGTGCGTGTGTGTGTGTGTGTGTGTGTGTACGCGAACTTGTCTAGACAAGTTTACGGGGCCCTGTCGAAACATGTTCACCGTTATTGCACAACGTACCACGATACCCTATACAGTGGTATATGTATACATTATACATATTATACAAATGGGTATTGCATGTATTGTACAATATATTTTTATATGGATTGGATACCTATCAAAGATAAAGAATTAATTAAGTAACCGCTAAAGATATACTCTTTTAGGACATTCAGTAACCTCATCTGCAGTTAGACTGCAACTATAATAAAAATCATAGACATAGAGAATGGACCATGCATCTGACTCGAAAACAGAGTCGTGTCAAAAGAAAGAGATAGAAACAGGTTTGAAATATACTTGTCCTTTTTTAAACAGGAGTGTAACTATTTCATTCTTGGCCCCGAACATTAAAAATATTCATAGATATATATAAAGAGGTTAAAAAACAAAAAATAATTAACGTTATCAAAAAATTTTATTAAAAAAAAAAACAATTATTGATTTCTAAATAATATAAGTTTTTAATTTTTTGACCCAATTTTAATATTTGTTAAGGAAATCAACCTCATCATTTTGTAGCAACCACATGGGAATTGATTTAAAACTATTTTTTATTAATATACATATATTTAATATTTTTGGTAGCAAAAATGTTATTTTCCCGGAATATCCGTCCATAATTTTGCAAATTACTATCAGATCAATTGATGCTTTTTTTTAAATTTCCTTGATGAAATATGAACCATTATACATAGTATGTATGTTTAATGTTTATATTATTTACTTTTATAATAAAAAACTTATTGCACAAAAATCACAAGATAGATATACAAAAATATATCGGATAGAAATACTACCCTGAACTATAGTAAGCTACCAATCAGATTCTTAGAAAAAAAGATAGATATATTCCAAACTACACTGCATCTCTCTCTCACTTTTTGAACAGATGTTACACCATTGTGTTAATACAGAATGTACTGTCCATTCTCTATGTCTATGATAAAAATAATAATTTCAAAGGTAAGTACACGGTGGATTTTAAAAATATATTTGTTTTAAAAGAAAAGTCGGGTCATTTATGTGGATCTTGGCTTCTGAGTGTAAGCCGCGTCAATTTGGTCGTATTATCAGCCAATGTTTCGTCACACATTTCTCGTAACCAAAACCAAGCCAGAATCTTTTGGCAGAGTATCGAATTTTGGATTTAGTCTGTATAGAAACTAAATGGCTAAAATCCATATAGATAACAATCACTTCTGTTAATTGAACTGGAAACACCTCGTAGAAAGAGTTGCTTTATTAGTGAGCGAATTCTTTAGTATAATATCTATAGGGCATTAGAAAATTAACATATTTTTATGACATATTGTAAACATATACATATATACACCAATATATAATATTATATTCGTACTTACTTCGGTCCATTGTCAGTAGTTTTTTTAAGTTTACTCGGAACAAATAAGCAGAGAAGCATTCTAAAAATTATCTAAATTAATTGGTATTGCCTGTAGAACGTCGCATAGACTCAAAAATAGGGTTGTCAGAAACTTAAGATGTAAAAAGAGAACAAAAAGATGACTTTTATTTTGTATTATTTTTTTTAATTAACTTTTGTTATAGTTGTGTTTTACATATAAGTACGTTTAAACAAAAACTACTTCAATATTTATTCACTGTTACCGGTAAAGGCGGACTAAGAAAAAATAGGGCCCTAGGCAAGACCCCATTAAAAAAACAAAATCCCAAATAATTTTTTTAACAAATTTTCCAGAAAAAAAAATAACAATTAAATGTTGTTTTTAGGTTCTTTTTAGTTTTTGAGTAATATGTAAAATTGTAGATGTAGTTGTTTAAAAATAAACATACAGATTTTCTGAAGGCGAAATTATTAAAACTAGTATGGCTTATGGTTGAAATTCGACCAATATTTTACCTGCCTTAACGGCAATATACACACATGATTTTTTTGTATGCATATATATGGCGCAGTACTTCACCTAACCTAACTGCTTTTACAAAAAAAATGAGTATTGCTATGCTGTTAAACGATGCGAGGGGAAATCATGTGTGTATGTTAATTTTATTTTACCTGCCTGAACGGCAACATACACATATGATTTATAAAGTGACATTTAAAACGCCAAAGTGACATTTAAAACGCCAAAATGACACTTAATATATCCAATCAAATATCAATTTAGAAAAACAAAACACGAATTTTTAAAATTAATTTAGATAAATCTTTGTAAGGGAATATTTTACAACAAACGTAGTAGACCCATATTATAGGAAATTTAATTCTCTACAAAAAATATTCTATAAAATTTTCTCGTAACATGTGTCGTTCTTGAGATATCTTGAAAAAAAAATATTTTGGGGTGTCACCCCTCCCCCTTACACACGATTTTGATGATTTTGAAATGGGACCGTCCTCAAACCAAACCCAACCATCCGACCAAGTTTCAATAATATCGGTTCAGTGTTCAGTGGTTCATGAGTTATGCGTGTGACAAGGATTCAGGGGACAGACGGACGGACGGACACACGGACACACGAACACACGGACAGACAGACAGACACGGAACGAAAAGTGTTTGTCTTGACGTGAAACGGATAAATAAATTTAAAATTTTGAAATTGGAGAACTTTTTTTTTGTCTCAATCTGAAACGATCACATAGCTTCTCGTATCTTCGATATTGCGAGGAAGCAAAACAAAAAACGTAAGACAATTTTCGATGTTCATGTATTAATATATAGATTTTTATAAGGTACAGTATGTCGATCACATAAATAATTTCATGATGAAATATATCATATTTTAATCAATTAATTATAAAATAATATAAACCAATAAAAAATTCACAGATCTTAATAAATAAGATGAAGATAGTCGAAATAAAGGCCTTTTTTTAAGACACTTGCTTTACAAAACGAGTATCATGTAAAAGTAAGCGGCAAGGGTCGACATTGGCAATTCAGCAATAAAACACCCCTCTATCAAACTATACACCGCTATCAATGGGGTGGCGCATACTTGGGGGTGGATACATGGGCGTCACAAATATATCTATATGTACATTGTACAATACATATTATATATATGGTATATTATATAATATTTATCTATTGATAAAAACATAAAAAACATTTATATTAAATTATTGTCAGGCTTGTTGTTTCTGGTATTTTTGAAAAAGGCCTGCGTAGGTACTGATAAAATTAATTTAAAATTTAACATAATTTTAATTTAAATATCTGGAAATTCAAAAACTGTTTAAAATACCAATAGGTTTCATAGACAACATTAAAAAATTCAAGTGTTCAATTGTTTAATAAATATAATAATAATACAATTTCTTGTAGGTGTTAATCTCACATATTATAGTGCAAAATGTAGATAATTAACAAAACTGATTGTTTGGGATATACATATTTTTATATGATAACATATTGTAAATATATGATAATATACTGGTATTGTACAATGTTGGTACTTGGTACCTACTTATACGACGTATTATTGTACATTTTTAGGCCCTGTTTGTATAATGGTAAATATTTGAGGTCTTTTTAAAGTTTGTATTATTTTTTTTATAATTTCTTTTGTAGCAAATAAATATATTTATGAAAATTATACGCATATTAAAAAATTGCACAATATTGCAATATATTGCAAAAAGTAAAAACTATGCATATTATTGTATACGTACCTATGTATTATTTATGTACTTACATACATACTAATATTATAAATGCGAAAGTAACTCTGTCTGTCTGTCTGTTTGTTACCTATTCACGGCTAAACCGCTGAACCGATCTTGATGAAATTTGGCAGAGAGATAACTTGCATCCTGAGGAAAGACATAGGTTATCCAGAAAAAATGATAAGATAAAAAAAACATCTGCCAAGTAAATACACAGTGCTTCCTCGTGCTAAATTCAGTAAAGGTACTTAGTTAATTATTGAACAATTTAAATAATAACCGATAGTGTTTAGATAAATTGCCTGGAATTGGTTCACCATTTAATTTTTATACAGTATTACTAAAAAATATTAGTTCGAAATTTTTCTTAAGACACACCTGATTATTTTTTCGTATATTTTTAATTTTTTGACAATTTTAATCTAAATTTAAAGTTATGCAAACGTCAAAATGACATTTAAAAAATAAATTGAGATTAATCTTTATAAGGGAATATTTGACAACAAACGTTGTATACCCATATTATAGGAAATTTAATGTTCTATAAAAAATATTCTATAAAATTTTCACGTAACATGTGTCGTTCTTGAGATATCTCGAAAAAATAAATATTTTGTGATGTCACCCCTCCCCCTTACACACGATTGTGACGATTTTGAAATGGGACTGTTCTCAACCAAGACCTAACCATCCGACCAAGTTTTAATAATATCGGTTCAGTGTTTCATGATTTATGCGTATGACAAGAATTCAGGGGACAGACGGACACACGGACAGACAGACAGTCACGGAACGAAAAGTATTTGTCTTGACGTGAAACGGAAAGATCAATTTAAAATTTTATAATAATTAAATAAATTATACATTTCCAATGGATAGGAATAAAATAGAGTTTTGCATTCGCATATAAAAGCAATATAAAAACTTGATATTTTATATCGATCAAATCATAAAAATCGTTTTGGGCGCCTATGAGGTAAAATATTTGGGGTGAATATAAATGTTACATCAGTCAGCTGGGCAGAGACCGACCCCACATATAAGCACTATGGGTGAGGGTGGATACAGGACCATGTGTGTATATGTGGGAGGAGGCGGGGGTGAAAGACAGAGACAAGACGTGTGGAAGGATTTTACAATGCACGCTCTTTGAATATACAAGTAACTTGTATGTTTGATGTAAAAAGAAATTTTTGTTTTTTATTATACAGAATACAGATGAGATGACATAGTTTTTTATTATGATGTAGATTGTAGATCATTGCCAAATAATGTTTATAAATAAATGTTGAAAATTTAACATGTATATAATAACGCACTTATGATGTAGTTACCATGTTTGCATTTGTTAATTTATGATTTTTTAACGATACTTAGGTAATATTTATTCACATTTAGTCGATATCTAAATTCTTAATCTATTTTACTAGTACTGATAACATTATATTTTTGGTGTTTTTGGATAGTTTATGCCCAATTTCATCAATCTACGTTACCATTATATTTGTAGTGATAACTTGGTATCCTCATTTGTTAAATAGCAAACGCTGGGCTCTGATTGGTCTATTTGGAGATTTACATGGCTGTTAGAAATAACAGACTTTGGTGAAAATGGATATAAATCTATTACATTTTTTCTTACATTGAAAAATAATAGATAAGTAATTAAAAAAAAAAATACATAGTACTAGCTGACTCTGCAAACGTTGTTCTGCCCAAAAATAATTTGTTTAAAAATCAGACCATTAATACATATTTTCGTAAATACTTGGACTCCAACACCACCTACCGGATCCATTTTTTGTAAAAATATTTATTTCCACGTAACTAACATATATTCTGAATATGAGCCAAATCAGACAATGAATACAATTTATCGAAATATCTCGACCCCGCAGCGCCCTCTAACGGCTCCAAAAAAGATAAACATCAGAGCATCAAATGAATATATGGTGTAAATATGGCTTCGATACGTCCAATGGTTTGGGCGTTACGTACATATGCATTAATGTTTTTATGTATTAAGATATAGTTATGTTAAAATTATTATCAAAGTTCTACGTATAGTTTTTGATGCTACACGAAACTAAAGTGTAATATTTTTTACAATTTAATAATAAAATGTCACAATACAATCGATTGAAACAAAATATACTTACACGTAAATATTGAATTGGCACGCGATTTAGGGTACAATACATAAAACATAGGGTGATTATATAGTTAATATTTGTTTTTAACCCTTAAATACAGAATCAAATAAGTTTACATTTAACCTCTCGAACTTCTTAAATAAACACTGAGTACGTTTACACAGCGCTGTTATTCCGGTTTTACTGTAATCGGTGTAGTAAAACCGGGTATTAAAAATGAACGTAGATGGCGCATTACACCCGACATAACTAATCAGGTTTAGTTATTCTAGCATAGCTAAACCCAGGCCCGGATTTACCATGTAGGCAGAGTAGGCAGCTGCCTAGGGCGGCAAGAATTGAAGGGCGGCAAATTTTGGTGGAAACTTTGAAAACTCGTTATATTCGTGGGAATTGAATTTGATTTTGATTCCATTATCGATGAGTTTGCCATCCGAAAATCGAGACGTAAAAATTTCAACCCATAAGCAATAATTTCTCTATACATGTAACTCAAGCATGACAAAAAAAAAGGTCTTCAGTTTTTATGTTTCCTAATGTAACTTTATAAAATTTAAAACTGACGCAACCAAAAAAAAAGATCCTAAGTTTTATATTTTGACATCTATGACTTAAACTGTTAGTTTTGAGAAGGGGGGGGGGGCGGCAATTTTCGCAACTGCCTAAGGGCGGCAAATTTCTAAATCCGGGTCTGGGCCTAAACCGGAATAGAGACGGTATAAAGACGCATGTAAACTGCACGGACATCGTTATATCTATTTAGTCAACCCCAAATAAGTATCTACGGAGTATATATCATATTAATATTTAAAAAAGTGTCGTCAGTTAAAACACTTGAAACGAAGAGATGGAAAATAAAAAAAAGCGTGATCCGTGGGACGTAGAGGAGACGAAGTATTTTTGGGATTTCTTGTTGATATGCTATCGAGTTCGATAGCGTATCAACAAACTTGTGTAAACAGCATCGCTTAAAACGGTTTAACTACATCGGTTACAGTAAAAAAATTATTTAATAGCTTATTATTTCATACATGGGTGGATTAAGGATCTATTTGATTCCGAGATTTTTTTTTAATTGACCCATTTACTGTAAAGATATATGTATGTATATTTATTCTTGTTTAATGGTAAAAACTAATTTTTTGAATCGTTAACCCTTTAGAGCTTGCTCGAATAGTCTCTTTTTATGGCAGGGTCCAATAATTTTTTAGAGGATGATTTTTCATTTTATAGTTTTTCTCTAAATTTGTGATAAAAAAAATCTGGATGATATTTTTTACATGATAATATCTACTTCCCTATTATTTAAATAAAATAAAAATAGTTAGGTACACAGTTGTTAAATATTAGACGTCGTTGTATTTGCCATTTAAAATCAATCTATCAAATCTTTGCTTAACCCTTTGAGTACCGAACTATTTTTTTCCTCAAATTAGTTATTTTACCTACCAGACCGAAGCGAATATAAATCCCGACCGTTAAGCAAATCTGTGAAGGTGATTTTTAATCTGCTCGTGGGACGTATTGTCCCGGTGGGACTTAAAGGATTAACCGTTGCATGGATAAAAGAAAATGTAAAATTATTATATTATTATATTATAAAATATATATAAATTATTATATTATAATATACATTTTTAGGGTTCCGAAGAAACCCTATTAATTCAAAGCAAAATATCTCGTAAACTATATAATATAAGCTAGAAACTTGAAATTTTTCCTGAACATGTAAAATGATGCCCTCTAGTAAAATAATTTTTCAGAGGGGGGGGGGGGGGAGGCACTGAGGAGCTAAAGCTAGGTAATATTTATATTTTTTTATACCAATACGTAAAAATATATAACCAAACCAGCGGAATTTGATCCTTTATCTTATTTTTTTCTAAATTAAATGGTGCCTTCAGGGGGCTTTAAAGCAAATTAAAAAAAAATTGTATATCAAGACGTGTGAAGTATCAAAATGTAGATCTCAATCAGTAGAATTGCTCCTATTTTTTTATTTTTTTCTAACTCAAAAATAGCGCCTGTAAGGGGCTAAAAGCAGTATTTTATTTTGTCAAGGTATGTAAATAATTAATTTTATTTATTTTTATGTTTTCCTTTACCGATATTGGCAGGGAAGGGGGGGGGGGGGGTTGACTATATAAATTCATAAACACTCATTCTTTTTAATCTTATCATATATGTATATACAAGTGTACTTAATTTTTTTATCCAAATTTAGTTAGAACGACCAAATCGGCATACAAAAAAACTATCATTTCATGAAATCCTAACAAAATTCTTAGAACCCGCATGATTCAGTGTAACAACACGCACATACACGCGCACACACATTATGTATCGGAAGTCTTTAAGCGTGGAAGTGAATAACTTAGCTGTGACTCACCTTCTTCTTGCCAACAGGTAGTATACGTTTACTTGTATGTATGTATGTGTGTGTGTGTGTATCCGATTCTTATAAGACATTTCTTCAAACGGTATCGTTTCTCTGAAATATATTTTTTTTAAATCATTAAACCCACTTTGTCGATTTCTCAAAAAATAAAAATTTGTATAAGGTACTGGCACCAGTCTTGGCCGCTTTAAGAGCAAGTTATACTATTTTTTGGGATTGATGGGTTTCTTTTTTGTGTTACTAACAAACAAGTACTTTTTTAATTTTTTTTATTTGACACTTAATGTCGGCAGGCATTAGACTAGTCCGACAGCTTAATAGTAAAATTGATATCTGTGCAGGTTAAGTATTTGAGGGTGAGTGGTTTTTTGGTTATTCAACAGGGATAAAAGGAGAATTGGGATGTTGCTGATGGGCAGATTTTAGCAGGTTTATTATTTCAATTTAATTACCAAAGTCAACAAATATAGTTTGTTTTTTAAATTATAGCCTTTTATTTTGTTTATATTTTTTCTCCAGTATGGATAGAGTTAAAACAGTAATGGGCACCCAGTGATGAACACTTGCTAATGATTACAAAATGATAAGTACTACGACACAAAAGATATAAAAGAAAGAATCGTCAAATTTGAAACAATGTAAAGCAGATGCTATGATAATAGATTACACACAAAAATAGTTAAAATGTCCACCCTCTGGCCGATTGTCATCAAATTAAGCTGTTTTACAGTTAAGTCAACGAATATTTCTAATTTAGTACATTTAATTAAACAAGTGTCCAACACCGGGTTATTCTTATTATCCAAGACTAGTGTCAGTAACTTGTTACTCTATAATATATCTGTTGTTTTGTTAATATCCAAAATTCCTCTGTTTACACCCACAAGCCTCAAAACGCATCAGTTTAGCTTCTGTTTGTTTTATTTTCGAATTTAATTTAATTTAATTATATTTGAAATTTGAACAGCGTATTGTTACATTTTATAATATTTGGAAATAGAGGTGTAATATTAAAGCCTTGATAAATAACACAGCATTGAAACGTCGCCGCGTTGATCTTGATAATTCTAACTGTGTAAATGAATAGGGCTGGCACTTTAGCCAGTATCAAAACGCGACGCTTTCTAAAGTGCAAATCCCATTCATTTTAACGGTTTAAATTCTTACCCCAGTTTTATCAAAAATCTTGTATTGGTAACAACTACGTAAATTTTCAAATGAACCAAACAGAATCTAGAATTTGCTATTTGACAAATGTCTATCAAGCTGCCAAGGAAGAAATCGGGCATTTTAACGTAATATAATTAAATAACAAAGACTATACTAAATTGAATTGACACCAGTTAATTGTTATGTTTACTTTCAAAGATTCAAATAATTTTTACACGAGATCATATATTTATAAATATACCTGATATAATAATTAATAAACAGTATTTTTTTCTGCAGATATGATACCTATAATTTTCTATCGAAACAATACACAAGTATGACTGGTTGTTACATAATAAATATGTAGATATAGATAGTTGATAGTGAGTATTAGTTAGTATTGATAGCACAGAAAATGTTTGGGTCACATTCTAAAAATAACCATGAAGTATATTTCAGTGTTTACATTTCCTAAGGTCAGAATTATATACATACATATTTATACCTACATATCTTCGGCAAGTTGTTATAATAAATACAAATTGATATTGTATTTAAATTTAAATAAACAAATCTTTATTCTTATCGCTTGTTTGATAAAATTAATTTAACAAAAATATATATTGAAATAGAAGTTCAAGGTCAATGGTATCCCTTGTACAGAAAAATTTGAGCTATATTACTATACATTTTTAACTGTACAATATTGATAGTTAGGGCTTATAGGAAAATAAATAAAAGAATAAAAAATACTGTACAAAAGTTATATTAAAAGCAATTTGTAAACGTTTAACTTCACTTGTTAGTATGTTAAGGTCAAATATTTCAATCAAAATTTCGACTAGTTCTTCTCCTTTTTACAATGCAATATAGTACAGTCGGGACTCATTTATTCTAAGCCTTCTGAATCGTTTTGAATCGAGGAAGTCGCGTTTATTCGAAGTCGAAAGGGGCTCTCACCAAATTATGTATAGATCCTTGACCAATCAGTGTAGGCGCGGGAATTGACGTCACCACGAAGATGTATTCAAATGTTATTAATGTATAATAGAATATCAATTACAAGAAGTCCTTTATTTATTCTTGTCTTCGTGTTTTTTGATATTTTAACAACATATACAATCAAAGAAGTACAAATTCGACATTGCAAAATCATGAAAAAGCTATCACATACAATTTTGTTTATTCGGGAAGTGTCATTTTTACTATTCTTAAGTTTGCAATACGTTCTGTAATTTTGACAGGTTTCTATGATTTTGCAATGTCGAATTTGTACTTCTTTGATTGTATGTGTTGTTAAAATATCAAAAAATACGAAAACAAGAATAAATGAAGGAATTTTTTGTAATTGATATTCTATTATACATTTATAACATTTGAATACGTCTTCGTGGTGACTTCAATTCCGGCGCCAACGCTGATTGGTCAAGGAGCTATAGAGACTATGTATGTAAATGTTTTTATATACCTACCTTTGTATTTAATATTTATTGTTAATATCTAGTTAATCGTGATAGTGAAATAATTTTACTTTACTTTTAATTTCGAATATGAGTAAGGTGACGGTGATAAGTGTCTCTAATTAATTCTACAAAAATTTCAAAAATATGTTCGTTTACGCCATGACTCGAGAATGGTGGGAGGTGAAGGAGGAGAAAAAATTTCGAATAAACGAAACTCGGCATTTCAGATAAACGAGTCCCGATTGTACTTATATCTCATATTCAATATGGCGGACTTTTTGTTCACAATGGGTATCAAATGTTAGTTATGTAACGTCATTCTAAATATCAAATGAAAGGGTTTAACGAGTATAATACGACTAGTTATCTGACGTCATTCTAAATCCATTAGATGCCCCAAGTTGGTGGATTACCTTTTTAGTCACAACCCTCTTGATATGGGTATCAAATCAATGTGTTTGATGAGCTACCTGTTAATATGCTAGTTCGTTGTCAGTCAGTAACTAAAAATTTAAAATAACAATTAATAAAAAATGTTTTTAAAAAAACAGGTTTTTGTTAAAAATGCACTGAAAAATAAAAAATAAATTTTCAGCTATCACAAAATTTTCTGGTTTGTATGACTAATTGTAAGACCAATAAAAGCGCGGGCACTATAAAGGCAAATATATAGAAAACATATTTTGTGTAAAATAAGAAATGAAGTATGAATTGATAAAAGATATAAGTAAAGGTAGAACATTTGCACATTTTTAAAAATCATTAAAAGCTATACATTTGCCTTCATGAGTTTCCCACGCTTTTAATGGTCTTATGGCCGGTATTATAAAGAATTTTGTTTCCAGCTAACGTTATCTGCTAGAAGTCAAATTGTTATGAAATTGCTCGATATTTTAAAGCAGTGGTAATAAATAGTGTAATTATAATATAATCATTTTATGAGGTACACTTGGCAGCACTTTATGATATTTACGATTTCATTCGCTACATCTATGAGTGTTCTGACATTTATATTTAATACCTAGCAGATAGCGTTAGATGGAAGCTAATTTGCATTTGCACTCAGGCAAATTTTTTATAATACCGGATATAAGTCATACAAACCTGAAAATTTTGTGTTAGCTGAAAATTTATTTTTTACTTTTCAGTGCATTTTTAATATAATAAAAGCTTGTTTTTAAAAACAATTTTTATTATAAAATAAATTCTGTAAATAAAATAAAAATAACATTTATTAACGACCAAAGCAAATGTGTTTTTATGCGCGAACATTTAGCATAACACGTACAATATCAGAATTATAAATAAAAATCAAAACGGTGAAGGTTTTTGTAACATAATTTACTGTGTGCAATATATGCATCTCTCTTTAACACTGAGCTGTATCTTACATGCATCTCTCTCTATCTTGGATGATATCATCTGATCATGAATGTACTTGAATCTCAACTTTTCCTTGAACTACATTTTACTTAGAATTATTAATTCTTTTCTTACGAGAATAGTATATATTTTTTAGAAGTATATATTATATTTAATGTTATTATTATAGTTTTAAGAAATATAATTTCTAACGATCAGTGCTTAATTATATTAATAGAAAGGTAAAATAGACATTAATTCTGTAATTTTTGCATTTATCCTTGTTTATTAACAATTATTTTTATTATACCGGGTGGTCTATTTAAATTGAGACAAGTAAATATTTTAAAAACCAAGAATTTTTAGAGAAAATGTTTAGTACAAAAGTTGCAGGGTTAGGAGGGGGAAAACTAATGAATGTAAAAAATTTGAACTTGAGTGTATGTTTTAAGGTCATTTTGAGGTCAACTTCATTTTTTTAAATAGAAATATATATATTTTTTTACATATTCGTATTCTACAACAAAAAGGAAATAACTTTTGTCTAAAAAGTTTTTTTTTAAATCCCAATTTTAAAAAAAAAAAATTTTTTTTTGTTAAAAATATCTGAAATTAATCTTCTAGAAAAAATAAAACTAAAAATAATGGAAATTTAAAATGTTTTATTAATGTAAATAATAAATATTCGAAGTGATAACCATCAACTTCAATACATTTTTCAACATGATAATAATTAGATATTTCAAAATAATTCGAAAGCCTAGCCAAACTGGAAAATTGAAAGCCTTTCCAAATAAATTGTTGTTATGGAAACTTGAATATCGAAACTTTTTGGATCAAGCGCTATATGAACTACATAAGCTAACTGATGAAGAAAAAAGAAGAATGTGGTTTCAACAGGAAGGTTTTCGAAAAAACTTTTTAGACAAAAGTTATTTCCTTTTTATTGTACAATACGAATATGCAAAAATATATATATATATATTTCTATTTAAAAAAATGAAGTTTACCTCAAAATGACCTTAAAACATACACTCAAGTTCAATTTTTTTACATTCATTAGTTTTCCCCCTCCTAACCCTGCAACTTTTGTACCAAACATTTTTTCTGAAATTCTTTAGTTTTCGAAATATTTACTTGTCTCAATTTAAATAGACCACCCGGTATATTAGATGTAATTTTAAGGTTGATTGCAAATGAAGACTTATTTTTAACTACTGCATTGGACTCGATGTTACCCGGGGATATAAATTTAATCTGTAATACATCTATTAAACATTGTTTTCAGTTTATCGCTAAGGTTACGCGAAGATACCTCTTTGACTGTTTTTTCCGGTTTCATGAAATTAACCTAAACCTCCCTCGTGAAACACTATCCATTAGTGAAAACTGAAATTAAATCCGTTCAGTAGTTACTGAGACCATCGTGCACATACAGACAGATGCAGCGAGGGACTATATGCTATGTATGTAGATTTATTTTACTAAGGAAAAACCGCAGTAAGATAAGTGGATTAATTAACACATACAGTATAATTAAATTTGAAAGAGGAAAAATGTGTAGAAAATACATTCAACCCTCTCTTTTTTTCGAGTGAAGATTTGTAAACCCCCCTCCCAAAATTTTTACGTAACTAATGGACGTGCCACTAACAAAATATTATTTTGTGAGATAATGGTATTAATGGGCCTGTTTTTTGTAATTCTCATGAACTCATGTTACTAATAAAACAAGTAACTCTTTATTTAATCAATTTAATTACCAAAGTCACCAAATATAGTTTGTTTTTTTAAATTATAGCCTTTTATTTTGTTCATGTTTTTTCTCCAGTAACGGCAAAGGTAAAACCAGTAATGAGCACGCAGTGGTAGACACTTGCTAATGATTTCAATACGACAAAAAAGATTTAAAAGAAAGAATCGTCAAATTTGAAACAATGTAAAGCAGTTGCTATGATAATATAATAATTAATAAATAAATTATACTAATAATTAGTTTAAATGTCCACCATTTTGACACCTATTGGCCGATTGTCATCAAATCACGCTGTAAGACAGTTAAATGTATATAGATAAATATTCAGAAATGGTAGTAATCAAATATCCACATATTTCTAATTCAGTACATTTAATTAAAAATTTGCCATCACTGGGTGCTTTGCCTTTACTTTACAATTAATAGTAAAATGATGCAGTATTTATTAGGGCCCAAAATGTCAAAATACAGTTCTGTATACATGTGTATGTTACTTGTAAATAATTATCTATTTATAAATATTATGAAATTAAAATACATATGAATAAAAATGTTTCTTCTTGAATTTTAAAATGGCTATACCTATATTGCAACGAGTGATGAAACGTTGATCATGATGTCAGTCATAACTTAGAAGTTAGAAGTCAAAGAGACTATTTTCACAATATAAGTAAATTAATTGATTTAAGTTGTATATGTATGCAATATGTATATTGTATTATTGTATATCTATTTATGTGATGAAACGTTGGACTATAAATCAGAAGCAATAATTACCAACAGTGGCGTCGGAACCAATTTTTCTGGGGGGGGGGGGGGGGGCAGTACGAATCTCAAATTTTAAGCTGACCTAATTTTACTTGGCATTCTTAAAATTGAAAATTGACTTCAATTTTCTTTAGCTTGATTAATATCGTATTATTTGTTAAAAAAATAAATAGTAATAGAAATACAGTTGAACCTCGTTAGTACGTTTTTAAAGGGACTGGGGAAAACACGTACTGAAAACGTACTAACGAAATATTTTAACATGGGGTCTTATGGAAGAATGCCACGACCTAATAAAAAAAACTTACTAATGAAGTTTCACTCTATATACTCACTTTTTTATTATTCTTTGTCTCTGACTGGACTCCTGGTTATATTTTATAATTTGTTTGTGAGCTTTAACATCAGTTTACAAAAAATAATGAATTTTTAAGAGAAAAAAATTACAGAAAACAGATTTTTATAATTGCACGTCGTTTCAAACTTGCCCTAAAAAAACATGATCAAAATTTGGGGAGGGGCAAAAAGTATTCATTGCCCCCCCCCCACTTAAAATGTTGGGGGGGGGGCATCTGTCCCGGTTTCGGCACCAATGATTACCAACATTACAAAACAGAGGTTAAAATGAAATTAATAGATTGATACATACATCTGAAAATGCTGTCATGGATGCTACGGACTTTCTTATACGTAATACGTTTATTCACTCATATAAAACAAATCTTAATGGTTATCTGATAAAAGATAATAAGATAAAAGAAAATTATGTTCTCTACAATTTTGTGTGTGAACATTTTTGTTTGTTATGAATCTTTTAAATATCTCGATTATTTAAATATGAACAAAATGAGTAGAGCTCACAATCAGTTTTACTGTATTTTCTCTTGGTAATAAATAATATATTATAAGAAATAAAAAATCGCAAGAACGTATCATATCTTCTGAGATTAATGTTATTTATAGTATTTTATGATTGTTTGAGTACCACTCATCTAAACTAATATGAAATTACTAAAGCTATTTGATAATAAAAAATATTGTTAGTTGCCTTCATTTCATATGTTTAAAATACATTAATATTTGTGGTTGTTTGAGAACCACTGATCTATACTAATATGAAATTACTTAAGCTGTTTTGCTTATCTAGGCCATACATGACAACAACTCCATATTTAAGCAGATTATTTTCAAACACTCCTTTCCATTTATTTCTTAAATATTTAAATATATTCTACCAAAAACATAGAAATTACTGTTGACATTGAGTGAAATTGTTTTGCACAAAAATTACAGTAATTATGAAATGTTGAGATGAGTTTTTCAGGCATTTTAACGATCAATAATTATAGATTTCAAATTTGCATGCAATAAATTGTATTGCATTTTTTGTTATTAAAAACACTTTGTTATTAATATTATATGATATCGAATATTAGGGATCAAAATTTAAAAGAAAATGATCCCTAATTTTTGATTTGCTTGTAAGATTTTTTTCTTATTTACAGGAAATTACATATTTTAGACAAGTATACATCTGCTAAAAATAAGTACCGAGAAATGCGAGTCAACAATCTTATATTTAGTTATTATGCTTGAAATAGAGTCATTAGGCACAATAAGCATATTATCTAGGACTGGAATCGGCAACCTTTTTTGAATAAATGGCATACAAAATATTTTATATCCGAAAAATATTCAAAAATACTGTAGGTATCTAACTGTAAAATCGACATTAACAATAGTACTTAAGTACATACATGCTTATGTATATAAATTTCTAGACTTCCTTTTTTGCAATTTACTGACTAAAACACATACATTACAAATAAAATACAAAACAACAACATTATTATTATTATAATTATCAATTAAGTATACAGTTTTTTGTAGCAGGAACAAAGTAATTTATTTGTTTTTGTATATATTTTTCCCACCGAGTATTCCCATTATCTCTATCCAAGGATATCTGCATAGCAAGTAGCCTACTGCAGTTCGCCTTTACCTTAAAAGCTAGAATACCAGCTGTTTTGACCAATTGTAGCCATATTTATAATTACGTAATATTATATTGTAACACCTGCATGCGCACCATAGGCGTCGCTCGCGTGTCGGGAAATTGAAATTGAATATTTTTTGTATAGTTGATTCTAGTGGTGCAAACATTTTCTACTAGCATTAAAATAAAAAACTTTTTAAGAAAAAAATAAAACCAACTTCAAAATATCAGCCTTGGGAACCTTAGGACTTTCTTATACGTAATCCTAACAGTTAATAGTATACGTGATTCTTATTTTATTAAAACAATTATAAGAATGTCAGCAATAAAAGTCTCATCAAAATCGGTTTAGTAGTTTTGAGATTATCGAACATAAACAATCAAAATTAGGGGTTATAATAATTTCATTTGTGTACACCACTGTTTTTGTTTCTCATTTCATTGTTATTGTTATTGAATATATTATTTCAATGTACGTGATTATTTGTGTAATACACACAGTCAAACATCTGTATATCGAACCTCATATAGGATAAACAAAAGAAAAATCAATAGTAGTGGAAACTTGTAATTTTTCTATTCATCGAAATTTGATTCGATAAAATGCTAATAAACTGAAGCTAAACAATGAAACATCTAGAATTTTAATTATCGACATTCAATTAATCGATGTTCAACTGTATTTTTTAAAGATAAATTAATATATAAACTATATCAATTAATTTATAAATTCAAACTTCTTTAGGGTGGCCGCACACGTCTGGTTACCGTATCAGGTTCCTTGACGCGCTAACCGGATCAGGGAACCAGAAGGTCGAAATAGCATAGGAACTAGAGATCAGACCGGGCCTTAAAAAAGTAGTCCGAATCGGTCCGAAACTTTTTTTTTCGGCCCGGTCCAATCCGGTCCGATTTATACGATTTATATTAAGGTCAGGACCCAGCACGGTCTACAAACAAAAATTAAGCCCGGTCCGATCCGATCCGAATTTTGGCCCGGCCCGAACTGTTCTAATAAAATTGTATTGTATTACAATACAATTTTACAATTGTATTACAATACAATTTTACAATTGTATTACAATACAATTTTTAGGGTTCCGAAGAAACCCTATTAATCTCACTTTGTCGTCCGTCCGTCCGTCCGTCCGCCCGTCCTTTTAACTCAAAGCTAAATAGCTCATAAACTATATAAGCTAGAAACTTGAAATTTTTACTGAACATGTAAAATAAAACACCCTCTAGTAAAATATGTACAAATTTATTGAATAAATAATTTTTCAGGGGGGGCAATAAGGAGCTAAAGCTAGGTAAAAAAAATATTTTTTTTATACCAAGTTATGTGGCACGTTAAAATGTATAACCAAACAAGCAAAATTTGACCCTTTTTCTATTTTTTTTCTAAATCAAAAATGGTGCCTGTAGGGGGCTTTAAAGCAAATCCAAAAAAATAAAAAAATTGTATACCAAGACATGTGGTATGTCAAAATGTACATCTGAGTTAGTAGAAATGACCATATTTTTTATTTTTTGGCATGTAGGGGGCTAAAAGCAGTATTTTATTCTGCCCCCCCCCCCCCCCCTTCTAACTTTGTAACTACCGGCTCAAAAAATCTGAAAAAAATTGGTAGCGAGGTTTTGGTGGGACTACCAACGACAAATACTAAAGTCAACAATATAATTTTAAATTTTGGAATTATAGGGAGGGGCGTCATAGAATTTTTTATTTTGATATCTAGGCATGTGGTATGTCAAAATATAGATCTCAATTAGTAGATCTTGACATTTTTTTATATTTTAACTTTAACTTAAAAATGCACCTGTAAGTGGTTCCAAACATTTCATGTAGTACGTACTTCGGAACCCTTATGGCATACACTCGTGTATGTTATGTCTTGCCCGAATTATTTTTTGATAATTCATATAATAAATTATATACTTATATTAAAAAGGAAGTATATAATAAGTAATATAAAAATATACCAATTCATTGATATGTATCGCGATGGTAGCGACGCGTTCAGTGGTAAAAATCGAAAATAATATACGACTTACACGACTATTATAAATTATAATGTTGTTAATAATTGTAAAAGTAATTGTAAGTCAAAGTTTTGTTTAAAAAAAATAATATATTTATTTATTCGTTAGGTCCGACCCATCCCGGACCGATTTATACTAAGGTCCGGACCGGTCCGATCCGGCCCGGTCCAAACATTACAAACAAAAATTAAGCCCAATCCGATCCGATTCGAAATTCGGACTGGGTTAAATTCGGATCGGATCGGGCTGGCCCGGCCCGAACTGATCTCTAATAGAAACATATGACGCATCGCACACGTACGGTACGGTTTGAAACCGTGCATACAAACCGTACACGGGCGCAATGCATCGGGTTGACTCGTCCGGGGGGAAACTGACGGCGAACTTAACATGTTTGTGCTATGGTCTCCGCACACGTACGGTTTGTATACATATGAGTTCAAACGAAAAGTAGCTATTGTTATGACTTTCATTTGTTATTATTGGAGAGAAGATCGGTAAAATGAACAACGTACATATCAGTATTTTATCCGAGATTGATAATGGTGATGTCAAAAAAAACAATTAAATTCATTTTCAATCTAATTTCAGAGATATATTAAATTTTATTCTCTACGACCTAACGTTTTTTCTTTTGCTTCTTCGCAATATCGAAGATACGAGAAGCTTTGTGATCGTTTCAGATTGGGACAAAAAAAATGTTCTCCGATTTCAAAATTTTAATTTTATCTTTCCGTTTCACGTCAAGACAAACACTTTTCGTTCCGTGTCTGTCTGTCTGTCCATCCGTCCGTCCGTCCGTCTCACAGTGGGTCTAAATCACACTTTTTTGCGCGAAATTTCGCTTCAAGCCAATTTTCAACCAATTTTAATAAAGTCAGTGGCATTTGAAAGGTACATAGTTGTAGTTTCTGAAAATTACCCCAATAATAGTCAATTCACCCTCTTAAATTATTCTTTCATCCCCTCAAAACTGAAAAATCGATTAAACGATAAAATCATAAATTAATAAATCGAATAAGATAATATATTCTGCACAAATATAAATATTTATTTGTTAGTACTATTATATAGTATGTGTAAACATGTGTGAACATATTTAAATATATACAGGGTGAGTCATAAGTTCGTATTTCTTCGATATCTCCTCTGTTAATAATTAGAGAAAAATTTTAATTTTGTATGATATTATAAGTAATAATACACATCTAAACTTATATTAAAATATATAGTGTGACCCCGAAAAAGGTGTATCATTACAGGGTGAGTTGATAATACGTGTCTCTTCGATATCTCCTCTCTTTTACAAGATACAGAAAAAATTCAAATTTTAGTTAATATTACAAGTAAAAATGTACATTATAAGAATGTATTGAAATATACAGTGTGGCCCCGAAATAAGGTGTATCACAAATATAATGTGTTTTTAAATGGGATGACCAATTTATTTCTACCTTATGTATCTATTGTTTAGAAGATCTATATAGTGGTACAATATTTTTTAAAAACATTGAGGGGAAGGGGTAAGATATAATTTTTTTTCTTAGTTGACGTTTTCAAACATTGTTTTGAAAAATCATTTTCGTTTTGGTGTGGCATTAGTTTAACCTAGACACCACTAGTAATCCATTAGAAATTTGTTTTATACAAGGTGCTCCTGAAAAAAAACTGGAAATATTCAAAAATTATTTATTTATGTTTAATGAAGGGCTTCAAGGGCATTTTTTAATGGAACAAAATATTTTTTCGTCATTAAATATGTAATATTCGGTACACTACAACTTTTCACGGCAGGTAAATCCTGCATCTAAAATTAATAAATATACTAAAAACGCTTATAACTTACATTACATGAAACATTTATGAAAACAAATTTTATGCTTAAAAATAAACACTTCGTGTATTAAAAAAATTTTCTCTAAACTTGCAGGATATAGATTAATTTTTTTGAAAAAACTTTAAAAATCTCTATTGAATTAAAAACATATAAAAGGTCCTTTAAAAATATCAAACAAACATTTTTTTGTTTAGTTTAAACAATTATCCAATATGAAAGAATAATTAAGAGGGTGAATTGACTATTCTTGGGGTAATTTTCAGAAACTACAACTATTTACCTTTCAAATGCCACTGAATTTATTAAAATTGGTTGAAAATTGGCTTGAAGGGAAATTTCGCGCAAAAAAGTGTGATTTAGACCCACTGTGCGTCTGTCCCCTGAATCCGTAAAAATTTTATAGAATATTTTTTGTAGAGCATTAAATTTCCTATAATATGGATCTACAACGTTTGTTGTAAAATATTCCCTTACAAAGATTTATCTCAATTTATTTTAAAAAGTCGTGTTTTGTTTTTCTAAATTGATATTTGCTTGGACGTATCAAATGTCATTTTGACGTTTTAAATATCATATTGACGTTTGCATAAATTTAGATTTGGATTGAAATTGTCAAAAAATTAAAAATATACGAAAAAATAATCAGGTGCGTTTTATGAAAAATTTCGAACTAATATTTTTTAATAAAATTGTATAAAAATTAAATGGTTAACTAATTCCAGGCAATTTAATTATCTTAACGCTATCGGTTCAATAATTAACTACCTTAGGTGAATTTAGCACGAGGAAGCACTGTGCATTTACTTGGCAGTTTTTTTTTTCACTTGCGATAGCAAGGAAGCCATTGCTAATAGTTTATTGTCGTCCATGTTGTCTTTCTCACTAACACTACTGAACTGAGCAAATTAAAACCTAACGCAATAAACCGTACGTGTGCGGCCACCCTAAATCACTTAATGAAATTTCAAATATTGACCGTATATTATATTTATGTTCAATTTTGGAGGTTCAAGTTAAAAGTGTAAAAATCAAAGTTTCACTCTAATATAATGTGGGTTTCCTATATCCCTTTCTAATGATACAAAAAAAATCGAATACAGACTATACGTACTTGTATACAGTAAATCTACTATAACATGTTGAATCGTTAAATCGAGTGATAATCGAGGTATGTTAGCTTGTATAAAAAATGTGAAAAATTCTACAATTTAATTATGTAGTTCTATTTTTATGGTACAAAAGTTTATTCTTTGTTTCGTGAACTGATAAGCGGTTTATGTAATTACACAAGTCACAAGTTACTTTATGGTCTATATTCTATAAATATTACTGAGTAATTATTATAGTGATTCAGTATTTTCTTTTTTATCAAAATATGAATCATAGTTTTAGACATGTGTTTTCATAGCGAACATCTTTATTTAACTTTTTATTTTTAATTATCTAGGCTGGATAAAATTATAAACACGACGTATGACTTATTACATTGCAAATTTTTAGTTTGTTAAATCAAAATAAAGTTATATTGAATTGATTTTTAATTTTTATTACATATTATAACTCATTTAAAATTATAATACATATCTACATATTTTATTTCAGTGCTAGAATGCTGAAATTTTTTATGATCTTTGCTTACACCAGTAAAACAACAGAGAAAATTAACAGTATCAGGAAATAAAAACATCTGCCAAGTAAATGCACAGTGCTTCCTCGTGCTAAATTCACCAAAGGTAGTTAATTATTGAACAATTTAAATAAAAACCGATATTGTTTAGTTAAATTGCCTGGAATTGGTTAACCATTTAATTTTTATACAATTTTACTAAAAAATATTAGTTCGAAAGTTTTCTTAAAACGCACCTGATTATTTTTTCGTATATTTTTAATTTTTTGACAAATGTCAAAATGACATTTAAAACGTCAAAATGACATTTAATATGTCCAAGCAAATTAATATCAATTTAGAAAAACAAAACACGAATTTTAAAAATAAATTGAGATAAATTTTTGTAAGGGAATATTTTACAACAAACGTTGTAGACCTATAACTAATATAGGAAATTTAATGCTCTACAAAAAATATTCTATAAAATTTTCCCGTAACATGTGTCGTTCTTAGGATATCTTGAAAAAATTAATATTTTGGGATGTCCCCCTCCCCCTTACACACGATTTTGATGATTTTGAAATGTGTCCGTCCTCAAGCCAGACCCAACCATCCGACCAAGTTTCAATAATATCGGTTCGGTTCAGTGGTTCATGAGTTATGCATGTGACAAGGATTCAGGAGACAGACGGACGGACACACGGACGGACAGACATACACGGAACGAAAAGTGTTAGTCTAGACGTGAAACGGAAAGATCAATTTTGAAATCGGAGAAAAGTTTTCTGAAATATGTAATATTAAAAAAATATATTTATCATACGTTTTGAGTTTAACAGTTGAATATTTACAAATATGAAATGATAAAAAATTTAAATCTGTAATTTTAATATGTAATAGGTATTTAAATAAAACTATTTTAATATTATAAAAATGCAATTTAGCTGTAATTATAGATTATTATAAACACTTTATAATAATGTTATATTTGACTCATATGAAGTCAAAACTATTAACTTCACTTCGTGGAAATATAAAATTGATATTAGCAAATGTCGTTAATTAATATTTTAAAATTAATAAATCGACAAGTAGTTAATCATTCTAGCTTCTGAACATATACCAAGTATGAATGAATGTAGATACATACAGTTTATTGGCGAACAAAAAATAAAAACAACAATAATTTCAACATACCCACATTTTTGTGTCCACTTCCCACACAAGTTTCTTTTTACAAAATACAATAGGCCTGATTCAGTTTGTATTGGTATTGAAAAACAACGGTCAATTTTATCAACGACCTAAAATTATATACAACAAAAAATATTGGCCAGTAACTCCCTTCGAAATTTCTTTATTGAAAATTATTAATAACTGCGTAGGGTGTAGAATTTAACTAGATATAAGGTAGAGCTGGGCGCGGGCCGTGAATTTTTCGGGTTCGGGTCACGTCGGGTCACGGCTACGACCCGCGTGAGCGTGAGCGATTTTAAAACCTTGAATCGTGAGTCAAATTAAAACAACCGTGCGTGAGTAAATTTTTCGCGTGCGTGAATCCGTGAGTATATTTTAAAGATAATTTTTTTTATAAACTTATTTGATTTTTTTTTAATATAATTTATAATGCATAAATATAATAATGTTTTAAAACGAATTTTGATATTAAAAAATACAGTATAAAAAATAAATGTCATTTTTTGAAGCTTTTTCACATGGTCAGTATTATGCTAACTACCTATATCAGAACACCAAAAAATGATTTAAAAATGCCTTGTAGCTTTATTTTTTTTTGTTTTGTAGTTTAGAAGAAATAATATGAATATAAAATATACACAATATATTGTACGTAAAAAACATAATTTTTTCATTCAAAATTTAATTTACAATTACATTAAATCGTGTCACGAGCGTGACAATTTTTTTTCGATCTTCTCACCACATTATTTTAGTTACAATCTATTGTAACTAACAATAAGATTTGGCCGTTTTTCCATTCCGCCGTCCGAAAAATTCCGCAGCTGCACGTTCGAAAATGACCCATTTTTAAGAATTTTCTCAAATAAAAAAGTTGTTAGATTCGTTAAAAAGAAGCCACTCACGAAGTTTCAGAAGTATGGTAATAAATTATCAAAAGGGTCGAGGACTAGACACATTGACAAGCAAGAAAATATTTATAAAATAAACTAACCATATTTGAACTATATATGTACACTCACAAAAATATAATTTTTGAGTAATGAATGCAGTTTTATCAGCTTCCCCCTCCCTCCCTTTGCGGGGGTCAAGAACTGATTGCTATTAAAATTTTATTAAAATAATAATTTAACAAAAACATTTATATTTACTGTAAAAAACTTTTATAATAAAAATATCTTTTGCGTGCATCAAAAACGTTGATATCTCGAAATAAACTTTGTGTTGGTTGATATATTATTGCAAAACAGTATCCATATACAGGGTGTCCCAGGACTGTGTCAAAGTTCAATATTTCATTTATTTTAACAAATGGAAGAAAGGTATAGAACATAGTTTATAAAATGTGTTTAGAATTGAATAAGCAATTCGAAAATGTGAAAATATATAGGGTGTTTGAAAATTTTGATAAAAATTGGGTTCAGAGTTTTGATACAACCTGTACAAAGAATACAATTTTGTAAATATTTGATGTAATATCGCAATAATAGAGCATATACCAAAACTATTTTTAGCAGAGAACAATTTTTTTTTTTGTAATTAGAAAATTACAAGGTGTTGAAAATATTCAAATTTTCTTACAAAAATGGTCATAATTTCTAAACTACTAATAACACTAAACACTATAATCCCACACATGTTTGTATCTCAATATTCAGAAATATGAATGCTTTTAGATTATCAATTAAAAAAAATATAACTTTGATTTGTAACACACATATGGGACACTTATATAAACTTTTCTTCTATTTGTTATAATAAATGAAATATTGAACTTGACTCAGTCTTGGGACATCCTGTATATGTGTATTTGAAATTTCTATAATACACATTGTTTTTTTAAATTACTAACAATAAGTCTCTTCCTGTTCCTAAAAAATGTATACTGGATTTGCCCGACTCTTTGAGTAAAATGGATGCAATTTTTTCAAACTGATATTTGACTATAAATAAAATCATTAACCGTCTTGTTGGCTCCTACAGAGTCAACTAACAAAGATATCGCGCTATAAATTATCGTGACTTTTGCGGTTTCGCAAAAAAACAAAAGACACGCGGCGGCGACGTTGGCGCCATCTTGTAGACGTCCAGACGGTTAACTACTAAACATAAAAAAAACGTCGATAGTTTTTTGTTACTCGCAGAGCTTTACTTATCATAACTAACTGACATCCTCCAGTACGCAAAAATCGGTTTTGTCGTACATGTTATGTGACTTAGGTATTGGGGGTTATTACTCCAATTAATTTTTAATTGACACCCGGGAAAAAATTTCAGATCTGAAGTGATCAAATCAGATCGTGATAGATCTGCATTTTGAGACATCATATTTTGATCTGTGGAGACCTGAAAAGACCTACAACGACCCACAAAGATCTACAACGATCTACAAAGATCTCTAAAGATCGTTAAAGATGATGATGGAGATTGTAACGTTGAAAATTCATGAAATTTCAACGTTACAAATTCATGAATTTTCAACGTTACAACGATCTTCAGAGATCTTTGTAAATCGTTGTAGATCATTATAGATCTTTTTAAATCGTTGTTGATCTTTGCAGGTCTCCACAGATCAAAAACCAGTGAAAAAATATGATGATGTCTCAAAATGCAGATTTGATTTGATCTCTTCAGATCTTAAATTTTTTCCCGGTGAAATTTGCATTTTTATTTTACTAACGATAAGAAAATGTTCTAAAATTTTCAAAAGAAATTTCGCACTGCGGCGCAGCGGTAAGAAAGCTAGAGCCACCCCTGATGCAATTCAAAATCTTGTAGTTATATAGAACATTTGTAACATTCATTTATAAAACCGGTTATAAATTAATTTTAGGGGCAAATATTAACTGGAAAAATATCGTTTTACAATCTACATCCAGGAATCAATCAATGATAAATTGCCGAATTAAATCATATAGTCAGAGGTTCAGAGGTGTAGCTACCAATATAGTAGTTGTATCAATGATACAGGACCCCTGAGTAGAGGGTTCCTAACAACTTAACATACATAAGCAAAAAGTCGTAAAACAAATACAAATAATTGTATTTACCACTTGAAATTTTATTGGTGTATTATACACTGTTATTTTCATCTTTATTTTTAAATTCGCTACAATAGTAGGTCATTCAAAAAATATATTTGCAATAATAACTTTTTTTAAATCTGCTGTTCATTAAAAATTAACAAAATAAAAAAAAAAAAACATATTTCAATTTTATTAAAAACGGCTATCGGACTTATCAATACTGTCCATAGAAAAAGAAGAACTTGATAAACTAAAATCTTCATCAGCTATGGATGCTATACCTGATGAATACGTTCGCCAAAAAAAGGTATGAAAAGTACCTATTTATAGTAAAGTTTTTTGAATATGTAGTTACATACCTATATCTATATTGTTTTTGTTATTTTCAAATATATTTTTGCATGCGGGTGTTTATGTTTATTTTCTGAAAAAGGGGGCCCCAAGACATTTTGATACAGGGCCCTCTCAAGGCTAGCTACGCCACTGTATATAATATACCAACAATACGTTTTTATTCAACAATCGATGTTTTAAATTAGCCGCCAAGATAGTTTAGTTCAGTTTCGTACCGACTGGCGCCACAGTAGCCGACACAAATGGATAATTTGCATCGCCATTATGCACAAAGATTATTCACGCCCACGGTTAATCTCCTCGACTACTTGATATTTATTGGCACTTGCCAACAAATTATGAATTACAGTTTGTGAGATTGCTCTTTGTGTTACAATTATTATTGTACACCACGTGTTGGTACAGTGGTATCTAACATTTTACTATTACAAATATAAAATTCATTGCTAGAATTTCTTATGAAGTTCACTTTAAACTTAAGATTTTCAGCAAACTATAATATTCATGTTTTTTTTTTAAAACGATTGAAGTTCATTTTCCGTCTCAAGTTGTCAATAAATATTGATGATCTTAGGTCATAACATGTTAACTGTATAAATATAATTTCTCAGGAGAGCGTTTTAAGTTTTTCATTAAATTACTATAAATTTTAATATATATTTCGAATGAATACATGAAACGAAAGAACAAATAAAACATTTAAATCGGAATAAGAGTTTATCATAAAGTGGGCAAAATGTCAGTTATCATGTTATGACTTAAGATCTTCGATATATATTCTAAACGCAATAAATATTATTGAAATAAATTAATCTATTATTATCAGTATAGAACCTTTTTAAAATTCACATCAGATAAATTGGAAAATCCGAAGTTGATAAGATGTTCCAAAAGGTATGCATTTTTTTTTTGCTTTGGGAACGTCTATAAACCACGTAACTCTATTAGGGGGAAGAAGGACACAGTTCTATATGGGGGATCATATTCAAATGTTACGTAACATGTTTGGCAATATTTTTTATTCCTGATGTACCTGCATCTTATAATTCACCCATACCAACATATATTATAGTAATATGGTACTGTTACGTAACATTTGACAGGAGGGGGAGGAGGTCAAAGGGTTCGAAAATACTACAAAAAAGTGTACAAAAAAGTACCAACATATTATTGTAATATACCAACACCTTTGCATTTTATAAATATTAGTTTTCTTATGTCCTAATGTCAAAAACATAAAACACATTTGTAAAATAACTAATTAATTAATTAATTTTAAATTTTAAATTTCATTTAAAAAAAAATTATAATTTTTAATTTTTAAATTTTCTTAACAAAACACTTTAAACTATCCAAATCTCAAATAATCATACATCATTAAAAAGTTCGTTATTTCTACTTTCAAATAAAAATTTAAAAATAATATTTCATTAACATTTAACGAAACTAGAGCACTTTTAGCAAAACTCTAAAATTTGGGAACAAGTCGCCATATTTTCTAAAAAATTGAATGCATGAAAAATTTTTTTTTACAAAAGTTTCTTACTTTTTATGATCTTTAAAATTATATCTATATACATATGTATATACTTTTGGATATGCCGTTCCATTTGATTTTGCTGAGAAACGGGCATGCACCCTTCAAACTACCCCTCAAGGGGAAGTTTTAGGGGGTTGAAAATATTTTCCTGAAATTCTTAGGGTCGATATATATCTATAGTAAATTTTTTTATCATAAAACTCTATCTTCAATAGTTTAAGCGTAAAACATAGTGGACGGGTGGTCTGGAACACTCGGTATATGGAACTTGGTGGGTAACATAACATTAGTCAAAGGTTATTGTCTATATATAATTACGTGGCGGAAGGAGGGGGGGGAGGTCCAAAATTTTAGAAAAAAGTGTTACGCGGTTTATAGACGATCCTTTGTATATTATAGTTTTTAATTAATTTTTTTTTAGAGTTAAATTGGCCGTATTTTTCGGTGATATAAATGTTGGCACCTATTCTGTTTGAACACAAACATATGTGGTTTATGTATTGACCCATATACTATGAGTGTAGTGTGTAATATAATATAAGTTTTCTGATGTTCATCACTGATGTTGTTCTACTAACCAACTGTTGGCAATCGTTTACATCACAGGAAAAATCTTAGACCATTTATTGTACACAACAAAACATATTAATATTTTCTTTCGAAAGAAAATCGGTTTTCTAATTTTGATACAAAATAGCAGGGGTTATTTTAGTGTGTAGTTGTAGCTTGTTTCTGCAGTTCTAAAAGTGAAATGTGTAGTTGTAAAAGTCTATTTGTGTAGTTCAAAAAAAGTGTAGAGTAAAATAAAGGTAGTTACATTTTAAAAATATAAATATAGTACAAAAAAGGCACATCTTGTTGAAAAAGTACAAGTAGAAAGCAAAAAATAAATAAATAAAATATAGTTAAATATAGTTGAAAAGCGAAAAAAATGCGCAGTTCTAAAAGTTAATTTGTGTAGTTGAAAATTATAAATGTAACTGTAAATGTCGAGCAGAAAAAAGGGAAAATGTGCAGTTATAAAATTTTCTTAAAATAACCCCTGCAAAATATTTTTTTTTGCTTATTTTATCCCTACTTACCTATTTATAAATCTGTATAGTCTCTGTCTGTATAAAGGAAATATTTTAGAATTTTTTAGTCTGGGCATTGTTTTACAGGCAAAAGAATCAATTACTTATGATAATTTTTAGAATTGTTATGTCTATCTGTCTGTTTGTTCCCAGTAAACTCGAAAAATATTGGGGCTGTGTGTGTGTTATTTGAAATACATACGGGGGTAAAAGCTAGTAGGTATATGTCTGTATTCAAAATATTAATTTAATCGTTTGTTGCTGACTTCTGAACGATTATTTTGAAGAATTTGAATAAAATCGTCCAATGCAATAAAAATTGATTGAAAAAGTATACATCCTTACATATTACAAAACGCAACGTCTCTCTGTCTGTCTGTCCATTAGCGCGCTTATCACTCGAGAACCACTTATCCGATTTACGTGTTTTTTTAATTCATAGATATGTTATTTGCGCAAGTTTTAGTAGATATATTTTTTTACGTTAGGTAACAAGGAATAAGCAGATGATGACTTGCAATATACGCTGCCTAAACTGTTAAATATTGAACAATATAATGTAGTAAAAAATTGTGTAGAAAAAAAGATCTAAAATAATTCAACTATATTTTTCAAAAAACAATAATTCCGTAGTCCACGCAAGCGAAGCCGCGGGTACAGCTAGTATATCATATATATCAGGATATATTTTTGCATGGGTTCAGGATAGAAGTAGATACTTTTTGGTATCACCGATATATTACTGAAAATATCCCACATTTAAAATACTGAAAAATTTAAACTTCAAACAAATTAACAAAAATTGGACAATCGTTCTGAGTACATAATTGTACTAGAACTGATAAAAAACATGGTCTAAGGTAGCCGGGTGACATCACCAGGACGATTTGGCGTCGATCTCTAACCGCAGCATCGCGTGAGTCACTGCCGGAGCGAAAAAAAACATTTACACCACTTGATCCCGGGTTAATATACATGTTAAATCCAGAACATGACGAAAAAAAAACTATACCTACATGTGAGCCATAAATCAGAGAAAACGTATTTTATTTTTATTCCTTGTTTTTAATGTTGATTGTGTGAAAGAACACGAATTTAATTAATTATTGATCCACATACACATTTAGAGGAAACGAATTTTTCTTTGTTAAAAGTTGACTTTTTTTAAATTTTATAAAAAATAACACAGGCCAACATCATTTTTGATGTCTCTACTTAAATAGGTGATTTCGGAGTTTTTTGGCGTACTGAAACCGAATACGTCACCCGAATTGCTTCATCAGGTCAGGTTTTTGATATAATCTAACCTAAAAGTGTCCAAAATGACGATTCTGGTAATATTTAAGAATTTATTACCAAGTAGATAAATTTTTTCCAAAGTTTTCATTCATGTTAACAAGTAGTAGGTACTATCTTTCCTCTTTAAAATAAATTTTTACTTTCTATTGTACGATTTTTTTTCACCGAAATAAACTAGTTTGAAGTTATTGTTATATTTAATGTATAGTAAAGTCCATTGTGTCACTGTGTCTACTCTATTTAAAAAAAATCATATAATCAAACTAGTATATTTCGGTGAAAAAAAATCGTACAATAAAAAAATAAAAGGGAAAAGATAGTACTATTTCTTACCGCGAATGAAAACTTTAGAAAAAATTACCTACTTGGTAATCAATTCTTAAATGTTACCAAAATCGTCATTTTGGACACTGTTAGGTTAGGTAATATCAAAAATCTGACCTGATGGAGCAAAAAAAAAAAGTAGAGACATCAGTTCAAAAGTATTTTTTTTGTTGGCCTCAATACAGTCAAATTATAATTGGACTGTGTGAAGTATTGATAAGTTATAAGTAATTTATTATCATTAATAAAAATCAGACCGTGTGTAAGAGCACAATGTATGTACTTGTACATTCCATCATTCCATATGGTGTGGAATGCACATAATATAAAACTAACAGTATTGGTTGCAGCAGTTCTACAATATTGCACGCTGCGATATAGCGAGAGTAGTATAAAGTGCCCTTGACTCGATTCGCACAGATGGGCCCGAAACAGAACAGGCCTCCGCGAGTCTAACAGGCCCGGATCTAGTCGACAATATGAAAATATTAGTAAATTGTCATTAAATATTACCGGAAATTTCATTCATATTAATCATACTCTAAACCAGTGATTCTTAAACTAGGCTCCGTGGACCCCCGGGGTCCGTTGAACTTTTGCCTAGGGTCCGTGAAACATATTTGGCATAAATTAAAGTACTTTTACATTTTTATTTACCAATGATTAATTATTATCTAACGACTTTTTTTGTTTTTCTGTCAGGGGAGGGGGCTTTCTGAAAAATAATTGCTCGAAAGACCACATAAGTTTAAGAGCTGCTGTAAACTATTAACTTAATAATTGCAATATTAATTATTTTAAAATAATACTTTAGCATTTGTAGACTAGGGGGGGGGGGGGGGTCCACCCTGGGTGTTATGGTACAGGAGTGCCAAAATGAGATAGCAAAAAATCTGATAAAGTGACAACGAAAAAAAAATCTTCAAAAACACTAGGAGGACGCAAAAGTGAGTTTTGGGGGGCGCCAAAATTAGACCAAGAACGAAAAAAAAGTTATGCATTCAGTTGCATCTATGAAATTGTTTTTAATACTTTTTAATAATGTAAATAAACAAAATAAAATATATTTTTTTAACTTTTAAGTATTTGTAGAAAATGGTTCTCAAAAAAAGTTTCCTCCTTGGTACCCAACCTTCCTTAATCCGCCACTGTCAGGTTTTCTACATTTTTCGGTGAAATTTAATTAGATGTACTTTAAGAAAAGTATAGAAATAAAGGTTATCAAATCGTAAAATAATAGATCAACTGATACCCTAGTGCCCTTTATTATCAACCAATTTAATGCTCCTTTAGCGCTTAATTCTTCTCTAAAGTAGACTAGTGTATTACCAACGTGATTTAAATACCATATTATTATGATATAAGGATCTGGCACCAGTTATGGCCGCTATAAAAGTAAGGTTTATTGTTTTTGTGATTGACGGGTTTCTTTTTTGTAATTCTCATGAACTCATGTTACTAATAAATCAAATAACTCTTTATTTAATCAATTTAATTACCAAAGTTCGCAAATACAGTTTGTTTTTAAATTATAGCCATTTATTTTGTTTATGTTTTTTCTCCAGTAATGGATAAAGTAAAACCAGTAATGAGCACGCAGTGATGGACACTTGCTAATGATTACAAAATGATAAGTACCACGACACAAAATATATAAAAGAAAGAATCGTCTTTGGAACAATGTAAAGCAGTTGCTATGATAATATAATAATAAATAAATAAATTATACTAATAATTAGTTTAAATGTCCACCATTTTGACACCTATTGGCCGATTGTCAGAAAATCACGCTGTAAGACAGTTACATGTGCATTGATTAATATTCAGAAATGTTAGTAATCAAATATTAACAAATATTTCTAATTCAGTACATTTAATTAAAAAATAGTTATTACTGGGGTTATATCCAAGACTGGTGCCAGTAAAAATAGAGTTGTAAAAATAGAGTGCAACAAATTTAAAAATCCTTTAATTTAATGTATTACGCTTACAATTAGTTTTATTCATAATTCGATACAAAATTTGAATGTAGATTTAAGCTAAATGATAGTTAGTTAAAGGCATTTAATTAAACTTGGTAATATCAGGGGTAGAGCCTAGAGTGCTCTAGAGTCTAGAAGGAAGTGTTTTATTATTTATTATAATAAACTAATAATTGAAATTGACAAAATTTGACAGGCTAATTAAAATCTCATGTATTTAATATATTTTTCAGGTTTTTGTTAGTCCTTTGATGACATTAAATATATTTGGTGCTATTCTTTATTACAAATACGTTCCTGCACGTGTATGTATGTGTGTGTTTGTGTTACGCGAGGCATTTCCGTTGTTTATATCGTATAGTTTGCACTGTTTCCATCTAATAGCCACAGAGTTGTCCGTCTTATTCGATAGAACGCACAAGGCCGGCTATTTTTGGTATAATAGTGTGCTGTGGTGGTCACATACCGTATTAAAAACGTGGCTTACTAATTAATAAATTCAGAAAATTGTATTTGTTTTTTCTCTTTTGATTTTCAATAGCATGCACTTTACCAAACGTTTTTTCGAATAACAGTAAATATTATTATATTCTGATCAGGAGATACTAAAAATGTCGATTAATTAGTATAGTAAACATAAAAAATCTACTTGAACCCTTACTAAATCATTTAATCTATTATTAGAATTAAATAATGGATCTTGGCTTCTGGGTGTGAGTAATTTCAAAATTCAGCTAAATTGAATCTCAAGTAGGATTTTTATAGCCAAAGATTCATTTGCATTTTTTATTTATTACGATTTTTTTAATAATCAGCCTGTATCAGAATTACCTATTTAGATAAGATGTAGTTTTTATGTAAATATATATTCTAAGAATCAACGTTGGCAATGTACCAAATCCAAATCTTAAATTCGTTTTGAAAACAGTAATATATCTTACTGTTTTGAAACGTCTTTTCTCAAAATTAATAGAGTAGATGTTTGGAAACAAAATAAAACAAGATATGGATCATAATTCAATACCTACTTGATGGAAATTAATTTTCTTGGAAAATGTCTATTTGTAACGTGTTAATAAAAATTTTGCAATTTACAAAAATGTTTTTTTTCAATATTTTTTGTCCATTTTTCAAATTTGATTTTATGCTATTTTAGTACTTTATGAGCCATCAAATGACCTTAGAATACCAGGTTTAGTCCATAATATATTGATTTATTAAAGTATGGACAAAACCTGTTTTACCTCAGTATTTAGCATATTCCATTTGGAACTGTTTACATATAAAATATATCATTATTTCTATAAGAATTAAATGTACCGTCTAAAAATAGTCGGTTAATGTACAAATATGAACTTTGTAATGATTAAATTGAATTTAAATTATAGAAATATACGTTCCAACAAATTATTTGATATTTAAATATTAATTTTAGATATAAAACCGCTACATGTTCATATTAAATTTTGTTATAATCTATTGTAAATATTTGTTTAGTAAATATTTAACCTAATAGTGTAAATTTCCTTATTTGAAGTACAAAGAAAAATAAATTATAGAAAATGCTTTGTTTGATAAGTATGTTGTTTGAAATATATAAAAAAAACTAGATTGTAAAATATACAAGAAGTAAAATTTTAGATTGCCTTTTTTCATATATTATTTTATTTTATTTTTATGTTATTAGGGGGCGTCAAAAGTAAAAAAAACATGTTCATTTATTAATAATATTCAATTCACACATGTTCTTGTTCTAGGCTTGTAGGAGAACATAGAATATCTTAAAAAAACGTAAGAAGAAGATAAAAGTGATGTTAATAAAACTTAAAAATGCTGTTAACCGTTTTTGTGTCGGTTTTATTTTTTGTCTTTCTTAAAATTTTTTTTATTGGCATGGCACCGATTTCAAACTGTTAAATTTAATTTCTACATACTTTTCAGTATTTTTTAGGTTTTTTTTGGAAGAAGGTTTTATTTTTTTCTTAAAAAGTATTTTTATTTTTCCCTTTTGAGTGGCGTATCTTTAAAGTCTGTGGTCGGATTCTGATAAAAATTATATTGTACCACCTCGGGAGTATATTCTTTCAAACAAACACACAAAAATTGTCCAAATCAATGCATATCTGTCAGAGTTATGCCCGAACATTCAAAAAAATATATGCAGTGCAGCCGAATTGAGAAACTATTTTTTGAAGTCGGCTAGTAAAATAAAATAAAAATTATCAACGTTTCAACGAACATTGCAGTGAACTTTACGAACGTTTTGCTACATATTACAGTGAGACCTATTTTAGAACGGTGTCAAGGTTTTGTCATTACAATAATTAATCGTTCTTAGATTTTTCAGGGTACCAATGACTTACTTAAACTTAAGTAAACGATATTCAGTTAATTTTTTGTAATAACAGTTGAAGTCTCAAGACACTGAGCGCCACAGTGACTTAAGTGAAGTATATGTATGTAGTGTATAAGGTATTGTTATTGCAATAACGAATAACACTAGTAGTGCCAGGCTGTACCACGTGCCGCAGTAATTGTTATTGTTATTCACACACTAGTGTGTCCTTGGGTATCGCGTACCCGCCCATTGGTCAACACACACACAAACACACATACATACATGTAGATAAGTCAACCACCTGACAGCCAAAGTGAATATAATTATAAAATATGTACATTTGTAAGACCAGAGGTTTTAAAATTAATTAAGGGTTTAGTTGCCAAAATCACGTTGCTGTATGCTAATTTTGACAGCTGAGTATGAAATATTTAGGCTGAAAAATATATTTTTTATACAGGGCCGTAACTACCACCGGGGCAGTGCCCCGGGGTCCCCGAGGTTAGAGGGCCCCGCGGCAGCTTATAACATTTTTTTTATTTGGTTCTTACTTGAAAATGTTACACTTATTACAAATTTAGATTTTAATTACCTACCTCTTTTTTTATTCTTACTTGCAAATTTAACACTTATTACTAATTTTGATTGAAATGAGCTTTTTTATTCGTTGCCAACTTGAATTTTACATTTATTATCATTAATATTAGTAAGATGTGTAAAATGTCCCCCTCGGTTACTTGTTGCCCTTTGTTTTTGTAGTGCAGTCGATTTTACACAGTCTAGCTTTGCAAATGGCCTATAAATTCACAATAGGGTTCAAATCGAGTGAATTTTTGGGTCAATCTAAACAGTTATCTCCTTATCCTGAAAATATTTCAATTTTTCCGTCGACTTGTGGCAGGCAGCAGAGTCCCTCCTCCTTGGGCTTGGAAATTTTCAAGCTCTTTGTTCAAATGATGTTCCAACATCGAATTGTATTTTTGGCTGTTCCTCATGTCTTCGATTGGCACCAAAGATCCAATCCCTTGTATGAAAAACACCCCCAAAACATTATATGCAAAAAATGCAAAACATCAGAATTGCACAATACTGTAGGTCCTTCTTTAAGATGCAAGCTATCTCCCTGCCAAATTTAATCAAGATCGGTTCAACGGCTTAGCCGTGAAAAGGTAACAAACAGACAAACAGAGTTACTTTCGCATTTATAAAATTAGTATGAATATAAATAAAAAAATCAATTAAAGTGGTATCAATAATTACATATACATTTTGAATAACTCTGGTTTGAGCAATAAACTCAAAACAATTGACCGCTACATGTAGTGAATATAATACTAATTTATTTATGAATATTTTAACTTTATTTGATGTACACCAAAACATAAACTTTTTTTATAAATTAATTTTGCAAACAAAAGAATACAAATGCAAAACAGAAAAAAATGTTGACTGTTAATGATAAAAACAAATATCTACTTATTTTAACAATTTAAACAATTGGTATGTTGTTTAAAACAAAGATAGGTATTCGATTGTTTCAAGAATATTGATAATTAATATTTATCAAAGAAACAGTAAATATGTTTGTATAATTTGCTTATTCATTTTATTTATAAAATAATGTTGTTTTATAATTGAGGTCTTCAAAATCTGAAGCTAATTTTTTTGTTAATTTTAATCTGAATATACTTATAAAAACGTTGATGCGTATGCATGGGTTCTCATCAGGCCTAAACCAATGGACGTATCTAAGCCATATTCACACCATATATTCGTTTAGTGCTCCGGTATGTTTATAGATTTTTTAGACCCGATAGATGGCGCTAGGGTCGAGATATTTCGAAAAATTGTATTTTTTTATATAAAAAATACATCAAAACTTTGGTTATTTGTATGTGAGATCATCAGGCCTAAACCACTGAACGTATCAAAGTCATATTCACACCATATGTTTGTTTGGCGCTCACAAGGGAACATCCCCAGGTGCCACTCTTCGATTTTAATGAAACTTGGTGAAAATGTTCTTTGTGTAAAAATTAAGGACACCAATTTTTTTCTACGTGCCCGTTTTTAAGTTTAGGTGGTTAAATCGACCCTTGAAAATGGCATTGATAATATTGACATTGCTTTTTATTTTAAAGAGTTCATTGTGTCCTTAAGGTACCAACTAGTTTATAAATTAACATTTTATTTCACACTTGCTCTAGTATTACTCTCAAGTCAATGGAAATAAAAAATATTTATAAAGTTTTAAAATTTAGCATTGGTAGTTAGAAACAAACAAAGTGTTTATTAATTTATGGTTAAAATAGAATCCAAATATTTAAAACTATTAATTTAAATATATTTAATTTCGGCAAGTGTAACAATTTAAAAAAATTTTATTTAATTTAATTTCAAAAATTTAAAGCTAGCTATTTATACTATCAGATACAATCCTTAATGAATATTATCAATGCCTTATCATGAATAGTTTTAAATTCATTTTTACAATACTTGAAATCACTACATTTCATTGTCCATTACTTTAAGGGTTGCATACACCCTATCGATGAATTTACAAAAGTTTTACTCTTTGTAATTTAAAATAAACCCATATTGATGATATTTGTGGATTTTCAAATTAATATCACAACTTATACAGTGCGTTCACGATGAAAGGAACAAATTCGTTTAAAATTCAGGTAATTATTTTGTGGAAAAACGCTCGGACCCGTCGATTAGTATTTTTAGTTGCGGATTTTTCGACATAAAAAAATTGTATACAGGGTGTCTCAAGAAGAACATATACAGCCATAATTGATTTTTTTAAATGGAACACCCTATATTTTATACCATTTTTGAATTGTGCGATAAATTCTAAACACTTTTTATACAGCATATCATATTTCTAAAATCAGTGGTTTTCGTAATAATGACGTTTAAAAATTAACATTTTGAAATACACACAAGTCTAATAAAATGTTTAAATTGAAAAAATACACCTTGAACATTTTTTTAAAAGTCAACAAAAACATCCTGGTATTGTAAAGAAAAAGAAAAAAAAAGAAAAAAAAGAAAAAAAAAGGAAAAAAAAGTTCAATGTTTTTTCTTTTTGCCATAGGTACCAGGATGTTTTTGTTGGCTTTTAAAAAAATGTTCAAGGTGTATTTTTTCAATTTAAACATTTTATTTGACTTGAGTGTATTTCAAAATGTCAATTTTCAAACGTCATTAATCCGAAAACCACTGATTTTAGAGATATGATATGCTGTACAAAAAGTATTCAGAATATATCGCACAATTCAAAAATGGTATAATATATAGGGTGTTCCATTTAAAAAAATCAATGATGATTTCATATGTTTTTCCTGAGACACCCTGTATACAATTTTCTTATGTCAAAAAATCCGCAACTAAAAATATTAATCGACGGGTCCGAGCGTTTTTCCACAAAATAATTACTTGAATTTTAAACGAATTTGTTCCTTTCATCGTGAACGCACTGTATATGTAGAACCTCACTACTTTGAAAAGTGTTCTACTAGCTTTGACTAGCGCGCGGCGCGGCATGCCATATACTTTATACTTATACAGTATATCAAGTATATGGCAGACTATAAAAGTGCCGATATCTTCGAAGTTTGAATATACGTTATTTTGAAATTTTATATCATTGTATTCAGAATACTACACTCTATTGATTATTGAAAGAAAAAATAACAATTTTTGAAAAAAGTTAAGAGGTGTCCATTATACCCCCCAAATAAAAATTATAGGGGATACCACATTTTTGCAATTTTATAGCTCTTGTAATACCAAACAAATTTTGTACTATACACAAGCCACTAGTTCAAGCAGTTTACGAGCTATTTACAAATTTCAAATTTTACCCTCATTTTCAAGGGTCGATTTCACTACCTAAACTTAAAAACGAGTAATACTAGAGCAAGTGTGAAATAAAATGTTAATTTATAAACTAGTTGGCAACTTAAGGACACAATGAACCCTTTCAAATAAAAAGCAATGTCTATATTATATCATTGCCATTTTCAAGGGTCGATTATTAGGTGTCCTTAATTTTTACCCAAAAAATATTTTTACCAAGTTTCATTAAAATCGGAGAGTGGCACCTGGGGATGTTCCCTTGTCAGTTAGGTTTATCATTTTTTTGAACCCGGTAGGTGGCGCTGGGGCGAGAATGTGTATTTATGGTTTGATTTGGCTCATATTCAGAATACACTGCTTGTCACAATTAGTGGGACACTTTTTCAATGTAACACAGTTTTGGTAAAAATTGTCATATTAATATGAAAATTCATAAAAATCATTAGTATGGTGTTGTTTCAAAGCCATAAGAGTAACAACTTTGTGCGTGCATCGATAGCGGGTGTACAACCCTTGGAGGGGTGAAAAATGGAAAGTGACAATTTCAAGTATTGAAAAAAAAGTTTAAAAACTGTTTATTCCATGATAATGATAAAATTCACATTAATTTTTATACGTAGAACTTATTTGAACCCTAAAGGTATAAACTATTTTTTTAAATCAATATTTAATTCTATTAACTACCTGTTATCATCCCCTAAATTTAGGTTATTAGAAATATAGGAAAATATGAAAGAAATTTTAAAAATCTTCAAGGGTTGTTAGAAATAATCACAATAAATATAAATTTACAATTTCAATAAAATCCAGTAATTTTTAACCACTTTTCTACCCTTTAATATTCAACCCCCTGTGTATTACAATTAATTCGAACAACGTAGGTAAAGATAAATTTTTTAAAATTACAAAATAGGTAATAAACTGTATATATAACGGTACTGTATGTTAAAAAACACAAATAAAGTACAAGGGTAGGCATCAACCCTTAAATACTAAACCGCCCCAAATAGTAGGGTAGAATATTAAATTTAAGTGTGATTTTATAAGAAATCAATTAATGCTCTTATTTGAAGATTTTTGTGAAAATTTTGTGCACCACAATTCACCCCTACGGATGTAACTACCCTAAATTTAAAAATTTTACACTTTTCTTAAAACATCGTATCTGAAAATTCAGTGGAATTTTTTTGTCATCCTTTCGTAATATAAAAGGCCGACATTTGATCTTTCTACACCGGTAAAATTAAAACAATACACTATCAGGAACTACCCTTAAATTCTTATTTCTTAAAAATAAAATAAATTTTATTTCAATTAATATTGAAAATATAGGTATCTATGGAAATTAATGGACAATTTACGAGTTTTTCATAAGTTTGGCTCAAATTAATTCAATCGTTCTGAGACGTTGAAATTTACTAAATGTGCAGTAAACTGTGTATAAAACAGAAATGTATGTTAAAAAACACAAATAAGTTATAAGGGTAGTCATCAACCCTTAAAAACTAAATCACCCCCGATAATAGGGTTGTAAATTGAATTCAATTGCGATTTTATGAAAAATCAATTAAAGCTGTTATTTAACAATTTTTTTGAAAATTTAGTGCATCACAATTCACCTCTACGGATATAGGTACCCTCAATTTAAAAAAATATACACATTTTTTTAAATATGGTATCTAGACAGCCCGTGCTATTTTTGTTTCATCCTTTCGTAATATAAAAGGCCGACATTTGTTCTTTCGTTACCGGTAAAATTAAAACAATACATTATCAGAAACGTGTCAAAACGATTGGATTAATTTGAGCCAACTCGTAAATTGTCCATTAATTTCCATAGATACCTATATTTTCAATATTAATTTAAATAAAATTTATTTTAATTTTTAAGAAATAAGAATTTAAGGGTAGTTCCTGATAGTGTATTGTTTTAATTTTACCGGTGTAGAAAGATCAAATGTCGGCCTATTATATTACGAAAGGATGACAAAAAAATTCCACTGAATTTTCAGATACGATGTTTTAAAAAAAGTGTAAATTTTTTAAATTTAGGGTAGTTACATCCGTAGGGGTGAATTGTGGTGCACAAAATTTTCACAAAAATCTTCAAATAAGAGCATTAATTGATTTCTTATAAAATCACACTTAAATTTAATATTCTACCCTACTATTTGGGGCGGTTTAGTATTTAAGGGTTGATGCCTACCCTTGTACTTTATTTGTGTTTTTTAACATACAGTACCGTTATATATACAGTTTATTACCTATTTTGTAAATTTAAAAAATTTATCTTTACCTACGTTGTTCGAATTAATTGTAATACACAGGGGGTTGAATATTAAAGGGTAGAAAAGTGGTTAAAAATTACTGGATTTTATTGAAATTGTAAATTTATATTTATTGTGATTATTTCTAACAACCCTTGAAGATTTTTAAAATTTCCTTCATATTTTCTTATATTTCTAATAACCTAAATTTAGGGGATGATAACAGGTGGTTAATAGAATTAAATATTGATTTAAAAAAATAGTTTATACCTTTAGGGTTCAAATAAGTTCTACGTATAAAAATTAATGTGAATTTTATCATTATCATGGAATAAACAGTTTTTAAACTTTTTTTTCAATACTTGAAATTGTCACTTTCCATTTTTCACCCCTCCAAGGGTTGTACACCCGCTATCGATGCACGCACAAGGTTGTTACTCTTTTGGCTTTGAAACAACACCATACTAATGATTTTTATGAATTTTCATATTAATATGACAATTTTTACCAAAACTGTGTTACATTGCAAAAGTGTCCCACTAATTGTGACAAGCAGTGTATATGTTAGTTACGTGGAAAGAAATATTTTTACAAAAAATTGACCCGATAGGTGGCGCTGAAGTTGAGATATTTACGAAAATGTGTATTTATGGTTTGATTTTTAAACAAATTATTTTTGGGCAAAACAACGTTTGCCAGGTCAGCTAAAACAACAATTACAACCCTCCATATGTGACAGGAGTTGAAATATTAACTCCCGTGTGGAGCTGGGATGGGTCTGCTAGTAGTTTATATTAATTGAATTGAACAAAGATAGTTCAACTATAATACATTTACATTGCATATAAACATTTTTATTTTTTCCCTAAAAAGAACCTCTTTCTTTGGACAATAAACAAAGAAACGAGAACGCTCAATAAAGCTGTCACTTTTTTCAGAATCTTGTAGATTTAACGATTGCACAGTCTAACACACACGTGCACATTAACTTTCATGACAAAGGGGCATTATAATATAACTTTTTTTGTTCTATATCTTTATGTAAATATCTCTTTACTTTTTGATTGATATATAAGAAGTAAAACATATGCTTTAAATTATGTCGAGAGAGATGCAAGTATAACAAAGATACTGGACAAAGGAGACTTTATTTTGATATATCTCTCGGTGTTATTTCAAACGGGCAGTTTTAAGTTTAAGGTCGGTATCGGTTCGGAAAAAAATATGTTGGTCTCGTTTTGCAAACATTTACGAAAAAATTGGTTTAGTATTGTGCCGTGTTTAGATAGGGTGACCAGATTTTAGTTTTTGTAAATTCTGATATGTAAATGAAGATTCTTTTGGTTAATACGGAGAACATGAGTGTCCGCTGTCAGATTTATCAATAGGTAATCACGTATATAGTTATTCAGAATGGAGTTGAAGCTCTAATAATATACATGTTAACTGTCCTTGGTTAGGGAAATCTATTGAGGCGAAATCGAGTTGATTAGTTTTGGGTTGGTTAGTTTTCGTTAGGTAAAAACGGGGATTCAATTTCTGCCGCAACAAACTGTTTTTAAATAATTCTATCAAATAAAATAAATATGATGGTATAAATATTTTAGGCACGCATACGCATCAACTCTATTCTGAATAACTATATACGTGATTTTTGCCAAATCTGACAGTGGACACCCATGTTCTCCATATTAACCACCCTTTTTAGGTTTCCGTAGAAAACTAGGAAACCTTATAGTTTCGCCATGTCCGTCCGTCCGTCCGTCCGTCCTCAAAAATTTTAAGCCGATTAAGATGAAATTTGGTATACAGACGAAGACTGATAACCCAAAAACAGAAATGATAATAATTTTGAAAAAAAAATTTTTTTTGGACCCCCTTTCTAAAGACTGAAAAGTATTTTCAAAAAAAAATTTCACTTAATCCATTAAGTGGGGAGTCTTTAGATAGGTCTCCTAAAATGCAATAAAAAATGCAGTATGACATTTTGATTTTAACCCTTCAGTCACGATATAATTGCGTTCAAACTCGTGATAAAAGCGTCCCCCCCACCCTAATTTCTAAGCTATCAATTTAAAAAATCTGAAAAAATTCATGAATGTAGCCTTTAATTAGTACTTTCACTGAAAATTATAACGAACACTGTCAACATTATTTTGGCCCCCACTCCCATTGACTGAAAAATGAACTCACAATTTTTTTTCACATATCCCATTGAATGTGATGTCATTGGATAGGTATCCTAAAATGCAACAAAAAATGTTAAAGGATCTTTTGATTTTAACCCTTTAGTCACGATATATTTGCATTTAAATGTTGTTATCAGAGCGTCCCCCCCCTTAATTTCTAAACTATCTTTTCAAAAAATCTGAAAAAAATTTAGAATGTAGCTTTTAATTAGTACTTCCACTGAAAATTGGACCCCCTCCCATAGACTGAAAATTGTTCTCAAATTTTTTTTCACTTAACCCATTGAGTGGGGTATCTATAGATAGGTCTCCTAAAATGCAACAAAAAATGTTATATGACCTTTTGATTTTAACCCTTCAGTCACGATATATTTGCATTTAAATGTCGTTATCAGAGCGTCCGTTGAAATAATTCTTGTTTATAAATCGTAATGACTACGGAAACCTATCATGTGTGTGCCTAACACGCACTTGGCCATTTTATTGTTATTTTATTTTGTCATTTTTATTTTATTTTAAATAATATTATTCATATAATTATTTCAATTTAAATCCAAATCGTCACTTTTGCGGCCTCTGCTATTTTTTTATGACCTTTTTTTTAGTCGTTATCATTACTACAAAACCCGGAGAAATTACACTGAAACTCGGAGTCCGGAGAAACAGTATACAAACCCTGAGACCTGGTCACCCTATGTTTACACCAAAAACACAAAGCAAGTGTTGCTGTTTTGTCTCTTTGGTCTACACGGCAGGGGTTATTTTAGTGTGTAGTTGTAGCTTGTTTCTGCAGTTGTAAAAATGAAAAGTGCAGTTTTAAAAGTCAATTTGTGTAGTTGAAAATTATAAAATATATTATATGTATATATAATAAAAACAACTTGTTTGTCTAAACGTCAAAATTTATTTAAGAAAAAGTAATCACAAGCTTTCGAATTCACAAATTCATCTTCAGGCTTATATAATATATATGTAGTATAAAAAACATACTACAAAAAAGGTACATCCAGTTGAAAAATTACAAGTAGAAAGCAAAAAAAAAAAAATAATAACAAGGAAAATGTGTAGTTGTAAAATTTTCTAAAAATAACCCCTACTATACGGCATTGTGTGAACCTCTAGTTTCGAAGTAATCTTTAATTATTTCTTGGTTTCAAGTATTAACCGAAACAATGCAGTTTACTCTCAGAAACCATAATGTTCAAGAACGAGTTTTAACTTTGGTAGATAAAGAAGACATCTATATTTTAAAATATACAACAAAAATAAAACTCTGGGAACAGTTGATTCGCGATATCATCTCTACCCCACACGCGGTGTTGATGGTTTTCCACGAATGTTTGTAAACATCTATCTTTCTCTCTTGCGCTAGCCCAACGTTACATCTCGCGTACTTTTCTAGCAGTACCCAACAATAAACAGATTGAGCTTGGCGAGCATCCAATATTGTAAATGATGCATGAACTGATGTGTCCGAGTTCGTAATGTTTATCCCAATATCGCTCATTGCCCGATTCTATCAATACAATTAAAATGGTCATCTAAATTATCGATTTTGAATGTAGGTGTGTAAGGCTTTCGCTATCTTAGGAGATACTTGGTTTCTGTCCAAGGTATATAAAGACAAAGTAGTCTCATCAGCTCTTTGACCAATCAGCGTTGGTGCGAGAATTGACATCACCATGAAGACATATTCAAATGTTAGAAATGCATAATAGAATATCAATTACAAAAAATTCCTTTATTTATTCTTGTTTTCGTATTTTTTGATACTTTAACAACACATACAATCAAAGAAGTGCAAAATTCGACAATGCAAAATCATAAAAAAGCTATCACAGACAATTTGGTCTATTCGAGAAGTGTCTTTTTTACTATTCTTAAGTTGGCAATACGTTCTGTGATTTTGACAGCTTTTTATGATTTTGCAATGTCGAATTTATACTTGTATGTGTTGTTAAAATATCAATGAAAATGGGTATATTTATAAAATAATATTCAGTCTCATATAGCAGTTCTTCAAATTTTGTCGACTCTTGGAATCCTTACAACTAAAAGGTTTTTTTCGGCGAACCCCTTCACACCCTTAGAAAAATATAAAAGCAGAAAAACTCGTATATAGTTATTTTACGTACACTTACGTACACCCCTACAAGACAAAATCATTTTCAAATACCTACATATGTATAACTAAATGTATCTTTATATTTTTTAGTTTATCAACTAGTAAGTGATATAATTTTTTCGAATTTTTATTTCGACTCACGGAATCTCCATAGAGGTATCTCGGAACCCCGAGGTTCCGTGGAACACAGTTTGAAGATCACTGCTCTATAGGTTCTGTCGGTACGATGGGAATATTTTGTGATTTTTAGTTACACAATAGGCACTTTAGGCAGCTGCCTAGAGCCCCGTAGTAAAGAGGGACCCCGAGCTGAAGTGAATAACAAAGATATCAAGGCATAATAGTGTTGAAGATTTTTGAATTTTTCTTATATTCCAAAATTATTTTTTAATGGGGGCCCTGAATATTTATCCTGCCTAAAGTCGCCGATTTTCACAGAGTGTGTGCATCGTTTTACGGGCAAAATAATCCATTTGGATTGTTTTTTTTTGCTCCTTGTAAACTCAAACACAAAATTTGAAAGCAGATGTCGTGATAGAGAAATATATCGCTGTAATGGGGATGATGTGCCATCATGTTTAGAGCAGCCTATCGCGCGGACGTTAACTGATTTTGAAATACAGGCGGGCAGAACCAGTATTATCTATATTGAACAGTATCTTTGGCGAATTCTTTATTTTTCTAAAGATAATTAATTCGAGCAATAGATCAAGCGATGTGTATAAATAAGAGTACCGAGAACACCTGGCAACAAAAGCACGCGTGCTAAATAGCGTTTTCTAGAAAAACAGTTCTAGGCGAAGCTTTAGGTAACCCCAGTGAGCGCTGGCACTTCGCCACAGCTCTCGCAGATGGTGTATACTCTGTACAGCGAATAAAATATACTAGGGGCGGCCAAATCACGTCCTTCATAATAAAAAAACGAACAGTAATATCCTCATACCCCGTGTTATAAAAAAATTGCTCAAAGGGAAAAGTAAATTACAAACTTTCAACGAGGTATCATTTGTATGATTGATAATATAGTATAATTCTGTACCTATTAAAAATATATTGTTTGTTTGACAACTTCGGAAAATAAATTTAAATATGGAAGGTTTTTTTTGTGATTTATAGAACGCTTTGTAGCGAATTAAAAGTTGTCGTCATTGTTTTGAACAGCGCAAAAACGGATGTTTTTGAAGCAGATTTTATTCAGTTTTTGACAAATAATATTTTTCTTTTAACAGCCATATTAGTTTAACATTTAATATATTTAATATATTAGCACATTTTTTTTGAAGAATTATTTGTTTGGGATAGCTAAAATAAAAATTCTAGTTGACAAAACTAAAAAACACACTTGGGCTTATTGTTAGTCCCTGAGTACGTTTACACAGCCCTGTTATTCCGGTTTTACTATAACCGATGTAATAAAACCGGATGTAATAGAGATGAAATAAAAATGCGTGTAAATTGCATGGACATAGTTATATCTGTTTAACCAACCTAAAAAAATATAAGTACATATCTACGAAGTATAGGATTTTAATCGTAATGCACTTCGCATTAACATTTGAAAAAGCGTCGTCAGTTAAAATATAGTTAAAACACCTGAGACGAAGAGATGGAAAACAAAATAAAACGTGATTCGTGGGGCATAAAGGAGCCGAAGTATTTTTGATATTTCTTGTTGGTACACCATCGAACTTATAGCGTACTTCAAATCGGATTTATAATTCCAGCTGACGTCACTTATTCTCGTATGTGTAAACAGCACCACTTAAAACGGTTTAACTACATCGGTTGTAGTAAAAACGGAATAACGGCGCGGTGTAAACGTACTACATGTCTATGGTTATGATATTCCTATAATATTGTATTATCACCAGAATTGCATAAGTTTGCAATCGTATAGATACGATAAACAGTGGGTGAAAAGAGAGTTGTAATATTTGCTTACAATGTTAGGAAGTCACAAGTCAAGTTAATAAAAGCGTGTTAAAAATCATATAGTTAAATATTTTGTTCTTGTATTTTTATTTTTTGGGTTTGCCACCCCTACACTATATTTACACGGTTTCGCACGTATTACACCATCGTAGAAATAGTGCGTAACTGTTTAAGACATTGCCAAAACACACATATGTGTTTGTTTAAATATATATGTATGTTCTATAGAAGATTATATGCTGTATTTGTTTTTATTAGTTTCCCGTGACGGGTTTAAAATTATTGTTTTTTGTTATGTTTTAAAGCTTCTGCGAATGAAACAATTAACTACGGACTTGGGGAGAAAGTCGAGTTACAAAATGTATAGATACAAGATACAAGTACCAGAACTCCGGCCGGAATTCACGATTTTATTCCGGAACTGTCAAATTCCGGCCTGATTTTGCCGGAATTTTGAAATTTTATTTTTATTATCTACTAAGAAATTCATAAATAATATACGTTATTTTCGTCGCAACGGTCTTAGAGCACTTGATACTCTTAAAGTTAATGGTGTAAATGCTATATTAAAAAAAAAAATTGAGACATGTTAAAGGAAATAAACAATTTTTTTTATAATAATATATTAATAAAAATAAACATTATATTACGAACATTAAACTGTTCAAGTATAAATCAAAGATTTTTGAAAATTTCGGATTGTTATGGTTTAAAAATAAGACTTGTTCTGCATTTTTTAATAATACTTTAGTCTTAGATCTGTTTTCTTCAAAAACATCTCCTGCCTCCAAGAATGACTTCTCTGAATAGACTGTACTGTAACTACTTATCTAACAGTATTGTTTATGATAATACATCGTATGTACTATAGTAATGTATTGGTACTTTAATTTTGAATAGTATAGGCATTCTTTTATCTATACTTTATACCATCTTATCTATTGCGAATTTGTCTAAATACTGTTTTTGATTTATCACATTTATAATTTGACACTAGAAATGTAATTTTTCTCGATCGAAAGGAATGTATGTATGATATATACAAAATTTAAAACAATCAATCTTACGAAGCTGTTAAAATAACAGGATATGCAAAAAAAATATTTTTTACTCTACCATTCTACTATTTAAGAAATAGCATATAAAATAACACTATATTAATCTATGTATGTATTAAGCATGCATATTAGGGTGCTTTTTTTTGCGACTATTTTTTTTTTCACTCCCACCTCAAAATTTTCTTGGAAATACCTCAAAAAAAATTCCCTGAAAATTTGAGCCCTTAATTTTAATATTAAGTACTCGCTTTCAGCGTTTAAAGATTTCCCATTGAAAATACACGTAAACTTGAACTTTTTTTTTTTTACTTTTTATAGCTCAGAGGCATTTTATCCTATTTGAACGGTTAAAAAACCAAATTACGCAGAATTAAATGTTCTATAAAAGTATTTATTGCAACGAAACTGTAACTTACAAGGGTGAGACAGTACAGGTGATTAAAGTCAAATTTTTCATGAATTTCTTGTTTTTTCATTGTTATTTCATAAATGGCTGAAAATACAGAAAAAGTTTAAATAAAAAAGTTGTAGCAAAAGTTGAGCATCAAATCTCTATTATTGATATTTTTCAAGATAATAAGCTTTTTGTTTTTTATGATTTACGATTTTCATGAACATAAAGAACATCTATTTGAGGTTATTTACCTCTTCATTTCTTCTTGACTTTGAAAAAGTAGATAATAACTTAAAAAAAAAATTGTTTTTAATAATTAGAGTCGCGAATTCATGAAAATCGTAAATCATAAAAAACAAAAAGCTTATTATCTTGAAAAATATCAATAATAGAGATTTGATGCTCAGGATCTTTTTTGAAGAAAATTGAATTTGCTACAACTTTTTTATTTAAACTTTTTCTGTATTTTCAGCCATTTATGAAATAACAATGAAAAAACAAGAAATTCATGAAAAAATTGACTTTAATCACCTGTACTGTCTCACCCTTGTAAGTTACAGTTTCGTTGCAATAAATACTTTTATAGAACATTTAATTCTGCGTAATTTGGTTTTTTAAACGTTCAAATAGGATAAAATGCCTCTGAGCTATAAAAAGTAAAAAAAAAAAGTTCAAGTTTACGTGTATTTTCAATGGGAAATCTTTAAACGCTGAAAGCGAGTACTTAATATTAAAATTAAGGGCTCAAATTTTCAGGAAATTTTTTTTGAGGTATTTCCAAGAAAATTTTGAGGTGGGAGTGAAAAAAAAAATAGTCGCAAAAAAAAGCACCCTAAATTGCATATATTATTTAAATTATTATTGTTAATAAAAAATGATTTTTTTTGTATTTTCCCAGTTTCGGCACACCTCTAATTTTGGTTATACCTAATTTTAAATTGAGGTCTCAAAAAACTACGAAGTTTTACTTTTATCTATAATAAATTCTAGTTTAAAACAAAATTAAAAAAACATATTTTTTTAATTAAAAAAACACGCTTAGGCTTATTGTTAGCCATTGAGGAGTCCCTATGACCACCACCACCTCCATCATCATATAAGCTTGATGATACCATATTATTGCATTGTCACTAGAATTGCATAAGTTTGCAGAGTTTTAGATCGATACGATAATTAGAAGTAAGTGAAAACTAAGTTGCTTACAATGTTATTTTATTATTTCATAGCTACTACGCCTATGCTTTTATACAAAGGGGGTAAAGCTATAACCAAATTGTTAAAAAAATAAATGGAAGTGACGCAGTAGTGACAGAATTTCCAAACAAAATTGACAATTTTTTATTTATGTGCTTTATTTTTTAACGAAGACTAAATGAGAATGAGATGAAACCAATAAAAGTTTCGGTTGTGTATTTATTTTATAAATTCACAATAAATTAGTATATGTATATATAGAAGTTTAAATAAATAAATATAAATGTAAAATGATTTATAATTTCAATCGTACATAAAGAAATTAAAATTAACAATAGATTAGATATAAAGGAAATATTTAATGATAAAACAGAACGGAAATTTATGTTATCTGTAAGAAGTTATATTTATTTATATTGCTGATAAACAATCGTTGTTAAAAAAACAAATATCGTAAAAAAAACACTTACAACTATGTTCATAAAAACATTATTAAGGTAATCGTTATCATTTTTTGGTTTTATCTATCATAAAATTGATAAGTAAATTTCTAAAAGTGCAAAACAATTATAATACAAACACAATGATTATTTTTTATATTGTTCATATGCAATTTAACTTTTACAATTACGAGTTTTTTTCGTCGTATATATTAAATATTTTTTTTGGTGTAAATTACAGCTCATTTAACAACGTTCAAATGTATTATTTACATTTATTTTTAGAAAGAATTACAGTGGAATAATAATATTTATAAAATTTAGAATCAAAGTCCAAAAGTAACATTAAATATGTACTCACGTTATTCTTTTTAATTGTCAATATTTAAACGAATTAAATTTAATAATTCTTTTATTAAATTGTTTTAGATATCTAGCAGACAGAACCGGCCTTAGCGAATCTGATGCTTTGAGCGAGACCCAGTCCCCTCTCCAGCCAATCATTAAAAATGCATTTAATTACTCTAATAATTTATCCAATTAAAATTTTAAAAATCTCGTATAGAAAATTTTCAATAAGCAATAATATTTTTTTAATTATCCGATCTTTTCGTAAAAAATGGGCGTGACTGTGACGGAATGCACAGTCGAGGGATTGACGTGACAATCGTAGAAACATGAAATTTACTTTTTTTATTCAATTTAAAAAACTTTTGTAAAAAAACTGAAAGTTTTACTGCGTAGATAATTTATTCTTATATACTGTTATTTTTGTTTCAATTCAATTAATTTATATTTATAACGAAATCGAGGAAATACGAAATTAATTTTCTTCTGTTTTTTTTTTTATAATATGAAGTTTTTCACTCATTAAAACTGGTTCAATGTTTTGATTTGTACTTGTATCACCCGCGTGGTAGCTGCTCAGAGTGTCGAGATATATTGATAAGAGCTGGGCGCGGGCCGTGAATTTTTCGAGTTACGTCGGGTCACGGCCGTGACCCGCGTGAGCGTGAACGATTTTCAAATTTTGAATTGTGAGCGTGCGTGATCGTGAGTCAAATTAAAACAACCGTGCGTGAGTACATTTTTCTTGTACGTGAGTCCGTAAGTATATTTTGAAGATAATTGTTTTTATAAACTTATTTGATCTTTTTTTAATATCTGAACTAATAATGCATAGATATTATATTTTAAAACGAATTTTGACATTAAAAAATACACAATGCAAATTAGAAGTAATAAGATGAATATAAAATATATATACACAATATATTGGACGTAAAAATATTAATTCTCATCATTTCAAAATTAAATTTACAACAATTACATTAAATCGTGTCACGACCGTGACCCGCCGTGCGTGATCGGGCGTGAGTAAAAAAAATAGGATTCATGAACGTGTGTGATCGTGAATACTTTTTTTGTAATCGTGAGTGAGCGGGCATGATCGTGAGCGCACAGCTCTAATACTGATTATAAATTTTCGCTAGCATGCGCGTTACATCAAGTTTCTGAAATTCCCACCCAATAATAGTCGTCCACCGTGATCTACATATTCCCCAAAAAACCTGGATTTTAAGTTCTTGTGTATATTTTTTACGTCAAACTATAGTAAGTAATTCCTAAATATGATAAAATTTGTAACACGTTTAATATTGAAAAAATTGTTTAACCTTTCAAATAAGTATTGCACCTATCTATATATAAATGATGCAATATATAATTAATTAATATTGACATTTGACCTTTTCGAATAAAAAAATTTCGTGCATATTATTTTTTCTATATAATTTATAATTAATATATTTATTATGTGTAATCATTTTTTCATGGCAAAAATATCATAGTAGGTAAATATGAAGGCTGTAATAAAAATGTTAAAATTTTATAATTTTGATTGTATTAAAATATAACTTTTTTATAGTCGAATATACATACATATGTCATACACATTTAAGATGGTACATTTGTCAATTGCTATTAAAGAAATTACTATTTACTATAATTTAAGTGGAATAATATTTATACAATTTTAACATCTCTACATTTACATAAATAAACGTAAGTATTTTTTTTATATAAAACATACATGAGAACTTTTTTCTTTCATATAAATACACGTACATAATATATAAATTCGTGTGTAAAAACATTAAGCACAATATTCACCTTTCTTTCTTTGGTTGAATATATTAATACGTGAACATCATATGTCGTACGATTTTTTTTAGTATTTATTATAAAAGGAGGTAAATGAAACCTATGTATATCATTCGTTAGGTATTGTGCCATAGATGTGCACAAAAAAATAAAGTTAACATACCCACATGATTTCTCCTCTCGCTGTTTGTTTATTTCCCCTTACATCGTTCAACAGCATAGCAATACTCCTAACACCACCAAGCGACAAAAATAAATAGTTTTGCGTTTCTCTCAAACGCAGAGAATGCGTATAGAGATTTCAATTCGTGTTCAATTGCAGTGTTTTTATTTGGAAAAGCAGGTTAAGTTAGGTTAGGTACTGTACCATAGATGTGCACAAAAAAATCATGTGTGTATGTTCCCGTTAAGGTAGGTAAAAGCACGGAAGTGCTCTTAATTTTCTTATGATCTCGGCATCGTTATACTCATTCCCAATTTTTTCAGATAGGTATAGGAGCTGGAGAAAAAATATTTTTAAAACTTACAATTTTTTTTGAAAATTTGTTAAACGAAGATTTAGAAATGTTTAATATTTTAATTATTTAAATCGTCAGCTTTCATTTGATATCCCACTCGGAATAAATAGATTTTTTTAGTAACTCATCTACTCCCCTCAAAAAGCGCCAAAAAAAAAGATTATTATAACTCTATTATTGGTCTACTGTTTACTACAATTGTGCCAAATCTCAGCTTTCTAGGTCAAACTGTTGTGTAGTTAGTAGTTAAAAAAATGGCTGACAGACAGACAGTGTTGATTCCATCCCGATTTCGGATTATTACCGCAACTTCCTGGATTGTTATATGTATTTATATATATATTAAATTTGTGACCTGTTCGATAAAGGATGGGGGGGGGGGGTGTATTAGTAGCGTCTTTAGTCTAATCGCAAATCCGACCCTGATTATTTAAACAATGTTTTCCGTTATTACGTTTCTTTATTTCACATTTATTTACCAAAGTCCATGTGAGCAAAAGAGATAACGATAGTCACCTACATAGAAATCGGTTTTATCTATGCACGTACTCACACACACACACACACACACACAATCAAATATAAAGGCGTGACTTTGACGTCACAATTCTTAAGTAAACTTCGCATGCAAATATAAAACGTTTGTAGAATTTTTACGTGGTTCTACTTAAATTCAATTAAGAAAAGTTTTTTTTTGCTAGCCGATTGTTTTGCGGAGATAAGTTTGTAGTACCTTCATGAGCTGTTCAGAAGTCATTCTGATTAACAACTCTATTTTGGTACAAGTGTTTCATTCATAAAATAGTAAATACTTTTCTACGTCATATAAAAATAATTCTAAAAATAATTCTCTATCAAAGTACCGATTGTTGTCTATGATTCTTCAATTTTTGTAATCTGTAACCCCTTTTTCATTGTAACGTTATAGATATTATATTAATGCATTTATATTAACTTATGTTTATCAATCCTTCAGAACTTCACACTACGATCCCTTGAGGTATCTCAAGCTACAGTTTAAGAACCACTGGTCTATTGTATATGGATTTAAGCAAGGTAAGTTCTAAGCACAGAATCCATGGACAATATAACATTTATAATACAATTCAGCATCTTATTTGGCTCCATTTAGGGGGAGTTGGTAAGGGTTCATACATTTTTAATAAAATATATATTTTCTGTATTAAAACATTTAAAAAAAAATTGTTTTCACTGGAAGTTTGGTACTTTATAAACAGAGCTGTTCAGAGTACAAACAAAAAGTACTCGAGTACCGAGTACAAGTACACTGCCTAAAATGTACTCGAGTACCAAGTACAAGTACACAATACGATGTACTCGAGTACAGAGTACAAATACAGAGTACCGAGTACATTTTCAATATTGAATGATCAGGGAGTGGGGTGGCTAAGGGACCTAACTAAGGGTTGTGCTTATAATGAAACACTAAATTGTTTATAATCCTATTTTATTTGCTTTAAGAATGACGAATTTTTCAAAATTCTCGTATGTGAGAGTATGGTGACGAAGATTCTTTACAATTGTCGCAAATGAAAAAAATATATATATATTCACGATGAAAGGAACAAATTCATTTAAAATTCAGGTAATTATTTTGTGGAAAAACGCTCGGACCCGTCGATTAGTATTTTTAGTTGCGGATTTTTTGACATAAGAAAATTGTATACAGGGTGTCTCAGGAAAAACGTATGCAGTCATCATTGATTTTTTTAAATGGAACACCCTATATATTATACCATTTTTGAATTGTGCGATAAATTCTGAACACTTTTTGCACAGCATACCATATCTCTAAAATCACTGGTTTTCGGAATAATGACGTTTGAAAATTGACATTTTGAAATACACACAAGTCAAATAAAATGTTTAAATTGAAAAAATAAACCTTGAACATTTTTTTAAAAGACAACAAAAGCATCCTGGTATTACAAAAAAATGAAAAAAAAGAAGAAAAAAAAAAGAAAAAAAGGAAAAAAAAAAGTTCAATGTTTTTTCTTTTTTCCATACCAGAATGTTTTTGTTGGCTTTTAAAAAAATGTTCAAGGTGTATTTTTTCAATTTAAAGACTTAATTTGATTTTTATTTGACTTGTTTGTATTTCAAAATGTAAATTTTCAAACGTCATTATTCCGAAAACCACTGATTTTAGAGATATGATATGCAATACAAAAAGTGTTCAGAATTTATCGCACAATTCAAAAATGGTATAATATATAGGGTGTTCCATTTAAAAAAATCAATGATGACTGCATATGTTTTTCCTGAGACACCCTGTATACAATTTTCTTATGTCAAAAAATCCGCAATTAAAAATACTAATCGACGGGTCCGAGCGTTTTTGCACAAAATAATTACCTGAATTTTAAACGAATTTGTTCCTTTCATTGTGAACGCACTGTATATACATTGCTAATATGTTTTGTGCAAGTCTGAACTCGCATAAAATTGTACTTAATGTGTAGTTCAATGTACTCGAGTACACGAAAATGTACTCGAGCACACAAATGTACTCGAGTACATCAAAATGTACTCGAGTACATGGAAATGTACTCGAGTACATGGAAATGTACTCGAGTACACGGAAATGTACTCGAGTACTTTTTCGCCGTTTAAAATGGGTTAAGTACAAGTACTAGTACATTAAAAGTAAAGTACTCATGGACTGAATACCGAGTACACTAAAAGTACTTATGCCCGTTTGCACCGTATTAATCTTAAGTCAGGCTTAGCTAAGTCTGGATTAAGTCTGAGCAAAGCATAAGTTTTGTTTCGTTTGCACCGTCTCCCAAGCCATCATGCTTAGCTATAAGACCGTTAAACATGACAACACTGTAAAAATCTAGTAACTTTTTATATCTTACGTTTTTGTACTTTCATCAAGAGGCTGATTTTTCAAAAACGCATCTGTCAAACACATATTTTAGTCGAAATTCAAAACAGAGGAACATAATTTCAAAAGAGAAATGTATTTACTAGACATAAGATATAAAAAAAGGAAACATTAAAAAAATGAAATAATAATTTAAAGTATTTTTATTTATTTATACATATTATAATAGTCATCAAACGAAACCATCAATAAAAATTATATTCATCCATATCATTAAAATAATTTGAACGGGTATAATTCAGTCTTGGAAAACCAAACTCAATAATGTCTATAATATCTAATCGTCCTCAAAAATATCGTGCATTCAAATATCCATGATTGAATTCAACACAAAACAGTATTTGACAGACGTTTATAGGTTATGCAGTAATGTCCAGGTTATGTACAACGTAGTACATAATATGTCGTTTGTCGATGTAATGACCATGCGCACACACTCGATTCCTATTGGTTCCTTACTTTAAGTTTGACTTAAGACCTCGCAAGCAAGGACTTAGATTTAAGATAGACTTAAGAAATTGTGGAGAACGGTGCAACAAAAATCGTTGTCTTAAGATTGACTTAAGTTTAAGCCAGCCTTAACTAGTACGGTGCAAACGGGCATTAGAGTACAGTACTCGAGTACCGCACAGCTCTGTTTATACATAATATAACAACATTATTTGAGAGAAATTGTTATATCTTAAGTATGAATTTCATGTTTAAAAAAAAAGAATGTTGTATTAAACTACCCCGACCTCGGGGACTCACGATACACGTTATGGGAGGAATAATACACATATAAAAAAAAGTAAGTTCGAAGCACAGTAACGTAATATTATTCATACATCTTGAAGATAATTTTAATATAGCTCAGAACGAAAAATAAATTAAACCTCAAAATAAAAACAAATTATAAATATAAATTATAATAACCGAATAGCAAATATAATAATTTTTTTTAAATTATCCAATCAACCAAATAATTTTGGACGATAATAAAAGACGTTGGTAGGGCATTAAATCGATACAAACGAGAAAATCGGTTGGTTCCATCAGTATTATACATTACCGAACCTCCCCAACATTACAAACAAAAAATAGTGATTTTGAAACATACAAATATGTTGTAATTTGTTATTTTGATTTTCGAACCGATTACAATAACTTCCAGTTGGGAAGTTAAAAATATAATGCAGTTAGAAATTAATGGAGTTAAATACTGTGGCTTTATAGATATCAAAATAAAAATAGAGTGGGTCGTTCAGGTCCTGTTTATTTCATCTTACAATCGAACAATTCGGTCATAGTAATGTTCGTGACAAAAAATTACATTATCTAAAAAACTACATATTGTATATCTGGTATCCGATACAGCACGATTAGCCTTGACTGGCTAATTGTGAAACGAGAGGTTTATATTGTAATGTAAATATTGAATTACTGATAGATGGAATTCGTGTCCAGTGTTTGCAGACTACGCCAGATATCTACGTATTAACGAAACTGACTATTAACAAAAATAATGTATTTTTCTTTAAACTAGAGTAGCGGTTCCCAACCTTATTTTGTCGTGGAACACGATATTTTAAATATTGTTTAATCTTTATCGTATCTAATAATACGGTATTTGACACTATTTAATAAAGAATAAAATGTTGTAAATAGTGTAATATATATTACTATAATTTACAATCAAGTGAAATAAGGTAAATGCACCAGTTATGGCCGCTATAAGAGCAAGTTTTCGGTTTTTTTGGATTAATGGGTTTGTTTTTTGTACTCATAAACTCATGTTACTATTAAAACAAGTAACTCTTTATTTAATTAATTTAATTACTAGAGATTGGAAAAATAGTTGTTATTTTCAATGAAATAGTTACTAGTTTAATTTTTTTTCGGAAAATAGTTGGTAAATAGTTTTTTTTTACGATTTGATAATAATTAGTGCAAACGAAACAGTAAAAAGTGTCGCAAATAGTTTAAAAATAGTTGGAAAGATAGTTGCAAATAGTTGATTTCAAATTGTGTTCAATCAAACCAATTTTCTGAAAACGGTAGAGATATGTAATACAAATTACAAAAAGGTAAAACCAGTAATGAGCACGTAGTGATGGATACTTGCTAATGATTACAAAATGATAAGTACTACAACACAAAAGATATAAAAGAAAGAATTGTCAAATTTGAAATAATGTAAAGCAGTTGCTAAGATAATATAATAATTAATAAATAAATTATAATAATTAGTTTACATGTCCACCATTTTGACAACTATTGGCTGATTGTCATCAAATCACGCTGTAAAACAGTTAAATGTACATAAATAGATTAATATTCAGAAATGGTAGTAATCAAATATCAACACATATTTCTAATTCAGTACATTTAATTAAAATTTTGTCATTACTGGGGTCCTTGCCAAGACTGGTGCCACTACCTTAAATCAAGATTTTTTATTAAAATACTGACTTATTTCAGTTACAATTTTAAATTAGGTTTATTATTATAAACCTAATTTAAAATTGTAATTTTTAGCCTGTTTGTCAGGTGATCACAAACGCGTCTAACAGAACTGTCTCTGGTATGACGTCAGAACATATTAAAAACTTCAGAAAACTGGATTCCTATTGGTTGATTTCAGTTTGCTTATAAGATAGTGACGTCACGCATACCACGTGATTTTGATTGCGCGTTTTAGCGGGAATTTTTTCATTTGAATAGAAAAAGATTATTTTCAAAGTTTTTTGGCATTATTTTGGAAAAAGATACTAAAGAATAATTTACAATATATTTTAAAATTTAGTCAAATACTCTATTAAGGTAATAAATAAATGAATATATAGACATAGAAGATCTTACACTCGCAGCACTTCTAATTTTCTTTTCATTTTTATTGATGGTTAGAATCGTTGCATTCGTTTAATTTAGAATTTTTGCAATGCAGGACACTTTTTCTCCTTTCATAATGCGATCTAAAATTTGTATTTTTATATCAAAAGAAATATATATATTTAGACATGAAACATGGGATGAAAATAAGTTCTAAAATCAGAAACACCAATTTTTTTTAATAATAAATAAATATACCTATATCATATACACAACTGTTTTGTAAGAAGCCGTCGGTTGTAGGAAAATTTCCGCAATTTTTTAATCGTGTTAGAGCGAAACTGTGTTATAAGAGGGTTACCTATATATAAAACAAGGATTTATTTGAACCAAGTCAATTTTTTACATGTTCCTATTTTTAATATAATAATAATAAGGTATTTTGTTATTAACAAAAATCATACTTCTCTATAAATCAGAATTCAAACTCTAAAATGTTAATCTCTACATTTTTATTGTTAAACATACCTACATGAAATGTTTTGTATAATAGAGTACTTATAGTAATTATAAAATAAATCGTACTTGAGGATTCAACGGAATTACACGTTTTGAGGGTCGAGTACAACCATTATCTCAATGTCGTATGTGTATCTGTCTGTCGGTCTGTGAACGCTCTATACAATTAAAACGATGGAACTTTTACAAACATAAAAATTTAGTTATTCCGGAATTGATATTTATTCTAGTTAATTTTTAAATTATCCTATTTATTTTTGAAACGGTAATAGAAAGTACAGTTTTAAAAAAATGAGAATATTTTGTATCTATACTTTATGTTCTATCCATTATTTTTTTATTATAAAACCCCGTTAAGCCCAGGAAAATAAGTCGAAAAAACGGCCGCTGTGCGAAAAAAATCCAAGTTAATTTTTCTCACCGGGATTATCTTTATTTAGGAATAAGAAATAACGTGTGAAAAGTCTATTAGGAAATTATGTGCGCAAAAATAATTAATTGTGTAAATAAAAAATATTTTGTTTTATGAGTTTAATATTGTAAATTATTTTCAAATAATAAGAACAAATTGAAATTGATCCGAAACTCGAAACATTTCATAAAATTATTTCAAGATCGACTGATTGGATACCCCTGTAATAGATAATTTTAAATATGTACATATAAGGTGATATGGGTATTCTTATCTTAATTTTTGCTATAATCCTTTTCTACGTCACTGATTGATTTATGCTATTTACTTTTAATGATTACCTACCTAAAATTGTAGCTAATTTTATCGATAAAAATAGTCATTGGGAAATTATTGTTTTAGAGTCAGAAGGTATGTTCCCAAAATGTATTTTTTTAGTTTTTTGTATTACATTTTCTTGATTGAAGATATTTGCAACTCAACATCGAATTTTAAATTTTAAAGAAAATATTTAATACGAAAAAGAGTGACCGCAAAGTATAAACATATTTTTTAGACCGCGCTAGCGACCTGGGAAAAAAATATAAAAGTATGTTACAGGTACCACATTACTCGTCATTGAAAACCAAAGTGAGCATCGCTTTTCATTTTTTGAAAATTTCAAGAAATTACCCCTATTTAGGGGTTGAAAAAAAACCCAAAATATTAAAAAATCGAAAATACCACTAATTATAAAATTATTTATCATTGTATATGGAATTTTAGAAAAAATAGTTTAATTTTTTTTAATATTATGGGGATGATTTCACTCCGTGAGAGAGCTTTGAGTGGTTTTTTAACCCAAATAAACCCTCATCGACCAAGAAAATACGTGATTACACTTTTGTAAGTTTTATTTTATAGAAAAAATACAATGATAAATGATTATATAATTAGTGGTATTTTAGATTTTTTAATTTTTTTAACCTCTGAATAGGGGTAATTTTTGGAAATTTTCAAAAAAACGAAAAGCGATGCTCACTTTAGTTTTCAATGACGAGTAATTTGGTACATGTAACATATTTTTATATTTCTTCCCCGGGTCGCTAGCGAGTCCAAAAAATACGCTTTTTGCGGTTACTCTTTTAACATATATAACAGAATATAATATTTATAAATTTTTAATTTTCCAATGACAACTCTTGTGTACTTTATTAAAGGGATGGGATTACTGTCAAGGGGGTAAGGCAAAACCTCGGAGGTAGTACAATGGGCCTATGGCCTATGTGCTTTCGGAAGCATAATAAATAATTTTTTTAATTACTATTTTTTTAATTATTTTTTTTACAAATGTATAATGTCCGAAAAACACCACCAGGCAATTTCCAAAAGTTTTTCATCGATCATTTTGTTCTCACAATAGATATCAATGGGGTTATACAGTGTCGAAATGTATGTTATAAAGTCGGACCTGGCTATTTTTAAAAATTATTCTTTGTAAATTGCAAATAAAATATCGAAACAAAACTTGTATGCTAAATATTTTGCACCACAAGGTCTCGATGTTTGTAAACAAAGTTCACTATTATTCTTTTTCCTTGAAGATCATCCTATCATTTAGCTAATTACATTTACCAGTGCTGATGAAACTTTCAAATACAAGATATAAAATGGAAATACTTATTATATTATGACTATCTTGGAGTTTAATAGGGGTGTACCGGAACTGGAATTTACAATTCTAGTCGGAACCGGAATTCACAAAAAAAATATTTTTATAATTATTTATTATAACAATTTTTTATATTATATATTATTTTTATAACAATTAAATAATTGAAATAATATATGCATGCTTTATACATAGATTATTATCTTAAATTAATATATCACAATGTATTATAAAAAATAGTCTTTTTTACATATCCTGTAATTTTAACAGCTTCGTAAGATCGATTGTTTTAAATTGTGTGTATGTCATACGTTCTTTTCGATCGAATTAAATTACATTTTTAGTGTCAAATTATAAATATGATAAAAGCATTTATACTATTAGAAATTAAAGTACCAATGGATTACTATAGTAAATAGTACATATGATACATTATCAGGCCCGGATTTAGAAATTTGCCGCCCCTAGGCAGTTGTGAAAATTGCCGCCCCCCCCTCGAAACTAACAGTTTAAGTCATAGATGTCAAAATAACAATTCAGGATCTTTTTTTTTTGGTTGCGTCAGTTTCAAATTTTATAAATTTTTATAAAGTTACATTAGGAAACATAAAAACTGAAGACCTTTTTTTTGTCATGCCTGAGTTACATGTATAGAGAAATTATTGCTTATGAGTTGAAATTTTTATGTCTCGATTTTCGGATGGCAAACTCATCGATAATGGAATCAAAATCAAATTCAATTCCCACGAATATAACAAGTTTCCACCAATATTTGTCGCCCTTCAATTCTTGCCGCCCTAGGCAGCTGCCTACTCTGCCTGCATGGTAAATCCGGGCCTGTACATTATCATAAACAATACTGTTAAATAAGTACAGTACAGTCTATTCGGAGAGGTTAGGTTAGGTAGAGGGTAATAATAAAATTTCATAATTTCGGCAGTCAGACCGGAATTTACCAGTTTCGGCCGGAACCGTAATAAAATTGCAAATTCCGGCCGGACCGGAATTCCGGTGCACTCTAAGAGTTTAACAATACAAATAATAACCAAAAATTAATTGAAAGATAACTTGGCTTGAATTATTTATAATTTTATTCATTAATTTCATTTTGACATTTATTTGATTTATTAAATCTTGAAGCCCCCTGCTCTACATAACAATTAAATTTTATGTTTTTTATGTTTATTAATTCTATGTAATATTTGTAATACCTAATATAAATTTATTTTGCAATTAATTTTTTTCCTACGATAAAATAATTGTTTATAAACAATAAATTTTATAAATAGATGTTATAAATGTCCTTATACTTATAAATAAAATGTTATTTTTTAAATACAGTAATTATATAATTATTAGATAAATACATTATTTATATGCAGTCAGGGCCGTAACTACTACCGGGGCAGTGCCCCGAGTATAGGGGGAGGGCAGCAGCGTAAACATTTGGGTGAGCATTGATTGATTGAGATTGAAGACAAAAGAAGGTCATTAAAATTAAAATTAGTAGGTAATAAGTGTAAAAAAAAAAATGTCTCCAATTTTTATATTTTGCATATACTGGGGGGCCCTCGATTATTTGTTGCTCCGGGTCCCCTAAGCCTCTAGTTACGGCCCTGTATGCAGTTCTATTAACACATATATAGTACCGATATTTTTATTATTTCATTTTTATTTGTTTTATTTTAAATGATTTGGGAATCTAATGAATGTAAGTATTATAAATAATAATAAGTTACTATTATATAAGAAATTAACTAATTCAAACCAATAATAATAACTACATCTAAATAAATTAAAAGAGAAGATAAACAAACAAAAATAAGAAATAAAATACAAACCATATATATAAAAGCTGTCTGGGTGTCTCACGACTCAAGGGACAAAATATATAAAAAAAATGTATATATAATTATTTAATAGCTGAAATAAAATTAAACATTTATAATGTTATATTTTTCTGTTAGCTTGTATATCTAACAATAAGAAATTAAATTAAAAAAAATGGTAAATATAGATAAGCAAGTAAAAATATAATTTTTCGATATATCATATACATTCTTTAGCCAGCCCTGGTCAGTAAGGTTATGAACTCTCCTCATGGAATTTTAAAAGCCCGTCTGTCGAATTATTATCTTATTTAAAGAAACCGTAAAAATACACACTTATTGACATAATGTTGTCATATTCGGTCAACGCTCTTAACGCTGTAGCCCTTTGTTTGTTGATAATGGATCTGGCTCGTGGTATTTAGCTCAAAACTCTTTACTCCCCTCGTTCGCGCGCCTGTCCTTATTATCCGTTGTGGACAAAGGCTATATATTATTTTATACATATACATACACATACATATAGTCGAAGTTGATACAGTGGCGTCATACAAAATTTACGTAAAAATGATTTGTTTCAAACACATATTTAAAAGAACGCATTATTCTTTTTCAAGCTTGAATGATGTGAGGGGATATAATATATAAACAATTTTTTTTTTTCGTTTTTATTTATTTTTATAAATTAACAGTACTTATAAATATATTTTTTGGTTTACTTTTAGGAGGGGGGGGGGGACCTACGGTATAAATTAGAGCTGGGCGCGTGAGTAATTTTTGCTCACGATCACTCACGCTCACGAGAGAAAAATTTTTAGTCACGCCCGCTCACTCACGGTTACAAAAAAGTATTCACGAACACGCCCGCTCACGAATTCTATTTTTTTACTCACGCCCGCTCACGAATTCTATTTTTTTACTCACGCCCGATCACGCACGGCGGGTCACGCTCGTGACCCGAATAATATATTATAAATAAAATGTTTAGTATAAAAATTCGATTTAACAGATTATCATATATGCATGAGATCAGAAGAGTACATTTTTGTCGTGTGTGAGTCCGTGAGTTGATGTATCAAAATATACATACATCAACTCACGGACTCACACACGACAAAAATGTACTCACGCCCGGTCACGTCCGATTGTTTTATTTTGACTCACGATCACGCCCGCTCACGATCCAATATTTTAAAATCGCTCACGTCACGTCGGGTCACTGCCGTGACCCGACGTGACCCGAAAAATTCACGGCCCGCGCCCAGCTCTAGTATAAATCTGTACTTTTGTACAGTGGATGCCAGAATATGCTATTTTTCGATAGATTATTTTTTTTAATCCCATAGAGTATGCGCTACTGATCACTTTCTTTGTTATATTGTTACAAGCGATTGAAAATACGATTCTGCGTAATTAGTGCATTTGTTTCTTATTTTTCTTTGTGGTTAATGTTCTGTTTATATTAAGTGAACTTGATTAGAGCGCTTTTGTTTAATGTTTTGGTACCGCTGCTATTGTAAGCACACTCGTATATTAAAATGTTCAGTTTATTGTAGAATATATTTCAATATTTATACTGTTTTTGGGAGTAAATTACCAATTATTATATTTTTTATTTTTATAAATTAAGGGTTAATATATTAAGTTGTATTCGTATATTCTAAAACTTTAGGGTGCTACTATACCATGAAGAGATTTTGAGAATCATACAAGGGACAAAAATGAATGCTGTTTATTACAATAAGTATTTAATTATTTGTGATTTGTTTTGTAATAGTTTAGTTAGACATCAAATAAAAAATACGACAATTTTATAAATTAAACAATTAAAACAGAGAAACTGTAGTTTCTTAGTTATTTAAACTAAATAAATACACTTTAAGTCCTATAGAGGACTACTTGTGAAGTCGAAACACGTCTAATATTCGTCTAGTGTGATATTTTTTCCGTGTGGTTAAGGTGTATTTATTTAGTTTAAGTTGCAAAAATGACAAAACTGTAATTCCAAAAGGCGAAAAAAATAATATAAAATAAATATCCCTTGATGTAACCACTGGATTATCTGATCAGTAATATGGTTATATTATTTCATCATTTATACATTAAAAACACTCCCAACTTTTGTATATACTCATATGTGAGCCTTAGGAAACCTTGGCATAGATAATGTATGTATATATATGTATGTACTTGGGTTGTATCTTTCTTGCGAACAAACAAATGTAAAAAACTCGTGTGCAAGGAGACGGGTCCATAGGGGCAGGGGGTTGATAGGGCGCCCCTCAAAATTTTTTAGGAAAAATGTACCTACTTATTGTTGAATATTTTATGACAATAACATGCATGATTTTACACAAATGATTTTTTTTTAATGTACCTATTTATAAGTTTAAATTCATAAAATTTTAAATCAACAATGCACCATTTCAGATATGCACACACTATCGCGTAAAAATATTCTTCTATGGGAAGTACGATTAAAAAATGCTAGTGATTTATGGTATATTGTTATTATACCTACTATTTTTTAGAATCTCTTCTCCCATACAAAATTTTCTGGATACGACCCTGCTAGTGTGTTATTGTTTCTAGATAAATATTGGCATGTTCTATACAGATAATGGTAAATTACAATGCTTGTTTTCTATTTTTAACCTCTCTGTGAAATATCAGTCATTTCTTTTCACTTTATAACTTTTGTACGTCAAAAATAACAGGAAGGTAATTATAACTATCTGATAGATAATTATATGTATATTTTATTCACAAATTGCTAATTTTTAAGACAACTAAAATAAATTTATCTGTTTTTAACAATAAATTGTAATCCTTAAAGATTTATGCCCGGTATCATAAAGAATTCGCTTGAGTACAAAAGCAAATTCGCTTCCAGTTAACGCTATCTGCTATAGGTATTAAAAATAAATGACAACACACTCACAGATGTAGCAAATAAAATCGTACATATGATAACCTTGACGCATACGAGATAAGTACTACCAGCGACTTAAAATAAGTGCTACCAATTGTACCTCATAAAATGCATTTAGATTATTATACATTTATTATCGAGCAATTTCATAACAATTTGACACCTATCAGATAGCGTTAGCTGGAAGCTAATTTGTTTTAGCACTCAAACAAATTCTTTATAATACCGGACATTAGAGTTTTAATAAAAGATAATTTGGAGATTTTTTTTATATTTGTTTTCTATAGACTACTTATTATATAAAATAAGAATATTTGTATGTAGATTGCATTTCTACGTAATAATATAGATCGACGTAATTGTTAAACATCTTATTTGAAAGACTTTTGCCGCCATTTGCATACAAAGGAACTACTTTTAACAGCAGATATTGAAGAGGTTTGAATAATTTATGAAACACGTCGGTTTCGGTCTTTTAGATAGATGCATGGGTGTAAAAATGAAACATTTGTAAACGTCTTTTTAAAAAATGGGTATATATTTATCAAGTTGTAGGGTTGAGTATTTATTAATTTGATGCTCTTTAATCTTATAATGACGTTATGTATTTTTTGTGGTCGAAATCAATGTTTGAAAAAGATAAATTGACTTTTCAAATGCCACTGCGAGTTAATATTGCTTTTGTAGAACAATATTTATTTATAAATTGCAACTTCTTAAGATATTTTATTTTTATTTTGTTTATAAAATGAAAGCTTCAGTTACCAATACAGTTAAATGTACTTTTTGGAAATTAACTTTTTATTTCATTAAATAAACAGTTAAAATATTTTGGCTTCTGATCTCTTTATATTATAACTATTGCTGAAAGAAAATATTAAGGAGTAGAGAAAAAGAAAATAAATGTAACTTCAAAATGTATCATTTATTTAAAAAATAAAATCGTTTCGTAAAAAAGGTCGATAATTTGACATGTTCAACACAGCTTTATGAAAATTTTATACAATTATATAAAAGCTTTCTATATAAAAATCATCATATTATTATAAAAAATCCAATCATATTATGAAATACGATATAGAAAAAGGCAACAAAATTAAAGCGATTTTAGCTTCTAACAATATTTTTTCTATTTCGAATTCCACTTACAAAAGTTATTTATTTATTCTTTCGATATCAAAATTTATTACTACAAATTGTTTACAAATATAATTTTGGAGCAAACATTGTTATTGGTGCTATAACAAATATACACAGATGATTCAAAAGTCACTTGACATTTAAATTTTGTAATGATACTTTGTGGACACATTTTCTGATTGATTATATCAAAGGACATATTATTGTGTCAAATAACTTTTGCACCAACCCGTGCATAAAACATTGAGGCCCCATTTTCTTGAGTTATGACAACATTAAAGATTATTACAAAATTAAAATAAATTATATGTATATAAAATATTTTATATTTAGAAGAAAATATCCAGTTCGGGATTTATACAAAAGCACTAGAAAATTTCCCTGTAACTGGACAATAAAATATTTATTTTTTATCAATAAAAAAATAACTAAAAAACCTTTGGCATCATAAAAATAAATCTTTTAAACACTTCGTAATAAACATTATTGCTAAATTTTCCAAACATATTTATCCTGAGTTTTCTTTAGATTCAATATTATGTAAATATATAGAAAATTTAAAATTGTATATGTAATACAAATATAATATATTAATTTGCAGCATTATTATTAATATTGGTACACAATTTACTGTGAAGAAAGCGCTTATATAAATATTATAATTCTATTTTAATATATAGAGTTCTTTTGCATTATATCTAATATATATGTCTTCAGGACCAAAGAAAAATACATAAAAATACAATTTAAGTATTATTATTTCGATTAAATACGAGAAAAATGAGTTGGCTTTAAAATAAGACCAACTGGATTATGTGCATACACCATGTCTTAAAGATTGACCAGTAATACGTGGGTTATACTCAAAGTCCAAAATGTTGCTTTCTATTATGAAATCCAGTAATAAAAGGCAATAAAAGTATTTTGCATTAGCTCTGAAGACCTTGAAAATATATATATGTACTTAAATAGTATACATAAAAATTATCATCACAATTTGCTTTTAAATATAAAAATGTCATTAAAATGATCAAGTTTTTAAATACGCAACATTTAAAAACATTAAGGCTGAGTGGAAAATAGTGGACGTTATAGAAAATGAGCTTTATTTAAAATTCCTGATTGTTGCATTCAAATTCAACAATTAAAACTAGTTTTCTAAATTGATTGTTGAAATTTCCAGACATCTATGTCAAAAGATAAAGATAATGTATTTGTGTTATCATGAGTACTTTGCACTCATGCTATCTCTTTTCGTTTACAATGAACAAGCAATTACACAGAGAAAGAGAGAGAGTACGACTCGGTTGGCGTTGTAGGGAATGCAGCACGCGATAAATAAATAACACCAGCCGTAGTTGAAAACATGTTTATCAAAAAAAAAAGACGTCCCATTATACATATACATATCTGCAACGACCAGCTCAAGGATAGAAGGAATCAACCTTCACGGCTCTGGTCACACAAATTAACTAAAAGAACAACAGTTATTTCAATTATCACAGAGCATTTTAAATATTTTATACCGTCCTAGTCGCATCGGTTTTCAGCCGCTACGACTTTAAGTTAGCACCACTTGAATAACCGGACACGTCCGTTATTTACATTGTTTGCACTATCTGACACCCAGCTTCCATGTGCTCCATTACTTGAGCCTTCAACAAACACACTTGCTCTTTTAATTTGTTCAACACTACAATCAATTCCCCGTTGTCTCCTTTTAGATGTTTCACTTTATCTTCCAGCCTCGAAATCCTTTCCAACTTCCTGCGTCTGCATTTGGATGCGGCGACACGGTTTCGTTGCCTCTTGCGTTCCAATTTGATTTTCTCTTGGCTCTCCATGTCGATTGGGGATAGAGGAGGAGTTGATCCAATACTTGGCACAGTTTGGGGCTCGTCCTTGATGGTGACATTCTCGAAATATCCACCAGATAACGCTACAAAAGGCTGGTCTAAGTTTGTGTATGTAGCACTTCCTCCAGAGACGCTTGTAGCAGTCGAAGTTGTGGTCAAACCTAACTCCACAGGTTGCAAACCACCTTGGGAACTATCACTGTTGTGTAATTCACTCAACGCTTCCTCGAAACCCCTAGCATAACTCTCCTGTTCTTCTGTAACAGCTCTTGGAAATAGTATCTGGTGAGCTGTAGTAGGAGTGCATGCAAAGTTCATCATAATCTTATCCATTTCTGGTGTGCTCATTAGCAGTTTAAGGTCAGGAGTTTGCGGGGACACATTTTGCTGTTTTTTCATCGCAACTCTTGCTGGGTTCAAGTCCAGTGACATGTTACGCTTCATTGTGTTGACGTTGGTATGGTACGACTGCTCGTCGTAGAATGTTGTTTCCATTCTAGGCGGAACACAGTTGCGAACCATGTAGGTGACACTTAGCAACAACGTAATTCCAATACGTAGTTACTAAAATCTTTGAGGTATGAAAACCACGTTGGTAGCACGTTTCTACCCTTCACAAATAATAACAAAGATGACTCACAGTATTCGATCGATAAATACACACGTCAAAACTAACTCACTGGTTTCACAAAACACATCTGAACGCTGCAAAAGCCGAACAAGTTATGGAACAGCGTTCTGATATCCTTCACTTTATATGTCATGACTCACAATATCTATTTTTAGATGTAACATCACTTTTGTTGCATGTGATTGGTCGAAAGTGACGACATTTGTTTTGAACGATTTGGTATGAGCGCTGGGATTGGTTGAAACTCTCTCGCTTGTGACGTTTCTTCTTAGAACTGGCGTAAACGTAGGCGCATGCGCGTTGGTTCCGGCCAATGGGAAATGTATCCGTTGTTGTTTTGTTAATGTATTCCGTGCGGTTTTATCAAATTAAATCCAATAAAATCGCGACTTCTACGAAATTTAAAATCGAAGGTCAAGATACAAGAATGCCAGGTTTTAATCAATAATTCGGTTACTTATGTATAAAATGTACATGTTTTATTTAAAAAATATCTTTATTAAATACATTATTTTAAACTTATCGATATTATTCTAATTTCATCGTAAGGTTTGTCAGTTTTTAAATTGGTTTTCACGTTACTGATATTTTGAACTATCTCCATTCCTTTTATTACTCTTCCAAATACTGTATGTTTATTGTTTAACCATGGCTAAAAAATAAATAATTTCAAATTCAAATTAATACATTTTTATAAATATAAAAACACTTACAGTTGGAGTTAATGTAATGAAAAATTGACTTCCGTTAGTATTTGGTCCAGCATTGGCCATACTTAACGTGTAAGGCCTATCGTGTCTTAAATGAGGTCGAAATTCATCCTCAAATTCACCACCCCAAATACTTTCACCTCCTGTTCCATTTCCTTTAAGAAACAAATACAAATTTTACAAAAAAAGTTAATTTGAATGCTTTAAATATTATTTCAAACTAATAATACCTGTAGGGTCTCCTGTTTGTATCATAAAGCCTTTAATAACCCGATGAAATATATGTCCATTGTAGTACCCATTTTTGCTATGGACACAGAAGTTTTCTACGGACTTTGGACAATCCTTTGCGAATAATGTCAAATGTATGTCGCCAAAAGAAGTATGGACAATTGCATTATCGTATAAGCGTTGTACATCTGAAAAAAGAATGAAGTAAATATCGTAAATACTCGCTATTTATATTATATACCAGATGGACAAATAAAAACATGTTTTGTGGCATACTATACTGGACCTATAAATCACATGAACATTGGAAAAGTATTCAAATTTTTATTATATATCTAGATTGTTTTAAACATTTAAATTCAATTAGGAAAAATTGGTAAAATTCAGGATATTTTGTTTTATATAACGAATCTTTAGAGTGTCACTAAGAAATCCTGAAGTTTCTCCTCTCCAACGATGTTGGCGCAGGAATGGGAAAAATTATTATTTTGTGATCAAGTTGAAAGAAACCCGAGAAATTGGCAAATCTGATATTTGTTCCTTCCTTCAAAATTAAGGCATAAAAAATATTGGTATATAAATAGCGACCCTCTAATTTTTATTTAACTTTAAGCACATATGACTAATTTAAGTTTTCAGATAGAAACCTGTTCTTTACTTAAAAGGCCTGCGGGGCCGAAAAAATAAAAATTAAAAAAACACCCTAATAAGGATACAATTTCCTAATTTTTATATGGATGTAAATATATATTTTTCCATACTTTGACCTTCCGTAGCTGAAATAATATCTTCCTTTGAAGGTTTTTCGTTAAATACATCTCGGTCTGTATCTTGTAGATCATCTGGATCTCTTCTAGAGAAAATGTAGAATCGGTTTTTTTTGTACCCAGTACAAAATATCATAGGATCGGATAGATTTAGATTCAATGTTGGATTATCGGAAGCTTCTTGTTCTAGAGTGATTGCAGCTTTAGATTTGCGTCCTTTACCCTAAATAATTAAGTCTTTAAAGAAATAATAACAGAAATATATTTCATTATTTTTTACTTGAAATAGTGCTAAATTCAATGGACGAAGATTTTCACATTTTCCGATTATTTTCATGCACCGATTTGTATGTAAATTAACTAGCTTAATTCCTAGCATTGTGGAGTACATCACAAAATGGCCGCTCTCATCAAAAATTATATTTGCTTGGCTCAGGGCTTCTGATCTTTCAATATCTCTTTCAACTGCCATTCTATAACACAAACATTATTTATTTAACAAAAATTATACAATCTAGTGAAGATAAAAACCATATTTAATTTGAATTTCCTTACCTTCTTCCAAATTCCATATTTGGTAACTGTTGTGTAGATTGTTGTAATTCTTGAAACCTCGGTAAAGTCTCGTCTAATACTCTCGTCATTTTCCCCGTCAAAAATAAAAATAATCGAACTTTTCGATCAACAGATAAAGTCACAAATCTTTTCCCATCAGGTGAAAAACTTAAACCAGTTGGGTATGTTTTGTTCTTTGCAAATTCAAATAAATCTGTGTCGAGTTTCGACTCAAAGTTTACACATTTTGGAAATTTGTATTCATTTTTGGGTCCGGTCCAATATTCTAGGATTCCTGCTTTATCAACTGATATAGCAACATCATAAACTGGGTTGTACTTTATAATCGCAACTGGTTTTGTGTGTAGTTTTTCGAATATATGTAACGGAGTGTTTGTTCCTTGGCCATCGTATATATTGATTTTGTTTGATCCTGCATCAGAACTGAAAAAATATAATGTAATTTTTAATGAATACATACAATGATCATTTTTTTGAAAATTGGTATTTTTAAATTGCTGAAATAAATACTCACACTGCGACAGCTAAAATTGCATCTCCCGGAGAATGAATCCATTCTACACACTGTGGCGTGAATCCTAGCTTCATCATGTTGATCATATCTAAAAAAAAATTGTTACTATAAAATTGTCATTCGAAAGATATATTGCAAAAATTATAAATTATAATTACCGAAATTAATAACATCAAAAACTTTCATGGCCTTATCGACAGAAATTGTACACAAAAAAGTACCATTACAGTTAGCTGCGATGTCAGTTATAGTCCCTAAATGACTTCGGAAATGTTTCACAAACTCTAAACCCTCTTCCATCTTCTTCCAGAACTTAACATGTCCGTCACAACTCGCCGTTACCACAAAATCAGTTTTTGTGACTACAACATGTGTTACTATATCTCTATGCATGTAACTTTTTTCATAAGATTCACATGAAGGTAGATTTTCGAGATACAGTGATTCAAATTGTAGGACTAAAAATAAAATTTATGTTTAAATGAAATATTTTTAGGTTATGTTTTAAAAATACCTTTCCGTTTTTTTTGGAGCGCAGCTTCTGAGGGTAAAGGTCCTACCATATTTTCTGAATCGCTCTCTTCATCGCTTTCGTCATCATGCTTTCTTTTATTCGATTCTGTATCAGACATTATAAAATATTAAAAAAATAAATAAAAATGCTAACCTAACTTTCAAGTTATTTATAAACTAAAGCGAAGTTAGCTGAAGAAGGTTACCACCATGAATTTATACACGAATTTTACATACGCCATTATGCCAATTCATACATAATACATATTTAAATTTAAATTCATTATACATTGTTGTATAAATAATTCAATTAATTTAATTATGTTTCCAAATAAATTAAGGTATATACTACTATACTGGTATACGGTATACGGTATATATGTAATCAAAATTGTAGAATTAGAGCGTTAAATTTTAATTTCGTTTGTAAAAATAAAAATATTATATTCAGGTTTCTTTTTGTTATTTATTTTAGTATGCAGAGTACTTTTTGTGAATTTTGTTTTATTTAAGCTAATAAACATGTTCTTTATTATAGTAACCATTCTTGTAAAATAGGTAATGTAGGTACCTTTTGTTTTTTCTTTTTAAACATGTTTAACTTTGTAGTCACGTTTTGTGAAATTTTATATATGATGTTTTAACTTTTTGCTCTCGTACATTTTTCATTATTTCAAACAATTTTCTTGCTTCTACAACTTGTACCTTTATGATTTATATATTAGTATCCTTTTTGTACTTTTTTAAGTAGCAAATGGGGTTTTTGATATTTTATTTACAATATACTTTTTTACGGAAATGAAAATATTCAGTATTGGACTGGGCCAACGGGCAAAAAAAAATTCTAGAGTCTCTCCAGTAAGAGTCTCGACAGCGACGCCATTTTTAGCCAAATCAGCGTTTTAATAAGATCATTTGTGTGTTAATTTTAGCAAGTATAAAAAAATTACCATTAAAACTGAACATAATGTAATAATATAAAGTATATTTAATGATATTGACTGATAATATCAGAAAATACGGCTCCGAGCGAGACTTGGCTACTACAATCAACCAAAAATCGATCCGCGCTGTCCAGACTCTTACTGGAGTGTCTCTAGTAAATGCTCGGGAGGCCACATAAACTTATGAGGACCAACTGGAATAACATTTAAGTACTAACATTTTTAACAATTTACTTAAACATATATGTGATAATTATGAAAACGAAACCAGGATATACTAATTTATTGAAATTTCCTTGAAAGTATTACCTACTTTCGGGTTTGGTTCGGGTCAAACATAAATTTCGGTTCGGGTTTGGGTTCAACATGTTGAAAACTATTTGGGTTCAAAAACCGTTATTTTTTTATGGTTCAGGTTCGGGTTTGGGTTAAAGTTTTTAATTGTAAGAAAGTTATTTTGTTCGAAAAAAAATTATAATTAACAAATAAAACATTTTCTGAAGAAGAAAAAAAAAATAATAGACAATAAAATATTGCTAGTAAAAAGGTAAAAAAAATTACATTTTAAAGACAGAAATACATATATATTTTTCAGATTTTTTTTGCAAATTGAAATGTAATTTAGTTAAATTTCAGTAGTCACATCATACCATAAAATTCAAACAGATTTCCAGTAGTAGTATCTACATTTTATAATATCTTTTAAAAATTATTGGAGAAAAATATTAAAATATAAAAAATAATTTATTGAAATTTTTAAAAATATATGTTTACTGATTATCCATGAAAAGGTTCGAATGCAGATCGTTCGTTGATTTTGAAATATAGCGGTTCGGTTCGGGTTCAGTTTCAATGAATGACACGGGACTTTCTTATACGTAATAATATGAATGTACGTACAGTACTGTGCAGTGTACGCTTATCTACATATAGTTATATATAAAACAGACATTTCTTGTTAACTGTTAAAGATATAAAAAAATAATCAAATATAATTTAAAAACAAAATTTATTTTGGAAAAATTAATAAATAATATTATTCTTTGCAACTTTTACCTAAAACTTTTTGTTTTATGTAATTTGCATCGTTTAAAAAATAATCGGAACTAATAATAGAATAGAATAGAAATAACTGCGAAGGCTATATCGAGCCCTAACCGCCGACTTATCGTAAGTGACAATAAAGTTTTGAATTGTAAATGACGTCATTGTGGCCCCCACATTTTATCGCATGCCCCAGGTCTTAATTTTCGGTGGGTCCCTGTCAAATAAAAAAAAAATGGTTTACGACTATCAAAAGCTTGTCGACTCTCCCTGCCGCGCCGGGCCTCCAGTCTAAAGCTTTGTCAGCCCTACTGCATAGGACCCCGAGATAAAAAGGGATACCTCGAACTGACGAAGGGGGGGGGGGGCGATATATAAATAAAAGTAAAAAATTGTATGTGAATACACAGCAAAAAAGGTCTTCAGGCATTGTGGTGATATTTTTTTTTAAATTTCGTTATAAATGTTTCGAATTTGTTATTTGGCAGAATAAATATTCGTCCTCTGAATATTTATTCTGCCTGGAGCCTCCAACTTTCATAACACGCCACTGGTAACAGTAACACCACCATGGGCGCCGGGAGGGGGTTGAAGGAGGTGCACTTGCACCCCCTATCAAAAATAAAAAAACATGAAAAAATTAAGAAATACAATTTTTATTTTAAAATTCACTCGTTGAATAACAGTTTGTCGCCTTGGTTGTTGTCCAAACATTAAATGTACCATTTTGACCTTATAATACTTGATGAAAATTACGTTTTATTAAAAAAATATGACGCGAATAAGAGGTCTACACGCATAATACGGGCCGAAGAATATTAAAAAAAATAACATACCTGGACTGGATGTCCTAATAAGTGCATCATCATCAGACTGATGATTGATATTATCAGTCTTGCGCTTTTTGCACAAAAATCGTCTTATGTCGTTCATTATTTAAAAAAAATGACCCACACGTATTAGACCAAGAGCTCGCAGCAAAAAAACTAGCCTATCGAGCAACAAGGTAAAATGTTTTTTTAAATGTTAGTAGTTAGTACCCATAGCGACCATGAGAAACATCATTTTGTGCCTGGTCGGAACTTGTGAAAACATTTTTAGCCGGCCCCACTTCCGGGAAATTTTTTGTACAGCAATTATACCAATAAATAAAGTAACAGTTTGAAATCACTGCCAAAATTTAGTATTTCTAAAGTTATATATGTATATATAAAAAAAATATATGTGCCTTATTAAATCCTGTTGTAATATTTTGGCACAAAACTTAAAATTTGTTTTTGACTCATTACTATACCAATTGAGTAATATATAGCTTTAAACTATGACCAAATGAAAGTTTATATATTTTTCTATTGAAAAATACATTTATAGCCAGGCTGATTTTTTTTGAAGTCACATTCTATGTAACTTTCAACCTGACCAAATATAAGCTTCCAAAAAAATATAGTTTTCGAAACAAAATTTTTTATTTTTTATTTTCAATCGCTAGAGGCGTGATTATCCTCACAGGCGAAGATGCGTTCCACAGATGCATATTAAAATTCCTACGTGATATGAATTTTAAATAAATTTAATTTTATATACCTAGATGCACCCCCTGAAAGAAATTCTGCCGGCGCCCATGAACACCACTATGAAAATTATTTGGAAATGTACCTACCTAAATACATGGTCAAAACTATCTAACTAGGTACTTGATTGGATTAATATGTCAAGAAATCGCTAAATATTCTACCACAATCTACGTGGTAATTCCAATGATAAGCCCAAACGTCAAACCGGCAACCGCCGACCATTTTTCTCATGAAACAAAAGCAGTGCCGGATTATCCAGCGCGGGGCCTGTAGTAAATGTTATAAAGAGGCCCTTGGCAGTGGTGTCACTAGGGGTGGGGTTGACATCTGTGTTGGAAATCGATAGTGTCCCCCCCCCCCCCAAAAAATTAGAAAGTGCAAACTTTTGAATAAGCTTTGGATCATGTATCTAATAATTTTTCACGGAAATATAACTGTTTGAAAATTTGATTTTTTTAAAATTATTTTTTAATTATCCATCAATTTTTTGTATTATATAATAAAACAACACTTTTACAAACTTTTCTCGATCGGAGCTTTAAAAATCGAATCGAGATCGGAAACCCTAAAATTAAATTATTAATTATTGTAGATATGGACACCCAGTATCAACCATTGGGCGGTAGGTGGTAAATCCAATAAGAGATATTTTTTCGTTAAGCAGCGGGGCCCCTAGTGTTTGCCACTCCTGCTACATGGCTAATCCTGAACAAAAGCATGATCGAAAATATTTGCCAAGTAAATACACAGTAATTATTGAATAATTTAAATAAAAACCGATAAAGTGTTCAGATAAATTACCTGGTATTGGTAAACCATTTAATTTGTAAGTATACAATTTTACTAAAAAATATTAATTCGAAATTTTTTCATAAAAAGCACTTGATTGTTTTTTCGTATATTTTTAATTTTTTGACAATTTCAATCTAAATCTAAATTTATGCAAACGTCAAAATGACATTAATATGTCAAAGTAAATATCAATTTAGAAAAACAAAACACGATCTTTGTAAGGGAATATTTTACAACAAACGTTGTAGATCCATTTAAAGGAAATTTAATGCTCTTTTCACGTAACATGTGTCGTTCTTGAGATATCTTGAAATATTTTGGGATGTAACCCCTCCTCTTTACACACGATTTTGATGATTTTGAAATGGGACCGTCCTCATGCCAGATCCAACCATCCGACCAAGTTTCAATAATATCGGTTCAGTGGTTCATGAGTTATGCGTGTGACAAGGATTCAGGGGACAGACAGACACGGAACGAAAAGTGTTTGTCTTGACCTGAAACGGAAAGATCAATTTAAAATTTTGAAATTGGAGAACGATTTTTTTGTCTCATTTTAAAACGATCACCAAGCTTCTCGTATCTTCGATATTGCGAGGAAGCAATAATCCTTAGTTTAATTATTTATATGTATAAAAAAGTCTTACATTAGGATACTTTGTGTTCTTAGTAGTTTTTTATACGAACAATAGTAAACTTGTCAGTTGAATAGCCTTTCATTTTATCTACGGGCTTAAGAACAATTTTGTAGAAAACGACGTAGAAAAGTTTTTATTGCAAATCTGAAAAAACTGGATTGCTATTTAATCTTTTTATACATCGTAACATTTCACATATTGATTTCGATAAATTTTCAAGGAGATGTAAAAATATAATGTTTTTAAATTGATTATTTTCATTTCTTTTTCTAAATTTAATATCCCGGTACTTGGTACTGATTATGTGTTAAATCATGACGAAAAAACATACATAGGTAAAAAATTTACTTGAAGCAAGATAATTCTTGTTTTTATATTTTCTTAATCCAACTCTAAGTATTATTGTCCCCGCCAAACAAAAATGTAGTTGTATTAGGAGTATATTTTTATATTAAGAAGAAATTGTTTTCGTTATCTATATGTTACCAGCAATGTACGAAATCCGGCAATGTATAGAATTCCTAGGTATTCTATGGAATGCTTAAAATAACTAGGCAATGTATGAAATAGTTTTAATTATATACATTTCCTAGGCATTGTATAGATTACCTAACTGATAGCCGGTAATGTATGAAATATAAATATAAATAGGGTGAACCGACCAATTTTGGTCCAGGCACAGATGTCTTACTTTATGTTATAAAATACTTCAGATGCAAATATATAAAAACAAATCTTGGATCATTCTCGGTAGCTGTAGGTTTGTACCGACAATACTAAATTATTTACCGTACTTAATACACGTCTGGAGTAATATGTTATTAAATGATTAAATAATAAGTATCTTAGATTTGTATATGTTTTGTATTTTAACAATTTAAAATCTTACGCTTTTAATATAGGTACGTCTGAACTAATATTTAATTTAATTTATTATAATAAATATCAAATGTTCCAATATTGTTTATGTGATTTTGTCATTTAAACAATAAAGAACCTAAATCTTACTTAATATGAATTTGGACTTTTTAAAATTAATTAAAAATAATATCTACCTGCTTTATAATATCCTTTTATCTTTTATTAATACTTATATTTCCTAATATTATTTTGGCGTTATATAGAATTCCTAGGTATTCTATATAATGCCTAGGCAAAGTATATAATAAATTTATATTTAACAAATATTTTATACTTTTCCTGAAATCGTTAGGTATTGTATAGAATTCCAAGGAAATATATAATTCTATATATTTCCTATAATTATAAATATAATTCTATATATTCTATAAAATTTTCACGTAACATGTGTCGTTCTTGAGAGATCTTGAAAAAATTAATATTTTGAGGTGTCATCCCTCCCCATTATATGGGACCGTCCTCAAGCCAGACCCAACCATCCAACCAAGTTACAATAATATCGGTTCAGTGGTTCATGAGTTATGCGTGTGAGAAGGATTCAGGGGACATACGGACACACGGATGGACAGACAGACAGACACGGAACGAAAAGTGTTTGTCTTGACGTGAAACGGAAAGATAAATTTAAAATTTTGAAATCGGAGAACATTTTTTTTGTTTCATTCTAAAACGATCACAAAGCTTATCATATCTTCGATATTGCGAGGAAGCAAAAAAACAATCGAATACGTTAACTAGGTTATTCGTTTTGATAATGTCATAAGTAGAAGACAACAACGATCTTCAGATAAATTTGCATCAATTCGTGAATTGTTCGATTAATGGTCAAACTTACTTTTGCACTCTCTTTCAATTTCTGAAGACATTTTTTTACTCCTCAGTTACTTTTTATTCCTGATAATGCTATTCTGACTCATTTTTCCGCCCCCTAAGCCTGACGCTCCTTAGCTACGCCACTGGCTACACGTAAAAGTTCACCTTAAATACAATAATCATCAATTTCACCAAAGACAGAGAAGAACGTTTCACCGCAATTTGAAAAGCATAGCTAAATATGAAGAAAATTCTACCACCAAAAATAATGTATATGAAACAATTTGTTGTTTTTGTGTAAAAGCTGCTTGTAAAAAAACATAATCGAAATGTTTGTGAAAAATGCATCGAAGAAAAATTAATTTGAATCTTTTTTTTATAAAATAACAATAGAAAATTAGTTACTTTTATCATTTCAATCCTAAAAAGCAGTTAACCATCGAAAATATAGAGTAGGGTGGTGCAGGAGTGCGCACTTTCGCTGTTTCAGTCTATGGGACTAAATAAAAAGATTTTAGAGAGGACGTTATAGTTTATTTATTACCTTAGGTAATTTAGCTACAAAAAAAACATATTATTTAATTTATAAGTTACGCTTTAGGAGATATTAAAAATATTGAAAGCCACCTGAATGCGCACTCTTGCACTACCCATGAGGGCAAGAATGCGCATCACTTACAAACGTCACATTTGTAGTGACCATACAACCTGATAGTCCGAGAGGTGAGCGCCAAAAATTATATAAAGGCTGATTGTTTGATATAACGTCACATTTGTGGTGTAGAGATACAGCCTGCCGTCAGTCAGCTAGTTTCATTAGCGTTTGGCGCAGGGGCGGCATTATTTTTGTAAAAATGTTGCAACTACTTTATAAATGCGTCAGCAGCGCGATTAACTAAACGAGTTTAACGCGCTGCTGACGCGCCCGGTTGCAAGATTTTGAAAGCTGATTATGATAAAAGGGGTTCTTACTTAGTATACTGCTTACAAATAAATTTTCAGATTTTATAAAGTAGTTCCAACATTTTTACAAAAATAAAGCCGCCCCTGCGCCAAACACTAACGAACCTAGCTGACTGACGGCAGGCTGTATCTCTACACCACAAATGTGACGTAATATCAAAAAATCAGCCTTTATAAAGTAGTTGCAATTTTTGGCGCTCACCTCTCGGGCTATGAGTACGCCATGCATTTCTCGTACCATTACTCTCTACAATAAATACATTATATCCAGTCTTCTACGATTGGTTCCTTGAGATTTCTGAGTAAGTTTCTAGCTTATGTAGCTTACGAGATATTTTGCTTTGATTGAAAAGGACGGATGGACGACAAAGTGAGATTAATAGGGTTTCTTCGGAACCCTAAAAAGCAACGTAAATTTACAAAACGAAATGTTGGACAAGAGTATGCGCGCACTCTTGCACGTTTTGATACTGCGCACTCTTGAACTATTCTGACCAAACAACTTTGAAACGCCACTAGTGAATATATATTGAAAGGGATGCTCAAATCACTCGGACAACAAATAGTTCGATAGTATTGTAACTAAAATAAACAGGAAAAAGTAGCTTACCTTTCTAATCTTTAATACAATCCTGTTTATAAAAATTCTAAATATTACATCGCAGTGGTCAAAATCACTTTTTAAAACTTTAAATCTTTGTAAATGACTATAAAAACATGTAGAATTTTTTGTCGGAGACTTGACAACTGAAGCTAGCCATAAAACACTGCTCTGTGATTGGATAATGGCTCTGCGTACTCTTGTATACCCGCGCACTCTTGCACCACCTTACCCTACTGAAATTCCATATGTGTAGAAATCTACACACGACAGATGATTTTTTTATTTTTTTTATTAAAATGTAAATGTCTTTGGACCCGACTGGTTCCTTTAGACAGCCATTTTGTGGTTAACTAACATTGTTTTTGTATTTTGTATATATGTATATATCTTTTTTTTTTTTTTTTTTATATTACTATCCCTAAACACATGGACACTGAGATGGAAAGGATTAGCTTTGGGTCGATCAAAGCATTTAGGTATAAGACGAACATGAAGACCATGAATCATAGGTAACGTATTACACGCGACACATTAGGAGTGTTAACATATATGAATATTAATAATAATATATTAGTTACATCGTTAGGTTGTTCTGTTTTAGAAACTTGATTACTTCTTTTAGGTTTTTTTCTTTGGCTAAAATTGTATTTATGTTGAGTGGAAGAGGGGTGTTATTTTTTTCGATTTTTCGGATCATTTCTTCTCTGTAGTTGGGGTATTTTTGACACTCTAGTATCGTGTGATTAACATCCCCCTGAGATTGATTGTCACAATCACACAATGGCGAATCTTTACAACCAATTTTGTACAGATGAGATGAAGGTTAATAATCAGGCCAACCTCCCTAATAAGATAAAAACAAAAAATTCAATCGTAATAATTTTTCGAACGACTGAGCTACCATATTCTGATCCAAATTATAAATTTATCTTTCTCTACATATATTGTAGGTATTGCATGGCTTTTTAATTTTAATATAAAAAGTATTCCATAACTAAACACTTGACTTTGACTCTAACATTCATTTTTATGCCTGTGAAATGAGTAAAAATATATTTTCAAAAAAATGGCTACAACTATAGAACCGGATGGTTTTCTAAATTTTTGGGTACATCATTGGGATCAGCTCGTTGAAATCTATATAATGATATGACTTTTGACATTGATAGTTGAGTTTGATTATTATGGGCTCACTGTACCGTTAGCTCACTGTATAGAGAGTGTACCGGCGGCGCCAGGGCCCCGCGCAGGTGCGGCGCCCACCCAGCAACGCCCGCCGACGTCTGCTCCACATCTCTCAGTGCTCTACCGAATCTAGACGCCGCTATACCACTACCACAGCGCTTCGCACATATCACGGTGCGCCGCGACACTAACACATATGCGTTGCGATCGCAACAACTACCCATAGTACCTAGTTAGTTTTATTTTCTATGTGCGGTTATTTTCTCTGTGCCGGGTTAATGATGTTCTTGTACCGATAGTATTGGTGCAATTTGTTTGTTCGGTTTGTTGATGTTGGGTGGGATTTTTTGGTGCTGTGTTTGTTGTATTTGTGATTTTTATTGAATTAATGACAGGTAATTGTTGATATTTATATTTTCAGGCTGTTTATTATTTTGATAGGTTATTGTTGTGTTTTCCGTTATCTATATTTGAATTTTTTTAAATAATATTATAATATAATGTTATTTGCATTGTTGGGTGATATTTTTTGGTAATGTTTGAATTGAATTTCTTTAAACTTTTTTTTAAATCAGTCATTACAAAAATGTAATGTTTATTAAAGATTTATAAAAACGAGTTATATTTTTAGAAATATATGAGCATTATTTATTATTAAAAAAAATTTAATCTACTTGAGTGTCATAACGGCTTTTGAATGATTCAAAACAAAATTAAAATAAATGTATTCCGGAAATAAATTCAGATATGAAAAATTGAAATTGCTCTCAGGCTGATAATAAAAAATTTAAAAAATACAGAAATGACATAATAAAGATGGCTATAAAATATAATTAATGTTTTTATGTGTATATAAACATTACTAATATATATATTAATGCTCTACAAAAAGCAAAACTTTTAATTAGATTTTTTAATAAAATTTCTGGACAGACACCATTTAATATTGAAGCTTGAAAAAAACCTTTTCTAACAAAATACACCAACTTTATAATCAAAGGAAAACTTTAGTTTATACTTTTCTTCTTTTCATTAAACGTATTATTTTATCCATATTATTTTTTAACAGCCTTTTGAACATTAATTTAATATAAAAATAAAACCAAAAGGAAATGCAAATTATTACAAATAATATTTACTAATAATTAAAATAAATGTAATGAGTTTGCTTTAATATAAAAAAGGAAGTTGCTATTGGGTTATCACAGAAATAAAAAAAAAATTAAACACCTCTTTTACTTGTAAATAACACATAATATTTTGTATTACTCCCCTCCCCTCTTTAATTGATCACTTTTAACGACGGGTATATTATTTTTAGCAAATAGTTATTTTTACATATACTTTAAACAGGAAGATAGAAATATTTCTAGATTTTTTAATATCACAAATTCAAAATGAAAGATTTCTCTTAATTGATTTATTTAAAATAAAATAACTACAAAATGTCAAGGGATATCGATAATATCTCCGTCATAGAAAATTATGACAAACATTACGGCAGAGAAAAAATAATAAATAAGTAAATGTTCAAGTAGGTACTTATAATTTTTATTGACTCAATGAAATATTGCTGTCCAGTTTTAGTAATATCCTATTTTTTGTTTTATTATTACTTTTATTATAACGAGAAAACTCCTATGTGATCAAACATGGTAATAAATGAAGTTGGGATATTATATTATAGCTTTTTTATAGTATTTCGAGTATGTATGTAATAACTATGGATATAATATTTGTGAATATTTATACGTACATAATTTATTTAAAATATTATACATGCTGTTATTTCTTTAGTTCTTAATTATTTATTCTTATATTAGATCTAATCAAAATTATAATCTCTGCAGATTTTAGCTTAATTGAACAATATGTTAATATATACATATGTTTGTCTACTATTCAAAACATATTTTAACCAGTATTTGAAATTAATTGACAAAAATGAAAGTATATTGGTATTTCATATAAAAAAAACCCTAAAAATACTGAAAAGTATATAAAAAAATTAAATTCAACAATTTTTGAAGTCGATTTTTTATTCCTTAAAATTTTTTTTAATTGGAATAGCACCGACTTCAAAAATTCTTAAATTTAATATTTTTCAGTGTTTTTATATAGTTTTTTTTATCGGTTTTATTTATTTTTTTAAATGTTTTTTATTTTTCCCTTTCGAGTGGCTTATCTTCATTTTCAGATTCTGAAAAAAAATTATATTGGACCACCTTGGGAGTATACTCTTTCAAAAAAAAAAAAATTTACTAAATTGGTGCATATTTGTCGGAGTTTTATACATAAAAACTATATATTGTCGAATTGAGAACCTCCTCCTTTTTTAAAGTCGATTCAAAAAATAAGATTGATTGACCATTTGGTTTGTTAACAAATTATTTTAAAATATTCCAAAACTTTATCTATACAAATCAAAACCATATTGTATTGTATAGATTCATATATTTTTCTAATATTATCATTTGTCTGCTTGTATATACAAATATGTATGTTCTTCGGTCCAATATTTTGTTTTTATTTATTTTTCCAACATTTTGCTCACTTCTAAGTTTTGCATGCTTGCCAGCTGTAAATCAAAATCAGATGTTATTTTTCTTACATAAAATACAACATACGCAGTGTATAAGTATATATGTATTTGTATATATGTACTTGAAAAAATATCAGATATTGAAGATTTTCTCTTTTGGAAAATATTTTTATTGTGACATAAGATCAAGGTCTTTATACTCGACGGAAAAATGTAAATCTTTTGTCTACAGTTCACATACATATAATTTTTTCCAGTTTATTGAACAGAGAATCTTTTTATGTTTTTATTGTAAGTAGATGGTACTTAAAAATATTTTTAGCAAGAATTTTATTAATATTGATAAAGAGATATTGATTTTGGAATCAATATTACTTTATTTTAAGAAAAATATCTTTTTTTTCTCTCTACACTTTGTATATTTCTCTCTTAGAAATTATAGTGAACTTTTTTTTGTTTTTTTTTTTTGCTCTACACTTTTTATATTTTTCTTTCTACTTACAATTTTTCAACTACACAAATTATAGCTTTTACAACTACAGTTTTCATTTTTGGAACTGCAGAAACAAGCTACAACTACACACTAAAATAACCTCTGATAGATTCTTTTAATTCAGCATTTAAAGTAACTAAAAAAGAAGTATTTTTAAATTACATATCTTATATACAAAAACATTGTACAATTTATTCGCCAATTTTCTGAAAAGTACGTCCTTCAAAACTAAGAAGGTCGTGAAAGCCGACATATTTGAAAAAATTTTAATAGGAAACATAATTTAAAAATTAAAATTTTAACGATTTTTTTTGTTTGAAAGAGTATACCTACTTCCGAGGTGGTGTCTCATATAAAAGGAGGGGGTTCTCAATTCGACTGTATATATATTTTTTATGTAAATTATTCTGGCATAATTTTGAAAAATATTCACCGATTTAGATCACTTTTTTTTGTTTTACAGAGTGTATTCCCGAGGTGGTCCCATATAATTTTTTTTTTACACAATTTGACTATGGACATCGAGATACGCTACTTAAAAGGAAAAAATAAAAAACTTAAAAAATGTAAATAAAATCGACTTAAAAATATCTGCCTTGGTACCCACGGGACTTTCTTATATCCTGGCAGTGAACAGTATACGTGATTCTTAATTTATTAATACACATTTCTGACAAACTAATAAAAAATAAAATAAAATGAATGGCGCATAAAGTATAGATAATATTATTCTCTACTATGTACAGCACTTACAGACCGATAGACAGACACACAGACATCATGGCGAAAATAGTCATAATGGATTCAGGGAAGGTCAAAATGGATAATTCCATTAAATCCGGATTTCGAAAAAAATCGGCTTAGCAATACTTTACTCATATATTATGTATATTCCATATACACGGATAAGAAATTAAAAAAAACACTGAAAAGTAAATGTTTTTTATTCAGTTATTATCCATTTTCAATATATAACATAATAGTTGTTTTTGCTTTCGAATAGTTTTGCACATGTTATTTAACAACTGCAGAAAACAATAAGTCATTTATTTTTTCTATGTAATGCGATAATTATACCTTATGTTATATTTTGAAAAAACAATTCATTTGGCGGTTTATTTTTAACCGGGAACATACACAGCTACAATGTTTTGCTAGCTCGATGCCAAAAACCGTGACTCTTGGCACAGTGGTGGCATTAAGGTCTCATACCGAAATTTGGCAGATGGTTTCTAAGGTCGTTTGTGATCAAAAAAACGTCGCTTTAAAAATATAAACTTAATGACGGATTTTAAACAAATGTACAGTTCCATAACAAAATCCTCAGTGCCGGATTTAGGGGTTGGGGGCTACAGACTGAACAGCCTGGTATCCATCAAACAAATAGAGGATTAAAAAAATGAAAAATTGACTTAATAAACCCTTAAAACACTGAAAAGTATATACTACCTAACTAAATTTAATAATTTTCATTTTTTTTTCAAAAATTCTTTTATTGGCTTGACTGAAAAACTGTTAAATTTAATTATTATATACTTTTCAGTGTTTCCAAAGTTTTTTTTTGGTTAGAAGAATAAACCCTGTAAAAATAAATTTAATTTTTTTAGTATTTTACATTTTAGCGCGTTTATCCATACTAATATTATGTCTGTTTGTTACCCATTTACGGCTAAAGCGCTGAACCGATCTTGATGAAATTTGACAGGAAGATAGCTTGCATACCAAGGAAGGACATAAGCTACTTTGTATAGTGCACTAAAAAATTGGAGGGGTGGAGTTTATTTTTTTTTTGTAATTGTATGTAATTTTTATTTTTTTATGTATAACAATTAATTAAATAATGTATATACTTATATAGATAAAATCGTGGGTTTCTAACCCCTACCTTTCTTTGGGTGCGTCAATGATTTTGCATCTCGAAAAAAAATTGATTAGATAAAAAATACAATTTCCACGCGGACGAAGTCGCGGATAACAACTAGTTTAGTTATAAATTAATGTCTATAAATATATCTCCCTCAAACTATGATTGAATTTCCAACTAATAAATAACATACTCGTGTTTATTTATGCATATTTAGCGTAGATACATGGAAATTATTCTCTATATTATACGTTTGAGAAATATTCGATGATGTACGTCATTCCAATATTTATACGTTTGTAAACAGAGTTTATGTGATAGAGGGAGAGAGAGAGAGAGAGTGTGTTTTCATATACACCAATTATAGATCTAGGCGAATTCCAGACAAATATGCTTGAAATAATAATAATAATAAACATGCACATTTTGTTAAAATGTAATCGAGCACAGATAATCGAACTATTATTTATTAAATACTCTTCCAGAAACTGTATATGGAACATTTAGGGATTGTAGGATAATAAAACCTTAAGAATTTAACTTCAATTTATCTTAAATTTTAAAGTTATTTTAAAGTTATTAGTAAGGCTAATTTAATTGTAAGTTATTAAAAACATATAGGTCTTGGCCGCGTTAAGAGAACGGTATACTAGTTTTTGGGATTGATGGGCATCTTTTTTGTAATTCTCATAAACTCATGTTCCTAATAAAACAAGTATATCTTTATTAAATCAATTTAATTGCTAAAGTCCAAAAATATAGTTTATTTTTTAAATTATACCTTTAACTTTGTTTGTGTTTTTTCTCTATCAGTAATGGGTAAAGTAAAACTAGTAATGGGCACCCAGTAATGGACACTTGTTAATGATGAAAAAATGATAAGTAAATAAGAATTGTAAAATTGTAAACAATGTAAAGCAGATGCTATAATAATATAATTTGTACAACACTGTATTTTGTTTTATATGTTTAATTTCTTTATATGACATATTTCACACTGTACGAGCAGTCTATACGAAATAAAAAATTTATCTATCTATAATAATTAATAAATAGATTACACTAATAATAAGTTTAAATGTCTACCATTTTGGTACCCATGCATTGGCCGATTTGTCATCAAATTAAGCTGTTTTCATTTAAGTTACTATAGATTATGATTCAGTAATATAATGGCAGTAATCAAATATCAATAAATATTTCTAATAAGTGCATTTAATTAAACAAGTGTCCAACACTGGGGTATTTTCCAAGACTGGTGCCAGTACCTTATTTGAGAACACGTAAAAATTAAAATTCGATTGTTGTAAAAATAAATTGTTTAAAAAAACAGTGCAATGAGTAAAGTAATAAAATGTTAGAATTGCCCTAGTATACATTTTTATACTCCAAGAAGACAGATAAAGCTTTTGCAGTAAAATTATATTAAATAAAACTTATATTAAAAACTATCAAACGATTACAAATTAAATTAACAAAAATTAAATTAAATTACATAACTTTTCACTAGTGAGGGAGGGGGAGAGGGTAATTCAAGGGGTAACAGACAATTGTAAACAATTTTACAATAAATCATATAACATCAACCTTTTTTTGGCGAAGAACTCAAGCACTTTCTGTAAATGATTTCTATATATAGAAGTTCAACTATTCATAACAGAAAGTCTAATCTTAGAATAAAAATCACCATTTTCCATCAGGTAAATATTTATAGTAAAATATACATTCCTACATTCCAGTAAATTTAAATTCGCAACTGCGTCTCTGTACATAACAATTTAATACCCATTTAATATTAATTCAGTTATAGTATATGTATAGTAATTATCTACTTGAATATTGATAAAGTCCCCTTCAAAGAAAATTTAATACATTCTGATGCGCACCATGTCTACAGAGACGGGATTCGTATCAATTATTTATCAACAGGATCGCTAACATTTCGGCTGCACCGCATTTATGTCGGGTATTATAAAGAATTTGCTCTAGAACAAAAGCTAAGCTAACACTATCTGCGAGGTATCAAATCTTCATGAATTTGCTCAGGATTCTAAAGCAGTGGTGATAAATATGTAATAATGTAAATGCTATGAATTCGGATTTGAAATCAACGTGTCAATTTAAAATCTATCTAGAGTAGTGGCACCAGGCTTGGCAAGGACCTCAGTAATGGCAAATTTGAATTAGAAATATGTGTTGATATTTGATTACTACCATTTCTGAATATTAGTCTATATACATTTAACTGTCTTATAGCATGATTTGATGACAATCGGCCAATAAGTGTCAAAATGGTGGACATTTAAACTAATTATTAGAATAATTTATTTGCTCATTACTGATTTTACCTTTGCCATTACTGGAGAAAAACAAGAACAAAATAAAAGGCTATAATTTAAAAAATAAACTATATTTACAGACTTTGGTAATTAAATTGATTAAATAAAGAGTTATTTGTTTTATTAGTAACATGAGTTCATGAGAATTACAAAAAACAAGCCCATTAATCCAAAAAAAACGAAAACTTGCTCTTATAGCGACCATAACTGGTGCCTTTACCTTATAATTTTTTTTTTAAAAGTCGATTTTTGACCAAATGTTTTTGTTGGTGGAGGCTCCAGGAAATTGCTCTTTTTGCCCATAGGATAATGTGCCACTGTTACACGTTACACACACGTAAATTAAAATAAAAGAGTAAATGAACTATTCTCTACTGCCCCTAATCTCTGGAGGCAAAGCTGGGATTTATTTTAGATAAAAACATGGATTCAATCTCTGCTACAGTGAACTTTTTATAGAAAAATAAAATTACGAAAATGTCAGATAGAATTACATATGTATAGAACTATTGAATGCATAGAAGAAGTGCTTACATGTACTCCATAGTTTATGTTTGTAGTGTCGGGCGAATATCTTATACCTATTTAGTTTGCACTGATATTAAAAGTTAAAATGGCTAGAAATCTTGAAAATTTATTTATCATATTTTAAGCAAAATTTAATAAAAATCATTTTCACATAGTAAATACATGTAAAATATTTTAAAGAAATTAAAATGGAGGTATTACCTTGTTTCACGAAAACTTAAAGTTTTATGTAAAGTCGCATGCAGAAGTGGTCTTCCAGTTTTAATTCATTTTCGCTTATCACAAACTTAGTAAGCTCCTCCCATTTAATTATTATAATATTTAAATCATTTCTCTAAGTACTAAACAAAGACAGATATTTTGAAACTCATTTGCTAGATAAGGAAGTACTATTCGTTTATAGTAGTTACATAAATAATTATCTATTGAAAATTTTATACGTAAATTTTCAATTTTTAAATATGTTAAACTTGATGTAAAATTAGTTAATGAAATTGACGTTTATTTCTGTTTATATTTAAAATAATATAACTATATAAGCTCCGCCCTAGAAAAAGATAACTGATGAAGTTTTTCTGTGGCAGACGACTTCTGAAGGCGATAGTACCTAGATATTTACATAAATAACAGGCAAGAAGTATAGTCGTTTTCACGTTTAAATATTCCAAAGACATTTATTTGATTAAGTTTCAGATATATTAATTCTAATAAATGAATTTAAGATATATGTATTCTCTTCGCGGAAGACAATTATTTTAATTTTCTAACACGATGACTCGAGATTAAATAAATGTAGCAAAATTTTATAGCAAATGAGATCAGAGACAGCTTTTAAAACATTTGCCATCTCTAATTATTATTCGACTCATTTCTCCTGTAACTAATTTAGGTAATTCCACCGGTTTTTACTGATTACAAATGGCAGAGAGGACACGTCGTGTAAACAATTAGAATAATTTTGAAAAATATCCATAGAAACATGTAAGGATATATTAAAGCCTGCGTGGGCAAAAGTCGACTTATGGGTCACATCTGGGCCGACTGTTATCAGTGACCTCGTTTGGCGCCAAATTTAAAACAATTACAACAATAACAGTTAAACCTAAAGGTTTTTTCCGATCATTAAACGTAATTTGTGTTTCATTTTCTCCTCACACTTAAAAACGCTTTTAATGCGTCGCAAATATCGATTTCAAAACATTAAACACATGATTTTACAATTGTATATCCGGTTTTATTAGCGTTATATGAGTTGCTTCTGATGCCAAAGTGAGTAATGTTAAAAATGTTTTTATGGGATTATTAATTTAGATAGTAGATATTGTAATATAATTTATTTATATACATATCTACCTACTAACTTTTATCCATGCGGCTTCGTATTTCGAAGACAATGATTGCTCCTGTTCTAAAGACAGACAACACATTTACAACATTCACGTTACTGCTGTGTTTGTTTTGTCACTGATCTGCATTTGTGTAACAATGAGAATAGATTCAGTAGTCATTCATTGTACGTATATCTAACACTTAAAGTCTCAACCTAATCTGTTCAGAAGTTTTCAAAGTTACTTGGAACAAATATATATTTATAATATTTAAAGATTTAATAATATTTGGCGTGGTTTTGTTGACGTGAAATGTGTCATATATATTTATTATTTATAAATTGTTGTGTTAGTCGCTTTTCTTTCTGAGCACTCCCTCCATTTATTTCTTATTCTAAAGCACTGAATATTTAACTCTAGTATTTTCTACAGGGCTAGTCAAAAGTAAGGACCGGACTTTTTTCTGCGTAACAATCAATTATATAATTATATGGTATTACAGATTAGCTGGCGAAAAGTGCTAGCTTGCAAGCACTTTCAAATGGGGTATCAAATTACTACATGAGCTGAAAAGTCTTTGGCCTGACATACAGATGCCGACATAAATAAAAAATCCTATATCAACTGTAACTAGAATACGGTCAAAATTTCATGAGATTTCATGTACTCTTGTTCAAGTTACAGTCTTCGAAGTGATGCTACTTTTGTTATTTTTTTAATCATGAAAAAAAGTAAATTTCGTATTTTGATTAAACAATGTTTTTTGATAGGGAAAAATACCGTCCAAAGAAAGGAATGGCTTGATAAGTGTTACGGCACATCTGCCCCAGCTAATTCAACCGTAAAATATTGGTTTGCTGAGTTTCGTCGTGACCGTATGAGCACAAATGATACACCACGTTCAGGAAGCCCAAATGAGGCAGTTACTATTCTTGAAATTGTGTTGAATGACCGCAGAGTGAAATTGAGTGAGCTAGCTAACACCATAGACATCTCAAAGGAACGTGCTGGACATATCCCGTCATAAATGTTTACATATGAAAAAGCTTTGCGCACGATAGATCCCGCGTTTTTTAACAATTGAGCAAAAAGATGAACGTGTTTGACTTTCAAAGCAATTTGATTTGTGACAATGGATGAAACATGGATCCATTGTTACACACCGGAGTCCAATCGGCAGTCAGCAGAATGGTTATTGCCTGATGAAAGCTGTCTGAAACACCCAAGAACACAACAGACGGCCGGTAAAGTTCTTGCTAGTATTTTTTGGGATGCCTTGACTACCTTCAAAATGGTAGAACAATCAGTTGTGCATTACTGGATTGATTGAACGACGAAGTCAAGGCAAAACGGCCGCAAATGGCGAAGAAAAAAATGCTGTTTCTCCAAGAAAATGCACCATTTCGCAAGGCTCACGTTACGACCGATAAATTGAAGGAATTGCGCTATGAATTGGTTCCGCACCCACCGTATTCTCCTGACCTGGCACCCGACAAATTGAAAATGTGGCTCTCTGGCAAAAGATTTTACTCTAATGAAGAGGTCTAGTTGGAAACAAACGCCTATTTTGAAGGACTTAACGAAAACCACTATAAGACCGGTATCGAAATGTTAAAGGACCATTGGAACAAGTGCATTACTCTAGATGGAGAAAGAATAGTCGAAGAATAAAAGAGTTTTTTTCATTAAGACATTGTTTTTTCATTTTTAGGCCAAAGAATTTTCAGTCCATGTAGTATATGACTGTTCTCTTGGAGTTTTTGACAGATAGTTGCATGCACGGCAAGTTAATTTCTACCGTTTTTACTCAAGGTTAGTAAATATACTTTAGTGAATACATATACTTTACATAACTTGGTTTTTATTGACTATAAATGTAACTATTTGTCAAAAACTCTAAGAGAACTGTTTGAAAGTGCTTGCAAGCTAGCAAATTTTTGCTTGCTAGTCTGTAATACCCAACATAAAAGTAGGTATGTATGTATGCCTTAAAAATTATTTAGATAGTAATTTGTTTTTTCATCTTCATGACATCATGAAACTTTATTCTGAAGATAAGAGAGTAGAACTTATGCGTAGATAAATTTAATGCCTTAATACCAGCAACACTATACTCGAGGTTAGCTGCCTCTAGTCATTGAAATGAACTTGTCACGAGCCACTCTCGCATAAACATTCATTACTTTATACTATGTCAGCTCTATGCTGTTTTTTTTAATAAGCGTGTATTTATTTTTGAGATTTACAAATTGTACAGACGTGTGATTTAACAGTTTAAGTTGAAGTATCTTCAATCTGCAGTTCCCAACAAGTCGACTATACCATGTTTAGTCAATAAATTTCTCGATACTGGACCTGTACAGGATCGAAACAACCCAGGCTGACCATCACTGTTAATTGACGAAGTTTTTGAAGTTACACTTCTTTAGGTGCGTTCAGGGTGAAATTTTAGTAATGCAACGGAAATGAAAAACGCGTTGCATGCAACGATGTGCGTGCGCCATGCAATGGAAACAATTTAATACCATGAAGTTAGGATAGGTGACGACAATACAGATTTCTGTTGTGATAGTCGGTAAAAGAGGTTTTTAGTTTTGCATTTGCACACTAGATGTCACTACATCAAAGAAGTATAACTTCTAATGCGCGTACATAAATATACACATTCACTTTTTTATGATGTTTCTCAACGATTAACTCGTCCAAATAATTAATACAAAGTAATTAATGCTTGTACGAGATTGGCTCGTAACAAGTTCATTTCAATGGCTACAGGCACCTAACCTTCAATATAAATAAATTTACTTACGCATAAGTTCTCTTGAGGGTTGCGTCCTTTTTTACTACCTCTGTATGTTTATTTATTTTTTTAGCAATTTTCAATTTTTGTTCACGAAATAAAGAATCCGAAGTTTTTTAATCTAAACTTTGTGGAATGGAAATATTTTAAATAATCTAGTGTACGACGTTTTCCTATTCTTGAGAAAGACATTTCTGCGGCCGACGTAAAAATATTATGTACGACTTACGAGTATCTTTTATATTATCTTTGACGGGAAAGATTTGAAGATATGTATAAGCCCCTTGTCTAGATTTGATGAGGGATCAATATATATAACGCATTTGTTTCGAACATCCAATTATATTTTTTGAATACATAGATACGTATGCACAGTTATTCAACCTATAATATACAGGGTGGGGAAATAGTGCGTGGAAATTCGATAGCTCGTACACCATAACATATAAAAAAATCTTTCTAATGCAGATGTAAACTGTGGGTGAATGCACATACATAGAAATTATTTTCAAATATACAGGGTGCTACAAAAAAGTGTAGCACGCTTAAGGTAATTTTTTTTAAATGGAATGCCCTGAATATTTTTGCATATTTAACACTTCTCTTGGGATTTTTATTCATATCTAAAATATTAGCCCCATTTGATGTCCGGTTTAGACGTAATAATATTTTTTTCAAAAAAATGACTTTTACATTACTCCACTTAAAAATTATATTATAGTAAATAGTATATTTTAAAAAGAAAACATTTAAATAATATAACTGTTTGAAATTAAAAATAAAAATTTAGTAGCGTGTGCTTCTTACATGGTAAACAACATATAGTGTTTACCAAGTAAGAAGCACACGCACTGAATTTTTATGTGGAATTAATGATTTTCATATTTTTCTCTGTACTCGTGTTATGAAATATCTTCGTTCGTACCAAATTTCAAGATTCTAGGTCAACGAGAAGTAACCCTAGAGATTTTGATGATCAGTCAGTTTGTGAGTGAGTTTCTCAAAATACGCTTTGATAGCCCTTATCTTTTTATTACATTGATTTAGAAACTTGAATTTTTTACATGACTATGGGGCTGTAAACCTTGGTATTTGATATTAATTTCAATTTGATACCACTATCAGTTCTTGAGAAAAAAGGTTTTCATGATCAGACAGACAAAATGATTCTATAAAGACTCTGTCAAACAGGAAGCGGACTGTTCGCGCGGACAGTCCGCAGTCCGCCGCGAACTAGGGTGGTCAAATAGAACGCGCAAGTGACGGCGAACCAAGGCGAATTCTTTCTTCATCTAGTGATCATCATGTCCAGCAGTTCGTCTGACGAAGAAGAATTACTTCTTTTGTTAGCTGTGAGTTCAGCAGCAAGACGAAAAAGGAAATGGGTATGCCATAGTCAATGTGCATAATGCAGGCATTCTATATAGTGACTAGACATTCTACGTTCAAGAGGGTTGTTTTTCGAACTAAATACTGAAGTGAAGTCATACAAACAACTGCACTACCGCACAAGATCAATCAACTTTTCATTATTATCTTCTCTTTTACTCATTTTGCCATCCAGTCCGCGCGCGAACTCTGTACAAATTTACAACTCGTTCGCTGACCGCTGCGGTAGGCCGCTTTCTGTTTGACCAGGATGATGCAACATTACACGATACAGAGTTCGCGGACAGTCCGCTTCCTGTTTGTCATAATTGACGAAATCCTAAAAACCATTTTGTTATGTAACGATGCATACGTAACTACATAAGTAATTCAACCAATGTTGAAAACGAATACACTTGGTTCTACTTCGTTTATTCATCAACTTGAATGATCAATTTTGATAATTTAATATTTTCAGGATTCACTTTGAGTGATTTAGTTTGGTTGATCAACCAAATAAGTGAACCGTGTAAATGCGACTGACTCAATTTGTTAATCTGTTAGAAAGGGGGAATCCAACCGACAAGAAATTCATCAATGCATGCAATCAAATGCATATTTTCATATGCATTTGCATATTTTACAATTTTTACAATTTTGGTAGATAACTGACCAAAATCAAATACAAAAATTTGTATTTACCATCTGAAAGTTTATTGGTGTATCATGCACTGTTATTTTCGTATCTATTTTTAAATTCGCTGCCATAGCAGCAGGTCATTTAAAAAGTATATTTGCAAATATCACTTTTTTAAATCTGTTGTTTATTCAAAATTAGACAGAATTTTGAAATATTGTTAATAGGAGATCTATTTTTATATCAAGTTTAACAACATACTTCTTAATAAATCGTTACATCAAGTTTTTTGTTGTTGTTTCGACACATTTAGTCATTTCTGTTATGTAATTGACAGAAGTAGTCATATTTTTGTCGTTTTATTGCATATTTGGGACTTATTTTGTGCATATTTACTTGTATATATGTTGCATATAATCCGGGCCTTATTCATCATCATTTTTATATAAGATTAATTTATTACGATTCTTTCGTAAATTTTTTCAAATATTCACTGTAAATAATAATCATAATCAGAATTCTACAAAAAACCAAGCATTTTAAAAGATTAAAAACTTTTGTATTTATGTATATATATAATATATATATGTATATACCTAACATTTTCTTTTATCAAATAAAACTTTTTATACGCCATATACAAAATCTCCACATTGTTTTTATTTTGCCTCAAGGGTACATATTTTCTACTTTGTGCAAATGTTAATAATGAATTTTTTAAATATTTCCGTCCCACATTATTATACATATGTACATATATCCTTTTGACATACATACATTTTTTATAATGAAATGTGAGGATTATAAAAGTTAAAAAATATATCGGTATTTTCATTTATATGTATAACTAGCTGTGCCGCGTCTTCGCTCGCGTGGAGTACGGAATTATTGTTTATGATTTTTGAAAAATATAGTTGAATTAAGTACAAACACGATTAGTTATTATTGTAATAATAACTAATCAACACCTGAATTACCTAACAAAAACGAATCAGAACAAAAAGTACAAATAATTTGTATTCTGTTTAAAAAATGTAAATTATTGAAAACAAAATAAACTCAGACGATAGGAATAGACTACCGCAGTGGTCCCCAACCTTTTTGTACCTAAGAGCAAATTCTAGAATACCGGTCGGGCGGCGGGCATCATTTATTTTTTCAAAGTAAATTTACAGTTGGACATAGTTAATAATACACATAATATACAAAAAAAATTCCAAAAATATAGTTTTAACATTACAAATTATTGTTTATATGTAAAAATAAATAATTACTAAACAATACAAAAAAATCTTTATAAAAAATATAAATCTCAAAATCAATGTGATCTTTGACATTGCACTTCATTGGCTATTTGGTCATAATTAGGAGAGTATGAAGATATTCCTGTTCGTAAGCAATCATCAAGATGTCCGGTATTATAAAGGAGTTCAAATGGGTTGCAAATGGGGTATCAAACTTATATGACAGTTCTATTGGAATGTTTGACAGTTTCATGCATAGGAAGTAAAAGCAAAGGTATATAAAGTATATTTATTAATCTTGAGTAAAAACGGTAAAAATCAACTTACTGCGCATGAAATCATCTGTTAAAAACTCAAAGAGAACTGTCATATTAGTTGATACCTCGTTTGAAAGTTTTTTCAATCTTGCAAATTTTGCGAGCTCCTTTATAATACCGAACATAAGTCGAGATCATTTGTGCTTTGATTTTATGATATCCATTGTTAAGTATGTGGAACTGAAAAACGATTTTATTTTGTATGATGCTCTTTTCAAGAATGGAAATTTGTTTTTGTCAACTATATTCCAGAAATTCTTATCTGATACATTGGATTTTAGGACAATCTCGTTCTGAAGATCCAAAATTTCTAGCTCCAACAATTCACAGATATGAAAAAGTAACATAATATATTTTTTTAATTAATTTTGGAAATGATTGATTCTTTTACAATATTCTCTTGCCCCCCGCTCCGACGCGTTATTAAATATGTTACCTTATATAAATTTATTTCAAGATATTTTCTAAACTATACGACCAAATTGGATGCAGTTAAGGCAGGGGTCACCAAAATTTTCGAGAAACGGGACGGATCGATTTTTTTTTATACATGGGGGGCCGGACGAAAAGTATTCTTGTTTGAATCCTATTACAACATTTATTTACATGTGCAATTAGCTATGTAAATAGAGTATATATCGTAATTTATAATGGAAAATATCTATTAAAATGTAGATAAATACACATATCTACATGAAATCCTTAAATTATATAAAATTAATATTTCTTATATGTATACAAAATTTTATTTATTTTGGTGACCGCTGTGTTAAGTCATTTATATTTACAAATTATTTTCAAATCTTTTCTTCATATTATATCTACATTAAGTAGGTACTTATGACGATGAAATCATTTATTTCGATAAGGATTAATATTTTGCAGGTCATAAGTCTACGTAAACAAAACCCAAACATTTTTAATTTTCTTTGTAACATAAAAGCAGTCATTGTATAAGTATGGTATCGCGAACTTTATTTTAGATCTTTTTTTGATTCTACACAATTATTTATATTATTATACTGCATTATATTGTTCAATATTTAACGATTTAGGCAGCGTATTGCGTTTCCAGACTTGATTTAATATTATCGTCACTGCTTATTCGTTATGTTACCTAACGTAACAAAATATATCCTAATAATTGGCAATAAACCGGTTATCAAATTTTGTAACTGTACTAGATATAACTAGATGTAACTGTCTAGATATTAAATAAACACTAATTTTGGCCAACATTTTTGGAAAGCAGTAGCTCCCTCACGAAAAATTTCTAGATACATGTTTATATGAAATTTTTTGCTTAAAATAACATCCTCGATCTACTGTTAATTTTAAAAAATCAGCCTGTATATTAAGGATGAAAATAAAATATGTTATTATTGATTTTGTCCAACTATCATTTATAGACAGCCTTGGAATATATATTTAGAACACTTCATAAATAATGAACAAATATAAAAAAATAATAATATTTAAATATTCATATGTCACAAAAGTAAATGCGATTATTTTATACAGGCTAAATAAAAAGTGAAAAATAAAAAACTCTAAAATAAAAATAAAACCGATTAAAAAAAAATCTTGAAAACACTGTAAAGTACATAATAATAATAATAAACAGTTTTTGAAGTCGGTTTTCTTTCATTCTTAACAGGTTGACTGCCATGGCGGTCGTATACGACCGCCCAGTAGCCGGTAAAATTTTTGTTTTCTGTTTACTGTATAGTATACGACCGCTAAAGTACATAAACCTCGCAAATGACTGCTAGTTTTAAGATTACTAATTAAATATAAAAGACGACTATTTTTATTTTTTTAATGCGAAAATGGAACTAATTGAAAATACGATTTTAAAATTATTTTCTATTTGGCATCTGAGCCATTTTTTGTGATTTATTTATGGTAGTTAACTTGTTAATAACTATTTTATTGGTTTGGCACCGACTTCAAAAAGTGTGTAATTTTTTTAAAGTTTTTATTTTTCCATTTTGAGTAGCGTGTATTCGAACTTCATGGTCAGATTTTGATAAAATTTATATGGGACCACCTCGAGAGTATATACTCTTTCAAACGAAAAAAAACCGTCCATATCGGTGCGTATTTGTTGGAGTTATACCCGAACATACATATAAAAAATATATACAGCCGAATTGAGAACCTCTTTCATTTTTGAAAAGTAAAAAAAAACATTGCTTCTACAAACTTTAGGAAAATTATCTTAGTTCAGTTAGAAAAAAATGTGTCAAAGGTTCGACATAGCAATGCCTTACTGTATACATACGTGTCACATACACAATGAGACTCTGTACGCGCTACTTTGAAGTTCCACCAACCAAAGAGGCAGCTGATTAAATCTTATATAGAACAGTTTGACGCTAATTTGGTGATTCAACATCGTACATAAGAGAAAATCACAGTCAATGGTTTGTTACAAAGTTGGTAGTACTGATGATATTGATACATTGTGCAAACTTAGATTGATATAGAAATTCTTAATCTCACGAGAAATATGAGTATGTAGGACGGGTGTAACTTTGTTTCATAGTAGATATTGACAAAGTTTAACAATATTATTATTTCGGTTGTTATAATAAGTATCATCGGTAAGCTCTATGGAAAATATCCCATAGATCCCAGATGGGATTCTTGTCACACAAATTGCATAATATTCAGGGGTTATTTTAGTCAGTGGTGTAGCGAGCATAATTTGCGCCCGGGGCACGGTACCTTTTTGGCGCCCCCGAAAAACATAAAGTAATATACCTACACTAAACTCCAAAATTAAGGGATCAGAGAACAGTTTTAAAGCTTAAACGTTCTAGTTTTTAAATCATTTGTTGAAAATTGTATTATCCTTATAATTATTAAGGATAACATCTTTTTTTGAAGATGAAATGCCGAAAGAAAATTTCAAAAATGTATATCAATTTTGAGAGGCTCTACAAGACTTGAAAATTTTTTTTGGTCAAATCAAACAAAGGATGTTGGTTGATCAGACTTTTTTATTTAATTTGTTTTTTTTTTCTATAGTTCAACGACCATTTTTGACCAAGTTATTTCACTTGGAGCACCTATAACTAGGGAACAAAAAATCGTAACAAATATTCAAGGACAGATTTGGAAAGCTGAAAGTTTTTGTTTTAACGCCCTTTAGTTGTTCATTTGATAAAAAAAATTTTATTCTAAAAAAACTACTTGAAAGTGACCTTAAAAATTGCATATTTTTCATAAACATGGGGGAACTTTGGGGGAAATTATGGGATAATATTAAGGATAAGAAATAAAAATAAAATCATAAGGATAATGAAATTTTCAACAAATGATTCGAAAACAAGAACGTTTAAGCTTTAAAACTGTTCGCTGAGATACAGCCATTCAAAAATACCTAAAAATATTGAAAGAAATTAGTGATCCCTTAATTTTGGAGTTTAGTGTAATATATAGAATATCGTCGTATTGGGGACTATTTGGCGCCCTTCTGCGAGTGGCGCTCGGGGCATGATAGACCCCCTTGCCCCCCTTCGCTACGCCACTGATTTTATTGTGTAGTTGTAGCTTGGTTCTGCAGTTTCAAAAATGAAAAGTACAGTTGTAGAAACTAATTTGCGTAGTTGAAAAATTGCAAGTAGAAAGTAAAATATAATAATTCGGGCAAGACATACACGAGTGTATGCCATAAAGGTTCCGAAGTACGTGGACTGTTTGGAGCCACTTACAGGGGAATTTGTGAGTTAGAATAAAATATAAAAAAGTGTCATGTTCTACTAATTGAGATCTACATTTTGATACCCTACTTGCCTAGATATAAAAATAACAAATTCTAGGACGCCCCTCCCTATTATACCAAAATTTAAAATTATATTGTTGACTTAAGTATTTGTCGTTGGTAGTTCCACCAAAGCCTCGTTACCAATATTTTTTCAAATTTTTTGAGCCAGTAGTTACTGAGCCAGAGGGAGGGTGGACAAAATAAAATAATGCTTTTAGTCCCCTACATGCACCATTTTTGATTAAAAAAAAATAGAAAAATTGTCTAATTTCGCTTATACATTATACGTTTTAACGTGCCACATGTCTTGGTATAAAAAAAATATTTTTTTTACCTAGCTTTAGCTCCTTAGTGCCCCCCCTGAAAAAAATATTTTTTCAATAAATTTGTACATCTTTTACTAGAGGGCATCACAAATATTATATTTATTGTTATTATTATTATTATATATTTATTATTTGGCTTTGAGTGAAAAGGACGGACGGACGGACGACAAAGTGAGATTAATAGGGTTTCTTCGGAACCCTAAAAAAGCTTATGTTTAGAGCAAAATAAATTATATGTAAAAAATTTTTTTTACATACCAGTTTTTATTATTTAGGTTCAGAATGACGTCTCATAGCTTATCGTATTCTAGAAAAGGTATTCCACCATCTTATTGTCATATCGAAATTAAAAGAATATTAGATACAGGGCCGGATTAACAACGTAGCAGGAGTAGCAAATGCTACGGGCCCCGCGTCTCTGGGGGCCCCGCGACTTTGCGGAAAAATATCTCTTATTGGACTTATCACTTACCGTCCAATGGTTGATACGGGGTGTCCAAATCTACAGTAATTAATAATTTAAATTTAGGGTTTTCGATTTCGATTCGATTTAACCGAAAAATCGATTTTTGAAACTCCGATCTTTGATTTTTTTAATCGATTTTTTTAAATTTTCTCAAATCAAATCAAGAAAATTTTGTTTGTAAAAGTGGTGTTTTATTATACACACCTCAAAAAAATTAAGGGATAATTAAAAATAAAGCAAAACAAAAAATTCAAATTTTCAAACAGTTATATTTCCGCGAAAATTCATTTGATTTGCGTGTTCCAAAGCACATTTAAAAGTTTGCGCTTTCTAATTTTTGAATAAAAATTTCAATTGAATAAAAAAGATGGAAAATGATTTGGGATATACTTGTCCTTATTTAATAATTCATTTATTTAATTCTTATTAGAAAAAGAGATTGATAGATCGATTAACTCCCCGAGTTTCACCCCCCCCCCCCCCTAGTGACGCCACTACCAAGGGCCTCTTTATAACATTTGCTACGGGCCCCGCGCTTGCTTAATCCGGCACTGATTAGATATACTATAATGCATTGTCACCAGACTTGTACACGTGTGCAAAATTTCAAAGCTTTAGCTTAATTAAAACTAGTCCACATTTCGATTGCAATATTTGACCTTAACATACTAAGCTTGTAAAAAAACGGTATTTGTAGTTATGAAAGCTAATTTGTGTAGTTGAATAATTGCAAGTAGAATATAAAAAAGTGTAAGTGTAGAGCAAAAAAGCAAAAAAAGGTATTTGCAGTTGAAAAATTTTCTTAAAAAAACCCTCGGATTATGTTACTGTTTGCGATTTTTTTTGATAATTTTAATAATAAAAATATGTTTACATATTTATATTCCTTGATTAAATTTGTCAGCTTCCTTTGGATACCCCACGTACCGGGATTGAATAAAACATTTCTTTGATAACTTATTACCCCCACCCCCCTTTGAAATATACTCCCGAGGTAGTTCCGTATAAATTTTATCAAAATCTGACCATGTACTTCGAAGGTACGTCACTCAAAAGGGAAAAATAAAAAACTTTTTATGAAAAAAATAAAACCGACTTAAAAAACTCTAAAAACACTGAAAAGTATATAACAATTAAATTTAATATAATAGTTTTTGAAGCCGATGTCAAGCCAATAAAAAAAGAAAAATGATTTCAAAAACAGTTAAATTTATGTAGATAATTTTAATTTTTTTAAAGTTTTTTTTAAGTCGGTTTCATTTTATTTTTTAAAGTTTTTTTATTTCAAAATTGTACTTATGTTATTTGTCACACGGCAGTTTTGTGGTTGCAACCAAAAAAAAAAAAGTCATCAAAATTGTGAATGGCCAGCGGCAAATTCGAAAAAAAAGGTCTTCAATTTTTATTTATTTAGCATATAGTGCAAGAGGGGGGGGGGGGAAATTTGCTATCTGCCCCGGGCGGCAGTAACTTACGGTACGCCATTGACTACATGGTATCAAAAACACTGGTCACTGGTATCTGAAGTACAAATGTGCTATTTACAGAATTTAAAGAGTTGCTTCTCAAACATGCAAATTTTAATCCACTCGACTGGAATTGTGTTAGATTTTCATCACGGTTTCAGTTAGCCACCGATATACTATGTTTTTGTGTATTTATTATTGGACTGTATTGCAAATCAAAGTTCGGCTAAAAAATCTAATAAAAATCCGCAATTGCTGTAATAAAAACATATGACATTATTGTAAAACTCCATATGTTTTTCTAATAAAAATTGAATCTTTTGCAATGTAATCTATTGACATTTAACAGCGGTTCTTAAACTGGGGGCCCGTAAGAATAGATTTATATTGTTTACATTATCTCTATATATAAAAATGTATGTTCGTTTATATGAGGCTTATTTATAGACTCGGGAATTACTTAACCAATTTCAATGCGGTTTTCACCAATAGTTAGATAATTTTTCGTGGCTGTTAATATTTTATAAAAATCTAAGATTTAACATCAAAAGACTAAAAGAATCTTTATCAAGTCGTGTTTTGTTTCCATGATGTCACAGCATATAACTGTCATTTAGGTATGTAAAAACATAGTAAAACATGGAATACAGAATTCTATAATTTACTGTTTCAGTATTTTATTAATTTGGGTCATTATGGTTACGTCTCTTTAAAATATTTTGTCGAACAAATAGATTATTTTTGACTCATGCTAACAATTATATATTTTGAAATATATTAGATTGAAAATTGAAATATAAAGAAACATTTAACTTCCATGAAAGGTAAAATATCGAAATTGATTATGATTGTTGCTAACCTATGTAGTTATTTTTATTTTTTGATTTTCATACAAATTTTAAGACGGGACCTGGTGTTTTCTGGGAGTTTGAAAATATAATTTTACACGATTTTCTCAGTAACTACTGAACGGATTTTATTCCGCGTTTCACTAATATAATGGATAGGTTTGGTTTAGTGAATATTTTGTGTAAATTTCACGAAATCGGAAAAAAACAATTCGTGGTGAACCGTATGTTGTGGGCATGTTAGGAAGGCATTTTGGGTGAGTATGTTCGGTGGGCATATTGTATATTTTAGGTCACTATGATTTTGTGGATGTTAACCCGGGTAACACCGGGTCCAATGTATTATTACATTTGAGTGAGCCTCAGATTATTAATGTTTAAGAACTGCTGGTTTTAACTTAAATCAAATGTATTTATAAAAGTTAACAATACATTTACTCCTCACTATTCATTTTAAGTTTAACATAGCACAATTTTAAAGATCAAAAAGCCTTTTGTAAATAATGTTAATTTGAGCGGGTAAAAAGAGACAGAGAAAGCTTAACAGACAGAGAGCGCGATAAATTAACAAGACAGAGTCCCTTTGTACAGTTACAATGAACTATTTTGTAACTTGTGCTATAATTTAAGTGGAAATTTAAATACCCTTTTTATATAAAAATAGATAAAACTAACTACAAAATCTCAATGAAAAGAATCTATTATCATTAGAGCCTTTCTAGATATTATTGCTTGGAAAAATAAAAATGTATGAATACAAGCCTAATTACGTCTTGATCTTTGTGTGCAAGATACCATCTATACGTTTTGTATTAAGCTATTTTAATTATTAACGATAATTTAATATAATATAAACGATAATTTTAGCAGATTATTAAATAATTATTGGATAATTTCGAACCCTGAATTTTTAATTATTAATGATCGGTTTCGGTAAATTAACCAATAGTTAAAGGTAAACGCTACCTAAACCAAATTTTTCAAATAACAAGCGGATATCCAAAAATAACTTTTTAATTTTTATAGTTGAACATTAGCTATGTAATTTACGGAAAATATGACTAATTATAAGTGACGTTTGTGAAACCAATTTTTTAAAATTATATAGGATGAATTAGGACTCATAATGGTACGTCTGGTTCGTGGCAAATAAAGTTAAGACGATGCACTTTTTGATTGGGAAATGCCCCTTTTTGTGGTCATAGATAAGGTCAAAAGAAAGATTTTCAGTTTAAAATCCGTAAGAACTTTAAAATAAAAAGAGAAAATTGAAATCGGATTACTAGGAGTTGAAATACACCTGTTCTACACGAATTTTAATAAAGAGGCTCCCTATCGGAAAATCTTTCTTTTTACCTTATCTATATCAGAAAGTGGCATATCCGAGTCAAAAAAGGCATCGTGTTTTTTTTTTTGTTTTTTTGTTCCAGACGTACTATAATAGAACAATATATTTATTAATTTTTACTTTCTTATACCCCGATTTTTTTCGATATCCAGATTTTGATGAAATTATCCATTTTGACCTTCCCTGAATCCATTCTATATACGACAAATCTTAGAAGGGTGACATTTTATATTTAAAAGTTTAATTTTTGTCTGGGAAGAAAACTTCCTATTTTTGAAAACAATCTTTCAACTGGATACGGATGTTTACTGGAGTCAATTTTGGAATTTTTCGAATTATTTTTGAAACAGTGCGAATTACAGAAAAATTGTCAAGCTAAAAATTGTTGTTCTATTCATTAAAAAAAAAACTTTTGAAAAAAAAATTATAATTCAAATGGTTCATAACATACATAATATATACATATGTTGTAGAGAATATTATTTTCTTTAGTTTATGCCCCATTATTTTATTTTATTTTTATTAATTTGTCAGTATTTCGTATAAGAAAGTCTCATGGCAGATGTTTTTGACATTTTCAAAGTTTGTGGTTCTTTATAATTACGTATAAAAAATTCGGGCAAGACATACACGAGTGTATGCCATAAGGGTTCCGAAGTACGTACTACGTGAAATGTTTGGAACCACTTACAGGTGCATTTTTAAGTTAAAGTTAAAATATAAAAAAGTGTCAAGTTCAACTAATTGAGATCTATATTTTGACATACCACATGCCTAGATATCAAAAAAACAATTTTTTATGACGCCCCTCCCTATAATTCCAAAATTTCAAATTATATTGTTGATTTTAGTATTTGTCGTTGGTAGTCCTACCAAAGCCTCGTTACCAAATTTTTTTCAGATTTTTTGAGCCAGTAGTTACAGAGATAGAGGGGGGGGGGGGACAAAATAAAACACTGCTTTTAGCCCCCTACAGGCGCCATTTTTGAGTTAGAAAAAAAATAAAAAATATGGTCATGTTCTACGAGTTGAGATGTACATTTTGACATATCACATGCCTAGATATGAAAATAAAAAAATTTAATTATCTTACACTCCTCCCTATTATTCCAAAATTTAAAATTATATTATTGACTTTAGTATTTGTCGTTGGTAGTCCCACCAAAACCTCGTTACCAAATTTTTTTCAGATTTTTTGAGCCGGTAGTAACAGAGTTAGAGGGGGGGGGGGACAAAATAAAATACTGCTTTTAGCCCCCTACAGGCGCCATTTTTGAGTTTGAAAAAAAATAAAAAATAGGGGCATATTCTACTAATTGAGACGTAAATTTTGACGTGCCACACGTCTTGGTATACAATTTTTTTGTTTTTTTGGATTTGCTTTAAAGCCCCCTACAGGCATCTTTTTTGATTTAGAAAAAATTAAAAAAGGGTCAAATTTTAACGTGCCACATGCCTTGGTATAAAAAAAATATTTTTTTTACCTAGCTTTAGGTCCTTATTGCCTTCCCTGAAAAATTATTTATTCAATAAATTTGTACATATTTTACTAGAGGGCGTCATTTTACATGTTCAGTAAAAATTTCAAGTTTCTAGCTTATATAGTTTACGAGCTATTTAGCTTTGAGTGAAAAGGACGGACGGACGGACGGACATACGGACGGACGACAAAGCGATATTAATAGGGTTTCTTCGGAACCCTAAAAACTCATATTGTGGCCATAGTTATTTATTAATTCATTTGTTTCAGTGGCTCTAGTGTAGAGAATCAAGCAGTATGTCGTCGATGAGGCAGGGTGGAGGGGGCGGCGGAACAGTGGCTGGGAGCCAGCGGAAGCACCGCTCCAGGTCTACCACTAGGTACGCCGACCTTGAGAAGCCTAAGAAGAAGAAACACTTGAGTGGGGCGTCGTCATTGGTCTCTATACCTAACGCGATCAAGTTGTCGATGCTCAACAGCGGTTTGATTTCTTTTGGTGAGTTTTTTTCAAATTGGAATATTGTATGATTGATTTTTGTTTTTAATTATATTTGGGGTAAGTAAGGTACACGGAGAAAAATATTTCATAACAATTACTCAAATTTGATTCAGTATTCTTAAAACGGGAGACAATTTTCTAATTATTCCATATTAATAATATACATTGTAAAGGATCTAGTGAAATTTTACTATGTTGCATCGTAAAAATTATACGTTCTATTGTATATAAAAAAACATTTGTTGAGACAGTCTACCCATATTTATTCAGCAATGGATAGCAATATGGGATACATCTCTCTCTCTATCTTTTTCTCTCACTCACTGCTTCTATATACAATTGAACTGGTGGTGGGGGATCTGTAACTAAATACATATATGTATAGATATATACTTTATCATTTATGAATTTATTGCACCATACCGTTTGTTTGGTTTTTCTCAGATCTTTTACTTATAGAAGCAAACTGAAAACACAGTACTGATGAGAGTTACTTTGCATTTATTTCTATACAATAAACATGTTGGTTGTTAGACCACGTGTTACTAAAATTACAATATGAATAGTAATTTTTGCGTGTAGGATCGAAATCTATATTATTGTGGTATAGTTTAATTTGTTATACCAATAAAAAATATACTATTAATATAATTAATTTTACACAATCGTAGTATTTATTGTATTAAATTTAAAATAAAAATTTAAAGTTTGATTAGAATGCAATTTTGTAACCCCATACCGAATTTCAGAGTATTCAAAAAAATTAACACTTTCAATAAATTAAGTAGATTGTGAAGTGAAAAGTAGGGTATGGAAACAACAATACATTATTTAGTTGTTATTGACTATCTGTCAAATGTGGCGTTGTTTTATTACATTTTAAACAACTTTTCTTAGTATTTTTTTTAATTTAACAAAATAAAGGTTCTTGTTGCAGAAGACTTAATCAATTAATTTTCGATATACGTTAGTTTTACATCAAGCAGGACTCGATCTCTAAATGTCATACCGAAATTCGAAATTTTTTTGTTCATTACACCTCTTGTTACATCTATCTTGGGACATACTGTATATGTTATATCTACTACACTCAAAACTTTTTAAAAACATATATATTTCGAATTTTCTCCATTCTATACTATCGACTTGTAATGAAACTGTTATTTTCCATTAAAAAAAGATAAACTAACATGCCCCGAAGCACGTGAAAGTAGGACAGAAGTCTCTATATTACGTGTTGATAGTACTTTTTGAAACTTTAATAAGTTAAGAAACTTAGACCGTATAAAAATTGTAAGAGAACATCTGGAGTTCTATAACAGACAGATATATTGATTGATTTGGTTTTAACTTTAAAATTGACTACTAAAGTGCAGTATTTTCAAGTTTTACTACTTTAGGAGCGTTGAGGGTGTTTAAGTATGCAACAAAAATTTAACAAGAAGAATTTTTTATTATTTTTTTGCAAATTTAATTTTTTTTTAAATGACAATGTCTCTCTGATAAAAAATAAACTTTTTTTAAATTTCAATGCAGAATGATGAGAAAGCAACAATAAATGTTTGGACGCAAATAACTCATATTAGTAAAGTAATACAAAAAAATTAAATTGAAAAGAAAAGTCTGATCTACAAAAATAATTAATTAGATTTGAACAAAAAAATGTACTACGGCCCGCATGGAGGCTCTCAAAATTGTTTTAAAATTTTGCAAATTTTTTTCGGCGCTTCATCAAATAAAGTGGTTATCCTGAAGGACAAAAACATTTCAATTAATGGAAAACAAAACACTTAATCCTTAAAACTTTTTTTTGAAAATTGTTTTCTGGACATTTTTCGTGGAGAAACAGCCATTCAAAAGTAACTTTAAAAAGTTGGTTTTGAGTGATCCTTTAACTCTCTCATAGCAATATAGCATGTTTGATCGCTTAGGGTTCAAAGTAAAAAAAATTGAGTGATTAAGGGTTTCGCAGATATGTTAGAGATACTTTAAACTTAAAAAAAACATAGATACTTTGATGATCCCATAATTCCCCCCAAAGTCCTCCATATTTTACGAAAAAAATTTGCAATTTTTTAGGCCATTTTCAAGTAGATTTTTTACAATAAAATTTTTTTTTATCAAAAAAACAACTAAAGAACGTTAAAGAAAACACTTTCAGCTTTCCAAATCTGTCCTCAAATTATTTTTACGATTATTTGTTTCCTAGTTATAGGCCCTAAAAGTGAAATGTGTCAGTTTTACTTTGATTGCAAATAACTTGGTCAAAAATGGTCGTATAAGAATAGGAAAAAAAAAAACAAATTATAAGTTATCCGTCAAAGCGCGCACTCTTGTCCAACATTTCGTTTTGTAAGTTTACTTTGCTTATTAGGGTTCCGAAGAAACCCTATTAATCTCACTTTGTCGTCCGTCCGTCCTTCTCAGTCAAAGCAAAATGTCTCGTAAACTACATAAGCTAGAAACTTGCTCAGAAATCTTCAAGGAACCAAGACTGGATATAATGTATTCGTATTTCTTGCATAGACTGGTGGTACGAGTAATGCCCAGTGTATTTAGGTCGTAGTCACTACAAATGTGACGTTTGTAAGTAGGGTTTCGAACCGGAACTGAACCGAAAACCGGAAAAACCGTTATTTTTTGCCGGAACGAAAACCAGAACAGAACCGAAATAAAAATATCAGTTTTTACGGTTCAGTACATGTTAAAATACGCGCGTTAACATGATCTTATTCCCCACTTCAATTGTCGTTCGAGCTATCATACAAGTACTTACCATAAAATATTCTAAATTATGGTAGAAATTTTTTTTTTAATACAAATAATTTTTTTTTAAATTAATCACTCGGAGCTGAACCGAAAACTGGAAAACCCGTTATTTTTTGCGGAACGAAAACCGGAACCGAACCGAAATATATTTTTTACTCGAACCGGAACGAAAACCGAAACGAAGAAAATAACGGTTCGAAGCCCTGTTTGTAAGTGATGCGCACTCTTGTCCTCATGGTTAGTGCAAGAGTGCTTATTCAGGCGGCTTTCAATATTTTTATTAGTTTCTAAAGCGTTACCTTATAAATTAATTAATATGTTTTTTTTTTTGGTAGCTAGATTACCTAATATAATAAATAAACTATAACATCCTCTCTGAAATCTTTTTATTTAGTCCCATAACTAAAACAACGAAAGTGCGCACTCCTGCACCACCTTACTCTATGTACCTACACGCACCCACTTTTTTTTGTAAAATGATGATTTCATTTGCGACCATTTTGGTAAAGTAGGGAATATAATATTCGTTGAATCATTTAGATTATGATAAAAGAAATTCGTTTTCGAACTTCAAACGTTTCAATTTATTAATATAGGTACCTATGTTTTATGTTCTAAATATTGAAATGGATTCCATCTTTGAAAATTTTCAAAACAAAGTATAATCCGTTTGTTAAACTATAGGTGTACGTATATACAGAAATATAACATAATGGTCGATAACACAAAATGCCAAAGTTCGCATAAAGCGCTTCAAAAATATATCAGCACTCCAGAGATAATAATATAGTAAGTTAAAATTTGTAAATTTTACATGAAAATATGTAGACATTATAACATAATTAAGTAATCATAAAAAATACATTGGTAGTATTGGTACCACACATAAGAAAATTGATAATTATGTATGTTACATATTCTTTTAAAAAATAAATTAAAGCCAAGAACTTTATGTAACTGCCAATCACACATTCATAGAGAGTTTATTTTTAATTTCATGTAAAATTATTTTATAAAATAAATTATATGTAAAAAATATTTTTTAAAATAAGTTTTTAGGTATACCAAAACGAAAATAATCAGTATATTTTAAAGTGGTATCGAAGTTATCACTGAAACAGATATAATATATTATATTGAATTGATTGTCTTAAAAGCTTGTCGCGCGAATAGAAGAGAAAAAACAACTACCAAGTAAATGCACAGTGCTAAATTCACCAAAGGTAGTTAATTATTGAACAAAATTGCCTGAAATTGGTTAACCATTTCATTTTTATACAATTTTACTAAAAAATATTAGCTCGAAATTTTTCTTAAAACGCACCTGATTATTTTTTCGTATATTTTTAATTTTTTGACAATTTCAACCTAAATCTAAATTTATGCAAACGTCAAAATGACATTTAAAATGTCCAAACAAATATCAATTTAGAAAAACAAAACACGGTTTTAAAAAATAAATTGAGATAAATCTTTGTAAAGGAATATTTTACAACAAATGTTGTAGACCCATATTATAGAAAATTTAATGCCCTACAAAAAAATATTCTATTAGATTTTTACGTAACATGTGTCGTTCTTGAGATATCTTGAAAAAATAAATATTTTGGGATGTCACCCCTTCCCTATACACATGATTTTGATGATTTGGCTTGAAATGGGATCGTCCTCAAGCCAGACCCAACCATCCGACCAAGTTTCAACAATATCGGTTCAGTGGTTCATGAGTTATGCGTGTGACAAGGAGTCAGGGTACAGATGGATACATGGACACACACACGGACGGACAGACAGACAGACACGGAACGAAAAGTGTTTGTCTTGACGTGAAACGGAAAGATCAATTTAAAATTTTGAAATCGGAGAACATTTTTTTTGTCTCAATCTGAAACGATCACAAAGCTTCTCGTATCTTCGATATTACGAGGAAGCAATAAATACTTTGTATGTATTTTCCTAAATATGATACTTACATAGTTACAATCTCTGTCAAACAAAATTAATGCCTGTTGTATGAACAAGCACGCAACAAGCTTTTAAGAAAATATATTCAATATAAAACATTATGTTTGTTTAAGTGTTGTCTTCGATACTAACTACTTTAAACTATACTTTTTATTTTATTTTAATACACTTAAAAGCTTGTTTTAAAAAAATATTTTTTACATATAATTTATGTTCAAATTTTTAGTAACTGACTATCTAACTAACTAACTAACATAATAACAGGTCAAGCTCGTCAAGTACTTTCATTTGATATCCATATCAAGAGGGTTGTAACGAAAAAGGTAATCCGTCATCTTGGGACGTCCGTCATATTGGGTTTAAAATGAGGTCAGATAGCTTATTGTATTCCACTTGTCAAACCCTTTCATTTGATACCCATATCAAGTGGGTTGTGATGAATAAGGTAAATCGCCATTTTGGGGTGTCCGCCATATACTAATAGCTCTCGATCCCCGCTTTAAATTTTGAAATAAAAAATACTCCTCTGAAACTTCGTGAGTGGATTCATTTTGGCGTAACCTACAACTTTCGAAAATTCTGAGAATTGGGGCGTTTTTAGTTATAAATTTACGAATAACCCTTTCTTTTTTACTTGAGTTACAAGGTTTTATAATGCAAAAATATTGGGGCATTTAGCGAGACCTACACCTTCAACATGTCAAATTAATGAATTTATGTAATTTATAAATAACCGGCTGATTTTTGCACAATTGCTAGATAAATAATAGCAAAATGTTATGGTTATATTGGCCTACAAAAATTAAGGGTATTTTGCCCTGACCTACGCCCTAAACATGTTTGACTCATGTCACATCAAAAACGCCCCAATTCTCAGAATTTTCGAAGATAAAAAAGTTGTAGGTAACGCCAAAATGAATCCACTCACGAAGTTTCAGAGGAGTATGTTTTATTTTAAAATTTAAAGCCGGGACCGAGGACTATAACTTACTAACAGGCGAAATTAAATAAAAGTTTGTAAGAAAATAGATATATCAATATACCTATGTGGTTATAAATTTTGAAAAATAATTAAGGTAAAAAATACAGTGGAACCTCGTTAGTACGTTTTGCTTTAGTACGTTTTTCGCTATAGTACGTTTTTTTAGGTCCTAGCGTTCTTCAAGACCCAATGTAAAATATTTCGTTAGTACGTGTTTTCCTCCCAGTCCCTTCAAAAACGTATTAACGAGGTTCCACTGTAAGCAATAATCTTAACAAATCCATTAAAAGTGGAATGATTGTCATAACATTATTTTTTATCCTGAAAAATAAAATTAAAATGGAAAGATGGCTGAATTAAATAGGTATATATTTAAATAAAGCAATAAGAGTTACTGATGGTAAGTACGGATTTAAAATTTATCACTTTAAAGTATTTCCACTTGAAACAAATCGTTTTCACGTAGGTACATTTTTCTGGATTCGGAATTTATCAGGAATAAATAAAGAAAAGCAGGGATTTTTCTGTAGAAGTATTTCCTCACTAAACTCTTAAAAGTTTTGCATGACTGGACAAATTTATATTTATGTATTTTCTTGTATTGTAAATATTTCTATTTGCTTTTGTTTCCAAGGCACGCTACTACATACATATTTTAAACGATGCAGAAGTTTTTATATAAATATTTTCAATAGATTTTTCTGAAAACGAAGATACTTTTAGAAGAATTTCAGATTGAAACGATTGAATAAGAAAAGTTTTTCTAAGCAATATTAAACGGATTATAAAATATACAGAGATTGATGAAACTTTTAAATGCATGAAAAATATAAATCGTTTCGCCATCTTGTTCAAAAATGATATGTTTTTTTTTATTTATGGTTTTGAAGTAAATTGATATAAATAATTTCGACATTTTTTTGAAACTCTTGCAATATGTAAATGATTTATGTATTTAAGGGTATTGATAATGTTTCTCGTTTCTAGATATTTCAGATTTCTTGAGAAGAGAAATTTCAATTTAAATTTCTCGAGAAATTTTTAATTTGAAAATAAAAACATTTATTGGTCAGATTAAAAAAATATACAGGGTGACTTACAACTAATGTAAAAAAAATTACAGTAGATCGAGGATGTAATTTTAAGCAAAAAACTTAATGTGAACCTGTGTCCGGAAATTCTTCGTGAGGGAGCTACAGCTTTTTGCCCAAAATTAATCCTTATTTAATATCTAGAGAACCTATTGTACAGTTATGAAATTTGACATAGGGTTTGGTATTAATAAGTGTTATCGTTTTACAGTATCAAATAATAATAATTTAGATCAGGGGTGTATGGGGCCAGTGGGCCCGCCGATTTTTATCACGTATTTTTTTGTTCTTTAATTTTTACTGAGTTGGGTACTTGTAGAAGATTATATGACACATAATACATAAAAATATACTTTGTCCATTTGTCATAGGATCAACCGGTTTCGAGAAATATTGAAAAAAAAAAGTATTGCAGAATTTTACTTAATACGGATGCTTCAAATTACACAAAATAAGTTCATATTCTTCTTCTATAATTAAAAATAAGATGAAAAGCTAATATAAATATACCTTCAAAATTACATTTTTAACAACAAACAGCCATTTATAGTTTCGTTTTTTAATCATGTTGGTAAAATACGTGTAACAGTAATACAACTCTCTATAACTCTATCATGGTAAGTATTAGGAGGTATATTAAGTAAAATTTTGCAGTATTTTATTTTTTCGATATTTTTCGAAAACGGTTGATCTTATGACAAATAAACAAAGTATATTTTGTGTTTTGTATCATATAATCTTTTACAAGTACACAACTCAGGAAAAAATTTATACTAGAAATCGATAACACTTATTAATACCAATCCCTGTATCAAATTTCATAACTGTAGCACAATGGGTTCTCTATTCTCTAGACTCCAGATATTAAATAAACACTAATTTTGGGTAAAAGACTGTAGCTCTATCATGAAGAATTTCCAGACATAGGTTCACATAAGGTTTTTTGCTTAAAATTACATCCTCGATATACTGTTAATTTTTTTTACACTAGTTGTAAATCATCCTGTATATAATATGTCATTTGATAGTAGATACTCATTACGAATTTCCTAACTTATAAAGCTAACACGAAAGAAATAAAAAATTATTGATTAAGTAATATTTTTTCTCCAAATGTCCTACATAGACATTAATATTTATACTTATGTATTTTAAAGAGTACTATTAGCATGTCAAATTCTATTCGATCCTAATATACTTTCTTTTTTAATTAAATTGCCATTTTTAGGGTTCCGTAGAAAACTAGATACCCGAAAACAGAAATGATATTTTTGAAAAAAAAAACAACATTTTTCTTGGACCTTCTTCTCATCGACTGAAAAGTATATTCGAAAAAAAAAATTCACTTAATCCATTGAGTCTTTAGATAGATCTCCAAAAATGCAACAAAAAATGTCTAAGAACCTTTTGATTGTAACCCTTCGTCATTATCAGAGTATACCCTCTCCTCTATTTTCTAAACTATCAATTCAAAAAATCTGAAAAAAATTGAGAATTGACTGAAAAGTGTTAATGTGCAGATTGTAACAAAAATTTTGCCAATTTCTGTAGAAATAAGAAATACAAAATTTTCCTTTTTCTCGAGGATTTATCGAGAAAGAATTGTTGAAAAGGCACACTATTGGCTTTGATATCTTGATTAATAGTCACCCGTCATCGGGGTTTAAATCTAATTGATATTCTCCACAACCACTCCACATTTTTATTGCTATTTTGAATTACCCAAAACCAAAACCAATTAATTTTAAGAATTGATTTATCACCGAAGAGGTTAATAATCTTCCAAACCTTATAATTGGGGTCCTCGACAGCACACTTAAGATAAACACATACTGTTAATTGTTATATCGACTTTGCCGTGACTGTTGACGATCAGCTCTAACAGGGGAAAGGGGGTAGTGTAGACAAACCCTTATCACTCGGTTTGACGTCAGCGGTTCAAGCGACGCCTAGCATCAGTGGCGTCACTGGATTTTTTAATATGGCAGATGTAAAAAATATATAAATATATAATACACTAATTGAGGTTTTCCTTAAAGTAATAAATTTGATTATAAGTTTAAGCAATGAAAATGGGGTAGACTCTACCCCCCAAAAAACAATCTATGGATATAACAATCAACAGACAAAAACTATGGTTATATTTATCAAACACACGTGTTTCAATTGCAATGACATTAGAACTCTGATGATAGCATTGCTATTGAAACACGTGTAAATCTAAACTCTAAAAAAAATTATGGCTAGAGGATTTGTATTTGATAATCTATGGAGTTTTGAAAATTCGATTTTATATCTTCAGTGGTGTAGTTGAATATTTTTTTAAACTGCATTAAAATAGATTTCAAACTTTAAAAATTTATAATATTAGTTTTAATTAGTATAACTTCTAGATTAGTTTATATCACTTTAATGTTTGATTTCGATAACAATTATTATTCACTGTTAGGTATGTATATTGTATATGTATATGGATTTCATTATAGAGCCCTTTAATTACTGTTAAGTGCTTTGGTGAGTGAAATTAATAGTTAATGAACAGTTCGAAAGAAATATTGTTATTGAAACTTAACCAAGAGTAAAGCTATTTAATTACTGTGTAAGTTAAAGTATACCATATTTAAATAGTTAACCCCATTAACGAGATGTAAGATTTGAAAATAGATGCGTTTTTTACTACTGCGTTAAATTTTTGAAGTGAAACTTCTTTAGGGAGATATTTAATTGAATGAAACATTATGATGAGTGTGCAAAAGTGTGAAAAAGTGATTCATATATGTCTGAGAAAAAAATGGGTGAAATTTAGAGCTGGGCGCGGGCCGTGAATTTTTTGAGTTACGGCCGTGCCCCGACGTAAGCGTGAGTGATTTTCGAATCTTGAATCGTGAGCACGCGTGATCGCGAGTAAAATTAAAACAACCGTACGTGAGTATATTTTCAAGATAATTTTGTTTATAAACTTATTAGATCTTTTTTAATATCTGAATTACAATGCATAAATATAATGTTTTAAAACAAATGTTTATTGTTTTGTTTACTATTACTTGTACTAGAAATGCAGTTTAGAAGAAATAATATGAATATAAATATATACGCATAATATAATGAACGTAAAAAACATTAATTTTCATCATTTCAAAATTTAATTTACAACAATTACATTAAATCGTGTCACGAGCGTGACTCGCCGTGCGTGATCGGGCGTGTGTAAAAAAATAGTATTCGTGAGCGTGCGTGATCGTGACTACTTTTTTATGTAATTGTGAGTGTGCGGGCGTGACAAATTTTTTCTCTTTCTTGTGCGTGCGTGATCGTGAGCAAAATATACATACTCACGCGCTCAGCTCTAGAATGAAATCAGTTCACATCGGTTATGCGTGAGAGAGCGAAGCGTACAAGTTAAAATAATACGTTTGATTTTTAATTTAATACGTTTAGCTTTATTACTTTCTTATACCACGTATACATATTTAATAAATATATACATAATAAATATATAAGTATAGTGAAGCCGATTTTTTTCGAAATCCGAATTTTGATGGAATTATCCATTTTGACCTTCCTTGAATCCATTCTAATTATTTTCACCATGATGTCTATGTGTCGGTCTGTTTATCTGTAAGCGCTGTTACTCAAATACGACAAATCATAGAAGGGTGACATTTTATATTTAAGATTAATTTTTGTCTGGGAAGAAAACGTCCTATTTTTGAAAACGATCTTTTGACCGGATACGAATGTTTACCTACGTAGATTTTTGAATTTTTCGAATTACTTTTAAACAGTACAAATTAGAGAAAAATGGTACAATTTGAATTTGTAGGTAATGTTATTATCTATAATTTATGTTCTATTCATTTTTTCGAGAAAACAAATTTTTGAAAAACTTTTATTTTATTTTATTCAAATGGTTCATAACAGAGAAGAAATATCTGCCATGAGTGTCATGGAACTTTCTTATACGTATTACTGAGATTGAACAGTGAGCATGTTTACTATAGGTACCATGGAACTTTCTTATTCGTAATACTGACAATGAGAGTAAACAGTGTATGTGATTCTAAATAATTATTAAAAAAAAAAATTTGTGACTCAATCATAAATGTTGGAAAAAAATATATGGAGAATAAATTATAGATAATAACATACTCGACATTTTTTATCTAAAACATTTTTTCTTATTTCAAAAATAATTCGAAAATTGACAAGAGTAAACATCCGTTTTCTGTAAAAACGTTATATTCATGAGATACATAATGTAGAGAATAATATTATCCATAGTTTATGTCCCATTCATTTTATTTTATATTTTATTAGTTTGTCAGAAATGTGTTTGAATAACTTAAGAATCACGTACACTGTTCACTTACGTATAAGAAAGTCCCGTGGGTCCCAAGGCAGATATTTTATTTACTTCGCATGGTTAATGAAAACACAAGTTACACTTCAACCTAGCGCTTATGTGGGTGAGTTACACACTACTTTTTTATAATAATTTTAAAATAATTATTGTTTGTTACGCCACTGATCCCGTAGACTTCAGTCTTTTTCTGTTGACCCCGCCGCCACCTAGATGCGACCTCGCGACGCTTAGCGTGTGGGCGACGAGGTTGAATTTGTTTATATTCTACACCCCCACCCCTTAGTGGGCCTAAGGGTTACAAATGCATTTTTATATGGATTAGGTCGATTGGGCATGATTTTTTCTTTTCGGTGGGTTGTTTTTTCTTCTTTTTTTGAGTTGATTCTACGACGTTTGTTTATTATTTCAATCACTCATTTTTATGGAAGAGTTGGTTTGCAGACCCTGTTTTTATACTTTTTTGATTAATCATTGTCTGTACTGTCCGTATGCCTATAAAATTTAACAGCCTGAATATTTATTAATTTTATAATCAAGAGTGTTTCGTTTTTATGTAGATAGGTACTGTTTTTAATTTGATTATTCGAGAATGAAATGAAATAATTACAAAACGACAAATTGCAAAAAGCCCCGTGAATATAATAACATACATTTTATAAATTACAGTATACAAAGAACTTCCCTTTAACTATATTAATCAGCGTGTGCTTTGACTGTTCATTTATTACTTCTGATTTTCATTTCAACTTGTATTACACCTACACTGTTATTATACATGTTTTAATCTCTTTTTTTTCTAATAAAAAAAAGTTTTTTTTATAAATTAATTATAAACAACGTAACGATAAATATTTAAAAAAAACTTTTTTTTCAAACACGAATATTTAGTGATATAATATATTGACGTAATTATATAATATTGTTAGTTTTTGTAACAATGAATGTTTCATCAAAATCGGGCCTGTAATTTTCAAATTAACTCGGAACAGACAGCAGTTAAAATCAATTATCGATATTAATTCTAAAAATTATCAAAATTCATTTGTTGTTTGTAAAACGACGCATAGACACTCAAAAAGCCCAAAATACATTGTGGACAGATTTTGGTTTATACTCAGAAGCCAAGATGCATGACCCCCACATCCTATAATGGAAGTTGTTTGTGGGCTCTCTAAGAAATTTTTTCCAGTAAGTTTTTTTTTCTAAATTCTTTTTTCTGAATGACCTTTTTTCTTTCTTTTAAGGTTTTTCCTAAAAAAAATTTGAATGACCTTTTCAGTTTTTCAATTAGAAATTTTAATTTTTATCACTGATTTTTTTTGTCCACCAAACCGGAACTCCCTTAAGCCCGGACCCTATATTAGAGTCCAGTCAGCCCCCTCCCCATATAGGGGCCCTGCCAAGATTCATAACAGGATCACAGTGGAAGTCTAAAAGCTTTTATGTACATTATATAAATAGAGCCTATATAATTATATAGAGAGATATAAGACGATGTTTACTGGCCAACAATTTATGTATAACACCATTTTCTGGCCGCCTTAAATTTTGTATTAAATTTTGATCAAATTAATTATAAATGTATTTGATAAAGTGAGATAGATAGATGTGGGCAGAAAGATAGAGAATATTTTTAAAACTGTAGGATTTAATTCTCATTAAAATGAAACCAAAACAAACAGAAGTTAATTACAAATTGTGTTTGTGACAAAAACTCTAAACAACAAAGTTACGAATACAAATTTGAATACATCTGCATATTTTTTACTTAAAAAGTTACATCCTTTGACATTTGTGACGTTATATGAGCTGTAAAACAAAATTGATATGTTGTGATTCGTAATTTAAATATTATTTAATGGATTATTATCACAACTAAAAAAATTCAATCGGTAAAAGAATAAAAATAATAAATGAGACGTTCTTTTTAACTATTGTTGATTAATTACACAGCAACACAAAAAAGTCCGGAGCCAAAAAAGCGACCTATATAGCATTATAGTATTTTGGGTTTAGCCAACTTGGAAAATTAGAACCTAAACCCAAAATTCAAGCTCAAATAAAAAAATAAAAAACTGGTAAGCAGAAAATTCCAAAAATTTGGATTTCGACTATGCTCGACCAATACTACAATGCTATATAGGTCACTTTTTTGGTATTGCACACTTTTTTTGAAAAAATTCAACCCAAAACCCAAAATTCAAGTTCTAATATAAAAACTGGTAAGCAGAAAATTCCAAAATTGCTTTCGACTATACTCGACTAATATTACAATGCTATATAGGTCGTAATTTATAGACACTTAACTGAAAAACAGCTTAATTTGATGACAATCGGCCAATGGGTGTCATTTAAACGAATTATAATATCCGGTATTATTAAGGAGCTAGCAAATTTGTTAGCTAGCAAGCACTTTCAAATGCGATAGTATCTATGGATTAGCTATGAAATTTAGAGCAGTGATTTTCAACGTATTGTAACACAGTTGGTGACTCTGACCGTACAAAATAATTTTCATAATATCGCTACTGTTTTAATACCGTTGGTGTTTACATACCACGCGTGTGCGAAAATTGTCAAACATTTCATGAAACTAAAAGATAACTGTCAGATAGGTTAGAAACCTCATTTAAAAGTGCTTGCTAGCTAGCAAGTATTGCTAGCTCCTTTATAATACCGGACATAAGTGTAATTATTATCATAGCATGTGCTTTACATTGTTTTAAATACGATTATTAATTTTATAACTTTTGTGCCGTAGTATACTTATCATTTTGTAATCATTAGTAAGTGTCCATCACATTACTGGAGAAAAAACATAAACAAATTAAAACGCTATTATTAAAAAAACAAACGATATTTGCAGATTTTTAATTAAATTGATTTTATGAGTTCATGAGATTACAAAAAAGAAGCCCATCAAACCCAAAAAACAATATACTTTGCTCTTAAAGCGGCCATGATTGGTGCTTGTACTTTACTTGTAAATGTCAACATTTAAATAATTTATATTTGAAATCTCCAATTTTTAATTTAATTTCTAGAACGTGTATTTTAAAACACAGTAAAATCAAATTAAACATTAAAAGAACAATAAATAAACAAATAATTTAATATTAGCTTAGCTTAATTCAACAATAAAAAGCGAAATAAATATAGATTGTGGCAGAAAGCGAGGGGGGGGGGTCATAAATGAAATCGATATTTTAATAAAGTTGTTGTTTTACTTGCAGATAAATGGGGAAACAATAAAAATGTCATCAATTACTTCTGTCAACAGAATAAAGCCAATTATAATCGAATGTTCGGATGAGATAAGACACACAGAAACACTGTTGGGGAGGGAACTTCATTATTATTAAAAGGGGGCAGAATATAGCTTATAAAGCAGGGATGACGAACTTTGTTGTATACCTATTATGACAATTTTTGTGATTAATAAAAAAGTTAGGCTTCAATATCAATTTTGTATTATAATTGCGAATCTCTTGTATTTTGACATCGATTGAACTATTTTGGTTTCGGCAGTAAACCTTCTTAAGGGCAGGGCCGTAACTACCATTGGAGCAGCCGGGGCAGTGCCCTGGGCCCCCCGAGCAGAAAGAAGCCTATTGTGGATTAAAGTAGCAGCGAAAAAAAGGTCTTCAATTTTTATATTTTGTATATAGTGAAGGCCCTTCGGTCACTTGCTACCCCAGGGCCCCAGAACCTCTAGTTACGGTCCTGCTTAAGGGGTTATATACCTGGAGCGTTGGTGAAAATTAATACTTTTAGGGTTGTATTGTTCAAAATAAGGCAAAATATAAATTATAAATTATTTATTGGTCATTTAAATGTAAGAAAAAAATAGTTAACATTTTTTTTTTATTATAGGTAAATTATACGTGTCAATTGAGATTCTTTAGGTCACTGTTGCGGAAACTCTGATATAGGTCAATGGATCTAAAAAATTCAAAAAGGTTCCTGTACAGTAATGTTTTCGTTATAGTTTGTCGAGCAAATATTTTAATTTCGAAAAAATAAGCATCTCATGACATTTTTAAGATTATATTCATCAAAAATTTTGTTCTTTTATGGTTCATAAAAAATGTATGAAATAAAATATAAAAATGGCTAGAAAGACTATAGAGAATGAATTTTGGAAGATTTAAAAAAAATCATTTAAAAATATTGAAAAATTTTCTAGTTATCGTGCAGACCGTATAAAATGGTAGTTTTAAGAAAAACACAAAGAAAAATTAACATCGCGGGCGAAACCGTGTTAAAAAAGGCCATACAAAAATATGTAATAAAATTTGAAAATATTAACCTTTTACTTAAATATTGACAATAGGAATCTTATAAACCCGGGTAAGGATTGGTAATCCTTCTACAAGTTTTCGCGGTTATCCTGAAGTCTGAAGGATACGTAAAAGAGAGATAGAGATAGTGACGGGGGTGCGTATGGCACTTTCTGAAATAGTCATCGAGCGACCCTCATTTTGGTTAGCAAGCAAAACTTTGATGACGTTTGTCAAGTGCGTATACTCGAAATGTCTTCATCGCATATCTTAATCGGTTAATAAATATGTAACCGACAGTGGTTTGAATATTGTGTAGTAAAGAGGGGCTGCATTAACCATTCTGTGTATGTAAATAATTTTTATATACCGGGTGTTTTTTTAAAGACTTTCCAGCGGATATTTCTAAAATAACAAATTTACAGAAAAAAAAGTTTCATGGTTTCTAGGGGGTTAAATATTGACGTTATGGAGTGACTTTAGAAAGGTTGTATCCCGAAAAAAATATTAATTATACAATTACTTTAAATAACAAAATGGGTATGTGACATTTGTATGCGTGACCTGTTTTATCGACTATCATAACAAAAATCCTCGTTTGCGTTAAATTTAGGTAGTAGCTGTCACAGAAAACCCATGAAGAAGAAGGTTAGGTAACCATCTTTTTCTTCTTCATGGGTTTTCTGTGACAACTTCTACCTAACCTAAATTTAACGCGAATTAGGTTGCGGATAATAACTAATTCTTCATAATATGCAACATAATGCCGTGTTCAGACCGAAAAAACAAAACAGCAACATCGTGTCTTTTTGACAAAAGTGCAATAAAGCCTATGCATTTTTAAATACGACGTGTTTTCAAACACCGTATTGCTGTTTTGTTTTCTTTGGTGTGAACACCGCATAATAGTTTGGTTATGACGACAAAAAAGCAGCAATGGGATTCATGCTATTTAAACAGACACCTACCGATATACAGAGTCAAATAGCTCCATTTAAAAACATGATAAAAACAAATATGTTATACATTTAATAGGACAACATCGAGAAAACCATTAAAAATTCAAATCACGTAAAATAACTAATTAAAAAAGTAATGTATAGTTTGAAATCGCGTGCAAATATACTGATTGTGAATTTAAATTAGTAACTTATTATATTGTAAGAAATGGATAATATTCATACATATAAAAAACCTAAAAAAAAAAAACGATTTCAAAAAATGTTAAATTGAAGTACTAGATACTATACTTTTTACTATTTTAAGGGTTCTTTTTAAGTTGGTTTTATTTTAATTTTTAATTTTTTTAGTTTTCCTTTTTGAGTGGCGAATCTCTAAGTCCATGGTCACATTATGATAAAATTTATATAGGACCACCTCGAAGTATACTAATTAAAAAATCGGTGTATATTTGTCGGAGTTATGCCCGAACATACATAAAAAATATATATTGTCAAATTGAGAACCTTCTTCTTTTTTGAAGTCGAAAAAAATGTATATATCTAAATAGTTTTTACTTTAAATCAGTGGTCTTCAAACTTTTCCAACTTGCGAACCTCTTAGAACTATAAGATTTTTTCGGTGAACCCCTTCCCTCCCTTAGAAAAATATATTTTAAAATAATATTCGAGAACTGGTTATTGCGCAAGTATTTATTGCTATAAATGCAGAAAAACTCACACATCAATTTTATTCACACTAATATCTTCTTGGAATTTTGGAATGCATCAATTTCCAAATATAACTAAATGTATCTTAATATTTTTTACTATCTTAACCATGTATATGAAATATACATAAGGTATAAGTAAGTATGTATAGTGAAGCCGATTTTTTTCGAAATCCGGATTTTTATGGAATTATCCATTTTGACCTTCCTTGAATCCATTGTAACTATTTTCGCCATGTTGTCTGTGTGTGTATCTGTCTGTCTGTAATCACTGTAACTCAAACACGACAAATCGTAGAAGGATGAAATTTTATATTTAAGATTAATTTTTGTCTGGGAATAAAACGTCCTATTTTTGAAAACGATCTTTCAACCGGATACGGATGTTTACCTACGTTGATTTTTGAATTTTTTGAATTACTCTGAAACAGTGCGAAATAGAGAAAAATGGTCAAGTTAAAAATTGTAGGTAATATCAATATCTATAATTTATGTTCTATTCATTTTTTCGTAAAAACGAATTTTTGAAAAAAAAATTTTTTATTATAATTCAAATGGTTCATAACAGAGAAAAAATATCTGCCATGAGTGTCATGGGACTTTCTTATACGTATTACAGAGATTGAACAGTGTGTCTTATACGTTAATTCATTTGGTATATAATATAAAGAATTATATTATCTATAGTTTATGTCTAATTCATTTTATTCTATTTTATTAGTTTGTCAAAAATGTCTTAATAAAATAAGAATCACGTACACTATTCACTGTTAGGATTACGTATAAGAAAGTCCCGTGTTTCCCAAGGCAGATATTTTAGATAATAAACACTAGTTAATTAGTGTGAGTGCTTTATAATAACTTTATATACTTTTTTCGAATTTTTATTTTGCCTCGCGGAATCCCCAGAGAGGTACACAGTTTAAAAATCACTGCTTTAAATCATGGATGCTTTTATAAATTATTTGAACTTATCAATACGTCAAAAGAATTCACAAACATCATACATCAACATTAAACTTTTAGCTTTTATATATGATTATTTATAACTTTAACTGTTAAGTCGACTTAAAAACATTAACGTTCAAAACGAAATCCAATAAAAAACCAACAGCAAAGTTTGTAAGTATAACTTTGTTCAAATCTATATAGACATATATATAAGTGTAAACATAAAAGTTGTAAAAACCGTTTGGCGGGGAAAAGGTGGGTAGCCAACGAAAGCTGCTTATTATTCATAGAAGTTTCACAGACATTTGTACTTTAAAAATATACTTTATACTCCCGAAAAAAGTGATATTCTTTATAGAATTGTCTATAAACTATAACAATCAATTAATGTATTTTACAATATCGTAATTAGCGGTACTGGAACTGGAATTTTGAATTCCGACCAGAACCGAAATTACCGGAATTCACATAAAAATTCTGCCGTAATTCTGGCTGGAACCAGAATTTTTTCAAAAAAAATTATTGTTATTAATAATAATAATAATGAATTTCAGATTTTTTAAACATATAGTTTGAAAGTAAAATATATTGAGAGTATACGAGTACTGTTAAAATTGTAGAATAGAAATAGAAATTCAAAGCATTTACGAAAGTTAGTGTAACATCTCTTACTAAATCTTTAAACGCGTTTTTCTCGAAACTACTTTTTCTCAGTTGGTGGGAAGCAGAAACGCAATTCTAATCAATCGATCGGGCTATAATTAAAATAATATATACATAGATTATTATCTTAAATTAATATATCTATATTTTATATGTACCTTAAATAGTAGAGTGGTAGAGTCCTACATTGTATTATAAAAAATAGTATTTTTTACATATCCTGCAATTTTAACAGTTTCGTTAGATCGATTGTTTTAAATTGTGTGTATATCATACATTATTTTCGATCAAATGCAATTACATTTCTGGTGTCAAATTATAAATGTGATAAATCACAAACAGCATTTGGTCAAATTCGCAATAGAGAAGATGGTATTTTGTATAGATAAAGGAATGCTTATTATTCTAAATTAAAGCACCAATGCATTACTATATAGTACATATTATACATTATCTTAAACAATACTGTTAGATAAGTACAGTAGAGTCTATTCGGAGAGGTTAATGTTCTCGGAGGTAGGATTTAGAGCTAGAGTATTATTAAATGAAGAACAAGTCTTATTTTTAAATAATTTTCAAAAATCTTTGATTTATACTTGAAGAGTTCAGTGTTCGTAATATAATAACATTTTTATTAATATAACGATCCTACAGACTGTCGCGACCCTTTTCCCCTATTCTATACAAATTAAAACTGATAAATTAACATTAAGTTCAATAGTACATAAATATCTCAACTTGGCGCGATCCTACAGACTCAATCTTTTTTTTAAATATAGCTTACACCATTAACTTTGAGAGTATCAAGTGCCCTTAGACCGTCGCGACCCCTTTCCCCTATCATAAACTATTTAAATTTGGTAAATTAACAAATAGGTTGAATAATAAGGTCAATTTATTAAAGTTATAATTACAATCATACTTATGGCGAACAAAGTGTTAAAAAAACTGCATTTGTGTTATGAAATGATTGTTTCCATTAACATTTTTGTTAATAAAATATTGTTATATCTTAATTATTATATTTATGTTTCATTTTTTAAACAAAAAATAACGTATATTATTTATGATTTTTTTAGTAGAGAGTAATAATAGAATTTCAAAATTCCGGAAAATCAGGTCAGATTTTATCAGTTCTGGCCGGAACCGGAGTAAAATCGTGAATTCCGGTACACCTCTAATCGTAATTAACAGGTCTACAAAGGTAAAATTGTTTATTCTTTTAAATTGCTCCAAACACATAATGAATTCTCCGTTAGTATTTTTTTTCTAATCACGAACCTTTCGACTATTTTCATTACTGTTTGAAGAGGGGTTGTTGATTTCATTCCCCCGACGCCACCCCCCTATTCGTCTTCATTTGTATGAGACTGTAATCACAGGGTCGTGAATATTCATGAGGCACTTCCTCCCTACACGCACCATTCCATGTTGATCTGTGTTACGTTATTGCTTTTGACTTTTCAGCTCGATTGATTTTAATAAATAGTTTTTTATAATAGCTTATGATTGAAAGATTTGAATTTAAATTACCTATATAAGGTATACTGTTTTTTTTTTTTTTTTGGATTGATGGGATTCTTTTTTGTAATTCTCATAAACTCATGTTACTAATAAAACAATTAAATCAATTTCATTAAATATAATTTGTTTTTTTTTAATTATAGCCTTTTATTTTTTTTATGTTTTTTATCCAATAATGAACAAAGTAAAACCAGTAATGGGCACTCAGTGATGATGCTAATGATTACAAAATGATAAGTAATACGATACAAAAGTTATAAAATAATGAATTGTAAAATTTGAAACAATGTAAAGCAAATGCTATGATAATAATTAATATAATAATTGATAAATAGATTACACTTATAATTAGTTTTAACGTCCGCCATTTAGACACCCATTGGCCGATTGTCATCATATTAAGCTGTTTTACAGCTAAATGTCTCTAGATTATGATTCAGTAATGGCAGTAATCAAATATCAATAAATATTTCTAATTTAATACATTTAATAAAATGAATATAACACTGGAGTATGATTCAAGACTGGTGCCAGTGCCTCATATCTTTGAAATTTGACATTCAACTGTGTTTGACACCTCTATTATTTATCCCGTAAAAATAATGATACTTAAATGCCTATTTAATTGATCTTCTAGCTCCAATTTTTTTGTCTGATTATAAAACGATCACAAAGTTTCTCGTATCTTCGATATTGCGAGGAAGTAAAATTTGTCAAAAATTAGTTTATACATTAGATGTAACCTCTTAAGCTATTGAAAATGAATCACAGAAAATCAGTGTACGTAGAGATAATTTGGCGCGCGTGTTTCGACATTCCTGTCTCTAATCTATCAGGGTTAGGCGACGCGAGGTGGCGTGACGTCATCTTAGACGCCGATGATGTTTATTTTTGGAAACACAACAACACAACACTGACTTAGTTACACCCAATAGCACTGTCTCTGTCTAGATCGCAGCTGTCCTTGTTTACCAATACCGGAGTGTGTTTTCAGGTCGTCGAAAAATGCGCATAAAATTATTGTTATGTCCATTATAGATATTAAGTTTTCAGTGCTCTGTACATTATGCTTTTATGAAGATTTGTTCCATCTTTGATGTACCATTTTCTCGAAGAGATCAAAGTATGTTTGTAAAATCGTAGATACGTCTTGTGATTATTATAGAATAGAGTTTGACCGCGGTTTCACTCGTGTGTATTTAACGTAGGCACCGCATTCTCACAAAGGTGGCAGTTATTATAATGGAGCACCCAGAAAGAAAATTGGGGGGGGGAGTAATTTTTTTTGTAATTCTATATAATTTTCATTTTTATATAATATTGATAATATATTTTGACAAATTAGGAGGGGGTATAACCTCTAAAACTCCCCCATGATGATTATCATTTTCATTTTAATATATTTTTATTACAAAATATCAATTGCGTTTTTTTTCTTAATACGTATCTGATCGAATCATTTGTCCAACTCATTATTATACATAACATCACGTTTACGCTGTAAAATCTATTATCATATAGCCTAAAATAATAAATTATTCTAGTTTTTGCGTCACAATTCGAAACATAACTATTAAAATAAATTATAAAACGACGAATAGAGGTTTTGACAAATGTAATTTTGATTTCAAAAATCGGAGATAGAATATCTTCAATTCATTCAAAATTTTATTAGACATTTATGTAGTATAAAATCAATTTTCCAACGGTGCAGGTATAAAAAAATTATATTAATATTCATACACGTCATCAAAAAGCAGAGCAAAAAACTATAGAAAATTACTTCAGCTCTTTAGTTATGTTGTTTAAAATATCTGGTATTTCAAACCTGGAATATTCTATTTAGTATGCCTTCGGTATGTTGATTTCTACACCATTATAAACAATATCTTCCAAAAGTTGTGTTGTACAACTGGTTGACAAATTAATTTTTGTGGCCCTCGAATAAAAACAACTAGTTAAATAGAAGACTTTAAAAATTAATTAAAATATAATTGGATTGCAAACGCAATCTAGTAGAAAACATTGCTGTTCTAGAACATTCTAAACACATTTTTAAATATACGTACAAAGAAAGCTTAGAACAAACAAGTGATAAAGTAAGAATTTCTCTGTATAGTAGAGGTTCTACGGCGAATTGAATGATGTAGTTTGCTTTCTCTAGTTCTTCACTAGGTGGTACTGCAAGCAAGCAATTAGAAGCGAGCGGCGCGGCATAGAAATTTGTTCCAATGGTACTTGACATTGTGAAAAAAAAACAGAAGTATACTGCCGTACGTCTTTGTTGATATAGCATTTTATTAAAAATGATTAAAGGGGTTATAATATAAATTTTGAATTGTTTAAGCCGCAGTGTTTATCAAAGTGTGGTAGGCGAACCCTAAAGTAATTGAAACACGCGAAAGTGTTTCAAGGTGTACACGGCGTACTTCTTAGTATTTTCTTATTAAATACTTATGTGTTTGGAACAACAAATTCTGCATAATTGAGATTTTTAACTCTTTTTTTTAATTTTGCTATAAGCGTAAGGTTATTTCGCCTGTTTTTCGATTAGTGCCTGTTTTCGACTATTTGACGTATCATTCTTAGAAAATAACGAAAAATAATAATATACATAGATACACTTATATAGAAAAAATGTTCGTGAAAAACCTTGATGTCAGCAACACACAATTTAAAAAAAAATCAGTAAATTGACTACCAAAACCGTTAGATTGAATTAAAATAGAGAATTAAAAGTACTCGTAAGATACTGGCACCAGTCTTGGATATGACTCCAGTAATGGCTATTTTTTAATTAAATGTACTGAATTAGAAATATGTGTTGATATTTGATTACTACCATTTCTGAATATTAATCTATATATATTTAACTGTCTTACAGCGTGATTTGATGACAATCTGCTAATATGTGTCAAAATGGTGGACTTTTAAATTAATTATTAGTATTTATTAATTATTATAATATCATAGGAACTGCTTTACATTGTTTTAAATTTGACGATTCTTTCTTTTATATCTTTTGTGTCTTTTTATTACACTTATCTATTTGTAATCATTAGGAAGTGTCCATCACTGGGTGCTCATTACTGGTTTTACTTTACCCATCACTGGAAAAAAAACATAAACAAAATAAAAGGCTATAATTTATAATAAAAAAAACTATATTTGCGGATTTTGGTCACTAAATTGATTAAATAAAGAGGTACTTTTTTTGAACGTAGACTTTCGCGGTTATTCAATTGTATAAACATTTGATTGTTGGGTTGTATACCGCGTTGCACTTTATTGTCACTTGACGTTTCGACCAACATCTCGTGGTCTTCTTCAGAAGTGAAGTGTTGAGTACAGAAGGTGTAGCTGCTTAATTAAATAAGCGTTGACGTTTGCTAGAATTAGTTTCTGATAAATCAAGTGTTGCTCGGCAACAGCACCGGTTTCCACGCGCCGGGCAGATGTAAGCCGATGTCTCTGTTGTAATTATTCGGATTCTTACTAATCTCAAATGTTTATACAAAGAGGTACTTGTTTTATAAGTAAACCTTGCTCCTATAGCGGCCATAACTGGTGCCGGTACCTTATATTCTAATAATGTTTTGTTCAAAATATTTTTTTGTGTCCCAAAGTTGACAAATAACGGGCAAAATGACCCTATTTGAATTTTTTCACATAAAAAAACAGTTTTAAAATTGCGATTTGTAATGAATTTTTTCAAAACTTCTCCCCCTCTAACCCGCTTGTAAGGGTACGCTCGAGAGTACACTGGTAACACTTAACTCTCAAAAGGGGTACATTGGATTTTAACTTTAGTAACACTGGCACTTTGAGGGAGCACCTATTTGATTATAAAACAAAAAATAATCACTACATAGAACTTTGTAGCCTTACAGCGCTGAGAATTTCAGAGCTGTGTGAAATGACAGGTGATGGTCGTTTTTTTCTGCGGAATGATTGATGAGCTAGAAATAGCGGGTTTACTCTCTTCAGACAGAAATAGGTAGATGTGTAGATTCTTAGCATGAGTCTTACATTATTTATTAAGTTCTTAGTGTCTAGGTTATTGTTCTATAACGCGAAATTCACAACGAAAGAATGAACGATCATTCTTAGAAAACATTATTTGAAAGAACTTTTAAAGAAAAAAATAAACGGACTTCAAAAACACTAAAAATACTGAAAAGTATATTATAATTAAATTTTGTAGTTTTTGAAGTTGAAATTTTTTTAAGGACATCATTTTGCAGAAGATAAAATTCTCTACACAAGTGTCTCCAAAGTCATGTCTCTCAATTGAACGTATTAAAAGTTACAGGCATTCTAGTGATTTATTTGTTTATATGAACGTCTAAAAGGCTCTCACAACTAAACTATTGTTTTTATAAAAATAAATTAAATGTTAATTTTATGGGAAATTTAATTCTCTATAAAATAGTCGAAACTAATAAGTGTTTTACAAAAATCAGTATTTTAACGTTAATCTATGTATATACATATAATAACATGTCCTGACTGATTCATCATCGCCCAGCCGAAACCCCTGGTCCTAGAAACGTGAAATTTTAAAGGTATCTTCCTTTTATGACGTAAACACCCACTAAGAAAGGATTTTTTGATAATCAACCCCTAAGGAGTTAAAAGAAGGTGTCAAAGTTTGTATGAAAAAAATATTTTTTGGTCGGATTTACTTAAAACTTAAAATAAATACTCTTCTATACAAACAATGAAACATGTATTTCAGCATTTCCCAAAATTAAACCCTTAAGTGGGTGTTAGGGGGTTGATATGTTTGTATAGGAAAAATATTTTTTGATCGGATTTACTTGAAACTTAAAATAAATACTCTTCAATACAAATAATGAAACACGTATTTCAGCATTTCCCAAAATTCATCCCTTAAGGAGTTGCAAGGGGGTGAAAAAGTGTGTTGAGATTTTTTTTTTTGTATTCACTCGAATGAAACTTTGCACAAATAATCTACAAGACAAATAACATTTTCGAAACTTCAACCGCTAAGGGATGACGGGGGTGTTAACTTTTTTAGATTTTGATATATTTATCTACATAACTGTTTATGATATTAAGGTAAATTTGGACAAAATAATATTCAATAAAAATAAAAATTTCGTCATTCAACCCCTAATAGCGTAAGAGGGGGACGAAGATGGATTTTTGATATGTTTATCTGCATAGCTGCTTAAGTTATAAAGGTGAATTCCGGCAAAACAGTCTTCAATAAAAATAAAAATTTCGACATTCAACTCCTAATGGAAGCGGTCGACAAGGGGTGGGTTTCTCCAATTTTTAACTAACAATAAGTTCCGAGATATTTACGATTTTGTATAGGTAATGAATAAAAATAAATAATTATTTAATATTTCATCCTCTGTCCGGCGGGAAAATATTACGAGGGAGGGGGTGTTAGGGGGGAAAGCAACCCCCTATCTTTCATTGGAGCCGAGATATTATACATTTTTTGACCGGATTTATTTGAAACTTAAAATAAATACTCTTCAATACAAACAAATAATCAATAAAAAACAAATAAATAAAATTTAAATATTTCACCCCATGTCACGTATGGAGGGTTGTATTTAATTTCGAAATCAACGCGAGCGAAGCCGCAGGTAGCAGCTAGTATTCTATAAATACCAATTAAATAACAATATACCTATGTATGTATAACCATACTCCTGAACCATCGAAAAAAGAATGACCTAGACGACAACTGGCATTATTAGAAAATAATTTTATTCTATACAAAATGACGTCCTTAATTTTTTTTATCAGTTATCATGAATCAGTAATACCAACTCTGGTAGTAAAGAATCGTTTTTCAATGTTATTTAAATGGGAAACAGGACCCCCCTTTGTGGCACCTCTTATAATTGAACTACAGAGAATCATTCGGCAAGGATTTATTTTAAGTCATAAACGAACTTATTTCGTAATGAGAACGAAAAAAATAATCTTTTTTTTGACACACACCAAAGGTAAATTTTGATTTATTTATTTTATATATAATTAATCTACCTTGTGTAAACACCCTTCTAGAAACTTTAATCAATATAGAACTCAAACCCGACCTGAAATTATGAGAGTTTTGTAAATATTGAAAATACATCCTTTCGCTAAAGTTAACATCTTCCTTAATATAAAATAAATACAGTGTTCCGTAAAAAAAAACATTTCTATGTAAGTGGCCGACTAACGCTGTGATGTATTTTCAAAAAATGGGAAATCACTAGAGACACTTACAAATTGTATTTTCAGATCAAATAAAGTTTGAATATTATTGGCTAAAAATGTGTTATTGGTATAACCAATAATTTTAAAATAAATCGTATATTTGTAACAAAATAAAGAGTGCTTACTTATACATACAATTGTACTTTCAAATACCAATAAGATGCGTCTTTTACAACATTTCAAGCACTTGTTTCTTTTATTACATACCATTAGTAATATATGGTATATTCGTCATGAAAATTAAAATAAATCAAACTGTTGAGACAATGAACAAAAAAATAAAACAACATAATAAACAATCATAAAATTGATAGATAATGTATAAAAGCTGTCTACACAACGACTTATAATAATTAATAAATAGATTACACTAATAATTAGTTTAAATATCCACCATTTTGACATCCATTGGCCGATCGTCATTTAATTACGGAGTTTTACAATTAAGTGTCTATATATTATGATTCAGTAATGACAGTAATCAAATATTAATAAATATTTGCAATTTAGACATTTAATTAATCAAATGTCCAACACTGGGGTATTATCCATGACTGGTGCCAGTACTTTACTAGTAAGAGAAAAATTATACTGGAGGGGTAGGAGTTAGAACACCTCAAATTTGTCATAATACATTATTTAATTTAACAATTGTGATACATAAAAAAATATAAATTACCTACATATATAATTACAAAACAAATTACCGCTCCCCCTCCTAATTTTTTCGGTACATCACTGATAACTACGGCCGTGACTCAATCGAGCGCGCGCATTCTGGAACAAATATGAAATCTATTAAATAATATCAAATTAAAGGGTTCGTTCATATTTTGAGATAAAATTTTGTGTACGAATTTCTTAATTCCGAATTAAAATTACCCACAATTCCTAATTGGAATTAATTCGTGTCGTTTTCACAAAGATCAGCTGAAATCAGTGCTTCACTTCAATTATTTAAAACGCCCATCAGATATTCAGCAAATAGCATGTGGGGTCGTTAAATGAAGATGCAGACATTTAGTAATACAGCGGTAGTCAAACAGTTCACGCGAAATTGGTTACGATTTTTATTAAAAATCTATCAATTTAAATATCACTTTTTGATATTTTGTGATGTTTGTATATTACTTGGGTTTTGTAAAATTTTACTTTTGAAATTTTTTTTGAAATCAACCATATTTTAGATATTACATAATATACAATAATATGTTACCGCGGCAATGTATAGAATTCTTAGGTATTCTATAGAATACCTAATATCACCAGGTAATGTATGAAATGAATTTAATTATATACTTTTTTTAGGCATTGTATAAAGTACCTAACTGATAGCCGGCAATGTATGAAATATAAACATAAATAGGGTGAACTAACTAATTTTGGTCCAGGCACAGATGTTGCCTTACTTTATGTTATAAAATACTTTAGATGCAAATATATAATAAAAAAATCTTGGATCATTCTCGATAACTGTAGGTTTATACCGACAATACTGAATTATTTATTTTACTTAATACAAGACTAATATGTTAATTAATTAAATTAAATAATATATAAGATTTCTTATTTAGTTTTAGTTTTTTATTTTAACAATTTTAAATTATACTTAATATGCGTCTGAACTAAGATTTTATTTTATTTTTTATAATAAAAATCAAATGTTCCAATCAGTGCCGGATTAAGCCAGCGCGGGTCCTGTAGCAAATGTAATAATGGGGTATTTGGGAGTAGCGTCACTAGGAGGGGGGGGGAGCACCCGGGATGGAAATTGATAGTGTTACCCATGGTTTGATTTAAGATATATACTCCTTAAAAATATTAATACGCTTTCAAAGTTAATAAAAATTTAGAAAGTGTAAGCTTTTGAATCAGCTTTGGATCATGTAAATCTAATCATTTTTCGCGGAGATATCTCTTTGAAAATTTTAATTTTTTTACTTTTTTTTTAATTACCCCTTAATTTTTTTAAGGAGTGTATAATAAAACACCACTACAAACAAACTTTTCTCAAGTTAATGTGGGAAAATTTAGAAAAATCGATTTAAAAAATCAAAGATCGGAGCTTTAAAAATCGATTTTTCAATAAAATAGAATCGAGATCGGAAACACTAAATCAAATTATTAATTACTGTAGATTTGGACACCTCGTATCACCATTGAACGGTAGGTGGTAAATTCAATAAGAGATATTTTTCACAAAACCGCGGGGCCCCCAGATACGCGGGGCCTGTAGCATTTGCTACTCCTGCTACATGGCTAATCCGGCACTGGTTCCAATATTGTTTATGTGATTTTGTTATTTTAACAATATGAATTTGAACTTTTTAAAATTAATTAAATATGATCTATCTATTTTAATAATATCATTTTATTTTCTATTTAATACATTTTCTAATATTAATTCGGTATTCTATAGAGTAAGTATATAATAAATTTCTATTAAACAAATATTTCATACTTTGCCTGAAATCTTTAGACATTATATAGAATGCCTAAATTGCTGTTAACATATAAATATAATTAAATGCATGCGTCATAATAGGTCACATATCGATTGTACCTACTTTGTTTTGAAAAATAAATACTTATTTATATAACAGATTGTTTTTGTTCTTTTTTCAACGCCTACTCAGATCTGCGTTGTTTGAAAATTAAATTTATAATACTTCTTTCTTTACATCATTACAAAACATCACAGAATAAAAATACAACATAACATATACAGGGTATATCATTATTATAGGACCAGGCATTTATTTCTGTAACTATTGATAATATCAAAAAAGTTCAAATAAGAAATATCTCTGTTATTTTTTAATGTGAAGAGGAATATAACACCTAAATTTATATACCTTTGCTTGCTTCGCGCGTTCAGTAGGTAACTTTAAAAAAAAATTAAATGGAATGGTATATTTTTTTTATTTCATAGAACTGTAAATAATATTGTTCTGGATAACTTTTGTATAAAACATTTTTTTCTTAGAGCATTAATTTAGGAATTTATATTGATTTTATTTATTTAAGTTAAATCAAGTAAACTAAATTAATAATATCCAGTTATTATTCAAATGCATATATTTATATTTATTATAAAAAATACAATTATATGTAATTTAAAATACTTTTTTACTTCCACAATTTCAAAATTAATTTAGTTTCAGAAGTAAAATTTAAATTACTTGATTTTACTTGCATATTAAATCAACTATAAATTCTTAAATTATTTTTTAAAATATTAAATGACGTCAAAATTATTGCCCTAAGAAAAAAATACTTTGTACAAAAGTTATCCAAAACAACATGTGCTATAGATAAATACACCATTCTATTTAATAAAAAAAAAGTTGCCTGCCGAGCGTGCGAAACTAGCGAAGGTTTATAAATTTGGGTGTTATATTCCTTTACACATAAAAAAAAGATATTTCTTATTTGAACTTTTTTGATATTATCAATAGTTACAGAAATAAATGCCTGGTCCTATAATAACTATACACCCTGTTTACATCGCATATCATTTATTCAGTTTTATATTATAATGATTTGTTTGGGTCCCTTTGGAAAATGTCAGTCATTTATAAGACCAAGTGAAATCTTTTTTTCCATAGGATTTCTTGGTCGTTGTCCATATGAACTAGATTTCAAGGTTGTTTTCTATACCTATTGTCATATTTCATTACTAGACGTTTCGACTCTCAAGTCAGAGTCTTCTTCAGAAGTGTTTCAGAAACAGTAATGGAATACGACAAGGGAAACAACAGTCCGGAAACCTAGTTCATACACCAAAGTGAAAAACTTAATTTCTAATTTTTATATTTTTTCAGAAAAAAAATTGTTTGTTCAATTTATGAATGCTTCTAAAAATATACATATATTTAAACTATTTTTTGTTAGATATACAGTAAAACACTTACGTAGCCTATTACTACCTTTTTTCATAATTTTTACTTATTGATACATATAATTTTTGATTTACGCACATATACAGTTTTAGTACTACTGGTGTAGGTTAGTTAAACACAGACAGACGCACGTGTGTGTCGTATAACGACGTAACGGCGTACTAACGATCTAGCATTTCCTTAATACACACCAATTCAGTTTCATTTCTCTATTTTCTTGATTAAAATTTTACGACCAAGTTATTTAATTAGTTTTGATTCTTGATTGTGGTAATACATTGTAATGAAAATCTATTTATTTAATATAAAAATTAAGAACACATATATTATCAAGTAATTATATAATTTATAAACAGAAATTAAATATTAAAACAAATTCTTTGGCTAAATGGAGTAAAAGGGAAACAAGCTTGCAACTAAAAAACTAATTTGTTTATAGGAGAATTATAGAACTGACATCATCATTAAAGGTTTGTTAAAGCGACCTGAAAATATGAATCGCCTAATAAGTGATGTGTCACCCCTACAGATTTCCCTGTTAGTCGATGTCAAAATGTGTGAATTAAATTTTAATTCTTTGCACATAACTTTCTGTATAGTTCAGTCAGATATTAATTTACAATTTCACATTGATATGTCACAAAAAAGATATATCAAAGTTGCCTTTGTAGCTTTTCTTTTAATTTTTCGAGAAATATTTTCCATTAGAGGCCTGTTTCACTTTTTCCCAAATTAGAGGTTAAAAATGAAACACACTTTTTTCATTTTTAAAGTCCGTGTTGTATCGTACAGTTCAAATGACGTAGGTATGTATTTAAAATGGTTATTCATAAGCGCATCTAGTAGAAAATGATAAATTTGTAACGTTAACTGTCAAAAAACATGAAAGATTTGTATTTTGTTTCACTTTTACCCCAGTTGACCCTACCTAAAAAGAACAATTTATTATTTTTAGTTTCGCTCTGTCCGTTCATCCGTCCGTCTGTCTATATGTCACAGCCCTCCCAATCTCTTATTAAGATAAAATTTGATATACGAACGTAGATTGATGACCTTTAAACAGAAATGATGAGATTTTTGAAAAACAAAATTTTTTTTGAATCCTCTTACCATCGCCTAAATAGTGTAGGTACTTTTTTTTCACTTTTCCCTTTGAGTGTAGTGTCTTTAGACGGGTCTAAAAAATTTTTTTAGGACCTTTTGATTTTAACCCTTCAGTTACGATATATTTACTGTCAAATTCGTTATCAGAGCGTCCTCTCCCATCTCTAATTTCTAAACTATCGATGCAAAAAATCTTAAACAGAATGTAGCTATTAATTCGTACTTTCAATGAAAATTATATCGAACACTTTATAATTTTTTATTTTATATTATAGAAATGTAGTTAATTTCGAAAGAGAATGTTAGTGAGAATGACTACGGAACCCTATCATATGCGTGCCCAACACGCACATGACCGTTTTTATTATATATTTTTTATAAAGATTTATTTGTTATATTCACTAGAAAAACATAAAATGATTTCTTAATTTTAATCTAGTAAAATTTTCTCTTACTGTAAAATTACGAAAAGTTTCGATTCAGATAACATTTAAATTTTTTTCATATAAATTGATATATATTTTCATTTCAATATACAAGTACTTTGTTTTATTTTCTAAAAGTTGATTATAATTTTGAAGTGCTTTTAAAGATTATGATACGATTTTTTATATTGAAAAAATCTGATTATATACGTTCTTATTTCAATGAAACTTTAATTTTCAAGTAACTCTTCATTTTAAAAATATATTGATATTTTGATATATATTTATTCAGACTAATAATATAAATGCGAAATATATCTGTTTATCTGTCTATTTATTACCTTTTCACGGCTAAACTGTTCAACCGATCATAATGAAATTTGGCAGGGAGATAACTTGCATCCTGGGAAAAGACATAGTCTACTATAAAGTAGTCTATGTCAATTTTTCGGAATATAAATCCCGAAAAATTGTTTAGATAAAAAAATACAAATCCCACGCAGACGAAGTCGCAGATAACAGCTGTACTTCATTTAAAACAAAAGTATGTATGTGCAATATAGTTATCTTGAGTACCTACTAAGATCCAGAGTTGATTTTATGAACACACATTACTGAAATAGAACACACCTACGCGTAAAAGGTATAACATTTCTAACAGGACGATACTTTATAAACTTCTAACCAAAAAATTCTTATCTTTCGGAAACATCATTTTTCTAATTCACTTCAGTATATCTATCTGATTTCCCTATTATGAAACATCGGCGCGGGTTGGTCGACACACATACACACACACACTCGCTTAGCACGAGTAAGCACGTTACGCAATGGGCAGATGATGTGTCGGTATCTGGAGCAAGGTCCCGGTCATGGGTGCGAGTGTGTGTGTGTATGTGTGTATGTAGACGACGCCGACGGATGGCGACGTCGAGCTGCATCCGTTGCAACCCGCGAGATTGTCGCGACGATTGGTGGGATCCTGTATTAAGTGCATGATAGGAATATGTATGGATTTTCGTTTTACAATTACAGCTATGATGAAATTATTATCTTCAGAAGCAATTTGGTACAATGTATAATAATCATAAGATAATTCTAGAAGTAACGAATATTAATAGTTTGTAAAGTATCTTTGAAGATTTATCAAAAGCAAAAGTCGTAAATAAATTTAAGAGATTAATTCTTGGAATATTTATAGTTCTGATATTGAACTAAATATTTAGTAAAAATAGTTAAAATAACCCTTTTATACCCGGTATTACAAAGAATTTGTTTAAGTGCAAAAGAAAATTAGCTTGCAGCTAACGCTATCTGTTAAGTATTAAATATAAATGACAACACAGATGTAGCGAATGAAATTGTACATATGATAACCTTCACGCATGCGCGATAAGTACAATCAGCGACTTAATGCCAAACTGGAAGCTAATTTGCATTTGTACTGAAGCAAATTATTTATAATACCGGGTATTAATTATGTTATTCGCGGGGTACTATATACAGTTATACACTACTTTTTTATAATCGTGGTTTTATATTTTACTCACGTAAAGTATAAATACAATAACAATAAGGATCTTGGCTTACAACCAGAAGCCAAGATCCATATCAAGATCGCCGCGGAAGCCTCAAGACTACAATACGATATACACACCTATCTATTGCAACTGAAATGTTCGCTTAACCCCTCATAATGTGATTCTTTAATAAAATTCATAAGGTTTCTTGAGACGAGACCTATTAATATTTACAAGAAGAAGCTTGAATTCTATAATCTTTACTTTTCTTTCTTGAAACCTAATAAAACAAAAACAAAGACAAAACTTGCTTTATTAATTTTTATACAAATACGTAATCTATATTTAAGGTAAGGCAAATATGGCCCATGTAAAAAAAAATACATTTGCAATAGAAGGTACTTATACAAAGCTAACTATATACACACCGACTAGTCTCTCGCCGCGCTAACTTTTCGGTACCTCTGAGTTTGTTGCGAGAGATGATGACGAAAGCTCAATTTTATAAAAACAACCAAGAAATAATCTTAATTTTTGTTAAAAATGTTTTTGTTCAGGTAATAATTTGATCCTTAAAGTTTATGGTAAAAAGTTGATTTCTATTGTTTTTAAGTTTTTGCTTTATAAAATAAAATAAAATATACCGTAGTATCTTACGGATAATAAGGCCCACCAAATTTAAGATTGGACTTTTTATTATTTATTACAATTTATGATCACATATTTTGTTCTAGATTGGTATGTCATTTTTATTTACTAATACTATAGTTCTATAAAAAATCATCTACAACGAAGAAATAACGTGGTCTGGCGAAAGTTTAGCAGCTGCTATGGATGCAACATCGGCAAGTTATGGATAAAAAATAAATATTAAAATAAAATTATTAATTGTTTATTTATTAGCTGTAATTAAACAAACATTACACCAAATGTTGATTAAAACATAGTTTCCATACAAAATAACATTATAATTATCTGAAAATGTTTAATTTACTTAAGTGGCCTTATTATACCACCATTTTTTTAAGATGTCTTGAAAATGAAAAAAAAATACACATTTAAGAAAAGTTGGTTTTCATACTTCTTTAGATTAATAATAAACCAAAGTTTACCATTAACATAGCCTTTTTAATATAATTAACTTATTACCCGAAATATAGCATTTTTAATTAAGGTGGTCCTTATTTGCCTCCATGATCTTATTATAAAACGCAACGTCTCCCTGTCTGTCTATCTGTCCGTTAGTGCGCTTATCACTAGAGAACTACTTATCCGATTTATGTGTTTTTTTAAATTCATTGATTTGTTCTTTACCCAGGTTTTAGTATATATTTTGTTACATTAAGTAACATAAGGAATAAGCAGAGTAAGAGTAAATCAAGTCGGAAAAAAGTTTACCGCCAGCGCAATACGCTACCTAAACTGTTAAATATTATATAATATAATGTAGTAAAGAATTATGTAAAATAAAGAGATCTAAAATAATTCAACTATATTTTTCAAAAATCCTAAAGTCCGCGCGAGCAAAGCCGCGGGCACAGCTAGTAATACATATTTTTACAAATAAATATTATATATTGTATAAATACCAATTTATTTATAGTTTAAAATTTTAAAATATAACAATATAAAACTGGTAGAAAAGTATAAGGAAACAAAAATAAAAATATTTTAAATCTCAGTCAGTACATTGCATTGGCTTAAAATAGACAAAATATAGGGCAGGTTTAGGGCCGGTGCTCGGCCTTCGTACCACATACAACTGTGCCTATGTCAACACAGGCTAGATGGCGTGTCGAAACACATGTTCTAATTTTTGTGGATACACAAATCTGTTATTTATTCGTTTAGTAACATTTTTCGAACAGTTGATACTTTACTTCCTCGCAATATCGAAGATACGAGATGCTTTGTGATCGTTTTAAAATGAGACAAAAAAATTGTTATACGATTTCAAAAATTTTAAATTGATTTTTTTTGTCTGTTTGTCTATGTGCGTGTCTGTCTCCTGAATCCTTGTGACACTCATAACTCATGAAGCACTGATACTTGGTTGGATGGTTGGGTCTGACTTGAGGATAGTCCCATTTCAAAATGACCAAAATCGTCTGTAAGCGGGAGGGGTGACATCCCAAAATATTTATTTTTTCAAGATATCTCAAGAACGACACATGTTTTTTTAAATTGATATTTACTTTGATATATTAAATGTCATTTTGACGTTTGCATAAATTATCTTAAGACACACATGATTATTTTTTCGTATATTTTTAATTTTTTGAGAGTTAAATCTGTCAAAAAATTTAAAATATACGAAAAAATAATCAGGTGTGTCTTAAGATAAATTTCAAACTAATATTTTTCATTAAAATTGTATAAAAATTGAATGGTTAACCAATGCCAAGCAATTTATCTGAACACTTAATCGGTTTTTATTTAAATTGTTCAATAATTAACTACCTTTGGTAAATTTAGCACTTACTTTTAGCATTTACTTTGGCACGCTTTAATTAGCTTGACCTGTAATTTCCTAAAATTGTAAGTAAATCTTACAACTCACTTTTCACCCACTTCTAATTGTTGTATCGATTTGAAACATTGCAAACTTGTGCAATTCTGGTGACAATACAATAAGTAATATGGTACCATCGAGCTTGTATGATGATTCAGATGGTCATTAGTGCAAGCGTGTTTTTTAGTTTTTTAAACTAGAATTTATTTTAAATCAAATCCTTTAAGTTTGCAGAACACTGATTAAGAACCACTGCTGTACAGTAAATATACTCGTATTATATAAAACGACACATCTAAATAATACGTAGTTTAGGATCTATATCGCATTAACACCACGTTCTTACATCTCTTAGTGGGGTAAAGGGGGTGTCTCGGATACTAATGGGGCTCCCACAGGAGCTCTTGGGGGATCTCTCAGGAACATCTCAGTGATGTGAAAGCAGTGGAGTAAGGGGGTGAGTGGTAGTGAAGCGCTAGAGATTGCGATACATTGTGTAGATTATTTTTTTTCACGAGATAGTATTGTATTGATCATAAAAATATTGAGAAGATTTAAAAGTATGTGTTGTATATTTCGCTCGCGTGGACTACGGAATTATTGTTTAGGATTTAAAAAATATATAGTTGAATTAAGTACAAACACGATTAGTTATTATTGTAATAAAAACCAAACAACACTTAAATTACCTACCTAAACAAAAACGAATCAGAACAAAAAGTAAAAATAATTTTTGTTCTATGTATTTAAATTTAAAAGTTAATTATTGAAAACAAAATAAACAATTGACAATCAAAAGTATATCGGCCTGTGATCACGGGTTCCCATCGCGCGAATAATATGTTCCCATATATATATTTCAATATATTTTCTAAACTATACGACCAATTTGGATGCTGTAAAGGGCAAATTATATCTACATTAAGTACTAATGACGATTAAATCATTTATTTCGATAAGGATTAATGCTTTGCAGGTCAGAAGTCCACGTAAACAAAATCCAAATATTTTAAATTTTCTTTATAAGATAAAATCAGTCATTGTGGCTTAAATATAAAAGTTAGACATATGGTGTCGCTGACTTTATTGTAGATCTTTTGATTCTACACAATTCTTTAACACATTATTTTGTTCAATATTGAACGGTTTAGGCAGCGTATTGCAAAATAGCGCGCCAACGGCAAAATTTTGTCCGACTTGATTTACTATTATCGTCACTGCTTAGTTGTTATGTTACCTAACGTAACAAATTATAGCCTATAACCTGGCCAGAGAATGTACCTATAAACTAAAAAAGAAACCAAGTAAATCTGATAAGTGATTCTCGAGTGATAAGCGCACTAACGCAAAGACAGACAGACATTGAGCTTTAAATACATATATTAAGGATAAGGATGATTTATTTTGCTTCCTCGCAATATCGAAGATACGAGAAGCTATGTGATCGTTTCAGATTGAGACAAAAAAAAAGTTCTCCAATTTCAAAATTTTAAATTTATTTATCCGTTTCACGTCAAGACAAACACTTTTCGTTCCGTGTCTGTCTGTCTGTCCGTGTGTCCGTCCGTCCGTCCGTCCGTCCGTCCGTCCGTCCGTCCGTCCGTCCGTCCGTCCGTCTGTCCCCTGAATCCTTGTCACACGCATAACTCATGAACCACTGAACCGATATTATTGAAACTTGGTCGGATGGTTGGGTTTGGTTTGAGGACGGTCCCATTTCAAAATCATTAAAATCGTGTGTAAGGGGGAGGGGTGACACCCCAAAATATTTATTTTTTCAAGATATCTCAAGAACGACACATGTTACGAGAAAATTTTATAGAATATTTTTTGTAGAGAATTAAATTTCCTATAATGTGGGTCTACTACGTTTGTTGTAAAATATTTCCTTACAAAGATTTATCTAAATTAATTTTAAAAATTCGTGTTTTGTTTTTCTAAATTGATATTTGATTGGATATATTAAGTGTCATTTTGACGTTTTAAATGTCACTTTGGCGTTTTAAATGTCACTTTGACGTTTTAAATGTCATTTTGACATTTGCATAAATTTAGATTTAGATTGAAATTGTCAAAAAATTAAAAATATATGAAAAAATATTCAGGTGCGTTTTAAGAAAAAATTCGAACTAAGATTTTTTAGTAAAATTTGTATAAAAATTAAATGGTTAACCAATGCCAGGCAATTTATCTGAATACTATCGGTTTTAGTGAATTTAGCACGAGGAAGCACTGTGCATTTACTTGGCAGATGTTTTTATAACTGCATCTCTTTAAGTAATGTACAGCACAAATACTGGTGAATTTAATAAATCAATGCTCTGAGTGCCCATTAGTCCATTCTGGAGGAAAAACATAAATAAAATAAAAAGCTATTAATAATTTAAACTATACATGCGGACTTTGGTAATTAAATTGATTTAATAAAGATGTAATTGTTTTATTTGTAACATGAGTTCATGAAATTACAAAAAAGAATCCCATCAATCCTAAAAAACAGTATACCGTGAACTTAAGGGGTTAGGTCTACTCAGAGGGTTAAAAAATAGGCATTACATTTTTTTTTAACTATTGTATAATGTTCTTTATTTTACATATGATACCAAGTTTTTACACTATAATTTTAAATTTCAAAACAAAATCTAAATTTTGGACCAATCTTCTTGATTGTTGAAAACTCTCTTACAAACAGTACCTTGAGGTGAGCTTCAGTACTCTTGTTAGTGGTTTATTTAAAATCAATAAAATAAAATGATTGGTATAATACTTTATCTATTGCTGAATCGTAGAATTTTTTTAAACTAAGCAAAATGGCGGCCCTTAAAAGTTTATTAACGAATTTTAAGGTTACAAAGCGCTCGTTTATTGTTTATAAAAAAGTAAGTATTGACAAAAAAAATCCTTCTACTAGTTTTTTATGCCTAGAATATGCTGTATAAATTTCATTCAAATCCGTCGAGTGGTTTTTAAAATATAATGCTCACCGTCTTTGAAAACGTTTTGAGAAAAATGCATTTAAAGTTTCGCACTTAAATTATAATATAGATTCAAATACATTTATTTATACAAATACTATTTATAAATTTACTTACATATCTCTAAAACTATCTATTGGATCAACTTGAAATTTTCACAGAATATTTTCAAAATATTATACTTAAAGAAAATGCAAAAAGAATAGATTTTTTTAAAATCTGACTAGACCTAACCCCTTAAAACGGCCAAGACTGGTGCTTGTACCGTATATTAACATTTTAAATTAATTCTAAACAGAATAATTGAACGGGTTCAAGGTTTAAACTTTAAACTATTGGGAAATTAGTATTCTGAATTTGTATATACTCAAAAAGTAACTGTAATCATAAACCATTAATACCCAATGTCATTAAATTTCAAAATTATAAAAAAAATATATTTTATTAAAAAAAAAAATCTAGGTAGTTATTTTCATTTCTGAAAACTTCCATTTTCTTCTGATTTGTTTTATTTTCCCATTAGCTAGAAAATAAGTAGAGTATGTTCTAGCATGGACGTAATAAAATAAGACTATCAAGTTTTACATGTGCACAATTAGTTTATGTTTGTTCTGGGACATTGAATAATGTTTTTGTCTGTTTAAGTTTGTTTCCCCATGAGCGCCACCAGTGTGCGTTCACGGGGGACATGATAAATTCTTCTCTCGTACCTATATCTCACAAACATATCCGTGAGGGAGTCTTAGACGTCTATATCACGTGGGAATTTTTCTTTTAGATTTGTTGAAGATATATTGCTTTGATTTTTCTTCAGGAAAAGTTTAGTTTTAATTATATTTCGTTTAAATCGGTAAGAGAGTGTATTCGAATTCGATCGAGGAATAAAGTACTGGCGCCAGTCTTGGCCACTTTAAGAGCAAGGTATATACTGTTTTTTGGGATTGATGGACTTATTTTGTAATTCTCGTGAACTCATGCTACTAATAAAACAAGTACACACTTGATAATGATTAGAAAATAATAAATACTATAACATAAAAATTGTGAAATAAAGAATCGTAAAACTGTAAACAAAGTAAAGCACATGCTATATAATAATTAATAAATAGATTACACTAATAATATAATCTATAAATTAATACATGAATATCGAAAATTGTCGTACGTTTTTCTTTAGTATTTATTATACAAGGAGGTGAATGAAACATATGACATATCATTCGGAAGGTACTGTGCCATAGATGAGCACAAAAAATCACGTATGTATGTTGCCGTTAAGGCAGGTAAAATAAACTTAACATACACACATGATTTCCCCTCTCGCTGTTTGTTTATTTCTATCGCACCATTCAACAGCATATAGCAATACTCTTAGCACCATCAAGCGGTAAAAATAAATAGTTTTGAGTTTCTGTCAAACGTAGAGAATGCCAAATCAATTTGCGTTCAATTGCAGTGTTTTTATTTGGAAATTTTTGTTGTAAATAATAGATTTTACGCTTAATAAGTAAATTTCCAAATTTTTAATTTATTCATTTTGAATTACAGTTACGATTTCACTTACTTTTGTCTAAAAGTAAACGGAAAATATATTTGTGTTATCTATTGTTGTTTTGAGAAATTTATATATTAATAGGTGAACATCGAAAATTGTCGTACCTTTTTGTTTTTGTTATGAAAGGAGGGGAATGGTGAGGTTAGGTTAGTACTGTGCCATAGATGTGCATAAAAAAAATCATGTGTGTATGTTGCCGTTAAGGCAGGTAAAATATTGGTCTAATTTCGACCATAGACGACACTAGTTAGTTTAAATTTTAGTTAAAATTTTGACAGTTAATATCAACAAATATTTCTAATTTAGTACATTTAATTAAACAAGAATCCAAGTATTCGATAAAGCCAAAATTCCGTTACCATATTGAAAATTTGTATGAGTAAAACAGAGCTACAACTTGTTGAATTTCAAATACGTCAGGTTTGACCTATCACCTTTGATACGGAGATGACGTCATGTTCGTTTGTGACGCCATGAAAAGCGTCCAAAGCTTAAAGTTAGCTTTTTTTTGTAATTCCAGTACAGCTGTTTTGTTTGAAATATTTTATGTCTAATTTCTCCCTCTATCTCTCTCTTATATAAGTTTGTCCTTATTAATTCAATCATCAACGTACAGATCAAACCCATGGAGCTAGAAATATGATTTTTTTAATGACGTTAGCACTTGCTAAGAGAATTTTCCGAAATTCAACCCTTAATAGGGTAGAAGGGTGCACAGAAAAAAAACATCTGCCAAGTACATGCATAGTGCTTCCTCGTGCTAAATTCACCAAAGGTAGTCAAATATTGAACAATTTAAATAAAAACCGATAGTGTTTAAATAAATTGCCTGGAATGGTTAATCATTTAATTTTTATACAATTTTACTAAAAAATATTAGTTCGAAATTTTTCTTAAAACGCACCTGATTATTTTTTCGTATATTTTTAATTTTTTGACAGTTTCAATCTAAATCTACATTTTTGAAAACGTCAAAATGACATTTAAAATGTCCAAACAAATATTAATTTAGAAAAACAAAACACGAATTTTTAAAATAAATTGAGATAAATCTTTGTAAGCGAATATTTTACAACAAACGTTGTAGACCCATATTATAGGAAATTTAATGCTCTACAAAAAATATTCTATAAAATTTTCACGTAACATGTGTCGTTCTTGAGATATCTTGAAAAAAAAATATTTTGGGATGTCACCCCTACCCCTTACACATGATTTTGAAATGGGTCCGTCCTCAAGCCAGACCCAACCATCCGACCAAGTTTCAACAATATCGGTTTAGTGGTTCATGAGTTATGCTTGTGACAAGGATTCAGGGGACAGACGGACGGACGGACACACGGACGGACAGACAGACAGATACGGAACGAAAAGTGTTTGTCTTGACGTGAAACGGATAAATCAATTTTAAATTTTGAAATCGGAGAACAATTTTTTTGTCTCAATCTGAAACGACCATAAAAGCTTATCGTATCTTCGATATTGCGAGGAAGCAATATATTGTAAGAATTGCAGTTTTTCATGTCTCTCTTGGATAGTAAGCGAAAACATATATAATATTTTAGAGTCGATCCAGACTATCGTGCCGGTCTCGCTCCAGTCAAATATTCAGTATAGTTATACTGTATCGGAGCGTGATTGGACCGAGACCGGCACGATACCTATAGTGTGAATGATTTTATTGTTTATTGTATATTTATATTTGATTGGAGCGAGACCGGATCGGAACCGGCACGATAGTCTGGATCAACCCTTACTGTTTGAAACTGTTTTTTTAGGCTATAATGTTTGCAGCTTATCCATTAATTTATATTGAGTATTATATTGCATTACAGTCTAAAATTATATTATTACAGTTTCAGATAGTAAAATATTATACGACTATGTTTTCGCTTACTGTACGGGATAGACAGGAAAAACCGTAATTCTTATGCGGTGTTCACACCAAAGAAAACAAAACAGCAACACGGTGTTTGAAAACACGTCGTATTTAAAAATGCATAGGCTTTATTGCACTTTTGTCAAAAAGACACGATGTTGCTGTTTTGTTTTTTCGGTCTGAACACGGCATTATGATGTATTTAGACCAAAGAAAACAAAACAGCAACACGGTGTTTGAAAACACTTCGTATTTAAAAATGCATAGGGTTTATTACACTTTTGTCAAAAAGACATGATGTTGCTGTTTTGTTTTTCGGTCTAAACACGGCATTACAATACATTTTTTTCGTGTGTCAAATTTTATTTTTATCGGCATAACTATTTGTGCTTATTATAAAAAAAAAATTTAAGCAAAATATTTTTCCATAAAAATAAAAATACAAGTGATTTAACAATTTTCCATATTAAATTAAAAAATAAATTTTTATAAATTATGTAAATGTTCATAAAATCGAATACAACGCGGGTAAAGCGGTTGGATCACTAGTAGTTATATAACTATATACACATTGTAATAGATTATTATTATTATTATGAAAAAAATCAATGTGATTGTTTAATTTCAATAATTTTTCGAAAACAAACAAATAATAAAGTTAAAATAATTTTCTTGTAAATATTTCGTGGTTCGGACGAATGGCTGGCATTTAGTTGGGTTGAATTCGCACATTAGTGGTGAAGCCTTTGGTAGACATGTAGCGCCCTCTGTGATACAGGCCATCAACAACACATGACATGGCAAAGTACTTGCTAAGCGGCCATCAACTCTGGTCGCTCGTAAATTCTCTTATATACAGGCTGATCCGTTAACACTCAATTCTTAGATTTTGGAACAAGTAAAAAAAATACTCAAATGAGATTCCAATATTAACCGTTACAGAAGAAAAATTATTTGTTATACCCAACTAAAAATAAGTTATTCATAGAAATGTCGTTTAGTATTTTATATTTAAAAAAAAATAAACATTTGGATCTCATTTGACTACATTTTATTCTAACAATATACATATATTATATATGTAGGTAGATAAGAAATATATGATACATAATACATATTATTGCACATATAAAAAATTTATGGCAAAATCAAAAATATATATACTTATGTAAAATGTCTTTTACAAGATCATAAAATTCGTAAGATGCAAATCTAAATGTACCTGTAACCTACATATATATGTATGAGATAAATTTAGCGAAATATTTAATTTTCTTTTTGAAAAATATGCGAAATTTAAATATATGTATCTTTTATACGTATTTTTTTCATGCGTTCGCTACAAAAAAGCTGTGTTATCAGTTTTTTTTAGAGAAATATACATATCTACATAGTGTTAAAAATTAAGTTAAAATGGAAAAAAAAACTTAATTTGATTTTTTAGTATTTCTGATTATAACAAATATATTATTGATTGATAGTGGGTCCTCGTTCTTGGGCGTAGTTAGAAAGTACCCCGAACAGAGGGGGGGGGGGATTATGACATGAATAAATTCAATGTAATGTAATAAAAAAGATATTTGTTATAATTTAATACATTAAGAATGTGTTTTTTATTATTATTTACCAATCGATACAGTTATTTTTAATTTGAATTGAGATATCTGACCATTTTTAATTATAATTTTTTTTCTTTTTTTTCCTTTCCGTATTGGTATTTTAATATATGTATATTTTTATCTAATCTAATTATAATTCATATACTAATTAACAACTCACCTTAAAATAAATGTACAATACAATGTACCTATTATTTTTTGTTGTATCAAATTATTAATTATATAAATTCATATACTTTTGAAGTCTTTTAGAATTTGTTTAGATTCATTTATGTCTTTTTTTAAGGATGTTTGATAATTTAGAATTTTGATGTTATCGAAATCAAATTTATGTCCATAATGTATACTATTGTTTTAGTGTATTTTTTTTATTATTTTGACCAAAAACTCAAGAAAAGGAAAAAAAGTTATTTTAAATTTTATTTATTAAGTACAGTAGAACCTCGATAAGTTAAGGGAAAACCTCTTTATGTAAATCAGACTAATTTGGTTTCCTTAGGAGGTATTTTCAATACATTTTTACCCTTATTACTCGAAGTTATCATTTTGCAACCTCATATATGTTAAATCTCTTTCAATCGAATCTGTACCTGTATAAACCTTTCTATCTTGAATCCCTTTATAAGTCGAAACCTTTTTACTTCGAATTTTTTAGCGTTTTCTTCGAACTTCGAGGTTCTACTATAAATAAAATTATTATTTTTAATTATCGTTATTGAAAAAGCCTATTACAAGTAAAAACTTGATAATTAAAACGTCGCTTTAACAAAAGTAAGTCCTTACAAACTTACAACATTGTTACTTGTTTTTGTAATCAAAGTTTGTAAAACTTTTTAATATATTTCCGCTAAATTTTCGGGGCTTATTGAGATAACTTTTTAAACAACAATATATAACTATTTAATGTTAACTTATTTTAAAAGTATTTAAACTTTATTAATAAAAAACTTCTTCGAAATTGAATGATATAATGTATTAAAAAATAACGAAACTTGTTTGCGATATGAGGAATAATATTACAATAATGTAATGAGGAATAATTTTCATGGAGTTAATTAAGTATTAGAATTCCCAAGATACTATACATTTTACGTCTATATTTGAAACATATGTCATGAGAGGTTCATCCTTTGATACAGATTTTGTTTCATGTTTTTATATGAGTCGTTTATATAATAAAAGACTCAATTACTACAGTCCCAGTTTTGATTGATTTGCTAATTTTAGTATCAAAGTACTGAAGAAAAAAAATATATTTTATTGATCTGCATTGAGTAACATATGATATGTATTTAAAAATCTGCTATCATGTCAGAAGGGTAAGCAGTAATACAAAATATGACACAAATCAGAGAAAACACGTACTGCGATGAGCTGACAAAAGTGCATTTAAAAAATTGACAAAACATGTACTATCCGGTTATAATTTTCCCCTCACGCGCATAGAGTGTACACAAACAAATGTGCACGTTTACATGCGCAGAATACATATAAAAATAAAACACGTGTGCTTTGACAGCAGTTTTTATTATTGTGTGGTTATTACGCAGATAATCAACTGTTACTTCTATATGACGAGTAGAATGCGCAGAAGTGGGCTCGGCGACCAAAAAGACAAAACAGCAACACGATGTTTTTAAAATACTTCGTATTTAAAAGTGTAAATGTTTTGTTGCCATTTTGTCAAAAAAACACCGTGTTGCTGTTTTGTCTTTTTGGTCTAAACACGTATTTAGTATTTTTAACTAAATATTATAAACTAAACGTATTCATCTATTCCAAGCTTTGTTTTATATATGTATTAATACAGAGGTACTCAAAGTGTGGGTCGCGGTAAAATAGTGATGTTACTGGAATTTCGGGAAGGGCAAATGAGGAATTAATTGATCTCTCTGAAGATACATACCTCTTTTAAAATGAATTTTGACACAAAACAATTAACACCGTTTTGGTTATCAGTGCAAAATACACGCAGCTGTAAAAGTGCTGCTCTCTTTTTCAACCTCATACATATGTGAAATTGCATTTTCCTCCATGACAGTGATTAAAAATAAATTTAGAAATAACATGGCTTGGCCATAAAATGCATACCCTTTAAACTTTTAAAAATGTATTAATTAATAAGATTGTCAATATAAATAATAATAGTGATTATGTAAGTACATTTGAAAACATAATAAATAAATGACATAACCTCACAAAAATGTCACAAAAAAATAAATACGAAAACTAAAAAAATAAAAATACTTACATTTATCATAATACGTTAATCGTACAGTTGTAATTTTTCAGAATATAAAATATTCAATTTCAACATACGAAACTGTCAGTTGATGTATTTCTGATATAAATAAATATGCTCCAAATTTTTAATGCAAACTTATCAAATTTTATCTTGATTAAAGATGTAACGTAATGAAACAAAACTCAAGATAAACAATCAGTCATTGTAATTTGCAAAAAAGTTATACCATTAAATAATAAAGTTTCCATTTTTAAAAGTGGGTTCCTGTCCATACAAGTTTGAGAACCCCTGTATTAATATATAAGAAGAAATGACTCATGTAAACATGGCTCGTCTAATGCTAATTGTATCATAGTTGTTATAATTGAATGTTAGCAAATATACTGATAGATATTTTGCCAAAAATTGATCAGTGTACAGTTGTTTTTGTGAAACAGCAACATTGAATATTCAAATAGCTCTGTGCCAAAGGTTTATCCGTTAATAATTGCTCTATAAATAAATCAATTTCTAGTTTTGCCGGCGTTACAAACACGTCTGTAATACATATTATACGTATTTAATTAATTGGACAAATGTATTATTTAAGGTTCAATAGCTATTATAGATTTGATTGGTAATAAAAAGCTAACTGATTGTGAGTCGTTCAGAAGTCAAAATGACTATGTATACGAGTACGTTTACCCAACGCTGTTATTCCGGTTTTACTGTAACCGATGTTAAACCGCTTTAAGAGGTGCTGTTTACACGTACGAGAATAAGTAACGCCAGCTGGAATTATAATTCCGATTTGAAATACGCTATAAGTTCGATAGCATACCAACAAGAAATTCCAAAAATACTTCGTCTTTTCCACGTCCCACGAATCACGCTTTTTTGTTTGTTTTCTATCCTTCGTCTCAGGTGTTTTAACTGACGACGCTTTTTCAAATGTTAATGCAAAGTGCATTATGATGAAATCCCTATACTCCGTAGATACTTATATTTTTTGGGGTTGGCTAAATGCGTCTTTATTCCGTCTCTATGAGTACGTTTACACAGCGCCGTTATTCCGGTTTTATTATAACCGATGCTGTTAAACCGTTTCAAGTGGTGCTGTTTACACATACGAGAATAAGTGACGTCAGCTGGAATTATAATTCCGATTTGAAATATGCTATAAGTTCGATGGTGTACCAACAAGAAATCTCAAAAATATTTCGCCTCTTTTACGTCCCACAAATCACGTTTCTTTTGTTTTCCATCTCTTCGTCTCAGGTGTTTTAACCATATTTTAACTGACGACGCTTTTTCCGTAGATACTTATATTTTTTGAGGTTAGCTAAATAGGTATAACTATGTCCATGCAGTTTACTTGTATTTTTATTCTTGCTCTATCCCGATTTACTTATGCTATTCCCGTAGACCAAGAGAACTAACCCCGATTAGTTATGTCAGGTGTAAAGTGCCGTTTACACGGACTTTTATACTCAGTTTTATTACATCGGTTATAGTAAACGTACTCTATTACGGTTTAGTTATGCTATGCCTGTAGAGAGAGAGAAAAAGCATAACTAAACCTGATCAGTTATGTCGGGTGTAATGCGCTATCTACACGCATTTTTAAACCCGGTTTTACTACATCGGTTACAGTAAAACCGAAAAAACAGCGCTGTGTAAACGTTCCGCACATATGTACAAATTATTAGAGTAATATTCGCTCATAATTTTGTTTGCAATTTTCACATTTTCACAACTTAATTAACATTGAGTATTATTAGTAGATTATTGCCTGGTTGTTACATGCAACGATGCTCGTGCACTATGCAACGGATACAATTTAACACAATGAAGTTAGGTTAGGTGTAGATAATGCAGATTTCTATTATGTACCTATGTCAGTAAAACAGGTTTTTAGTTTCACATAAGTATTAAGGGCTTCAGAAGTCGTCTACCACCCTAAAGGTCAGAATCGCTTACAACAGATTCGAAAATATTAAGAAAAACATCATCTTTTTCTAGGGCGGAGCTTATATAGTTACATCATTTTAAATAAAAACACAAATATACCTCCATTTTATTAATTAATTTTATATCAAGTTTAACAAATTTAAATACTAAAATTCGGAATAACAAATATTTATTGCTACAAAATTTACTAATACAATTTTTAGTAGATTACATAATAATTTATGAAAAGGTTCGGATTCAGATTCAGGTTCGTTAACATTGAAATATAGCGGTTCGGTTCGGGTTCAGGTTAATGAAAAATACGAGTTTTTTCGGGGTTCGGGTTCAGATCCCTGAATTTTACTAACGTTAATCATTTCATTTTAGTTATTTAAAATCTTTTTGAAGTCATACTTCTTTCAGGGTGTAATTTTAGTAATACAATGAAATGCGGCAACGTCGTTATAATTATTAGTACCGTTGTTTAAGAATTTCAGATAGTTACTAACACAAGTAACGTTAAAGTTAAATAATTGTAGCGATACGTAGGTCACTAACATACCCAGAAACTAATTACTATAGAATATAGAATTAATACTCCAGAAGCCTGAAATTTTGTACTGTCATAAAATTTCAGTTTTCAACACAGGATTAATAATTAGATTTTAAAATGAAACGAAAATGAAAATTCTCTCTTTCTACTCTTTACATTACGTACCCCCCCCCCCCCCCCATATCCCTATCTCACTCATGCATTATCATATGAAACGAACTGCCAGAGGCAACTACGATTTTATTTTTATGCATCACCGAAGCGTTCAACAACAAAAAAATATTTCAGGAAACGTATCAATTGATTTTCATACAAGCGTATCACATTTTTTATTGGAGAATGAAAATTCCTTTTCCTAAGATAATTTTAGATATTTTCTTTGTACGTATATAAAAATGTATAGATTATTGAAATAAATTTGAATTTATTTGTGCCTGTCATAAAAGCTGACATATGATTTGTTCAGAAGTCAATTTGACTAAATTCAAATTATCGATTTGATGTTCGAACAAAATGAATAAGTTTTCATGAATCTTTTTGTAACAATTAAATATAAGAATGATTATATAAATAATTACACAGTTACACAAAACAAAGAAAAGTGTGCAGAGCCAAAAAACCGACGTATATAGCATTGTAGTATTGGTCGAGCATAGTCGAAATACAAATTTTTGGAATTTTCTGCTTACCAGTTTTTTTTATTCGACTTTAAATTTTGGGTTTAGATTGCATTTTTCCAAATTAGCTAAACCCAAAATTCAAGCTGAAATAAAAAAAAACGGGTAATCAAAAAATTCCAAAAATTTGGATTTCGACCATGCTCGACCAATACCACAATGCTATATAGGTCGTTTTTTTGGTATTCCCCCTCTTTTTTGGAAATATTCAACTTAAGCCCAAAATTCTTGCTCAAATAAAAAAAAACTGGTAAGCAGAAAATTCTAAAAATTTGGATTTCGACTATGCTCGGCCATTACTACAATGCTATATGCATAGGTCGCTTTTTTGGTTCTGCACTTTTTTTTGTGTGGCTGTGTTATCAACAATCTCTATATAGGGGAAAATATGGTATATTGGACCACTCGCTAAATTGGACCACACTAATATCTCGAAAAGTAGTTTTCTAATTTCTTAAATGGCAACACCGTGCGATAGGCGCCTAACTTTATTGCATATCGGCCATATTGTTTTCCTTGACATGTTGAATGTTAGTGTTTTGTTTCCGCAAATGTAAACAAATGATTTTTGATGTAATTTTGAGTGATTCGTGCTAAGGGTGTAGTACAAAGGTAAGCATACAGCGTTTTTAATTTATACTTTGCAGCCGCAATTTATCAACAATTATCTGTCATGGATTGATTGGCGGCTTTGATAGGTTATATTTTTGTTAGATTTTTTTTTCTCACTCTTCACATTTTTGGTTAAAATGGACCGCACGTAGTTGCCATTGCTGGAATCATGAAACTTATAACAATAATCCTGACATATGTGATGATTGTCTTTCTTGAATAATTTAAATGAAATAATGTAACGAGACTGATTTCTTATAGTTTTTTGTTTTAATACTTATGATAAATAATTGTTTGATAGTATGTAATTCATAAATATATATTATGTTTTGTTTACAGGTGTATTTTAGGTAATATTCTATTAAAGTCCAAATTAGCAACCCCGTGGTCTAATTTACAGTACCGGTTGGCTAAATTGAAACAAAGCTCCGATCTCACATTCTGTAGATTTTTGTCGAGTTTATAAACGTTATGTTGATTAATTTCATTTCATAAAAAAATAATTTGGCTAATCCTAAAACTAGTATACTAAATATCTTAATTTAAAAAAATGGTCCAAGTTAACCGACTTTCCCCTACCTAAAACTAATTCGGAAAAGGATGTTTCCGATAGCTGAAAACCGAATTATTTAATCAAGTTCATTTTAACAAACTAGTTAATTAACCCATTTGTACTTATGTATGAAAATAAACGTTTGTATGTAATTTAAATTATATCTGAAAAGTTTAATTTTACAATTTATCGACAATATATGTATATTAATTTCCTGTTCTAAAATTCTACGTGATCCGATATATCGAGGTTTTACTGTAATGCCGTATAATTATTTCTATTCTGCTATTAGTTTATGTAATTTCCACCCAATTGCTTTTTGTTATATTCTGCAATTTATCAAATTTGACAAACTGGTCAATAGAGAGTACACAAAAGACATAATCATTCATTAAATTACAAAAAACATTTTTAATCAAATTAATATATCGTATATTAATTAATATTCATCCAAAAGAGGATTATAACATTTTTTAATACAGAATTAAATGAAATGAATAAAAACGATCTGTCCCCTCCCCTTTGAAATTAATTAATGGTAATTTGGTGTAACGATGTTACGTGAGCGTTCAGTTTGAAAAATATTTTGCTCTGAATCATTTTGATGGATACGCTATCTCAGATTTTAGAGTAAGGTAAAATCCCAGGGAAATAATTAACACGGGTAATTAATATACGTATGTATTAGGTTACAGTAGTTTTTGTTTCTCTTCACGTTATTATACACCTTTAGTGTTAAGGTATAGGGTCGAGTGGGGTAAATATGAAATACCAAAAAAATGGGATAAAAGTGAAATAAGCTTGCAACTAAAAAACTAATTTGTTTATAGGAGAATTATAAAAACTGACATCATCATTAAAGGTTTGTTAAAGCGACATGAAAATATGAATCGCCTAATATGTGATGTGTCACCCCTACAGATTTCCCTGTTAGTCGATGTCAAAACGTGTGAATTAAATTTTAATTTTTTGCACATAACTTTCTGTATAACTCAGATATTAATTAAAGTTACAATTTCACATTGATATGCCACAAAGAAAATAAATCAAAGTTGCCTTTGTAGCTTTTCTTTAAATTTTTCGAGAAATATTTTCCATTAGAGGCCTGTTTCACTTTTTCCCTTACCTGTTTCACTTTTTCCCAAAAAAAAGAGGTTAAAAATGAAACACACTTTTTTAATTTTTAAAGTCCATGTTGTATCGTACAGTTCAGATGACGTAAGTATTTAAAATGGTTATTCATAAGCAGCGCATCTAGTAGAAAAAAATAAAGTATGAATTTGTATCGTTAACACATGAAAGATTTGTATTTTGTTTCACTTTTACCCAAGTTGACCCTACATACTTACATTTAAATTTGGTTAAGATTTGTTCGAAGATATGCTCGGGGCGCGGGGTGTGAGACAAGAAAAGAATATTTTGAAAAATTGACTATACATTCGAAATGTTTATAAATAAAAAACTGAAAACCTAAAAACACTGAAAAGTATATTATACATAATAATTAAAAACAGTTTTTTTATTGGCTTGGTACTGACTTCAAAAACTGTTAAATTTGATTATTAGTATTTATAAACAAATTAAAATATGTAGATTAATTGATAACGTAGCATTAAGTTGAATAATTAATAGCTCAGCTTGGCGCGATCCTACAGATTTAGTCTTTATTTTAAAATATAGTTTAAATCTTCATCTTTAAGAGTATTAATTGCCCTAAATAAAAATTATTAGGTATATACTTTTCACTATTTTTAGGGTTTTTAGAGTTTCATAGAAAACTAGGAACCCTTATAGTTTCACTCTGTCTGTCCGTATGTCTGTCTGCCTGTCTATATAAATTTTATACCGATTAAAATAAAATTTGGTATATCGACGAAGACTGACAACCCAAAAACAGAAATATAAGATTTTGAAAAACAATTTCTTGAACCCCCTTTCCATAGACTGAAAAGTATATTAAAAAAAAATTCACTTAATCCATTGAGGGGGGGATCTTTATATAGGTCACCTAAAATTCAACAAAAAATATTATATGAATTTTGATTTTAACCCTTCAATCACGAATTATTTGCTTTTAAATGCCGTTATCAGTGCGTCCCCCCTCTAATTTCTAAACTATATAGTTTTTAATTAGTATTAATATATTTTTAATTAGTGCCTTCAATGAAAATTATATCGAACAGTTGTTTATGAAAAATATTAAAAATAAGAATAGTTTATGAAAATTTTTAAAATAACTCTTTTTTACAAATCGTAAAATTTTTATGGGACTGCCTCGGAAGTATATTCTTTCAAACTAAAAAAAAACATTCAAATAGGTGCGTATTTGTCGAAGTGAGTTGTTTTCAATCCGTTTTTGTAAAAGGCGCATATTTTTTTACGACTTCTAACGTATCTCTTATATTCGATTGAATTACAAGTGTACTTATCAAAATCGATTAAATATAACTCGCAACGTTGTTCCCTTGTTGAACGATAATTGGCACAAAATATGTGCAAAATTTCGAATATTTTCAAATCCCTAATCCTATTTGTCTGGAATCCTCGCCGAGACAAACATTTTTAATAAAGAAATTCAAATCGGTGCATTTTTACGGACGTTATCATGAACGTAAGATAATTCTACATCCAGACAGATACACGTACAGTCGCCGTGTGGCAATAATTTTTCTTTACGTGTAGTTCCATTAGTATCTGCCATTATCTTGGAATGATTTTTCGACGGTATTATAATACTTCCATTTTGTTCGGAACATGAACGTAATAACCATTGATTTAGTGTAATTTTTATTACTTTTGCAAACATTTAAAGTTTTCAGCTTATTTATCTTCTCACAAAATGCTTAAAATTATCAAATATATTCGTTTAATAAGTTTTTAAGAATTCATTATATACATTATTAAATAATTTTTGTTTTTTGAAAGTTTAGCATTGAACGTCCCTATTAGAGATATTTTTTTAAACAAATTAAACGCGCAGTATTTTAGATGAAATGAGAAATAGTGAAGAGCATTAAATAAACTATTCTAACACTTAATAAAAAAAAGCATTTATAAACAATATTGAACAGTATTTTTTTGTGTTTTAGTAATAGTTAATACTACTAACGTTATAAAAATAATTTTTGTTCATTAAAGAATAAAAAATTGTTCCTTAAAATGGCTAAATGAGTACTAGGTTGGTGAGATTTGTATTAAATGAGCAATATTATGTATTTACAGAATTTACATAATATTTTATAAATCGTACAGAGTAGATGTTCTAATAAAAGTTAACTGTCCTTCGTTAGGGCATTCTATTGGGGCGAAATCGAGTTGATTATATAGTTTTGGGTTGGTTAATTTTTGTTTGGTTAGGGTAAGTCAGTGTTTCTCAACCTTTTAGTATTTACGACCCAATTTTCAATCACAATTCTCATCGCCCCCCCCCCCCTTCCCTCACCATACAATAATTTTCACTGAAATGAATATCTTATATAAACCTTCTTTCGAAAAACTTTGCTCTGCAAGACAGGGCCAAGGGAGTCACTTATAATTATTTATCTTGTTTTTAAATTAATATTGATAAGTTAATTATTAAATACATTGTCTATTGTACAGTACTAATACAATCCTATTTATAAGTGTATTATATCAGTGTAAATGTAAACGTGTATTTTATTTTTTATTATTTCAGAATGTATTTTATTACTTTTCTTTCAGTAAATTAAATAAATTGTTTAATAATATTTTTTCTCAATATGCTTGCGCCCCCCATTTAGTTTTATCACGCCCCCTGGGGGGGGGGCACAGGTTGATAATCGCTGGGTTAAGTCTATTCTAACACATCAACACGTGATATTTGATAGTTGTGACGTCGCGTCGGTAACGGAATATTCTTTAGGTTTACCTTATTTTATTTAGATGGGAGGATAATAGATCACCCCCCTCCCCACAAAAATAATAATAAAAGTAATAAAATAAAGCAAATTAAGTTCTACAATCATAATGAACGCAAATATAATCGCGCAAAGCAAAATTTTAATGCTCAAATCGGAAATGTTATTACTCAAAAAAATTTTTTATGTCACACTTGATGTTTAATATGATGTTCGGAATTAAAAATGTTTATTGCTCAAATACAATATATTTAATATTTAATGTTCAAAGAATATAAAATATTGCGCGCTTAAATAGTACCCTATTTTTACGTGTTATAAAAATTCATTAACATTAATTAAAAAAATAAATAATTATTTATCGCTTTTCATATCATGTTTTTATACAAGGATCGCCGCAAAAGCCTTATTTATGTACACAAATTTTATAATGTCTACTAACCTTTCAAAAGATGAATTTTGTATTTAAAAAATCGTGAAATATAAAAAAATGATTGATGGTCATATCATTTAATAAATATCTATACATAAAAAATATCCATCCAAAATGCGTAAATACATAATGAATAACAAAAGCCAAAAGTAATGATTGATAATCTTTATATACTATTAAATTCGCCCGTATGAAATAACATTTTAATTAAAACTTGACCGTGTATGACAATTTTTAAATTGATATTATTATGTGCATATTTATTTAAATGTAATGTTATTATTTAGCAATATTTAAAATATACTTATACACGTATGGATTTACTATCCACTGTTTGCTTGGCGTGATTCTAGAGTCGGAAAATATTTGTATTACAGAAAAACAGTTGCCCCCGGCAAGACACGTGCCGTTTTCTCACGCTGTATACGAGAAAACCCAGATAATTATACTGTTTCAAACTGTTCTGTTTTCACAATTAATTTTCCAGGGACGATTTTATCTAAAACATCGTACTTTTAAATTTGTCCGTGTGAAACTATCTAGTAATTATTAAAATAAATAATTGTTAGAGTTCACTTGTGAGAAAAATTTCTAAAAATTTAAATTTTGCATTTTTAGTTAGTTTCAAACTTACAGTCTACGAGATAGACAGATACACGGACGACAAAATAAAATTAAAAGGTTCTGGCCGTACACCTATAAGGTATTGGCACCAGTTTTGGACGCATTAAGAGTATGATATACCGTTTTTTGGGATTGATGGACTTTTTGTAATTCTTATGAACTCATGTTACTAATAAAACAAGTACGTACATCTTTATTAAATTAATTTAATTACCAAAGTCCGCAAATATAGTTTTTTTTAATTATAGCCTTTTATTTTGTTTATGTTTTTTTCCAGTAATGGACACTGAGATAATTTTGCCAATCATGCGGATATATCTTCAATTTACTCAGTAAATTAATGTGGGAATATGTTTTTTTTTCACTAACCACTCTTTACACCACGCGTTATTCTCTTGTGGATAAGGTAAAAAGCAACCAAAACGAGCGCATTGTTGTCCGAGCTTATTGTTAACATAGTCCAAGCGCAAACTAGCGCTTGTTTACGCATACTTGTACCGTGTGATGGTGTCAGGGAAATTGTGCGTGCTTGTACAAAAAGATGGATCATGCATACTTGTCAAGTTTACAGTTACGTGTGTAGCCACCTTAAGAGCAAGGTATACTGTTTTTTGAGATTGATGAGCTTGTACGATACATCTTTTTGTACAATTAGTCTGTAGCGTCTGTAGGATAATTTTGTGCAATCATTTTAATTGTACAAGCCGCCTGAAGATGGATTAAATTTAAATCATGCAAGTTTGACAAGCTTAGTAAGCCGCGCTTGCACAAGCGAAACTGAACGTTTGTACTAAGAACATGCAGGTTTGTACAAGCAAACGTCAGTCGTAAATGAGCTCTACAGGTTGCTGCAAATCATTCGTGAGGGGTTATAGCATCTCTCATGATCGTATCCTCTTTAATTAAAGGTGACAAAAGATTCAAATAAGTTTCTTCATTCATTCTGAGATAATTATGCCAATCACGCAGATATATCTTCAATTTACTCAGTAAATTAATGTGGGAATTTGTTTTTTTTTTTCATTAACCACTCTTTACACCACGCGTTTTTCTCTTGTGGATAAGGTAAAAAGCAGCCAAAACGAGTGCATTGTCGTCCGAGCTTAACATAATCCAAGCGCAAACAGGCGCTTGTTTAAGCATACTTGTACCGTGTGGTGGTGTCAGGGAAATTGTGCGTTCTTGTACAAAAAGATGGATCATGCATACTTGTTAAGTTTACAGTTACGTGTGTATATAGCCACCTTAAGAGCAAGGTATACTGTTTTTTGAGATTGATGAGCTTCTTTTTTTTGTAATTCACATGAACTAATGTTACTAATAAAACAAGTACTTCTTTATTAAATCAATTTAATTACCTAAGTTGGTACTGTTTTTTCTCCATGATAATGATTACAAAATGATAAGGACTAGTACGATACAAAAGTTATAAAATAAAGAATCGTAAAATTTGAAACAATATAAATCAGATGCTATGCTAATATAATAATTAATAAATATATTATACTAATAATTAGTTTAAATGTCCACCATTTTGACACCCATTGGCCGATTGTCATCAAATTAAACTCTTTTACAGTTAAATGTCTATAGAATATAATTCAGTAATGGCAGTTATCAAATACCTATCAAGAATATTTCCAATTTAGTACATTTAATTAAACAAGTGTCCAATACTGGGAGGTATTGTCCAAGACTGGTGCCAGTACCTTATGAAACCCAAAAAACTATTATACTAAAATGTTCCCTTGTGAATATTTCGTTATGAGTCTTACACGGTTTCTTACATCGTGTAATGTGTAATAACACATAAACTGGCACATTTACAAGTCTCGACTAGATATGTTTAATAAATCATCCCATAAGTCAAAACTTTATAAAGATTCCTAGCATAAATGCATAACATACAAAAAGCTTTACAAAATATTACCGTCTCCTTATAGTTCATTCACATTCAGTTGGAGGGGGAGGGGGAGGAGGCATGCATAGAGAAAGCAGAGGGGGGAATTATTCGATTTCTGACATTTTCCTTTTGTATTATTATGTTATCATGATGATTCAGGATTCGTAAATCATATGTTTTTTGTGTATCCAGTGTAATATTTATATGGTATTATTTTTTTATTGATAAATTGTTTGATGTTATTTGAGTTTAAACCGGCCCCCACATTCAGATTATCAATTTTTTTTTGAAAGTTACAATATATTTATTTTGAAATATCAACGAGAATAAAAATAATATTATTTGTAGTGAGTGTTATTAATAACTAATTATTTCCCGCGACTTCGTTCATGTAGAATTTAGGTTAGTGAATACAATACCATGAAGTTAGGGTAGGTAAATAATACAGATTTCTGTATGATAGTCGATAAAACAAGTTTTTAGTTTCGCATTTGCACGCTAGATGTCTATGCCAAAAAATAATAACCTTCGCGCGTACAAATGTCACCACCCAAGGTTAGTAAATACACAGGTTGCTTCAGTAGCTTTTGACCAGTCAGCTTGGGCACCCCAGATGACGTATATTCCTCTTCTCGCGCCAAGTTGCATAGCTATATTTTTTATGATTGGGCACACCATTCCCCCTCTCCTCGTTTAGGCAACCCAGATAATATAAATTTTTCGGGATGCAAGGTATCTCTTTATCAAATTTCATCAAAATCGGTTCAGCGATTTATCCGTGAAAAGGTAAAAAACAGACAGACAGACACACTTTCACATTTATAATATTATAGTATTGATTTATTATTTCTATTAAAAATAATTTTTTTATCTTTTTCAGGTGAGTTCATATATTCTGAAAATAAGGTATAGTAAAATAAATCTATTAAAATATCATTTTAAAGCTAAATAATTAGCTAATGTATGTTAGAAAATAAGGAAACGATCTCTGGTGTTTTTATTAGAGAAAATAATAATAGCATTAGCGAAATTGTCTTAATGAAAAATCAATATTTTCTCTAATGGTATCTATGTTTAAACTTAGACCTCATCAGGCCAGGTGATGTAACCATATTGTAACTAATTGCGATAACGATATTGCTATATTCTGTATTTACAATTTGTTAGTTATATTTGATCACTAAATATTCAAGTAAATTAGGAGAATATTTGTTATACAGGAATGTACATTAAGAAAATTTATATAAAGGGAAACATAATTTTCTCAGTAAATAATTGTTTTTCATAATGAAAATAACATTTATGGGAGCTAATAGGCCTTTAAAAGTCGGGTAATATATTTTCAAAGATATAAGCAGGGCTGCATATTGAAACGAAACAAAAGTGAAACGAGATCATTTGACAATTTTTTCAAAACCGAGACAAGACTTACCTAACTCTCGTTTCGTGTTCTACCTTAGATATAAGCGAACGAAAATTTCTGCGTATAAAATTTTTTTGCTTCATCATTTAATTAGTTGCTCTTAAAAATTAATTTATTTCAATCAGGCATTAATTTCTTAGCGAATAATTGAAAATCATTAAAGCGGAAAATAACACTGAATCTTTATAGAAAATTAAAACATTTCTAGCAATATCAAGACTTTTAATTAAAATTTATTAATTTAGAAATTGATTCATTGTTACTTTACCCGCAAAATTAAATGAACCGTTTTTTGTTGGAAGAATAAATTTTGTATGAATAGAATTTATTTGATAATTAAAAAATTAAAATAAATGTTTATATTGAATATTTATTTAATAATTTCATTATTGTTTTTGCTTTGAAGTGAAATTAATAAATTATGTTCTTAAAACTGAAATCGTAAGACAATGAAGTTCGAGGAATATTAATTAATTGTAATTTTGATGAAAAAGTTCTTCCTTTTATGAACATCAGAAATAATATTATATAATTTTTCTTATATGTTTCAAACCCGTTGTGAATAATTATTAAGGAAAAATTTTAATTAAATATATATATATTAATATCGGCGAAAAATCGTAGATAAAGATAAGATAAGATCAGATTCTAAATAAACTAACTTCAAAACTTAACGTGCGTGTGTGTTTTGATGTAGAATTTTCTTTCGTTCACGATAACTACTGTAAAAATGCATTGATCTGAATTATTTTTGGGGAAAATGTTTATCTCAGTGAGTACTCCAGACCTATTGATTTTGGTGCTAATCGGATTTGGGGTTTTAGAAATATTCGAAATTTTGTAACTTTTATCGTTTAAAAAGTGAACGTTGCGAGTATTATCTCACTAATTTTGATAAGACTTGGTTATTACGAAATTTATATTCATATTTCATAGTAGTAGGTTATATAAATAAAATATTTTTCAAAAAAAATTTATTTAAAAATATTTAAAAAGATAGAAAGAACATGGTTCTTCATACCGATATTGCATAGAAAATAAAGTTTTATTTAATAACCTCCCACCCTCATATTTATTTACGCCTATGAACAATATCCATATAAATTGAACGACCTACAACACATACATTATTAAAATTTAAATTCACTATATAATTATTCATAACATAGGCAACGATAATAACACAAAGGCAAACGTGTTGCGATTGGCTAGAGATGACGTACACACTTCATCGCTTATGTTTAATATTAGTTAATCAACTATGTATTGTGCTATGCATGTCCAGATCTGATAAATTAACCCATTATAACCCAATGTCCTATGCAAAAGCTATTTTGATGTTCATGGTTGAAATTGATATATTTTAATATTAAATAATATTCATCCTGTATACATATATACATTAAGGTGGCCCCCATTTTTCAAAATGTGATTCTCGAAAGTCTTATGGTCTAATTTTATGCCAATAGATAAAAAACGACCCGTGACAAAGTTTGAAGCCAATCGAATAACTTTTACCCGGCGCGCAAGCCCCTCAAACTCAAAAAATGCCAAAATTTGATACTTCCACATATTTTTATGAAATTAAATGCATTAATTCTTAATAAAATTAGTTATAATTTATTCTTTTCTAAAAGTACATTAAATTACCTTTCCAACAAATGCAAATTCGAAAAAATCGAGCAAGAAATGGCGAAGTTAGAAGAATTTATTCGAAAAAAAAATGAAGTTCGAACATTTAGTTTTTATTATATTTATAACTTCAAATTTTTAGATTTTGAATTTCCAATGACGTTGCAATGAATTATTTACGATTTTCGCAGACTTATCCATGTTTTAGCGCTTTAACAATTTTTTTTTATTTTCAAAGAAACTTTGATATCGAAAAAAATGCTAATCCGACAACCACCGAAGATAAATACCAAAGATGATTAGACATTTTGTGGAGAATACAATCCGAACTCTCGCGGTTTGTTTCTGTGTAAGCGATAGCAGTTTTAATTAAAAAAATCAAATAATTATTGGACACTTATTGGATATCGAAACCAGACTTTGACGTACAATTTAAAAACAAAATAGATTATTCGGCAAAAGGCTTTTTTCGCGAGCTACAAGAATAAATTGCTCTCGAAAAGGAAAAATTTTCAGGACATACATGGCCTTGGCCTTCCATCTGGCCGTGATGAGTAGGAGTTCGTAATTTGTATCGGTTTGGAATTGTTCCACTTCCAGAAAAAGAATAACTAACTCAAGAAACTCGTCTTTGAATATTTCCTTCTTCAATTCAAGCAAGCAAAAATCGATAATTTCCACACGTTCATCATCAGATATATGCTGAATTACAACATTATCATCCAATCTGGCATGAAAATGATGTTGTAATGTAATGTTAAACTTTTTCTGGAAGTGGAACAATCCCAAACCGATACAAATTACGAACTCCCGGTCCTACTATATTTTTGGTTAAATTGTACGTCAAAATCTGGTTTTGATACCCGATAAGTGTTGAAGAACCAAATAATTATTTGATTTTTTTAATTAAAACTGCTCTCGCTTACACAAAAAGAAACCGTGAGATTTCGGAATGTATTCTCCACAAAATGTCTAATCATTTTTGGTATTTATCTTCAGAGGTTGCCGAATTTTCATATTTTTGGTTAAATTGTACGTCAAAATCTGGTTTTGATACCCGATAAGTGTTGAAGCACCAAATAATGATTTGATTTTTTTTATTAAAACTGCTATCGCTTACACAGAAACAAACCGCGAGAGTTCGGATTGTATTCTCCACAAAATGTCTAATCATCTTTGGTATTTATCTTCGGTGGTTGTCGGATTAGCATTTTTTTCGATATCAAAGTTTCTTTGAAAATAAAAAAAATTGTTAAAGCGCTAAAACATGGATAAGTCTGCGAAAATCGTAAATAATTCATTGCAACGTCATTGGAAATTCAAAATCTAAAAATTTGAAGTTATAAATATAATAAAAACTAAATGTTCGAACTTCATTTTTTTTTCGAATAAATTCTTCTAACTTCGCCATTTCTTGCTCGATTTTTTCGAATTTGCATTTGTTGAAAAGGTAATTTAATGTACTTTTAGAAAAGAATAAATTATAACTTATTTTATTAAGAATTAATGCATTTAATTTCATAAAAATATGTGGAAGTATCAAATTTTGGCATTTTTTGAGTTTGAGGGGCTTGCGCGCCGGGTAAAAGTTATTCGATTGGCTTCAAACTTTGTCACGGGTCGTTTTTTATCTATTGGCATAAAATTAGACCATAAGACCTATGAAAATCAGACAACGAAATTTCTCCATAGAGCTCCGGGCCACCTTAATATACATACATATAAAGGACTAGCTGTGCCCGCGGCTTCGCTCGCGTTGTTGTTTAGGATTTTTGAAAAATAAAGTTGAATTATTTGAGATATTTTTATCCTACACAATTATTTATTACATTATTTTGTTCAATATTGAACGGTTTAGAAAAGAGTGCGCTGGTGGCAAATTTTTTTCGACTTGATTTTTTATTATCGTTACTGCTTATTCTTTATGTTACCTATTAAGTTACAAAATATATACAAAAATCTGGGCAAAGAACATGTCTATGAATTAAAAAAAAACACGAAAATCGGATAAGTGGTTCTCGACAGACAGATAGAGACGTTACGTTTTATAATATACAAGCGCACAAAAACATAATGACCTAAAATATTCAACATGCCCACTCACCATGCCCACCCAACATGATGAAAATGAATGTTAAATGAAATGTTATTTTATATTTCAATTTTCAATCAATATATTTAAAAAAATTTAATTGTTAACATGTCAAAAATCATTCAATTGTTCGACAAAATATTTGAATTTTATAAATGAATAAAATATTGAAATCGTACATTATAGGATTCTTTATTCAATGGCTACTATGTTTTTATATAAAGGACAGTTGTATGTTGTAACATCATGGAAACAATACACGACTTGATAAAGATTTTTTTAGTCTTTTGATGTTAAATCTTAAGTTTTCATAAAATATTAATAGTCACAAACTTGTACAGAAAAATTATCTAACTATTGGTGAAAACCGCATTAAAATCGGTTCAGTAATTCCCGAGTCTATAGGCCTCATACAAGCGAACATTAACTTTTATATATACAGATATAGATGAGCCATCTGTTAGTTTCCTCTCCCCTTTAGAAAATATGAGAATCCAAATGAGACCTTTTAAATACTGACGAGACGAGACTAACCTAAACCTAGCTTCGTTTCGTCTACAAACATACAAACAAACAAGCTGACAGTTCAAATACATAACCACAGTATTTTGAATAACACATTTTTGTATTATTATATTTTATATTTGGACCCTCGTTCTTTTCTTGACGAATACCGTTTTTCTGATTGCGTAAAGAATCTGGTAATGTGAAATAGAATACATACATTAACCCCGATCGATATTGTGTGTACAATATCTGCGAGAGTTTTCATCATTTCCGCAAGATGTTTTCCCTTTTCAATTTTCCCATCAGACTCTTGTTTGTCAATCTCTCATATTTTACCCTCCTTTTCCCTAACTCACACTCACAATATACATAGATGTTTTACATGTTACTAATATTTATCTACATATATATGCCAGATTATCAAAATATATATAAAGCGCTTATTTCAAGTATGAACACAATTTTGTTTCTTGTCATTATTATTTTTGGTTTCTTTATCCTTAGTATACCGGGTGTTCCAGATCACCCATCCACCCAAACTATTGAAGATAGAGTTTTAAATGGTCCAAATTAATCGAATTTCCCCAATATTGTATACTAACTGGTACCCGTGGAATTTAGGTTAGTGACAACAACACCATAAAGTTAGGTTATGTAAATAATACAAATAGATAATACATATTTCTAGCCTATCGTGCGTACAAATGTCAAGATACAAGCTATCTCTCTGCCAAATTTTATTAAGAGAGGTTCAGCAGTGTAGCTGTGAAAAGGTAATAAACATTCATACACAAATTCATCTTCTTATACTAATTGTACATGATTTGGTTTTAAATTAAGATCATAATTCCGAGTATCTACTGTATTTCCTGTACATATACACCATTCCATATAAAACATAGTGGGTTTTACAATTCAGAGTTCTAAATCATTGTCCCGCTCATCATTTTGAATTAACAGAAGCCCATTTGTACAAAATTCAATTTAAAAGTTAGAGACGACTGATTAAAAACTGTAAAACCGTAACAAATACTCGCGGAGACCCGCTGTTTTACAAATTGTGATTGCGGTACAGAGGTCGTTAACTGCTTCTAAAAACTACGTTTATATTCGTCATCATACGTTTGTACTCGAGGTAGGAATTTATCTATCTATATAGGCTATATATGTACATCATGCGTATATGTGTATACTACTGTATACAGGTGGTCCGGTTTGGGATACAGATATTTTAGAAGCTGATTCATTGACTCATTGTAAGTAAAATATTGCTCGGAAAGGGGGGTCTATCTACAATACCCTCTGAGCTACAGGCTGTTTCAAAAGTTCCTTCAGAGTAGTACTTACAAACAAAGATTACACTGGTCTGCAACGAAATCCTCCTTCAAAAAATTTTATCATAAATATGAAGGTTTTAATGCTCTAAATCTATTCTCGTTGGCCGATTTTTTCTATCACGTCTAGATTTTGTGTTATAAATTTTTTATCAAAATATTTGAAATTTATGATTTTTTGAATTTGTTTTTTGCGTAAACATTATAAATAGTGTATATACATACAAAATGGGTTTAACGAGTTAAAAAAGAAAGAAGGAAAGAGTCGTAAGTGATTTTTATGGTAATACACCTGCGCAGTTTTTGCTGCGACTTTACAGCAATTAGTTAAAAACTTCTCTGAAAAAAGGAATTTTTGTAGGTCCGCAAATACGAGAGCTTATGACGGATGAAGCTGTTAATTCAAAGTTAAACAGAGCAGAAAAAAGAGCTTGGGTGGCTTTAATAGAAGTGTGTCATAGTTTCCTTGGCAATACAAAAGCTGACAACTACCGAAAAATCATTCAAGAACTTCTTTCTGCTTATAAAGCTCTAGGATGCAATATGTCATTCAAAATTAATTTTTTAGACTCGCACTTAGATTTTTTTTCTGAAAATCTTGGTGCCGTATCTGATGAGCATGGTGAAAGGTTTCACCAGTATATATTGCACATTGAAAGACGTTACAATGGGAAATAGTCAGCAGCAATGCTTGCCGATTTCTGTTGGTCGATTCACCGAGAAACTCTGATTGAAGCAATGAAAAGGTAGAAAACTACAAAATAACTTGGATTTTATCATCATAATGAGATAGATTTAGTGAAACTTTTATGACTTGTGACTGTAAAAATAGTATTTTTACGGCGAAATTTTAGTATCCGACGTACACACATATTTCATATTTTTGTTTGTTGGCAATACATTATTTGGGTGTACGTGCGCATATGATCTATGTTAGTGATTGAACGGTGTTCAAACGGTGGAATATATGCGACCGCTAAAAGATTATAGTAGGTATAATAAAATAATATTATAAATATTATAATTATATTATATTAATAAACATCTTATGTTTATCAACATATAACTGATTATTTAAAAAAATATATTTAGTAATTTCATGTTTACACGTGACACACCTAAAATATGTGTCTATATTTTACTTTTCATATATGTAGGTATATAATTAATGTTAAATGTCCACCTGTGTGAAGTTAGCCCCCCTTTTGTTGAAATTCCAATTTTTGAAAGTTGTGCCAAATTGTGCTATACTTGTGCTACATTGTGCCAAAATATTTCCCCCCTAAAATAAAAACAACACTAGAAAAATCCAAAAAACGATTTTTTTCAGTAGCCCCCCTTTTTTTGAAATTCAAATTTTTGAAAGTTGTGCAAAATTGTGCTAGTTGTTCCTAACATTGTGCCAAAACATCAATACTCTAATATAATTTTCCTGCCCCCCAGAATAAAAATACATTTTTCACCAGCCCCCCTTTTGTTGAATTTCAAAATTTTGAAAGTTGTGCTGAATTGTGCTATACTTGTGCTACATTGTGCTAAAATATTTCCGCTCTAAAATAAAAACTGCTCTAATAAAACCAAAGAAACCTTTTTTTTTTAGTGTGAAGTTAGCCCCCCTTTTGTTGAATTTCAAAATTTTGAAAGTTGTGCTAAATTGTGCTAAACTTGTGCTACATTGTGCCAAAATATTTCCACCCTAAAATAAAAACTGCTCAAATAAAACCAAAAAAACGTTTTTTTTTAGTGTGAAGTTAGCCCCCCTTTTGTTGAATTTCAAAATTTTGAAAGTTGTGCTAAATTCTATTATACTTGTGCTACATTGTGCCAAAATATTTCCACCCTAAAATAAGAACTGCTCTAATAAAACTAAAAAAACGTTTGTTTTTTTTTTGGTACGAAGTTAGCCCCCGTTTTGTTGAATTTCAAAATTTTGAAAGTTGTGCTAAATTGTATTATACTTGTGCTACATTGTGCCAAAATAATTCCCCCCTAAAATAAAAAATTCCCTAATAAAACTTAAAAAAACGTTTTTTTTTGGTGGGACGTTAGCCCCCTTTTTGTTGAATTTCAAAATTTTGAAATATGTGCTAAATTGTGCTATACTTGTGCTACATTGTGCCAAAATAATTCCCCCCTAAAATAAAAACTGCTCTAATAAAACTAAAAAAACGTTTTTTTAATGTTTTGTTGAATTTCAAAATTTTGAAAAGTGTGCTGGATTGTGCTAAAGTTGTGCTACATTGTGCCAAAATATTTCCACCCTCAAATAAAGATTTAAATAATAAAACTAAAAAAACTTTTTTTTATTGTTTTTTTGTGAAGTTAGTCCCCATTATGTTTAATTTAAGAATTTTGAAAGTTGTGCTCAATTGTGCTACTTGTTGCTTACGTTGTTCCAAAATATTTCACCCATAAAATAAAATAAAAATTCGTATCCAAACTGTGTTTATAGATATTGTTGGTGATGTCGATTCGGCGCCAGTCTGACGCCACTACACGAAATAATTTAATTGTTTGAATTTAAAAGCTACAATCACAATTTAACTTCTCAAAAAAATTTTAAATTCATCATATTCCAAAATATTTCACCCCTCAAACAAAAACTACACTAATAAAAGTAAAAAAAATCGGTTAAGACATAAATGTGCCGGGCTATAACTAGAGGCTCGGGGGCCCCGAGACAAGAAGTGTCCGAGGGCCCCCCCAGAATATGCAAAATTATTTTAATTTTCCTAATTATAATGAATATCATTTTCAAGTTAGAACCAAATAAAAAAAATTCAATTCTGCCGCGGGGGCCCCGGGAACTGCCCCGGTGGTAGTTACGGCCCTGTATGTGTGTATGTCATAAGAGTACGCACTAGAGTGGAGTGAAAAAATATTTTTTTCGAATCTTCGAAACACTATATGCGCAAAATTTGCATTTGTATATCCTTAAAACACCTACCAAAGGAAATTGTAATTGGATATCATCCTGAGGTTCCTAAATGATTGTTTATTAGAAAAAAACATAAATTTTTGGGCATTATATCTCGGGAACGGGGTAAGATATTTGAATGCGCAATAGTTTAAATTAAAGAGACATTTAGTACCTTTAAAATGATATAAACTATCAAACATTTATTATAATTATTTTTTTTTTTTTTTTTTAAAACAAAAAAATAAACAATTAACTATAAAAAAAAAATGATTAACTATAAAAAAAATTTAAAATTACATATTATTTTAAAGACACTGGATAGCTCTTTAATATAAATTATTGCGCATTCAAATATTTTTCTCTGTTACTGAGATAATATAACACCTTAAAAGATATTTGAATGCGCAATAATTTCACACCAAAAAAACAACGTTTTTTTAGTTTTATTAAAGCAGTTTTTATTTTAGGGGGGAATTATTTTGGCACAATGTAGCACAAGTATAGCACAATTTAGCACATATTTCAAAATTTTGAAATTCAACAAAAAGGGGGAAAACGTCCCACCAAAAAAAACGTTTTTTCAAGTATTATTAGGGAATTTTTTGTTTTAGGGGGGAAATATTTTGGCACAATGTAGCACAAGTATAATACAATTTAGCACAACTTTCAAAATTTTGAAATTCAACAAAACGGGGGCTAACTTCGCACCAAAAAAAACAAACGTTTTTTTAGTTTTATTAGAGCAGTTCTTATATTAGGGTGGAAATATTTTGGCACAATGTAGCACAAGTATAATAGAATTTAGCACAACTTTCAAAATTTTGAAATTCAACAAAAGGGGGGCTAACTTCACACTAAAAAAAAACGTTTTTTTGGTTTTATTTGAGCAGTTTTTATTTTAGGGTGGAAATATTTTAGCACAATGTAGCACAAATATAGCACAATTCAGCACAACTTTCAAAATTTTGAAATTCAACAAAAGGGGGGCTAACTTCACACTAAAAAAAAACGTTTTTTTTGGTTTTATTTGAGCAGTTTTTATTTTAGGGTGGAAATATTTTGGCACAATGTAGCACAAGTTTAGCACAATTTAGCACAACTTTCAAAATTTTGAAATTCAACAAAAGGGGGGCTAACTTCACACTAAAAAAAAAAACGTTTTTTTTGGTTTTATTAGAGCAGTTTTTATTTTAGAGCGGAAATATTTTAGCACAATGTAGCACAAGTATAGCACAATTCAGCACAACTTTCAAAATTTTGAAATTCAACAAAATGGGGGCTGGTGAAAAATGTATTTTTGTTCTGGGGGGCAGGAAAATTATATTAGAGTATTGATGTTTTGGCACAATGTTAGGAACAACTAGCACAATTTTGCACAACTTTCAAAAATTTGAATTTCAAAAAAAGGGGGGCTACTGAAAAAAATCGTTTTTTGGGTTTTTCTAGTGTTATTTTTATTTTAGGGGGGAAATATTTTGGCACAATGTAGCACAAGTATAGCACAATTAGGCACAACTTTCAAAAATTAGAATTTCAACAAAAGGGGGGCTAACTTCACACAGGTTAAATGTCCACTATTTTGACACTTATTGGCCGATTTTCATCAAATCACGCTGTAAGACAGTTAAATGTAATTAAATGTACATAGATTAATATTCAGAAATGATAGTCATCAAATATCAACGCATATTTCTAATTCAATACATTTAATTAAAAATTCATCATTACTGGAGTCCTTGCCAAGACTGGTGCCACTACCTTATTTCTGTAAATCGAATTTACCTGCAATACTTATTTTAAAAAACACGCACACAATTTCAAATAAAAAATATTGCACATCCTTTTTACACGTCGATAGAAATTATTAATCCAATTTTTTACTCGTTCGAAGTGATATAGAGGTCGACTACAATAGCCAAAGGATAATATTTCTTACGGCGAGTGTGTGAGAGAGAGGTACAATTAATCTCACCTATCGGAAAAGTGTGCGAGATTATATGATGTAGGTGTATTATTGATTAAATCAATCAAGTTGAGAGGTCCAGGTCTTAAGGTAATTGAGAAAGAACTTACAAAGATATAACAATGTATGGGTGTTATTAATTTACTTTATGGGGGAAGAAACAAGACAAACTTTTGAGAAGTTAAAACGATTAACTAATCAGTTGATTTGGAAGTTAAATTCGTAGATTTTTTATACTCTCTCGAATGGTTATAGGTAGTCGAAATTAGAAGAAATGAAACCGTTTACCCCAATCCCATTAATTATTTAAGATTTTTATTTCTATTGAATAAATTTTAGTGTATTATAGAAAAGTTATTAAAAACTATGATAATTTCAAATTTTTATTTAAATATTTTAACCCTTTTTGCATTGGCGATGAAAGGATTCAATATTTTTTTGGTGAATTATGTATTATATATTTGAACTACTATTGTATAATACAATTAAATTTAGTAAATAGAAAAAAAACTCTTCAATCTTAATCTGGGTGGGAGGTGGGGCTGAACATTTTCACGTTTTCGAATTTCGACTATTGTCATTTGAAAGAGTACCTATAAAAAATCATAAACATTTTATATTATAGATTTTTTCAAATCTTCATTAGTTTCAGAGTTATTTGAAATATACGATTATTTTGCACATTTTCATAAGGGTATTTCAACCTCTTAAACCGTTTTACCGTAGCTAAAATAATTTTTTCTTACTACCCTTGACCCCCTCTAACTATATACAAAATTTGAATTCGATTCGATTTTATCACTTGAAAAGGTTCCCTTGTTAGACAAAACCCCAGTATTAGACACTTATTTAATTTAATTATTGAATCATAATACACTTAACTCTAAAAACAGCTTTATTTGACGACAATCGGTCAATGGATATCAAAATGATGGAAATTTAAACTAATTATTAGTATAATCTATTTATTAATTATTATATTATCAAAGCATCTACTTTACATTGTTTCAAATTTTACGATTCTCTATTTTATTACTTTTGTGTCGTAGTACTTATCATTTTATAATCATTAGCAAGTATCCATCACTGGGTGCCCATTACTGGTTTTACTTTGTCGGTTACTGGAGAAAAATCATAAACAAAATAAAAGACTATAATTTAAAAAACAAACTATATTTGCGGACTTTGTTAATTACTTAAATTGATTTAATACAGAGGTACTTGTTTTATTAGTATCATGTGTTCATGAGAATTGCAAAAAATAAGTGCATAAATCCCAAACACACAGTATACTTTACTCTTAAAGCGGTCAAGACTGGTGCCAGTACCTTATTAGATTTGTTAATAAGTATGCAAAAAATAAAATATTTTTATAGAAATTTAAAATATTTTGAGGTACGCGCTAGAAAAGGTTTGTGAAACAATGTTCTACAGCGAAATGTTACCGCTATAAACTAGTGAAGTATATACATAGGTACATTTAATTTTCTATTATGTGTTGTTAAAAAACCGCTAATGGTTGACAATCAGGGTTTAGCAAGTCCCAGGAAATCAAATTACGAGAATTATGTAAATACAGAGGCTTTATCTTACCCTTTTTATCCTTGAATAGACCAGGATCTAAATATCTAATCAGGTTTCGCGAGTTTGTAGAATTTAAATAGCAGCTAAACGCGTGATTATTTTTTAAAAGAAAGAGTTTTCTCTAGTATAGTATTTTTTATTAACACCAGCAAAGATGTGAGGTGACTTAATGCATACTAATTTTAGGTTTCTACTAGAGCTGGGCGCGTGAGTAATTTTTGCTCACGATCACGCATGCTCACGAGAGAAAATTTTTTAGTCACGCCCGCTCACTCACGGTTACAAAAAAAGTATTCACGATCACGACCGATCACGTACGGTGGGTCACGCTCGTGACCCGATTTAGTCTAATTGTTGTAAATTAAATTTTCAATGATGATAATTAATGTTTTTTACGTGCAATATATTGTGCATATTTTATATTTATATTATTTTCTTCTAAATTGCATTCTAGTACAAAAAATAGCAAACAAAACAATAAGAAAATAAAGCTACAATGCATTTTTAAATCTTTTGTTGGTGTTCTAATATAGTTGGCAATACTGACCATGTGAAAGTGCTTCTAAAAATAACGTTTATTTTTTATACTATATTTTTTAACGTCAAAATTCGTTTCAAAACATTATTATATTTATGCATCATTAGTTCTGATATTAAAAAAAATCAAATAAGTTTATAAAAAAAATTATCTTCGAAATATACTCACGGACTCACGCACGTGAAAAATGTACTCACGCACGGTCGTTTTAATTTGACTCACGATCACGCCCGCTCACGATTCAAGATTTGAAAATCGCTCACGCTCATGCGGGCCCCGGCCGTGACCCGACGCACGTGACCCGAAAAATTCACGGCCCGTGCCCAGCTCTAGTTCCTACTGTCACACAAGCTAAAACAATTAACCTTCGTTGGATATTTTCTAGTCAGTTATTTTAATTGAGGGTACCAAGTATATTTGCCAACCGTCATTAGTTATTGTCCGCTTAAATGTATTTTGTTCTATAAAATACATCTGTCGCAGATTTCACAAAATTAGTCCATTTGGTAATAACTAATAACATATGATTTATAAAATTTTGCAAACGGAAAATGATTTGGTCGTCGAAATCTTTATATGGAAACTCGAAAAAAATGTATTGCTTTCAATAAAGCAAAAAGGTACTGGCACGAGATATGGCCGCTATAAGAACAAGGTTTACTGTTTTTGTGATTGACGGGCTTCTTTTTTGTAATTCTCATAATAAAACAAATAACTTTTTATTTAATCAATTTAATTTCCAAAGTCCCCAAGTATAGTTTGTTTTTATAATTATACAGTTTTTTTTGTTTATGTTTTTTCTCCAGTAACAGATAAAGTAAAACCAGTATTGAGTACGCATTGATGGACACTTGCTAATGATTACAAAATGATAAGTACTACAACACAAAAGATATAAAAGAAAGAATCGTTAAATTTTAAAATTTGCTATGATAATATAATAATTAGTAAATAAATTGTACTAATAATTAGTTTAAATTTCCACCATTTTGACACCTACTGGCCGATTGTCATCAAATCACGCTGTAAAACAGTTAAATGTATACAGATTAATATTCAGAAATGGTAGTAATCAAATATCAACAAATATTTCTAATTCAGTAAATTTAATTAAAAAATTTCCATTACTGGGGTCATATCCATGACTAGTACCTAATTTTTTTATAACTCAATTTATTGATATGTATTTTATAAATACGTTTTTTGTAGAAAAATGAAAATACTTCAGTAATATCATACGAGTATATTTTAATGGCATTTTAATTCTGTCAACTAATCAAAAAATATCTGCGAAGTAAATGCACAGTGCTAAATTCATTAAAGGTAGTTAATTATTAAACAATTTAAATAAAAACCGATAGTGTTCAGATAAATTACCTGGAATTGGTTAACCATTTAATTTTTATACAATTTTACTAAAAAATATTTTATAATTTTTTTGTTAAAACGCACCCGAATATTTTTTCGTATATTTTTAGTTTTTTGACAATTTCAATCTAAATCTAAATTTATGCAAACGTCAAAATGACATTTAATATGTCCAAGCAAATTTTAATTTAGAAAAACAAAACACGAATTTTTAAAATAAATTGAGATAAATCTTTGTGAGGGAATATTTTACAACAAACGTTGTAAACCCATATTATAGGAAATTTAATGCTCTACAAAAAATATTTTATAAAATTTTCCCGTAACATGTGTCGTTCTTGAGATATCTTGAAAAAATTAATATTTTAGGGTGTCACCCCTCCCCCTTATACACGATTTTGATGATTTTGAAAGCCAGACCATCCGACCAAGTTTCAACAATATCGGTTCAATGGTTCATGACTATGTGCGTGATAAGGATTCAAGGGACAGACGGACAGACAGACAGACACGGAATGAAAAGTGTTTGTCTTGACGTGAAACGGAAATATCAATTTAAAATTTTGAAATCGGAGAACATTTTTTTTGTCTCAATCTGAAACGATTACAAAGCTTCTCGTATCTTCGATATTGCGAGGAAGCAAAATTATAAATACTTTAGTGTAATTTTTAAACGTTGAATAATACAACTATGTATAATATGCAAGACTACGTTTCTAGTTATTTTTACTCTTTATAAATACATACATATTTTAATGTCACACAAAGGAGTGCGATGTGGACGCTATTATTTTGATGGAGCGTCCAGAGGCGCGAGGCATGTCAACAATTCCGGTACCCGGAAAGCTCCGGGATTACGTAACGTTAAATCATCACGTTTTATATTTATATATAAATGAAGTTTGTTGTATTATCTAGACGAATATCAACAAATATTTTTTCGTGTTCTGTTTTTATTTTTTATTTTAAATAATAAATATAATTTTTTTTATTGAGTGTAAATTATTTATTGCTATATGGTTTAATATTTTAGTACTAAAAGTGGCAACTTTTTTTGGGGGTTTCGTAAGTAACTTTTATTTTTATTTAGTTTGGAGCCAAACCCAAAATATTTAATAATTTTTATTTTATTAAAAAAAAATAAAAATTATAAAGATATAGATTTTGAAATAAAACTCGAATATGAAAAATGTAATCTAGTGTACCTATACTATTATATTTATAGATATATTCGTACCTATATTTTATTATCTGGTATCAAAAAGGTAACGTCTAAGACTCTAAGCTTTTCTATTGAAGGTGGAGAATGAATGCACATAGCACAGAAAGTTATTGAAAATTCAGAAACCTGAAATTAAACTTCTCTTGAAATATTGTAAAGAAGAAAACGACGCGACGTAGCTTTTTTCTCGTAACTTGTATCGATATATATGTATATTTTTCAATGTACATTTGAGAAATAAAATGTACGTTCATTGTACATCTATGCAATTATTATTATTACGCATCACTGGCGAATAGGTATATTAAAATAAGGTATTAGCACCAGTCTTGGCTTCTTTAAAGGTGGTTACACATGTAACTCCAATCTTGACAAGCATGCATGATCCATCTTTTTGTACAATTAGTCTGTAGCGTCTGTAGGATAATTTTGTGCAATAATTTTAATTGTACAAGCCGCCTGAAGATGGATTAAATTTAAATCATGCAAGTTTGACAAGCTTAGCAAGCCGCGCTTGCACAAGCGAAACTGAACGTGTGTACTAAAAACATGCAGGTTTGTACAAGCAAACGTCAGTCGTAAATGAGCTCTACAGGTTGCTGCAAATCATTCGTGAGGGGTTATAGCTTCTTTCATGATCGTATCCTTTTTAATTAAAGGTGACAAAAGATTAAAATAAGTTTCTTCATTCATTCTGAGATAATTATATCAATCAGACGGATATATATTCAATTTACTCAGTAAATTAATGTGGGAATATGTTTTTTTTTTTTCATTAACCACTCTTTACACCACGCGTTTTTCTCATGTGGATAAGGTAAAAAGCAGCCAAAACGAGTGCATTGTCGTCCGAGCTTAACATAATCCAAGCGCAAACTGGCGCTTGTTTAAGCATACTTGTACCGTGTGGTGGTGTCAGGGAAATTGTGCGTGCTTGTACAAAAAGATGGATCATGCATACTTGTTAAGTTTGCAGTTACATGTGTAGCCACTTTAAGAGTAAGGTATACTGTTTTTTAGGATTGATGGGCTTCTTTTTTTGTAATTCACATGAACTCATGTTACTAATAAAACAAGTACATCTTTATTAAATCAATTTAATTACCAAAGTTGTTACTGTTTTTTCTCCAGTAATGGATAAAGTAAAACCAGTAATATGCACCCAGTTATCGACATTTGCTAATTATTACTAAATGGTAAGAACTAGTACGACACAAAAGTTATAAAATAAAGAATCGTAAATTTTGAAACAATGTAAAACATATGCTATGATAATTAATATAATAATTAATAAATAGACTACACTAATAATTTGTTTAAATGTCCACCATTTCGACACCCATTGGCCGATTGTCATCAAAAGTTGTTTTACATTTAAAAGTTGTTGTAACACAAAAAAAATGTGTGAAGCCAAAAATAGTATATAGACATATATAGTATTGTAGTATTGGTCGAGCATAGTCGAAATCAAAATTTTTGGAATTTTCTGCTTACCAGTTTTTTTTATTTGAACTTTTTATTTGAAATTTTTCAAGTTGGCTAAATCCAAATTTCAAACTCAAATAAAAAAACTGGTAAACAAAAAAAATTGGATTTCGACTATGCTCGACCAATACTACAATGCAATATAGGTCACTTTTTTGGTATCGCGCACTTCTTTGGAAAAATTCAACTTAAATCCAAAATTCAAGCTCAAATAAAAAAAACTGGTAAGCAGAAAATTCCAAAAATTTGGATTTCGACTATGCTCGCTAATACTACAATGCAATAAAGGTCGCTTTTTTGGTATCGCGCATATTTTTTGAGTAACTGTGTTAATAAAAAAACCGGTATAAAACTTCGTTTGATTTAGTTTTTATATGTATATTAATAAATAACTGGGAACTTATATCTTAAATATGTATTAAAGCATAGGTGTATTACGAATCTTGAAAACCTTTTAAAAGATAATGCACTATACGTCACATTAATAAAATTAAAAGCAGGGGTAATATAACTAACATTTCTCGCATATTTATTCCCTGTATGTGTGTGTAAATGTGTATAAAATGATTCATACCGACTTGAATAATTTAAAATGTTATAATCTTTAGTGGAGTTTGCGCAGTTTGTCAATATTAATATCTTAACAGCAGTTGTCAAAATTTTAAGTTTATGATTTTTTTTACATATAATAGAATGCATACATTTGTATCAAAATTCACTTTTGTAAAAAAATGATTTTAATATTTTCACGAAGGTTTTTCTTAGTATGTATTATTATTAAAAATATAAGAACACACTTTAAAATAAAATAATAATAATACGAAAAACCTAATCAAATTGAAACTAAAATTAAAACTCTCCCCATTCAGTGCGTCGCCATCATGTGGCCTTTGAGTATCTTAATACAGCTCTTATTGAAATATAAATAAAACGACCGAGTGCGTGTTGGGCACGCACATGATAGGTTTCCGTAGTCATTACGATTTATAAACACGAGTTATTTCATTTTTTTTTATAAACTATTCTAGCTACAGTGTTCGTTATAATTTTCATTGAAAGTACTAACTACATAGAAGCTACATTCTGGATTTTTTTTAGATTTTTTGCATTGATAGTTTAGAAATTAGGGGGGAGCGTTCTAATAACCACATTGAAAAGCAAATATATCGTTACTAAAGAGTTAAAATCAAAAGGTCATATAACATTTTTTGTTGCATTTTAGGAGACCTATCTAAAGATACCCCACTCAATGGGGTAAGTGAAAAAAAATTTGAGTGCAATTTTCAGTCTATGGGAGGGGGTCTAAAATAATTTTGACAGTGTTCGTTATAATTTTCAGTGAAATTACTAATTAAAAGCTACATTCTGAATTTTTTTCAAATTTTTTTAATTGATAGTTTAGAAATTAAGGGGTAAGGGGACGCTCTGCTAACTACATTTAAATGCAAATATATCGTTACTGAAGGGTTAAAATAAAAAGATCATTTAAAATTCTTTGTTGCATTTTAGGAGACCTACCTAATGACATCCCACTCAATGGGGTAAGTGAAAAGAAAAATGTGAGTTCACTTTTTAGTCTATGGAAAGGGGGTCCAAAAAAATGTTTTTTTCAAAAAACTTATCATTTCTTAATCGGCTTAAAATTTTTAAGTACGGACATGGCGAAACTATAAGGTTTCCTAGTTTTCTACGAAAACCTAAAAACGACTTAAATATTTTTTATCAGTTGTTGAGTTAAAATCACGATTTTTGAATTCAGTCATCATTAAAAATAAATGAATGAAAATAGTCTAAGGTTATAACATGACAGCTGCATAAACGTGAATTCTCAGGAGTGCGATTTGAAAGTTTTGAGTGAACCTATTTTGTTTAGATATTCAATTACCATTTATTTTAACGCGTTTTCCAAACAGATACCGCGAATAGGCCAAACAAAAAGACACGCAAAACTAAATCAGAATAAATGTTTATCAAGAAATGGTCAAAATGTTAGTTATCATGTTATTACCATCGAATTTAATTTATTTGGAACTAGCTGTTACCTGTTACTTCGTTCGTGTGGAATACAGGTTAAGTAATACAGATTTCTGCTATGATGATAGTCGATAAAATAGGTTTTTAGTTTCACATTTGCACGCTAGATGTCTACGCCAAAAAAGTATAATATATCGCTAGTACAAATGTCATACGTCCATTTTTTTATCTAATCAATTTTCGGGATATAAAGTAGCCTATTTCCTTCGTCAGGATGTAAGTTATCTCCCTGCAAAATTTCATCAAGATCGGTTCAGCGGTTTAGCAGTGAAAAACTTACAAACCGATAGACATACAAAGGCACTTTCACATTTATAATGTTAGTATGGATACATATTATTGATATTGCAATATAACGAACACTTAAGACTTTTACGCCAAAAATAACTCACCACGAAATATTTAATATAGCAAATAGCAATAGACTAGATTGACTAGAGAAGTAGATTGCGCATTCTGAATTAACATAATGTGGAAAATTTGGTGCAGAAAAGTGAAGATAGAGATATATCTAACGTAAAGAATATATTCTTCTTTTTTACACTCATGTTTAAATAAAGACAAGCATAACCCCAAACTAAGCTCTATCTCGTTTTTGTGAAGGCTTGATTTTCAAATCAGATGCATAATAGTTATTTATGTTATGATTATATAAAAAAACTTTTAAAAAATAATAACGACTTAAAAAAACTATAAAAACACTGAAAAGTATATAATAATTGAATTTAACAGTTTTTTTTAAAAGTTTTTTATTGACTTTGCAACAACTTCAAAAACTGTTGAATTTAATTATTATATACTTTTCATTGTTCTTAAGGTTTTTTTAAATCGATTTTATTTTTACTTTAAAGTTATTTATTTTTTCATTTTTAGTGACGTATCTAAAGTTCTAAGTTCATGGTCAGATTCTGAGGGACCTTGGGAGTATATTCTTTCAAACAAACAAAAATCGTCTAAATCGGTGCATATTTGTTGGAGTTATGCCCGAACATTATTTAAAAATATATATATTGTCGTTTTTTTGAAATCAGTTGAAAAATCAGTTATTTATAATATCAGTTAAATATTTAGGACCACTGACATAAACACTACGTCGCACATCTTGCTAGAGCTGTTTTTTATATTATTGCCCCATAGAGAATTGTTAAATTTATTTTCGATGCGTGAAAATTTATGTGCGTCAGTATTGTTTTAGAATACAATAAAGCAAAACGTGGTACAAATATATTTACTTTATGTACTCAATAAATTTATATACATTTTTTTATTCGCATAATATATATAAAACGGTTTATGACAGAAAATAAAATATTGTTATACTGATTTAATATATTCGAATGTCAATTTTATAATAGTTTGTTTCTGGGTCAGTATACTAGCCGACGTTTTGTTGAATATTGAAGTGGACATGTGTGTTTGAACAATAACACTAGGCAACAAAAAAACAATTTTTTTTCATCGCGAACGAATTTATGTAATTCGTATTCCAATTCCGTATGCCTCCTATATTGTAGAAACGTAAATAAAACATTTTAGTCACGTCACAATTATATGAGAAAAGTATATTTTTTTTAACATTTAATGCTATTTTTAAAGAAAAAATTTTTCTGGAACTAAAAAACGAACTTTTTTAAAATTTTTTTGTCTGTCGTTTGCAGTTTTTGAGGTCGAAGTTTTCAATAGTCGGCAAGCATTGTAGAGTTCCATTTTCTTTCTCTACTCACATGATCCTTAGGTTCGTGCCATATAATTGGTTGAGCAAAAAGCTTCGCTGGAGACTTTCCACTGTACCAGCTTGTTAATTTGTTTAGGGCCAGTTTTACAACAGATATGTGGCACCCACAATTTATCCTGGTTACGAATATCCAAGTTAAAATATGCACGATAAAACTCAATCAAAGGTGTTATCGTTTTTTTTACTTTTTGGCGTAGATATATGTACATATATCTGCGTGCATATTTTAACTTGGACATTCGTAACCAGGATAAATTGTGGGTGCGACATATCTGTTGTCTTACTTGCCCAAAAAAAATTAACAAGTTGGTACAGTGGAAAGTCTCCAGCGAAGCTTTTTACTCAACCAGTCATATGACGCGTACCTAAGGAGCATGTGATGGACTGGAGAAGGAAAATGGAACTCTACAATGCTTTCCAACTACTGCTGGTTTTTAATCCGGGAAACTTCGACCTCAAATTATAAACGACAGACAAAAAAAAATTAAGAAAAGTTCGTTTTTTAGTTCCAGATAATTTTTTTCTTTAAAAATAGCATTAAATGTTTAAAAAATACTTTTCTCACATAATTGTGACGTGACTGAAATGTTTTATTTACATACGTTTCTACAATATAGGAGGCATAAGGAATACGAATCACATAAATTCGTTCGCTAGGAAAAAAAAGTATTTTTTTGTTGCCTAGTGTAATTATTTCAAAATCACTGGCGAAAATTTAATACCTATCCGAATATGGTTTAAGATAACAATCCCTTTATATATGTATTTAGTATTATCCTAACATACATACATAAATCTGTACATTCTGTATGTATGTACAATGTAAATATTTTGTCTATCTGTCTGTTTGTTTATTCCGAGTAAACTTGCAAACTGCTGAACTAATTTTGGTTGGTGGGACTTTCACTGCTAGAAAATCTAAGGGTGAGAATAGACGGGTCGGGTATTACAAATAGCGAAGTCAACGGTCGTGATTCACGACTCGTATGTTCTCGTCTTAGACCTATTATTACGCTATTCCAGTAGCTGAGCAGTAACGTTTAAAAGCTAGCCGAATATTTTTTAAATAATTTGTATCCCCTAAATAAACAGACAATGAATGAAATTAAATGTCATTGCTGGATCGGTGGAGCAAGTACCTCTAAGTCAGTGTTTACCAAAGTGTGGTACGCGTACCCCTAGAGATACGCAAAGGGGTTTCAAGGGGTACGCAACGTACTTTTAAAACATTTTTTTTCGTTATACGTTTTTGTTTTTTTCCATGAAAAACATTTTTTAATTTGCAATATACATATAATATATTTTTCTTAAAATTTAAGCCCCTATCGCCTCTTTCTTTAAGGTACGCCGCTAACACTTAACTCTCAAACGTATCAAAGGGGGTACATGGTGATTCTAAATATAGTAAACATAAAAAAACGCTAAAATAAGAATACAAATTCAGGTAGTGCTTCCCCAAGTGTGCACCACGGCACTCTGAGAAACCGCGGTGTCTTTATAGGCACGCGCGGATCGGTAGGCTCATTCATCCCATTAATTTAATGTTCATGAATAAATAATAAATGAATAAATTTGTTCAATAATGCAGTTGTTAATTACAAGTTAGTTATGCTTTAACTTAGGGAAGGACGCGAGTCGAAAAACTTTGGGAACCACTGGATTAAGGGTTAAATCTTTAATATATATAAAGCTCAATCTCTCTTTGTCTGTCTGTCTGTGTGTCCGTTAGTGCGCTTATAACTCGAGAACCACTTATCCGATTAACGTTTTTTGTTGTTTTTTTTAATTTATAGATACGTTCTCTGGCCAGGTTATATGTAGGATATATTTTGTTACGTTAGAATGTCAGATAACATAAGGAATAAGCAGTGACGATTAGGGTTTGCAATCCCGCAGTCTTTTTTTTCCCGCGGGATTTTTGCGGGAAATTTTCAAATCCCGCGGGATCCCGCGGGATCCCGCAGTTTTTCCAAAAATTTTGTTATTCATATTTAAAGTTACTATTATTTAGTTAACATGACAATTAACTAATGAAAAATATTTTCATAGTGGTAACATATGATACGTAAACGTAACTCGTATTGTATAGACCGATGTAAAATCCATAAAATACACCTGTAAATAGGAGGTTGTCTAATATGTTAGGTACAAGGACAAGATGCTACTAACTACTTTTGTCTTTTTGTTCGATTATTCATTTCAATTTTTTTTAACTTCTTGATTGCGTATAAATTAGCCCTTGTTTTATACGTAGGTCACCTTTTACGTTGCACCGCGCCGCGCCGGTATATACTAGGGTGTTTTTTTAATTTTTTTTATTTTTATTTCTTCGATCCCGCAGGCCTATGTTTTTTTAAGATTTGGATCAAAAGTTCAGACTCATAGATCAAACCTGTGAATGGCGCAAACCGAGTCTTTTTCCCATTTGATTAACATGGGAAAAATTACTTTTTTACTTACGCGTGAATATCTCGTTGAAAACAATTTTTTTTTGAAAATTTCTCAGGGGAATATTTTGTAGGGAATTAAGTGTTCAATTCATAAATCCAATTACTTTTTATGATAATGCTTAAACGAACATATCTTTAAAAATATTCGATCTATGATTTGAGCACTTGGGATCTTTTTTGTAAGAAATTTAATTCTCTATGATATGCTGCTGTAATAAATTAAAATAAATAAATTTTTCAACGAGATATTCACGCATAAGTAAAAAAGTAATTTTTCCCATGTTAATCGGTTTGCGCCGTCCACAGGTTTGATCTATGAGTCTGAAATTTTGGGACAATTAACTTTTGATCCAAAGCTAAAACATAGGCTAGCGGGATCGAAAAAATAAAAAAATAAATAAATTTAAAAAAACACTCTAGTAGGTATATACGGTATGTCACGTAAAACTAAACCACTAAATATCATTATTTACGGTTGTATTTTAGGGATAATACTGTTAAAAAAATATCGTGTAGATCGAATTTTGTGTATTAAATTTTTATGGTTAACTTTCATTTAATCTGCTATTCTTCTTCTAAATTTTTGTATTTTGTATTTTGTATTTTTTATGTTTTTTTTGTAATCTGGGGGCTGTTCGAGCTTCTTTCGTCGCCTGAGTCGCACTCAGTGTAACCACTTAACTAATCGTGAACAAGAGATATAATATACTTCACTAGTTTCATATTCAGTCATCTCAACCTTAATATATTTTTTCAAAATTGTTACCTTTTTTATTCATATTTACGCTTTAAAAGTATTCAAAACGCACGCGACCTACAAATTTAATGTTCAAAAAATTCCGCGCGGATCCCGCATTTTCAGTGCGGGATCCGCAGATCTCCAAAACGTGCGGGATCCCGCGGGAATGCGGGATCCCGCATTGCGGGATTGCAAACCCTAGTGACGATATTAGTAAATCAAATCGAGAAAAATTTTGCCGCCAGTGCACTTTTTTGCAATACGCAATGCCGTTAAATATTGAACAATATATTATATAATGTAGTAAATAATAGGCATGATGCCTAATTTTTAAAAACTATTTTATGATGATCTTACGTGTCTCCTATTTCCAAAAAAATACTTATTTCTGCATAAAATAAAAGTTTAATTACAAAACTTGACCATTTTAAAACTAAAAACGCTTGCAGGTGTCATGACGAATTTTTCACGTCACGCCTATGTAAAGACTCCTTGTCAACAATAATAAATCCTTGTCCCATTGCTAACGTTTCTCGGTGTTAGTTTTGGTAACATAAAACTGAGCAAATTGATAATTTAAAACCACAAAATAATTTATAAACAGTGCAGATATTAATGAAATAAAAATGTTTACTTAGCCGTGACGTCATCCACTCTGACTGGTGTTTTATCTAAAATGGCGGATTGCTTGTGACCAGGCTAACCAAAGAACTTTTATGTTCACTTCATGTTGAGAGTTTCTATCTCTTTATGGATACTTCTGTCTCACTTCCTTACACGCTTAAAAATGACTTTCTTTAAATTTCTGGTACAATCCACCAGAAATTCCATAAATCAACCAATCAAAGCTCGTTGTTCACTGTTTTTGGTCAATCGTGAACGTGACCAATAATTACGTAGTCCACGCGAGCGAAGCCGTGGGCACAGGTAGTTTTTGATAAATGATAGTTTACAGTTTACTAATTCTTAGTTAAGAAAAAAATGGCAAACCTTCTAGTTGGTGGGAAGTTCTTCCCAGACAACCTTTTTTGGGGACATTAAAATACTACAGCTTAATGGCTAACTTTTTTATAGCGTATTTTTTACATCTCTAAAACAACATGCAAGTAACCAGACCGATCAGGATGGTAAATATTAGAGTTGGACATTTTAGTTCATGACAGAGAGCGCTCCCTATAATTGGTCTTTAATGAACTAGTTCGTTCTTCTAGTTCTTTTAGTTCATAGAATTTTTTTCCGGACTATACGATAACAATTTTTTTTAATCGAACCCTCGATATATATGAAGATTTTGAAATATTTTCAATGATACATTATTTATTTGTATTGTAATTTAAGCAATATATTTCAATTTCACCAAAATCTATGATATTCCTTTTTGTTGATTGTCATAAAATAATATAAAAATCACGTGCTTTTGACAGACATATATTGCATTCTTTTGAACAAAAAAATTCAATATAATATATCTTTAGTAAAATAAATTCGAAATTGGTAATAAAGTATTGAAAACGTAAATTATTAAACATAAAAATCATACAATCTCATTTTTAGAACAGTGTATTTGAAGTGTATCGGGAACTATTGAACTAAAAGAGCGGAGCGCATACGAACTAGTTCCTCTAGTTCTCGTGTGGGAGCGCTCTTTTGAACTATAATAGTTCGTTCGTAAACTACACAAGTCTAGTAAATATGTTTCAAACCATGAAAAAGGGGTTACAAGTGAGTGCAAAAGAGAGAGAGAGAGCATTATGCACTCGCATGCGTGTGAGAGAGAATGTTTATTCAAGCTCTAATGCGTTTTCTAAATACATAGTAAACGCGGGTTCGGTTTTGGTCGTAGACCTCTGGAACCTTTAACATCATAATACATTGGCAGTTGAAATAACATTTTACTAATATCAATAATATTTACTTGAAACTAAAATGAATAACAGTTGTAGAACATAATATTTTATTTGTTTGATTTTCTTTAAATTACAAAACTTGTGAAATAAATGTATTTCAAAATTAGTTATTCAAAGATTTATTTATCATGCTTTAGAGATTACAAAATTCTACATAATTGCAGTCGTAAAGGCCGTAATATCCTTGGGGATAGTTTAATAATTAAAAAAAAGGAACGTGAAACAAATGGTGCGCGCTATTGAAGAAAACACGAACACATAACTCCTCTAAATTAAGATGTAACATTTTGTAGTGAAAGGAAAGATAACATTGGAAAACCAGCGGTGTTAAAATGTTGAAAGAACAAAATTTAATTTACTTACCTTTTTTAGAGTTCCGAAGAAACTTTCTCGTCCGTCCGTCCGTCCTTCCGTCCTTTTCACTCAAAGCTAAATGCTCGTAAACTATATAATCTAGAGACTTGAAATTTTTAATGAACATGTAAAATGACGCCCTTTAGTAAAAGATGTACAAATATATTGAAAAAATAATTTTTCGGGGGGGGGGGGGGGGGCACTAAGGAGCTAAAGCTAGATAAAAATAATTTTTTTTTTATACCAAGGCATGTGGCACCTCTAGCTTTGTAACTACAGGTTCAAAAAATCTGAAAAAATTTGGTAACGAAGCTTTGATGGGACTACCAATGACATATATAATAAAGTCAACAATATAATTTTAAATTTTGGAATTATAGGGAGGGGCGTCATAGAATTTTTTATTTTGGTATCTAGGCAAGTGGGGTGTCGAAATGTAGATCTCAATTAGTAGAACTTGACAGTTTTTTATATTTTTTTCGAACTCAAAAATAGCATGCATAGCAATGCATGGCTTCAAACATTCCACGTATTACGTATCTACTTCGAAACCCTTATGGCATACACTCGTGTATGTCTTACCCGAATTATTTAATAAATAAATTGACATTAAAAAAATCAATCTGTTTTCTGATGAATCTAGTATGAAAAAGGTGAAGTTAACCATTTTTGCTTTTGAATTATTTCATTCGTATAAAATTTCATCAGCAGTTTATTAAAAACCCCGATCGAAAATTCTATTAAACTCGAAACAATACAGAGTAATTAAACAAAACGTGCAAATTCTATATTCGTGATTCAATGGAATAGTCATACAAACATTAATACACATCAGAGACGTATTCAGAATTTTATTATAGAAAAACAATTTTAAAGTTAACACCGTTATGAATTTACTAAGGTAGTGGCACCAGTCTTGGCAAGGAACCCAGTAATTGCAAATTTTAAATTAAATGTACTGAATTAAAAATATGTGTTGATATTTGATTACTACCATTTCTGAATATTAATCAATATACATTTAACTGTATTACAGCGTGATTTGATGACAATCGACCAATAGGCGTCAAAATGGTGGACATTTAAACTAATTATTAGTATAATTTATTAATTAATTATTATATTATCATATCAACTGCTTTACATTGTTTCAAATTTGATGATTCTTTCTTTTATATCTTTTGTGTTGTAATACTTATCATTTTGTACACATTAGCAAGTGTCCATCACTGCGTGCTCATTACTGGTTTTACTTTATCCATTACTGGAGAAAAAACATAAACAAATTAAAAGGCTATAATTTAAAAAACAAACTATATTTGGGGTAATTAAATTGGTTAAATAAAGAGTTACTTGTTTTATTAGTAACATGCGTTCATGAGAATTGTAAAAAACAAGCCCGTTAATCAAAAAAAACCCCCGAAAACTTGCTATTATAGCGGCCATAACTGGTGCCTTTACATTATAAGAAATAAATTTATTTAAGAGAGGAAGCCACTGTGACGGGTCAAAAAATTCTCAATTTTTTTCAAAGGACATTTTATTAAGTATATATTCAACTTAATCAATACCAATTTTTATTGAAAAATATTAAAAATAAAGTTATGAGTCTCGAAAAAAATATTTTTCTCTATTGTCTCATCAAAATTTCGTGATGCGTTATCGGAAAAATTTTTAAAAATAAAAATATTTTTTTACAAAATGGTGACGGTTTGAATTTTTATTTTTATTTTTAAGACCTTTTTTTGATCAAGCGCTCTTAAAAAATAATAACCATCAAAATTTCTAAAATCGGCTACGCACAGATTGTAAGCATCTATAAAGGCCTCTATACACCACCATCAGCAGGACCGATTTGTCGGGAGGTAGAGTGTGGGGTGGGTACTCCAGATTGGGTCGGAATTATCGGCTCGATGTGCCTATACACGACCCAATTTTCAGTACCTCCACTCTACCTCCCTACAAATCGGCCCTGCAGATTGGGTGGTGTATAGAGGCCTTTAGCCACTGCGATTACGAAAATTAAAAAAAAAACAGTTCTTTGAGTAATCGCTGGGACAAGGTCGAAAAAATCATTTCGAGAAAAATGTGCTTATTGCGTTATTATATGCGTTATTTGATTTCACTAAATTGACTGTAACTCAGACAATTTTAAGTTAATTTTTTTACATATTTTTTAATATTTATACTTTAAAAAATGCACAAAATTTCCGTCACAGTGGTTTTCCCCTTTAAAGTATACTTATGCATTATATTTTAAGAAAATAGAGAAATAATATTTCACTAAAACGTATAAAAATAGTCTTTAAGCCCCGAGGTTAAAAAAGAAATTAGGTTTTTAATTCAAAATTGTATATGTGGTATGTAAATTATTAAAAAGGGACTACGTTACTGATACAGTGATAGATATATGTATGCACGTACATAGATTAGGCATGTATGCCTACATATGAATGTAAAAAATCCAAGAATAGGACTTTATTAAATCACTTATTGAAATTGTTCATTCGACTGGATACAAAAGTAATGAATACATCAGAAATAACGAGTTCTCTCTGTAATTCCTTCTCTCTCTCTCTGTTTTAGACAGGTAAATATTTGTGTTTGTTTACTACATGATAAAATTGTATTATGTTTTGTTAAAGTCTCTTTATACGTATGAGATAATTCTGAATTTATATGTATTTTATTTACATATCAAAATTGTTGTTTCATATTTTTTTTATTATTCACTAGTTTTATTAATTAAAAATTGTTTTATGTGAACATTATTAATTATCTGTATGCATATTGTATATATACATATAATCAGGATTCGATTTTTTTATTTTTTTTTATGTGAAGTGGATCTTGGCTTCTGGGTGTAAGCCGCATCGGTTTGGTCGTGTTATCGGTCAACGTTTCGTCACACATTGCAGTGGACATCTTCAGGGCTCTTCTAAAAGTGCACTTTTGTTGCCGATAACAGAACCAAACCGACGCGGCTTACACCCAGAAGCCAAGATCCATATCAAGATCACTGCGGAAGCCTCAAGACTTTTTTTATGTGAAATAAAATTTTTTGTTCCAATAATATTATATTTTTGACACGTGTTTCGATTTCGCAAGGATTCCTCATCAGGAGCCTAAGAGTTCTAAATTGATACAGTCTTGGTCAAAACCTATATTTACATATACTGAAAGTGGTTATCTCGCTTCAATGATTCAGACCAATCAACTACAAGGTCTAGAAAGACTGAAGCTGCGAGATAGGTCCGGTACCACTATTAAAAAACCTAGTCTTATCTCACAAGATTTCTAAACTTTCTGTTGCACCTAATTGATTATTATTACTGCAAATGTTAAGTACTACGACACAAAAGTTATAAAAATCGTATTTGAAAGAATGTAAAGCAGTATAATACATAAAATAATTAATAAATAGATTTTACTAATAATTAGTTTAAATGTCCACCATTTTGACACACATAAGCTGTTTTACAGTTAAGTGTCTATATACACTGCCATGCAAAAGTCTTTGGACACTTAATTTTTTACGAATTAGAAGTACAAAACTGCAAAAATGGTTGATAAAAAATCCTTTATATTGATAAGAGTATTTAATTACGACTTTTGTAATAATCCTAGTATATCCAAAATACAACATTTACAATTTTTCATGTTAAAGGTAATTTTCGAATTACATATATACCTGAAAGGACCGGTTTGCTCAAATTGAAAGTATTGACTGACGCACAGCGTCAAGCTAACGAGAAATTGTTTTTTTTTTTAACTTTTTTGCGCTAATAGGGATTTTTATTGACTGAAATCAGTATATTTTAGTGAATATAAGCATTTTATTTTCAAAATTATAAATTAACAAGATTACTTTCTCAAAAGTGAGGTAACGTTTGTTTTAGAACGCAAAATGCCTTCACACACTAGTGTAGATTGAGAAAAAAGAGCTCTGTAATTTGTTCATATCACTCTGATGGGCTTTCTCTACGTAAAATCTCATCGAAACTGAAGATTCCGAAGTCAAAATCATAGGTGTATAAAGGCTTTTGCACGGCAGTGTATTATGATTGAGTAATGACAGTAATTAAATATCATTTTTTTTTCTAATTTAGTACATTTAATTAAAGTTCAACACTGGGGTATGATCAAAAACTGGTGCTAGAACTTTAAAGCAGGAATTAAACATAAGCCCAGATATAATACAAACATAACGTGGTTAAAACAAAAACAAAAAATACACAAAGATATAAAAAGAACGATAAATAAACAATTTAATTAATTAAGTTTCCCCATCATTCATATGGGTACTATAAAATGATATTTTAATTTTAATTATCTTTCATGTACTCATTTGATGTATATGTTTTAGTTATTTGGAGATATTTATCCTCATCCCTTTTAAGAATATTATACACGTAATTTAATATTATTTAGACAACACAGTCACACAAACAAAAATTCATGTGCCAGAGACTAGACCAACGCATTTTTATATTTTTGGGGTTGCTGAAATCGAATCTGACCTCAGAATTGCTCCATCAGGTCACAATTTTTTCTACCCTTAATTTAGATGTTTTGAAATGTTACTCTCTTCCAAAAAAGGCTTAAAATAAATATTCTCCACTTTTTTTCAATCCAAAAACTACCCTCTTCATTTCTCTCTTTCTTGAAGTACTAAAAATAGTTTTCTTGCATGCGTATGTTGTGAGACGTTTACTGAATATCTAGAGAATTGTGAACATCTCTCAAACCCCTTATTGAAAACCACCCCTCTGGAGGAATGAATATTTGAAAAATCCGTATCTTCGTTATTTTGGAGATTGTTAAATACATTTTCTCATGTATATGTTTCATGCTGTCTATTGTATGATTACAGAAATCTTTAACCTTATAGACCCCAAAAACCACCCCCTTAGAGTAAGGGGTTGAACACAATATTATTTATCCTCTTAACAGTTTTGTCGTAGGGGTCCAATGTATATAATAATATGTTGTGAGTTGTCTACTGAGTATTTAGACAATTTCCCAAACCCTCATTAAAATCTGTATCTCCGTTATTTTAAACATTGTGAAATACATTTTTGCTTGTGTATTTTTCTTGCCGTCTACTGTGTCATCACATAACTGTTCAAACTTTTTAATCCCCAAAAACCACCCCCGAAAGGCAAGGGTTGAATATTCCCATGTACACTCGGGGTAAAAAGCTGACAATCGTAAGGTTTTTTGATTTTTAAGTTTTTTTTCAAAGGAAGTCACTCTTTCAAAACATCTGACTTTAAGGAATTTTCACATTCTTTTTTAATTATAGAAAAAAATGTGACCTGATGGAGCAATTCTTAGGTCAGATTCGGTTTCAGAGACCCCGGAAATATGAAAATGCGTCGGTCTAGTCTCTGGCACATGATTTTTTTTAGGGGCGAGATTTAATTTTTTCGCCCCCTCTCCCCCCCAAAAAATGTTTAAAAATCACCGAAAATGTCAATTAAAATTGATAAATTCACAAATAAGTTGAATAGTTAATATCTCAGCTTGGTGCGATCCTACAGATTCCAACTTTTTTTTTAAATATAGCTTCTATCATTAAGACAATCAAATGCTCTAAAACTGTCGAAACTCCCTTCCCCACTTATTAACAAATTAAAATTGATAAATTAACAAATAAGTTAATAGTTAATATTTCAGTATATTATGTTATCTCATACATTTTTTTTCACATGAATATTGTTGAGATAACGACATCGTTCTTACATTTTGATCTTTAATAATAGCCTGACGATGATTCTGTGAATCGAAAGCTTGCGCGAATACTTTTTATTCTAATAAATTTGACGTTTAAACAATTAATTTGTTTTTATTTTATATATTAACGTCACTATATTATATTTATCATATGAAATATGTATAGTATACATATAGTATAAGTATTCTTCTGCCGATTTTTTTTCTAAATCCGGATTTTGATGGAATTATCCATTTTGACCTTCGCCATGATGTCTGTGTGTTTGTCAAATAAAAAAAAAATTAACTATATTTCAAATAGTTCATTACAGAGAAGAAATATCTGCCATGAGTGTCACGGGACTTTATTATACGTCAGTATTACATATAAGAAAGTCCCGTGGTTCCCATGGCAGATATTTTTTTACATAAGTAATTTTTTTCTCTTTTTTTCTTCTGTTAAGTGTTAATTATTGATAATAATATTACCTCGTGGTCTAGCTAGAAAGGTTAGTTTCAAAATTAATAATCGATTACCACGAAAGCCTCTAATATAATTCCAAAGGAGCTCTCAATTCAAACGCTGTATACTTTCGCGTCGAGTACACTGTTATATACTCAATCTGTTGTGTCCAGTGAATAGGAGGTTGGGTGAACGTGACCGAAATCACAAAATAATAATCTCGGCGACAACGATGTAGTTAAAGAAAACTTTGTTGTTGTGTAACTGCTGAATCGGAATATGTCGTTATCTTCTCATGTGAAACGGAAACGGAACTGGCGGTGTTGTTTCATGAGTCAGCGATTGTCTGTAAATATAAATACGTTTATATGTACTGGATCAGATTATATATATTAATATACTAGCTGGGCCCGCGCGGCTTCGCTCGCGTGGACTACGGAATTATTTTTTAGGATTTAAAAAAAATATGAATAATGTCATTTTGGTGTTTTAAATGTCATTTTGACGTTTTAAATGTCATTTTGACATTTGCATAAATTTAGATTTAGATTGAAATTGTCAAAAAATTAAAAATATATGAATAATATTCAGGTGCATTTTAAGAAAAATTTCGAACTAATATTTTTTAGTAAAATTGTATAAAAATTAAATGGTTAACCAATTCCAGGCAATTTATTTAAACACTATCGCTTTTTATTTAAATTGTTGAATAATTAACTATCTTTGGTGAATTTATCACGAGGAAGCACTGTGCATTTACTTGGTAGATGTTTTTTATAAACCGACCAGACAAAATTTTCACTTTTAAATATTGATTTATATAACCTAACAATATTTTTAGTAAATTAAATTGAACAATACCCTATTATAATTTGTTATCAGACTATTATTAATATTAACAAAATATATTTATTAATATAATTTATGCATACAATAATTCCTATTATTGGTAAATACACAATAAATGAAATATATATTGAATCATTTTGATTTGTGAACATATATGTACATCATATGAATATATGTATTTATAATAAAAAATAGATTAAAATGTGTATATAACTCATATATTTAACCTAACAATTTAGAGGTCATTAAAACAAATGGGGGGAAATCAAAATACATATATACGTAATACTCTGATACTACGCCAAATAATAAGGGTAAATTTTCCAGGAACGTTTCTTAATTTATGTTTACTGATTTAAAATTTAATCGTGTACTGCAGGTATACGCAATTCAAGGGTTGATCTTTAATAAATAAAATGTCGTACATGGTATTTAAATATGTAAAAGGTAAACAACATTTTTTCGTTAGAATTATTGGATGTACAACACTGGAAATGTTATTTATATGAATAGATATCGTGGAATATTGCAATTTTTTCTTTGAATAATTCTTTGAAATATTTTTCAAATATTTAAATTCTGAAAATAGTATTAAACTCAACTTTTTCAAACGCGGGTTGATGTTTCTATATTCACAGGTTCTGAAAATATTAAAACTACAAATAGGCATATATTGAAATTGATACGCCTCTGCTTAAAAATATTTAGTATTTCAAAATCGGATGCATTTTTGTACATTGTACTATCATAAAAAAATTCCTAAGGAACACTTGACCTACGCAGATGTATACACTTGTTGTGTAAAAGGGTACGGGTAATGCACAAACACAGCCCCTTTTTGTCATAAGGATAATTTCTCTTTCCTGGAACCAGTACGTACACCGATCGTGACGTCACCAGCCGTACCGACTCTGCACCCCGCGCGCTCTTGTGAAGCCATGAAATATTAGTATAAATACTGGACGTATTTTGAAAACAAATCAGAACTCCTTCGGGGGGACTCAACTGATGATATAGGAGAACTCCTTCGGGAGGACTCACTGACGATATAGGAGAACTTCTTCGGGAGGACTCAACTGACCAGCTCAGCCTTTTTGTTGAATCCTACTGACTGGCTCAGATATTCTTGTTTTGACAAAGTAATTGTTGATATTTCTCGACTAAGTCATAACATATTTCTCGACGTCATCCCTGAGGCCACCGCAGCGTTCGTTGCGAGTCTTGGGACGACCTAGAGTTTGACGAAACCATATAATTCTCGACACCGTCCCTGAGGCCGCCGCAGCGCTCGTTGCGAGTCTTGGGACGGCATAGAGTATTAGCTACGTCAAGTTGATATCCATAAAACTTTCCTAGTGGGTTTCCGACACTAGGCTACGCCGACGGAAGTCACCACCAGGTCAGCTCCTGCCGTCTTCTACGACGCCGACGCCCGCACCGACGCCCTCGGACGCTATCTCCAAGTCCGCCCTCGGACATCGCCTCCAGGCGCGCTCACGGACGCTCAACACGTCGACGCCCTCGCCGTCGCTCACGACGCCCAGGCTTTCGTGGTCACCTTCAGCGTGACCCCTCTACACGACGCCCAGCCGTCGCCATCTCAACCGCGTCTTGGACGCTGACGCCGTCCAACACGTCAATCTACACCCCCCCCCCCCCCCCAAACTCAAGATGCAGACTACCCCTTAACTACAAGATATTAATAAACGATATCCATTTGTATAAATTGTATTATACATTAATATTATTGTTTTAAAATAAAATAAACAACAATAAAACACATCTCTCTGTCTCTCTCTCACTCACAACACACACACACATACCCGAATCGTATCAAAATTATATATTTAAAGCTGATGTAAATAATCAACTGCACTATGATGGCATTAAAAAAAAAATAATAATAATAAATCTTGGTTTGACGGTCTTAAGCAGAAATTCCTTTGTTGTTCATTTAACCGCTTAAAAAAGAAACCAAGTTTCAAAGTATAACATATAAAAAGAGAACTTATACATATACATTATAATGATGATGTGTGAGTGTGTCCATTGCTGAATAAAGATGAGTAGAGTAGACTTGTCTCAACAAAATTTTTTTTTATAAATGTTTATGCGATTTTACAATTTGTTCGTTGAAACAGAATTCAAGAAAATAGATTTCACGGTAAACATGGAATAAGAGGACAAATCTCCTATGTTTACCTTGAAAATTGGTTTCTTTTAACATACAAACTCTATTATTCCGAAAACAATTTTTAAAGTAAAAAACTTCATTTATCGCGTAAACGTTAAGACCTGGTTTTATATTTCGACTCGGGATAATTAAACTTACAATTAGTGAATGACTTACCAACGCCCATGAAGTGAACACCCAGTAAGTAGGAATTTTCCAAAGTTCAACTTTAATAAATAATTGTTTCAGAGTAACAGCTCATCTGCTATTATATTTTCATTATTCAAATTGGTATTCCGTCAAAACAACATTGAAGTCGAGGATTAAAAACTTAAAAGTAAAGTCCTCAACAGATGGCTCTGTGAAATATAAATTATAAAATACAACATGGGTGAAACCGCGGTGGGTCGCTAGTATATTGAAGTTCATAACCCAAGATGTTAATACATATACAAAAAATCTTCCAAGTAAATGTACAGTGCTTCTTCGTGCTAAATTCACCAAAGGTAATTAATTATAGAACAATTTAAATAAAAACCGAAAAGTGTTCAGATAAATTGTCTGGCATTGGTTAACCATTTAATTTGTATACAATTTTACTAAAAAATATTAGTTTAGCGCTCAAATAATTATTGCACTGGCCATTTATTTAATCTACTGCTCGGGTAGGTTTTTAACTGCCGCTGTAAGATTAAATAACTTACCAAAATCTTGTATATTACTTGCTACATTTTACTGCCACAATTGATTTAATTACCGCACAAAAAGTTTAATACTACCTAATTGAATTTTTACCTGCCCAATGTAATCGCCCCAATATTTAAAAAAACTGCTCAAATAATAACTTCCCAAAATTAACACATCGTAACTGAAAAACAAATTAGAGTACAAAAACAAGTGAGTACCTACTAACTTTTAAATTTTTAAAAATATTTTAGCCTGTAGGGTTGAATTTCAAAATCATACCACCCATTTCCCCCAACTTACCCTACCTTTTTTATTTGTTAAAAACTACAAATTTTTCCATTCGCATTTAGTATTTTGTAAATTATTTTTAATTTGAACTACATAAATTTTATGCATAGCAGAGTTTATCGTATTTATTGAAACTACATCATTAAAATGTAATTATATCAATAATAGTCTTTACACTTCCCCTCCCCCCCTCACGACCCCCGCCACTTGCCACCGCGACTGTACAGATCAACCCGGTAATGTGTGCACGGACCAATAAATCAACGCGAATACAGACCGCAGTGTTCAAGAGCGTAGAAGTTTTTGTTATTAATTGAGGTATGTTGTATGAAGATAATATGTTTAAATATCTATATGTATGATTTAAAAAATCAAATAGTCGTATCTATTTATGTTTAAAATAAATTTTTTTATTACTAAAAATGAGTGTTAGTTTTTGTAACCCGACGTTTCGAAGAAATTTCAGTATCCATCTAGTCATGTTTTCATCGATTGTATTTTTAACCGACTTCAAAAAAGGAGGGTGTTCTTAATTCGACAACATACAGGGTGTCAAAAATGTTCTGGGACGGTCGAATATTTCGAATGCCTATATACAGCATCGAGAAACAAAAAAAGACGTGTTCAATATTTTTGAAAAAGCTATTCAATTACACCTAACTCGATCCATAAGGAGTAACTTCGATATCTTAAATAGAAACTCCCATTTTTTATTGCAGATTCGGATTGTGCGTCAAAAAATACGTAACTTTTGTCTGAAACATTTTCTTGTATTCGGGGCAGATGGTGCTGTAATTGCTGTCCGAAAAGAAAAATTTTGTAATAGAAATTATCAATTAAATATTAATAAAGACGAGGCTTTGAGTAGAAAAGCATTATTGTCAATTGACTGCAACTTGAAAAGTCTTTGAGGCAGAGAAGAGTTATTTCCAATATTTTTTTTATTACTGTAGTATTATTTATCATAACTAATTTTCCGGTCACGATTTATTTACTATCTCAATCTTATTGAAAGATCCTGGCGTATGTTAAACTTTCGGAGTGGGAAAGGGTATCTTTATTAACAATTATGCTTTTCTACTCAAAGCCTCGCCTTTATTATTATTTAATTGATAATTTATCTTACAAAATTTTTCTTTTCGGACAGTCACTACAGCACCATCTGCTCCAAATAAAAAAAAAATCAGACAAAAGTTACGTATTTTTTGACGCAAAATACGAATCTGCAATAAAAAATGGTGGTTTCCATTTAAGATATCAAAGTTGCCCTTACCTTCACCCCCTGTGGGTGAGGTTGGGTGGTCGAATTTGGTGTATAAGTTGAATAGTTTTTTCAAAAATATTGAACACGTATTTTTTTTGTTTTTCAATGCTGTATATACATATATTTATACCATTCGAAATATTCGACCGTCCCGAAACATTTTTGAAACCCTGTATATATTTTATCTATGTATGTTCGAGCATAACTCCATATGCACCGATTTAGACGATTTTAGATACGCATTTGCCATTCAAAAGGGAAAATTAAAAAACTTAAAAAAACCTAAAAATACTGAAATGTATATAATAATTAAATTTAACAGTTTTGAAGTTGGTCCCATGCCACTAAAAAACTTTTTAAGAAAGTAAAAAGAAAATCGACTTCAAAAACTATTAAATTTAATTATTATATAATGTTTTTAGGGTTTTTTTGAAGTCCTTTTTTATTAAGTGCAATGTATAAACAATACAAACTACTTATAGGTATATCGTAAAGTATATTGAAGTAGATTCACCTTCTTCTTTTCTAAAATGACTGAAGATACTTTTGTATAATACTTATAGTTCACTTATGTTAAATTGTCATATGTTTTAATCATATCTCTCCACGTCTGTTTGTGTATGTATATAATATATGTATATGAGTAATTATAAAATTATAATAGTATATGATTATTTTGTTTACTACATATGTACAATGTGCATATTCAACACATTCTTAGGATAATTTGAATGCACACACTTTTCATTTTTTTAATAATGTTTTTTTTTGCTCATGTCACTCATGTAAAGAATAACAAAAAAAATATATTAGAAAATATGTAATACAATGTATTGTACATCAACCTTCCTGTAATATAATTTATATTACTAAATACAGTATTTTTCTATATATCTACTTATAGTTCAAGTTGACATAAAAATTACGAATATACTCGGTCAGTTTCGTTAAAATAAAATTTAATTCTTGTATTTTATTTTTATTTTTTAAATGTGGTAGTACTTTTACATTCCAGTATCCACGTCCCTGATGATTGCAATGAAAATTCTGTTCCGCTGCGCGAACGAATACACAATTTTGTATTCCCAGTGCAATGAAGTACCCAATACACACACATACTTAATACATATACATATATATATATATATATATGAATATAAAACTGTAATTAAAATAAAACAATCGATAAATAAGTGAACAGATTAAATACATAAGTATTATTTATTTATTTTTTCTATAAAGTATGGCATTCCAAAAAAAAAATGACCTTTATTTTTTTATTTAATACAATTAATTAAGTAATAAACTTTTCTTTCGTAGACATTTTTTCATTATAAAGTTAATATTTGAAGCTGTATATTATGTAATTCAGAAGTGATTCTTTTATTCATCATTTCTAACAACTAATATCATTCAAAACTTAAAGCACCATCTTTGAAAATTTATATGGCATTAAAAGTTTTCTGAAACATTTGTAAACTACATAATTTATGTGATTCTGTGCGACATAACCTCAATGTTTAATGATTATTTGAAATCTCAGCTGGAGTTCTTTATCAATTCATAACCCTCTCAAGTAAATGGAATTGAAAATTGTATCAAAGGTTCTGATTGAAATACTCCGGAATATTACTTCGTCATGGCATAAAATGGGAATGTCAAAAATAAATACATAAATGTATGTCAATTATATACATAACCATACACAAATCAAAATCTATATAGATGAGTGTTTGTAAACCATATAGACTAAATTTTCCCACATTTTGTTCCAATATCGAAGATACGAGAAGCTTTGTGATCGTTTTAGATTGAGACAAAAAAAATGTTCTCCGATTTCAAAATTTTACATTGATCTTTCCGTTTCACGTCAAGACAAACACTTTTCGTTCTGTGTCTGTCTGTCAGTCCATGTGTCCGTCTGTCCCCTGAATTCTTGTCACACACATAACTTATGAACCACTAAACCAATATTGTTGAAATTTGGTCGCATGGTTGGGTCTGGCTTGACGACAGTCCAATTTCAAAATCGTGTGTAAGGGGGAGGGGTGACAACCCCAAAATATTAATTTTTTCAAGATATCTCAAGAACGATACATAGGATCTTTTTTGTAGAGCATTCAATTTTCTATAATATAGGTATACAACGTTTGTTATAAAATATTACCTTACAAGAATTTATCTCAATTTATTTTAAAACATCGTGTTTGTCAAAAAATTTAAAATATACGAAAAAATAATCAGGTGCGTCTTAAGAAAAATTTTGAACTAATATTTTTTTAGTAAAATTGTATAAAAATTAAATGGTATATAACTAATTCTAAGCAATTTATCTGAGCATCGGTTTTTATTTAAATTGTTCAATAATTAATTATCTTTGCTGGAAGGCTACGTGATTCTTAAACATTGTTTTTAATTAGTTGTATAATAACCGGTGTTACAGTCTAGCTAGCTAAATTTGAAAGCTTGCAAGCACTTTCTTTCAAATGGGGTACATCTATATATATTATAAAACGTCTGTCTATCTCTCCGTTAGCGCGCTTATCACTCGATTTACATCACTTATTCGATTTACGTGTTTTTTTTTTATTCATAGATATGTATATTCTCTGGTGAGGTTTTAGGGTGTATGTTGTTACTTAAGGTAACATAAGGAATAAGCAGTGACAATAATAGTAAATCAAATCGAAAAAATGTTTGCCGCCAGCGTGCTCTTTGACAATACGCTGCCTAAACCGTTAAATATTGAACAATATAATTTAATAAAAAACTGCGTGTAGAATAAAAAGATCCAAAATAATTCAAGTATATTTTTCAAAAATCCTAAACAATGATTTCGTAGTTCATGCGAGCGAAGCCTTGGCCACAGCTAGTATACCAGAGAGTTGCATTTTCTAATCTTGAGTAAAAACAGTAAAAACCAACTTACCGCGCATGCATCTATTTGTCAAAAACTCCAAGAGAAATCTTTGATACTACGTTTGAAATGGCTTACAAGCTAGCAAATATGGCTAGCTAGTCTGTAATACTGGATATAAGACATAATAATTGCTTTTATTATCATTTATTTATTATTATTCATTATTTTTTAAATATAAACTAAAAAATCTAAATATTTGAAAATTTCCTGGAAATAAATCTATCAATATACAATTTTGTATACTTATATATTTCCAGGAAATTTTCAAATATTTAGATTTTTTAGTTTATATTTAAAAAATAATGAATAATAATAAAAGTATATTGTAGGTTTTAAAACTTAACGAATTAATTTCGCAATGTGATAGGTATGTATATGTGTATATATAATTGAGATAATTTTTTTTAAATCTCGAAGGAGAACATTTTGTATAAAGAAACTGTAACGAAATAGAAACAGTATTTTTTAAACAACGCATATAGACAGTATCACAGCATAATTTACCAGTTCCGGTCAAAATAACGGGTCACAATTTATCGTAAATATTGCCGGGTTAATTGAAAAACTTGAGGCGTAATAAAACAGAAGTTTACCAAGAACGAGGGTCGCCCGATTTACTAATCCAATACAGTAGAGTAGTAGAGGAACAAAATTACAAATTTTGTTTATACAAATTAAAAAAAAAACACTGTAAAATATGTAGAAATATTGGTGATAGATTTCTTATAATAAGATTATCAATATAACGAATCTTGCTACTAGCTCTTTAATTTAAGATCACTGGAAGTTTTATATTCTAAAATCATCCTAAAATTGTGGTACTTTTTCAGTATAATGGCACCTGCCATGCTCTAATGCAAACTAACGCGTATTGATAATTGGTAAATGCATCATGTCCCCCATTTCTCGTCCACATTTTTCTCACAGCCAAAGTTCAGGGCCACGAGTATACGCAGATTACCGTAATGGCTCTAATTTATCAACGAAATGTCGTTTGTAAAGGTAAGGGAGGTTACCCAATTGTCCACGTACTATATATCTTTTTGTCGATCATAAAAGCGTCAAAAATGAACTGAGAGCAAAATCAATGGAACCGATGGACAGCTTATTGATTTGAGCATCTGTATGACGTAGCGAAATGATATTTTTCGTAAATTTTATGGGAGTTAAATAAGATTTTTCGAAAAAGTCAAAATCACACATTTTCACCAAATTAACTAAAAAATGATGCCAAATCATTCTTCAAAACTTTATTTTTATCGATATTTTTTTAAAACGGTTGATCCTATGACAAATGGACTATGTATATTTTTGTGTATTTTGTGTCATATAATCTTCTACAAGAACCCAACTCGGGAAAAAATTAAAGAGCAAAAAAATACTTGATAAGAATCGGTGGGCCCATTTGCTTATATACCCCAGGCCAAAATAATTATTTTTTGATACTGGAAATCGATAACACTTATTAATAATAAACCGGTTATCAAATTTAATAACTATACCACTATGGGTTCACTAGATATTAAATAAACACTTATTTTTTACAAAATTTTTGGAAGGCTGTAGCTCCCACACAAAAAATTTCCGGACACATGTTCATACAAAGGTTTTTGCTTATAATCTTGTATATCTGAAAATAATAGTGAAAAAAAATTTTGAAAAATGGGAGTTAATGTGATGCCGAAATCACAAGAAAATCGCCAGCATGTTTTTTTTTAATAAGTTTTTTTTTGTAGTAAAGTTTTAAATCCATCTGTAGTTATTAATTTAGTTTGTTCTACTGTCATTGCTAGTAGTCAAATTTACATTAATTTTTCATTTTTGTGATAAAAATATCAATAAAATTAAATAGAAAAAATTCAAAAATAAACCTATTTTATGTTTTGTATCAATTTCTTCTAGATTTTTTAAACCGATTTTTTTCGGAATTTTATTTTCTTGAATTTTCATAACTTATCCCTAATTTTACAATATAAGCTATGTCTTTTTTGTGCGATTTTTTATGTGGTTTTCTGTGGAACGTATCTACCGCATAAAAAATACTTTACTGTATATTACTTTTTTTCACACATCTGTCGTATTCCAAGACGAAATAACACGTATATGTATTAATATAATTGGGCCACCACTGTGGTGGTTTGCGTTGCCCCTAGCAACCGAAATCTCCCGTGCGAAAAGTTCAACATCTCGTTCGACAGATCTCATTCTGTAGCCATATTAATGTACATACCCCTCCCCTCCCTTTCCACCACCGCCACATCTGCCGATTTGTTTGATTAACACCGTTAATTCATTTCAGTCTTTTTTACCCGAAACTTCACCAATAAATTATTCGCCAAATTCACTTTACTCAACTGCTACTAAATCATGTAAAGCCTGTTCTAATTTTTATTTTTCTCTCATAAAATACGCTTTGATGTAAACCAGTGCTTGTCAAACTTATTTCAAAAATATGTTTAAGCGATTAATAAATCTGATAGTAGAATTTTAGTCCCAAAATTTTGATATAAATAAAAATAATATAAACAGCCAAGGATAATGAAAGAATATTTCTTTCGTTTTTTTTTTGTTGATTTGTGACGTAACAACAGGGGCTCACACGAATGCAACAACCTTTGATAAGGCCAGGGGAGGGGGAGGGGTAAAAAACCGTAAAATTTGTGTGACGATATTTATAAATGGTCTCTAAGTAAGTCTCTGTTTTATCTAACCCCACTGCCGCAAATGACGCGACCTTGGATTTGGAACGTATTCACGTCAATCCCTCGACTGTGCACAACCAGTTTTTTAGTTCATTTTATTTAAATTATAATTTTAATTTTTTTTTTGCTTAAGGTGTTTTTACCACTACCATAGAATATACTACGCTAATGCAAAATACAACAATTTTTTGGGAACGAAAAGAAAATATTTACAAGCATATAAAAAAAAATTTGTTATTTACTGATATCATAAGATGATATCATCATTTGTTTTTTAAATAATCATTATTTTAAACATCAAAAAAGATAATTATTTTACTAGAGTAGAAATTTAGTAAACAAACACGTTTGGCAACAGTGAGCAAACTGGCACTAGCTGTCAGAATACAAGGTTATTAAACTATTATACTTTTCAAATTATTACATATAAACTTTATTTTTCAGTGGTAAGTATGTTAATAAAGTACTAAAATATTTAATATTGTTTCATTTTATTACAAATAAATTAATATTTACTTAAATTAATATTACTTAAATATACCGGGCATAGAATATTATGAATATCTGAGATTTATTGTGTTAAACTTTGTCATATATATGGTTTTGAGTGTAATATTGTCAGACTGTGTCGTAGGTGAAAATTAAAAATGAATAATTATGACATTTTTTTTAAATTTTGGTATAATCTGTAATATTCAATAAATCTAATATGTATTTAGTTTTTGAAACTTTTGTCTAATTTATCTAATCTGATGTATACAAATACATATAGTTGCCTGTATGATTCTCCATATGTCCCATGTTAAAAGTACTAACTTTGATAATTAATCTTAAACTGTACGGTAGATCTTTTTCAAATTACAAACACCAACGCTTTGAATGTTGTTAACTAATAACTCATGATAGAACTGTTTTTCGTTATTACTAATTTCTGTAAATTTTTTTAAAGCCTCTTTTTGAAGAACTTTATTTATTTATTTATTTTTTAATATAAAATAAGTAAATATACAGTCTAATATTTTTCAATTAAATTATCTTTTAATCATTTTTGTTGAGGCTGTAGTAACATAATTTTTCATGTGACCGTATATTCACATAATTATATTTAGGAAAATACATTATTATATTTTTGTTTCTGCTTGGTTGGTATCTTGATTACCAATGAATCACAGAGAATGTAATAACGCCGAAGACAATATTGTCAAGAAAGATTAATTTAATATCCAGTTAATAGCTGTGTGTTTGCGGGATAAATAAACGTTGCTATGTAAAAAAAGCGGGGAAAACCATCGGACCGGAAAATTGATCAGAATATAGCATAGCGTCTTGCGCAGGGGCTACAAAACAGGAGCATTTCAATATTACAATATTATCTTGTTACTGGCTGGAACTATTTAATAGCTTAAAATACACTTTTCCTGCTTGTAAAAAAATAAAACGGCCAAGTGCGTGTCGGGCACACACATGATAGGTTCCTGTAGTCATTACGATTTATAAACAAGAGTTATTTCAATTTTTTTTATAAACTGTTCTAGCTACAGTGTTCGTTATTAGTACTAACTAAAAGCTACAATCTGGATTTTTTTAGATTTTTTGCATCGATAGTTTAGAAAGTAGAAGGGGGGAGGGGACGCTCTGATAACGACATTTAAATGCAAATATATCGTGACTGAAGGGTTAAAATCAAAAGGTCATTTAACATTTTTTGTTGCATTTTAGGAGACCTATCTAATGACATCCCACTCAATGGGATAAGTGAAAAAAAATGTGAGTTCACTTTTCAGTCTATGGGAGGGGGGTCCAAAATAATTTTAACGGTGTTCGTTATAATTTTCAGTGGAAGTACTAAAGTACTAAAGTTTATAGTTTTTGAGTAAAAAATTATGAAAATCCAAAAATTTATCTTTGGTTTGCCCCATATATCATAGAAAAATGACATTTCCAGAAACAAACAAAAGTTGTTTATTTTATCTCTTAATTAGGAATCTGCAACAAACAAATATATGTTTAGATTTGAAAAAGAAAAGTTGAACCTAAAAACCCATCAAAAGTGACCTTTCTAAGGTCACCCCATAATGTCAGTCAGCTCCCTCAAAACCATGAAACTTTTGTTCGAAATTTTTTTTCTGAAAATTCGTTATTTTGGAAACAATCCGCTGGAAACTCTTTAAAAAAACACCCGGTATATAGAAAAATAATATAAATATTTATTTAATTTTTAAATTTTTTTTCGGCCCGCACAAGTTTTTCATAAAGTATTACGACCCGCCTTACATTTTGAGTTGTGCAGGCCTGCAGTATAGAGGATAAAATTTGTTCCCGCAACAATGTGTAACCGCTACACCAGGAACAAAACTAAAATATTTCAGTGTGTACATAAAGTTTATATTTGTTGACATGATCTATTTAAATTTGAAACAAAAGAAAGTTGCTTATTGTTCCTTCAATTGATCTGCAACTTAAAGGTATTTAAACTTTCTACAAGCTTTATATTAATTGACTTCATCTGCTGTATATTTAGGTGAAATATTGTTATCAAAATTTCAATAAATTTTAATTAAACTAGAGCTTTGAAATTTTGTACACGGTGGCAATGCAATATAGTATACCTAATATTGTTCTAAATTCAATATAACGTATTACCTTTTTCTTCACAATCCCCTTCATATGAAAGGGTTTGACGAGTAAAATAAGATATGTTATGTGACGTAATTCTAAGCCTAGTATGGCGGACCTAAATAATAAAATATTGTTTGTAAAAAGTATATTATACCACGAGTCAATAATGATAGCTATTACCGAGGATCATTTTCGAACCGAGCCGCTAGCGGCGAGGGAGAAAAAAAATTCTGAGGTTATAATAGCCATTATTGCGAGTACTATACTGTACGACTATTTGATTTACTTTTGTAAAACACAACTGAATACAAGGAATGCAAGCTCCATTAAAGAAAAAAAAATTACAATGCACTCGCTCTGTTTATCACACAGCTGTGAAAGTATATGTCAAACGTTAGTTCCGCAAACAGCCACTAGGGAAATTATCTTGTACCAATATTAGCTTCTATCGCATATTTCGCATGTAATCACCGATACGTTGCACTCATTTTAATAGACTTTAGAGTTTGTGTATTTTGTTTCCATGGTATTTTTAATTAGAAAAATTGTGATTGGTGCACAAGAGGAAATAATGGTCATTATACCCTCTTGTGCATCAATCACAATTTCTCAAATTATTCATTATTCCCTCTGGGATTAATATATAGCATTATATAGTAAAAACTACGTATGTAATACATGTATTGTATATAAGTCGTGGATAAAAGGATTTATTTAAATACTTTTTAAATTATAAAATAGCGGAGTTAGTCACTACGTCTTCTGATCTACTTCTATAGCCAAAATACGTTATAAACAAGTATATCTCTCAAGATTTCAAATATAAGCTCATATAGACACACACGCAGATAAAGTGTAATCCATTTAGAGTTGTTTTATTTAACAAGCTTTATGTTTGTGTGCGTAATCTATGGTTTCAGCTATTAATGAAGACAGTTGAACAACACTTTAATATTGCGTACGCAGGGAAACTTAATTGGATTACATTGACTACCTATTGTGTTGGTAAAACTGTTGTATTGTATTGGCTTTCTACAAATTATTACGTATATATGTAAACATGATTTAATTTAATCTTTGATAATATGTGATATTGACAAATATATACACACATTTTGATGAGATTATGTAAGGAACGATGAATATATTTAATTTAATTCGAGTTCCAAAAACAAATATATTTCTTGGCGACACAATATTTGATACGTTTCAAAACAATGTATCTTTGTATACAGGATGATTTACAACTAGTGTAAAAAAAAATTCAGTAGCTCGAGAATGTTATTTTAAGCAAAAATCTTATGTGAACCTATGTCCAAAATTTCTTCGTGAGGGAGCTACAGTCTTTTACCTAAAATTAGTGTTTATTTAATAACTAAAGAATCCACTGTGATAAAGTTATGAAATTTGATACAGGGATTGGTATTATTAAGTGCTATCGATTTCCAGTATCAAATAATAATAATTTAAACCAGTGGTGTTTTTTATCAAGCATTTTTTTGTTCTTTAATTTTTTCCTAAGTTGGGTAGTTGTAGAAGATTGTATGATACAAAATACACAAAATATACTTTGTTCATTTGTCATAAGATCAACCGTTTTCGAAAAATATCAAAAAAGTAATTACCGCAGAATTTTACTTAATACGGATGCTTCAAATTACTCAAAATAAGTTTATATTCTTGTTCTATAGTTAAAAATAAGATAAAAAGTTAATATAAATAATAAATATATCTCCTAATACTTGTCTTCATAGAGTTATAGCCAGTTGTATTACTGTTACACGTATTTTACTAACATGATTAAAAAACGAAACTATAAATGGCTGTTTGTTGTTAAAAATACAGTTTTGGAGGTATATTTGTAATAACTTTTCAACTTATTTTTAATTATAGAACAAGAATATACATTTTTTAGTGTAATTTGAAGCATCCGTATTAAGTAAAATTCTGCAGTACTTTCTTTTTTTCGATATTTTTCGAAAACGGTTGATCAGGAAAAAATTTAAGAACAAAAAAATACGTGGGCCCATTGGCCCCATACACCCCTGGTCTAAATTATTATTATTTGATACTGGAAATCGATAAAACTTATTGATAAATGATAACATATCAATTTCTGTATCAAATTTCATAACTGCACCACAATGGGTTCTCTAGATATTAAATAAACACTAATTTTGGGTAAAAGACTGTAGTTTCCTCACAAAGAAATTCTGGACATAGATTCATATAAGGTTTTTTTCTTAAAATTACATCCTCGATCCACTGTTAATTTTTTTACACTAGTTGTAAATCAACCTGTATACAAATTCAATAAAAAATCGTTTTATGATTTAAAAAAAGATTATGCTGAAAATTTCTCGAATAATATTACTCGTACACACTTTGTATTTATTATTTAAGATTGAGATTAAATACAATATTTAGATTTATTTTGGTAAATTGATATTTTATTCTTAATGAAATATTGCATAATGTTGATACATATATCATATTCTCTTATGTAATATCTATAAAACAAGAAACTGAAATAATGTAATTTTGATATTCGATACTTTTTTATTATTAATATTTCATAATTTACCTACAAGTATATATTATACATAGGTTTAATTTAACGTCATCAATTTTTTAACTCATAAAAACACATTTTAAAATTAGTAGGCAAATATGTAGGTGTTAAAAAACAATTTTAAAGTATATCTTTATCCTGGTTTTAATTTCAACATTTTTTTCACATAAAGAACGGTACATGTAAAGTTAATTTCTAAAAACTTGCTCCTATTTTGACAAAGGGGTGTAAGGAATTAAAATAATTTAACTAAAGATATGTGGCTAATTTTAGAACTAATTTGTAACTAAATTTACAATGAAGAAAACCCCAACTTGGATTTTTAATTTCATTCATAACTTGTCAAAACAATTATAATCTAAAACATCCCTAACAGGTCCTTATTTACCATGTAAATATTTATTAATAAATGTTTTCAAGCTATAAAATTGAAATGTATTGACCTTATTTAAAAAAGAGAATCGATATACACAACTCTAAAGTGCAAATAGAAAAAAATTCTAAAAAAAATACCACCCAATTACCCCTCACACCCATTTCCCCCTACTTACCCTACATAAAATACGAAGAAAAATAAATTCAGCTTGAATACGTCTTATTACGTCTATTTTGGGTTTAGGTCTTGCCTTCTAACCCTTTACTAACAAATAAATACAAAACTTCTCACTTAAAGTCACAAATTGCAATACGAGCGATGTAACAGAACACCGTAATTTACGAAAAGTGGTTGCAAGTAAACAAAAACAGTGTGGCAAAGTGCACGATGGGGGTTATTGTTGGTTCGAGAGGATGGGTGCAACCCCTCCTGAGCCCACCTGTTGAATACCACCGCCGTTCACAACAACAATATTTGCTCCGCGAGAATGGACCGAGAACTTATTAAATCGCCTCTTTATTATGTAATACTAGATTTGAGTTTATAAGATTTTTCCGGTGGTTTTTTGGTCTTTGTAACTTGATTATCAATTCTAAACTTAGTTGTTGTTTGAATTTCATTCGTTATTAAATGGTTTACGAAATCGATATTAAGTATAGATACGTGAGTTACCTAATACCGGACACGATTGGGTATTACCTGGCTTATGAATTTTAGAGAGAACGTATATTTAAGGTATTACTGGGTTAGAAATGTTTAATTTAAATTTATTTAGATTATCTTAGATGGCATTGCAATTATTTTAAATATTTTTAATTTGTTTAATTTCGTCGTAAGGACGAAATTTTTCAGTTTATTATTATAATCTTATATATTCATTATAAGATAATGATATTTGAATTACTGTTTTCTATTTTAATAATAATATACAATTTGTAAACTTGAACATTATACATACTTCTGGTTATTAGTTTGTCTACAAATATGTATTTTATCGGGCTATATCTACTAATTTTAAATATTTTACAGTTAAAAAAAAAAACTTGCAGGCACATCCAATGCATGCATTTCCGTTCAAATACGATTTCAAACAATATTACAAGCAATGGGATGCGACCCTTGAGGTCCATACAACCAAATTTCCAGTATGGTATGACTCGTATGACTATACCTAAATCAATACTTGAATTCTGATTTATTGTTTATAAAAATCTATAAGAGTACGTACGTGCGTATAATTTTTTCCATGCACAAAATCTCGCAAATAAAAAATGATATTGATTTCGAAATTAATCCCCTCTCCCCATCCTTAGGGATTAAAATTCCTAAATTCAATTTGTCTTATAGAATATTTCTTCCAAATTTCATTCGGATGAATACAGCCAAAAAAAATTTTCCCATACAAACTTTTCTACCCCCATACAACTTCTTAGGGGTTTGATTTTGAGAAAATACTGAAATGCGTGTTTCATTATGTGTGTTGTAGAATATATATACCTTAGTTTCAAGTAAATCCAACCAAAAAATATTTTACCCATACAAAATTTTATACCTTTTTAGCCCCGTTGGGGTTGAATTTCAAACTTTCTTATGCTAAAGTTAATATTTAATTGGTATCGTAGTTGCCGGTCGGCCCCCACTGGTCAGTTTTAATGTTTTTCCAAAAATCTAAGCATCATACGCATCCGCCATTTTAAGTAATCTCATCACGTAAGTTCCAGCCGGCCCCCACGATACCAGTTGATTTTTTTTGCATGACCATTTGGCCGTAAAAAAGATTTGTTCGCGTTGGATCCCGCATAATCTGACAAACGTTCATAAGAATGCTTACCTCAATCGGAGTGGAAAAAGTGCTTCGAAAATTTGTTTAAACGCATGCAAAAGTGTATTGATCCTCATGGAGAATATTTTAAAACCCAATTTCGATCATCAATAGGCCAAAAATATAAATAGCAACCCTTGTATTATTCACCATTTATAAAGTTTTATCCAGTCTCATTACTGAAACTAGCTTACTAAAAGCTAATTTTTATTGGGGGACCGCAAATATCCCACAATACCAGTTAAGTTTGTAAAATTTACGATACCAGTTAAGGGTTAAAAATATATGGAACGAAATTTATTTTTTAAATATGTCAAAAACCATTATAATAAAAACAACCCCAAAGTAAAACTTTTCCCATTTTCACTCAAGACGTTAAGAAAATCACATTTCAACAAAGATGAAAACCAAGAAAAATCTGTCCCTAAGTAACAGCAAACCCCATTATTATTATTATTATTACTACCTCACATCTCTACGCTGTGCTGCACAAATCCCTGAGTACTAAAACAAGGCAAACATTACACTTTCCCTTTGATACGTTTATCCAGCAATTTCTTGTTCATATCACACAGAACAAGGGGCGTTTGTTATTAAATTTTCAACTACAAGATAACCCATGCTCGCTTTGTCAAATCAAATACATAAACAATACAATTATACAGCTTAAACATTGTTGCGTTACACAAACTTTGAATCTGCACAATAAATAACGAGCACGTTAATTTACGTTATGAAATATCAAATTACACCGTTTACGTTAAGAATGTACTGTATGATTAGTCTGTGTCAAAGTCAAAAGTAATGATTAAACAAAATCGCAGCTTAAGATACTCAACTTTAATGCATGTATGTATTTAGCCGACTTTAATTATTTCGCCTTCTATCACATACAGGATGTCCCAAGACTGCGTCAAAGTTCAATATTGTATTTATTATAACAAATGGAAGAACACTTTAAATACAAAAGTTGTTAGGTTAGACAAGCCGCATATTTTAAAAATAGTTACATTTATTCCATAAGTGCGTTACAAATCAAAGTTATGTTTTTTTAAATACAATGTGTATTTTTTTGATTGATAATCTTAAAGCATTTATTTTTTTGGATATTTTGATACAAGCATGTGTGGGATTATACTGAGCGGTTTAGAAATTATGACCATTTTTATAAGAAAATTGACATATTTTCAATACCTTGTTATTTTCTTATTACAACCAAAAAAAAATTGTTTTCTACAAAAAATAGTTTTGGCATATGCTTTATTATTGCGATATTACATCAAACATTTACAAAATTGTATTCTTTGTACAGGGTGTATCAAAACTCTGAACTTAATTTTTTTCAATCTTTTTTAAATGGAACAACCTATGTATATATTTTCACATTTTCTATGTTCTATACCTAAATCTAGCGTTTAAATAATTATTTGGAAGATTTTTAAAATCTTAACATGTTTTATAAAAACTATCAACTTTATTACAATCCATAAAACAATTAATTAGAACTAACAAACTTTAACAATATAAAAATCTAGAAATTAAATAAACAAAATGATACACAAAAAATAAATTCTTTCTTTAAAATGCCCACCAGCGGCGTTAATAGAATGTTGTAACCTATCATTCAAATTAAATTAATAACTTTTTAACGGCTGAATTTAAGTATAGAACATAGTTTATAAAATGTGTTTAGAATTGAATAGGCAATTCGAAAATGTGAAAATATATTGGCGGCGACCAAAAAAGAGGTCTTCAATTTTTTTCTGTATATTCTGGGGTGGCCTCGGTCACTTCTTGCCCCGGGGTTCCCGAGCCTCTAGTTACGGCCCTGTCTTCAGAGATCTTTGTACATCGTTGTAGATTTTTGTAGTTTGTTGAAAATCTTTGCAGGTCTCCATAGATCAAAAACCAGTTAAATATATATGACTTTGTCTCAAAAAGCAGATCTATTAAGATCTGATTTGATTACTTCAGATCTAAAATTTTTTCCCGAGTTAGATATTTTCTATAATAAAAAAATGACAATATAGGTATGGTTATATTTTCTTTGTCTTTTTTTTACTATTATTTTAACAACAAAAATGTTGGGTTAATGTTTCAAGAACAATAATTAATAGTTGTTGTTTACATACTAAACTATATATTAAAGTAAATGTAACTAACAAAACTATTGAATCTGACATCCCTGTTCGTATTAACTACGATTTGATTGGTTCAATTCGAAATGTATTTTTGTATAGGTACAACATTTATTATTCTATACGTTGTTGTCAGTTCATCATTCTATAGAATTAGATATTTTTCCACAATTTTAATTCAATTTCTCGTATACTAGACGATGAATATTAATAGAATTTTTATCAATGTCCCTACATATTATTTATTCATATTTACAAGAATTTTTAAAATTAACGTCGGTGATATTCTATGCATTTTCTACAAAATATTTTAATTTTAAAACCACATTACTTGGTGAAACGTTTTGATAAAATGCATTTAATGATTAAGAACTTATCGATATTTGTCTATTCGTTCAATATATCTTTAATTTATGAGAATACATAAATAATAAATTACACAGAAAATAAATAATAAATAAAGAAAAAACTTACTTTTTTAAACGGTTGTAGAAAAAAATCAATTTATTTTAATAATTAGTTTGTATTTTTTAATAAGTATTTCTGCTACTTTAACAAATTAGGTTACTACGTTTTACGTTTACGGTACAAGGTACCTGACTATCTGTTACATTTTACATTAAAAATTAAATCTAAATCAACAAACACCGTGCAATAAAACTTTATATTAGGTACATTTCCGAGCAGATAGACAATTTGACCTATTTAGTTTACAAAAGAAAACACCGCAAGTTGCTGTAAATATTTAAAAATGCAATCACATTCATGGCCAACTATAACCGTCCCGTGAATCACCTCTTCAATGAAAAATACATGCTGGATTTCAATCAGGCTCCCTTCACACGGACCAGTTTAATATCAATCATTACAGTAAGAATCGATTGAAAAGTTTTAACTATGTTGTTTATACCTAAGAGTTTTGGATGTTGACGGAAATTCAAAAATTGCTTTCTTTTTGACTAAATTATTATATAGAAATTATACCAATTTGTACATACATAACTCTATAAAAGGAAGTTTTATTTTTCTATATGTTACACCAAAAACTAGATCATTTTTCAAACTGTCAAAATTATTATTAAAAAATCTATATAATTTATTGTGACTAATCAATATAAAGTTTTATCCAGTCTCATTACTGAAACTAGCTTACTAAAAGCTAATTTTTATTGGGGGACCGCAAATATCCCACAATACCAGTTAAGTTTGTAAAATTTACGATACCAGTTAAGGGTTAAAAATATATGGAACGAAATTTATTTTTTAAATATGTCAAAAACCATTATAATAAAAACAACCCCAAAGTAAAACTTTTCCCATTTTCACTCAAGACGTTAAGAAAATCACATTTCAACAAAGATGAAAACCAAGAAAAATCTGTCCCTAAGTAACAGCAAACCCCATTATTATTATTATTATTACTACCTCACATCTCTACGCTGTGCTGCACAAATCCCTGAGTACTAAAACAAGGCAAACATTACACTTTCCCTTTGATACGTTTATCCAGCAATTTCTTGTTCATATCACACAGAACAAGGGGCGTTTGTTATTAAATTTTCAACTACAAGATAACCCATGCTCGCTTTGTCAAATCAAATACATAAACAATACAATTATACAGCTTAAACATTGTTGCGTTACACAAACTTTGAATCTGCACAATAAATAACGAGCACGTTAATTTACGTTATGAAATATCAAATTACACCGTTTACGTTAAGAATGTACTGTATGATTAGTCTGTGTCAAAGTCAAAAGTAATGATTAAACAAAATCGCAGCTTAAGATACTCAACTTTAATGCATGTATGTATTTAGCCGACTTTAATTATTTCGCCTTCTATCACATACAGGATGTCCCAAGACTGCGTCAAAGTTCAATATTGTATTTATTATAACAAATGGAAGAACACTTTAAATACAAAAGTTGTTAGGTTAGACAAGCCGCATATTTTAAAAATAGTTACATTTATTCCATAAGTGCGTTACAAATCAAAGTTATGTTTTTTTAAATACAATGTGTATTTTTTTGATTGATAATCTTAAAGCATTTATTTTTTTGGATATTTTGATACAAGCATGTGTGGGATTATACTGAGCGGTTTAGAAATTATGACCATTTTTATAAGAAAATTGACATATTTTCAATACCTTGTTATTTTCTTATTACAACCAAAAAAAAATTGTTTTCTACAAAAAATAGTTTTGGCATATGCTTTATTATTGCGATATTACATCAAACATTTACAAAATTGTATTCTTTGTACAGGGTGTATCAAAACTCTGAACTTAATTTTTTTCAATCTTTTTTAAATGGAACAACCTATGTATATATTTTCACATTTTCTATGTTCTATACCTAAATCTAGCGTTTAAATAATTATTTGGAAGATTTTTAAAATCTTAACATGTTTTATAAAAACTATCAACTTTATTACAATCCATAAAACAATTAATTAGAACTAACAAACTTTAACAATATAAAAATCTAGAAATTAAATAAACAAAATGATACACAAAAAATAAATTCTTTCTTTAAAATGCCCACCAGCGGCGTTAATAGAATGTTGTAACCTATCATTCAAATTAAATTAATAACTTTTTAACGGCTGAATTTAAGTATAGAACATAGTTTATAAAATGTGTTTAGAATTGAATAGGCAATTCGAAAATGTGAAAATATATTGGCGGCGACCAAAAAAGAGGTCTTCAATTTTTTTCTGTATATTCTGGGGTGGCCTCGGTCACTTCTTGCCCCGGGGTTCCCGAGCCTCTAGTTACGGCCCTGTCTTCAGAGATCTTTGTACATCGTTGTAGATTTTTGTAGTTTGTTGAAAATCTTTGCAGGTCTCCATAGATCAAAAACCAGTTAAATATATATGACTTTGTCTCAAAAAGCAGATCTATTAAGATCTGATTTGATTACTTCAGATCTAAAATTTTTTCCCGAGTTAGATATTTTCTATAATAAAAAAATGACAATATAGGTATGGTTATATTTTCTTTGTCTTTTTTTTACTATTATTTTAACAACAAAAATGTTGGGTTAATGTTTCAAGAACAATAATTAATAGTTGTTGTTTACATACTAAACTATATATTAAAGTAAATGTAACTAACAAAACTATTGAATCTGACATCCCTGTTCGTATTAACTACGATTTGATTGGTTCAATTCGAAATGTATTTTTGTATAGGTACAACATTTATTATTCTATACGTTGTTGTCAGTTCATCATTCTATAGAATTAGATATTTTTCCACAATTTTAATTCAATTTCTCGTATACTAGACGATGAATATTAATAGAATTTTTATCAATGTCCCTACATATTATTTATTCATATTTACAAGAATTTTTAAAATTAACGTCGGTGATATTCTATGCATTTTCTACAAAATATTTTAATTTTAAAACCACATTACTTGGTGAAACGTTTTGATAAAATGCATTTAATGATTAAGAACTTATCGATATTTGTCTATTCGTTCAATATATCTTTAATTTATGAGAATACATAAATAATAAATTACACAGAAAATAAATAATAAATAAAGAAAAAACTTACTTTTTTAAACGGTTGTAGAAAAAAATCAATTTATTTTAATAATTAGTTTGTATTTTTTAATAAGTATTTCTGCTACTTTAACAAATTAGGTTACTACGTTTTACGTTTACGGTACAAGGTACCTGACTATCTGTTACATTTTACATTAAAAATTAAATCTAAATCAACAAACACCGTGCAATAAAACTTTATATTAGGTACATTTCCGAGCAGATAGACAATTTGACCTATTTAGTTTACAAAAGAAAACACCGCAAGTTGCTGTAAATATTTAAAAATGCAATCACATTCATGGCCAACTATAACCGTCCCGTGAATCACCTCTTCAATGAAAAATACATGCTGGATTTCAATCAGGCTCCCTTCACACGGACCAGTTTAATATCAATCATTACAGTAAGAATCGATTGAAAAGTTTTAACTATGTTGTTTATACCTAAGAGTTTTGGATGTTGACGGAAATTCAAAAATTGCTTTCTTTTTGACTAAATTATTATATAGAAATTATACCAATTTGTACATACATAACTCTATAAAAGGAAGTTTTATTTTTCTATATGTTACACCAAAAACTAGATCATTTTTCAAACTGTCAAAATTATTATTAAAAAATCTATATAATTTATTGTGACTAATCAATATAAAGTTTTATCCAGTCTCATTACTGAAACTAGCTTACTAAAAGCTAATTTTTATTGGGGGACCGCAAATATCCCACAATACCAGTTAAGTTTGTAAAATTTACGATACCAGTTAAGGGTTAAAAATATATGGAACGAAATTTATTTTTTAAATATGTCAAAAACCATTATAATAAAAACAACCCCAAAGTAAAACTTTTCCCATTTTCACTCAAGACGTTAAGAAAATCACATTTCAACAAAGATGAAAACCAAGAAAAATCTGTCCCTAAGTAACAGCAAACCCCATTATTATTATTATTATTACTACCTCACATCTCTACGCTGTGCTGCACAAATCCCTGAGTACTAAAACAAGGCAAACATTACACTTTCCCTTTGATACGTTTATCCAGCAATTTCTTGTTCATATCACACAGAACAAGGGGCGTTTGTTATTAAATTTTCAACTACAAGATAACCCATGCTCGCTTTGTCAAATCAAATACATAAACAATACAATTATACAGCTTAAACATTGTTGCGTTACACAAACTTTGAATCTGCACAATAAATAACGAGCACGTTAATTTACGTTATGAAATATCAAATTACACCGTTTACGTTAAGAATGTACTGTATGATTAGTCTGTGTCAAAGTCAAAAGTAATGATTAAACAAAATCGCAGCTTAAGATACTCAACTTTAATGCATGTATGTATTTAGCCGACTTTAATTATTTCGCCTTCTATCACATACAGGATGTCCCAAGACTGCGTCAAAGTTCAATATTGTATTTATTATAACAAATGGAAGAACACTTTAAATACAAAAGTTGTTAGGTTAGACAAGCCGCATATTTTAAAAATAGTTACATTTATTCCATAAGTGCGTTACAAATCAAAGTTATGTTTTTTTAAATACAATGTGTATTTTTTTGATTGATAATCTTAAAGCATTTATTTTTTTGGATATTTTGATACAAGCATGTGTGGGATTATACTGAGCGGTTTAGAAATTATGACCATTTTTATAAGAAAATTGACATATTTTCAATACCTTGTTATTTTCTTATTACAACCAAAAAAAAATTGTTTTCTACAAAAAATAGTTTTGGCATATGCTTTATTATTGCGATATTACATCAAACATTTACAAAATTGTATTCTTTGTACAGGGTGTATCAAAACTCTGAACTTAATTTTTTTCAATCTTTTTTAAATGGAACAACCTATGTATATATTTTCACATTTTCTATGTTCTATACCTAAATCTAGCGTTTAAATAATTATTTGGAAGATTTTTAAAATCTTAACATGTTTTATAAAAACTATCAACTTTATTACAATCCATAAAACAATTAATTAGAACTAACAAACTTTAACAATATAAAAATCTAGAAATTAAATAAACAAAATGATACACAAAAAATAAATTCTTTCTTTAAAATGCCCACCAGCGGCGTTAATAGAATGTTGTAACCTATCATTCAAATTAAATTAATAACTTTTTAACGGCTGAATTTAAGTATAGAACATAGTTTATAAAATGTGTTTAGAATTGAATAGGCAATTCGAAAATGTGAAAATATATTGGCGGCGACCAAAAAAGAGGTCTTCAATTTTTTTCTGTATATTCTGGGGTGGCCTCGGTCACTTCTTGCCCCGGGGTTCCCGAGCCTCTAGTTACGGCCCTGTCTTCAGAGATCTTTGTACATCGTTGTAGATTTTTGTAGTTTGTTGAAAATCTTTGCAGGTCTCCATAGATCAAAAACCAGTTAAATATATATGACTTTGTCTCAAAAAGCAGATCTATTAAGATCTGATTTGATTACTTCAGATCTAAAATTTTTTCCCGAGTTAGATATTTTCTATAATAAAAAAATGACAATATAGGTATGGTTATATTTTCTTTGTCTTTTTTTTACTATTATTTTAACAACAAAAATGTTGGGTTAATGTTTCAAGAACAATAATTAATAGTTGTTGTTTACATACTAAACTATATATTAAAGTAAATGTAACTAACAAAACTATTGAATCTGACATCCCTGTTCGTATTAACTACGATTTGATTGGTTCAATTCGAAATGTATTTTTGTATAGGTACAACATTTATTATTCTATACGTTGTTGTCAGTTCATCATTCTATAGAATTAGATATTTTTCCACAATTTTAATTCAATTTCTCGTATACTAGACGATGAATATTAATAGAATTTTTATCAATGTCCCTACATATTATTTATTCATATTTACAAGAATTTTTAAAATTAACGTCGGTGATATTCTATGCATTTTCTACAAAATATTTTAATTTTAAAACCACATTACTTGGTGAAACGTTTTGATAAAATGCATTTAATGATTAAGAACTTATCGATATTTGTCTATTCGTTCAATATATCTTTAATTTATGAGAATACATAAATAATAAATTACACAGAAAATAAATAATAAATAAAGAAAAAACTTACTTTTTTAAACGGTTGTAGAAAAAAATCAATTTATTTTAATAATTAGTTTGTATTTTTTAATAAGTATTTCTGCTACTTTAACAAATTAGGTTACTACGTTTTACGTTTACGGTACAAGGTACCTGACTATCTGTTACATTTTACATTAAAAATTAAATCTAAATCAACAAACACCGTGCAATAAAACTTTATATTAGGTACATTTCCGAGCAGATAGACAATTTGACCTATTTAGTTTACAAAAGAAAACACCGCAAGTTGCTGTAAATATTTAAAAATGCAATCACATTCATGGCCAACTATAACCGTCCCGTGAATCACCTCTTCAATGAAAAATACATGCTGGATTTCAATCAGGCTCCCTTCACACGGACCAGTTTAATATCAATCATTACAGTAAGAATCGATTGAAAAGTTTTAACTATGTTGTTTATACCTAAGAGTTTTGGATGTTGACGGAAATTCAAAAATTGCTTTCTTTTTGACTAAATTATTATATAGAAATTATACCAATTTGTACATACATAACTCTATAAAAGGAAGTTTTATTTTTCTATATGTTACACCAAAAACTAGATCATTTTTCAAACTGTCAAAATTATTATTAAAAAATCTATATAATTTATTGTGACTAATCAATATAACGAATATTTTTGTGACTCACACGAATTTGTATTCCCTCGAGTAATGGCTAAAAATAAAAGTAGCCGCATTTGTTGTGTACCCAATCAAAAAGTACATCGCTTTGTTATCTACCAGAATTACGTTTTCTTACATTTTAATATGCATTTTAAAAACTTTGTTTCTTGTACAGCCTACGATCAACGCTGTATAAATTGAAGCTAGAAGTGTAATTTAGTAAAAAAATATTAATTCCTGATTTTTTTACTTAGTTTTTAGTGCAACATATTTTTTTCAAATATGTATTTCTTCAGCTTTATATTGGCTAATATCATTGGTAACGCTATTCATATTTGGTTATATTATGGTTGATCTCAATTTTTTGGAGCTTTAGGAAGAATTTAAGCTAAATTACGAGTTTACGCGATGATGTCCCCCCGAGTTATTCAATTTTTACTGCTTAGGACCGAAAATTAGCAATGTTATGGCTTTTTCACCCTGTGAAAGTGGTGTTTTTTGATTGTATTTTATCTAACTGATCTCAATTGATTCGTTTAAGTATCAGTTACAAATATCAATCATAATATAACCCTATCGTCGATTTAGATTGTGAAATAAATCGAAAAAACGGGGGGAGGGGAACTTGATGTTCACCCTTTTATACAATTTTTAGAGGTGAAGTTATTTTTTTCTTGTTCAGCGGCTCAAAATCTATAAAAATTAACTAAAACATCGTTGTTCCGGAAAATTTCCCATTTTGATCATTTTCTCTGTTTCATTGGTTGGACTATTTGGAGATATCCGCACTTTTGTAATCCGCCATATCCATAAATCACAATAAGAATATTTCGCTTAAATATAACATACATAAATTTATGTTCGACCTCCGTAATTTTCGTATTGGATAAAATAAGAAATTTGAAAATAAAAAAAAAATAAAAAATGCCATAAAAAACGTTAATACAAAATTTAAAAAAATGGTTTTTAAGACCATATATCAACCTAAAGTTTTCCTGAAAATTTCATCCAATTATATGAAGCCATTAAGTAAAAAAAAATTTTTTTTCGATTTTCAAATTTTAATTAATTACAGCTAAAATAATTTTCAAAATTAATTAAAACTTAGTGAAATACTTCTTCAGATAGAGGTGCATAGATAAAAAAAAAATTAGCGAAATCAAAACATAGGTACACTGCTAATAACACACCCGGCTATCCCGACTATAGTATTTTTGAAAGTACAAACCCAGTTTTGCCAGCGTCGCTCACTAGGTGGCAACGTGTCGTTTTTGACAGATGGTTTCCTAGCGTATTAGCTATAAATATTTTATAAAAACCTAAGATTTAACATCAAAAAACTATTTTTTTTTATCAAGTCGTGTTTTGTTTCCATGATAAAAAAAATTGTGTACCAAGACGTGTGGCATGTCAAAATGTACATTTCAATTAGTAAAATTTGACCATATTTTATCTGTCTTACAGCGTGATTTGATGACAATGGTGGAAATTTAAACTAATTATTAGTACAAATTATTTATTAATTATTATAATATCATAGCAACTGCATTACATTGTTTCAAATTTAACGATTCTTTCTTTTATATCTTTTGTGTCGTAGTACTTATCTTTTTGTAATCATTAGCAAGTGTCCATCACTTCGTGCTCATTACTGGATTTACTTTTACCATTACTGAAGAAAAAACATAAACAAAAAAACTATAATTATAAAAACAAACTATACTTGGGGACTGGAAATTAAATTGATTAAATAAAGAGTTACTTGTTTTATTAGTAATATGAGTTCATGAGAATTACAAAAACAAGCCCGTCAATCACAAAAACATAGCGGCCATAATTGGTGCCAGTACCGTATATGTAATTTAAATGAAAATCAATTATATTTACGCACAAATTAAACCAATGTTGTAAAGTGTCATTGTGAAATGTTCCTCTCGGTATTGCTAACCCTCAAACGGAAAATTATATATTCCATCAAAATACCGACGCTTGTATCACCCCCTAATGTTGTTAATTCAAAATTATGCGGCACTATTGTTTTAAGTAATGAATCCATCCGGTTCGAATGTCAAAATCATTTACATGCACTGCAAATATGTTGTTTACTTTTTACAGGTTTTTAATTCAGTAATTGATGCCGCCATATTTGTATTATTATATACATATGTACATATTTATTTATGTATCTACCTGAAGGTATAAACAAACGGTCATTTATTGTCGACATATATGTATTTAACTATTTAATGATAAATATTGACAATATTAACTGTTGTATTTGTAACAATAACATTAATGTATTGCTTCCTCGCAATATCGATGATACGAGAAGCTTTGTGATCGTTTCAGATTGAGACAAAAAAATGTTCTCCGATTTCAAAATTTTAAATTGATCTTTCTGTTTCACGTCAAGACAAACACTTTTCATTCCGTGTCTGTCTGTCTGTCCGTGTGTCCGTCTGTCCCTTGAATCCTTGTCACACACATAACTCATGAACCATTGAACCGATATTGTTGAAACTTGGTCGGATGGTTGGGTCTGGCTTGAGGACGGTCCCATTTTAAAATCTTTCAAACTTTAACTTCATTTTTATCGAAACCACGTTTTTAAAAACTGCGGGAAACGTATCTTAAGGCCTCTATACACCACCCAATCTGCAGGGCCGATTTGTAGTGAAGTCGAGTGGGGGTAAATCGGGTACTGTTATAGTAAAGGCCTCTATATGCCACCCAATTTGATATCCAATCTGCAGGAGCAATCTACAGGGTTCCTGCAGATTGGGTCGTGTATAGGTAAGTCGGGGAATTATATATCTAAAACACTATTTACTATAACAGTATCCGATTTACCCCCAATCTACCTCCTTACAAATTGGCCCTGCAGATTGGATGGTGTATAGAGGCCTTTAGTAGTGTTTTTTTATATATAATCGCCCCGACTTGTCTATACACGACCCAATCTGCAGGAACCCTGTAGATTGGATGTCGAATTGAGTAGCCATTTTTCATTCAATCGACTTGAAATTTTAACTGTAACTTCTTAGATAGATTTTATATCGAAACACACACGATTTTTACGATTGGTTAACAATTACGGTCTTTATAAACAATTTAAGGTCGTTTTTTTCATCAAAAACGCGATTTTTTGTTCAAAGTGAGAAAAAATTTGCACAAATGGATGTTTTGTAATAATCGTGTGTACTTCGATGGGTAAACTCATGTTATGTTTTCCGCAGTGGAGCGCATAATAAAAAAGATGAACTCACAAACAGTGCAAGGTTAGTAAATGAACAGGTTGTCTCATAACTTTTTGACCAATCAGCGGCCGCGTGGGAATATGTCACCCTGAGGTAATGTCAGAAATCAATGTTTAAAGAAAATACATTTGTTAGTTACACATTAAAAAAAACACTTGTTTAAAACTATAATTTATAATAATAAAAATTTTGATTTAAAACTCAGGACACTATCAATATCAAATGAATATATTTAAAAACAACTTATAATAAATCAGCTTAACTAAAACAAAGAGTAAATATGGTAAATACCAAGAGTAAATATAGTTTGACAGCTATTTATAATGTCAAAGAATTCCTCACGATGACGCAGTCTCCCCTCTCATGCCACTCCCCGCACAGAGTTATGAGGCAACCTGTTCATTTATTAACCTTGCATTCATTGTCAGTGTAGCAACGCTAGTCACCATTTTGTTTTATATTACATTTTTAAAAAAATTATGTTTTGAAACATGTACAATAAACCTTCCAAATTTTATTTGATTGCTTTTTTTATTATTCTAAAAAAAATAGTAACGATTAGATGCAATCCTTTAACTTCAAGTATTAACATAAAATTACACCGTTCAAGGCCGTAACTAGAAGCTCAGGGACCCCAGGCCAACAGGTGACCGAGGGGCCCCCAGAACATGCAAAAAGAAAAATTGAAGAGCTTTTTTTTTTTTGATCATAGCTTACAAACTGTAAATGTAAACCTATAAATTCCTTCTGGAACTTATTAGTAAAATAAAAAAGGTCATTAAAATCAAAATTAGTAAAACTTGAAAACCTTATTTTTGCTCCTAGTTTACAAAATTGTACTACGTTACATTTTTACGCTGCGGGAGCCCCCTACCCTCGGAGGACCCGGGGCACTGCCCCGGTGATTATTACGGCCCTGACACCGTTATCTTTTACTGCATCTGCTCTCTAATATCTAGTATTCAAAACGTCGATAATTTCACAAATATACTAATATTAATATTTATCATGGGATTACCCATATCACGGATTTACCCTACATCAAAAACTTGCTTCCTCCAACTTCCTAATTGCAGCGTTTACTGGTGGACCTATTAGTTCAAATAAAGCACTACTAGAGTCTGCAAAACTTTAATGGACTAGGGGAGATGTGCCTACTTCATTGGTCAGTTTATAAATTAAACTTTCGACGTAGTAGTTCTCTTTGACAAAATGAGAAGTTAAAAGGATATATTTTATGCTTAAGTTTTGACCAAAATCAACAAACACTACGCATTTGGGATGTATTGCTTTTATAAAACATTCAAATGATGTACAGTGCTGGATTTCAGTGCTTAGGGGAGGGGTAACATTTTCATTACGGTTAAAATAATTAGCCAGTATTTGTTAAAACTATACACGGTGCTCTGGAAGCCAATCTAATTTTTTTTAAATTGATCTGTTTGTACAGTTCTATTATTTAGTATTTTAGAAACATGTGAAGACCAAAAAAAATCGCCTCGGCGCTTTTTTAATAATTCATAAAACAAGAAATACGTAAACCGTGTGCAAGTTATAACGCGATTTATTTTTTATTATTTATTGTTTATTAACTCTACATAATACACAAAAAATAAAAAATTATCGGGATTCGAACTCGGGACCCATTGTTTATAAGATTTTCTATAATTTTTTGTAAATTTTAAAATATCAACCAAATGATATTTTATATCGAAAAATCGGAGGAGATATAATAACTTGATTTTATTGAGAGAATTCCAAAACATATTTGATTTTATCGATCCGATAATTAGTACCCGAGGTATGAATTATTTTCAAATTTGAACGGCCGTCATTTTGAAATTAATGGAGGAATTCAGCTAACTAACGAACTTAACTGAGGTATTTACAAGATCGATTTTTCTACTAAGTTTCAAAAATATCGGGTAAATACCTGAAAGGCTAGAAAGTCCACAAGAAAAAGGCATTATAGGTACTAATTATCGGATCGATATAATAAAACCAAATTATTTTATCTTTTTTGATTTTTCGATATAAAGTACCGGTTTGATTGATATTTTAAAATTTACAAAAAGTTATAACAGATCTTGTAAACTAAGGGAGTTCGAATCCCAATAATTCTAATTTTTGTTTATATTATGTAGAATAAAAAGTTAATAAACAATAAATTATAATAAAAAAATCGCGTTATATGACCTGCACACGGTTTATGTATTTCTTATATTATGAATTATTATAAAAGCACCGAGACGATTTTTTTTTGGTCTTAAAATGTTCCTTAACTACTAAAGAATTTAACTGTATAAACAGATCAGAGGTAATCATTTTTTTAAATTTAGGTTATGTACTCACCTTGTCACATAAAGGATATATAGATTTAAACTACGATAAATAGGGAATTCAGTAGTACTACTTTGATAACTTCCAGAGCCGACATTTGCAAGTCTAGCACCCTAGGCAAGATTTATTTCCCCCCCCCCCCCTCTCCCTCCGAGATGATCAGTTCATCAAGTCGACCATTAATAATACATTTCTTTACTCTAATAATAATTTAAAAAAATATTTTTTTTAAATGATACAATTTTTTTTAACCAAAAATAGCAAGAACAAATGGGTCTCAAATACTACGAATGGTTTAATATTTGCTAATTTTTAATCTATTCTCAAATTATTACAAAGAAATTTAAAAAAACAATAAACTCACTACTTTAATTTCTCTCGGAGATATGGTGAATCAAAGTTTGTCCAAAATTCTTGCACTAAAATTACTTATTAAAGATTTTCTGGGTTGCTGAATAAGGATTTGTTAATTAGCAACTGTCAAACAATCAATTTTACTTTAAAAAATATATTTTTATTAACACTGTATATTTTAAGCAATATTTTTGTAAAATCGGATAAAACAATAATTATAAAGATTTAAAAAAAAGTTTACTCAAAAATTGCAGCCTGTACACTGATTTGAAACAACAAACAATCACTTTTGCCCCACTATGCGCCGCCCCGGGCAGTCGCCCTAATTCGCCCCACCCCCCTAAATCCGGCACTGCTTCCATTTACTATGGATAGTTATTTCAATTACTTTAATTGAAATAACTATCGGTTTTTTAACGCAGTCATTTAATATTTTTATGTAGGTGTCATTGACATATGTATCACTGTTTGTCGCGTTTTTGTGCTAAATAAGTACTTCAATCAAACATTTCTTTACATTTATATTTCTAGTGGGGGTATTTTTCATATATATTTCAAAATGATAGGACTATCAAAGTAACCGCTTTGCATAATTGAACATTAATCGACCACTTTCAATTTTTGTAAGTACTGATAAATTCTGCAATTTGTTAATTATATTATTTATAATAACTTATTTTTTATACAGAGTTCATTTAGATCATGTAATTTTCGAATGATACTTTTATCATAGTTAAGCTCAAGGTGTATAGATACAAAGAAGTCTCAATAGCTCCTTGACCAATCAGCGTTGGCGCGGGAATTGACGTCACCCGGGAGATTTGTTCAAATGTTATAAATTTTTTAAAAGAATATCAATTACAAAAAAAATCCTTTATTTATACTTTTTTTCGTATTTTTTGATATTTTAACAACACATATAATCAAAAAAGTACAAATTCGATATTGCAAAATCATAAAAAAGCTGTCAGAATCACAGAACGTATTGCCAACTTAAGAATAGTAAAAATGATGCATTCCAAATAGACCAAATTGCCTGCGACAGTTTTTTTTATGATTTTCTAATGTCGAATTTGTACTTATTTGATTGTATGTGTTGTTAAAATATCAAAAAATACGAAAACAAGTATAAATAAAGGAATTTTTTGTAATTGATATTTTATTAAAAAATTTATAACATTTAATAAATCCCCCGGGTGACGTCAATTCCCGCGCCAACGCTGATTGGTCAAGGAGCTATTGAAACTACCTTGTGTTTATATACCTTGAGTTAAACCTATGTAAAATTATCATTACTCACAGTATAAAATATATTTTTCAAATATATAATTGATAAATTAGAGGTCTTCACTAATAAAATCCGGTCCTGGTTTTGTACATCAAAAGGACCAAAACCCAATGTAATTGAAGCGTTTAATTACATTGTAAAGCGGTATCGAAACAATCGAGTGAAACAGCGACATTCGTAAACACTATATTAATATTACTAAACGATGAGACCTGGGCTAGAAACAGGTCGACTATTAGATACATATATCTGAAATCACTACAACAATCTAAAGGGCAGGATACCCCCCTTCCCCAGGGCGTTATCAATGCGTTGAGCTGAGAAACACGATACATATGTACCAATAAAAAAAACAGATGAATGTCGTCAAATGAAAATTTAATGGTGTACATTTGTAAGTATAAACAGTGGGTAGAGAAGGATTTTAAATATCGTTTGAACAAAGAACTCATTGTTTTATAAACATACCGGGTGGATTAAATAAAGTCTCTTGTTTGACGACATAGTTCTTTGGAACTATAAATTACACAAACTTCTGAGTAATCTTAAAATATTCATTTTAAAAGTCTAGTATCAAATTTTCAATTTGATTTGATGACTTTTTTGGTAGAATTAAAGATGTAGAGCAGAACGTTTCTTTTTTCATTTTAACCCTAGTGTAACCAACAAAATAAATTTACACTATTGACCAACCGGGGTGCCCGGGTACCCATGTACGAATTTGTAAGTAAAACTTTACTCTAATTGAAAATTATTTTATGTATTGGATGAATATTGATTTATTTATGGTTGACGAAGTTATTTCGAGCTAAATACAATTATAGAATCATATATAATGAATCCTTTATAATCATCAGGTATGAAACGCGGACAGCTGTACCGTGAATTTCTTAATTTTTACATTTGAAAAGCATTTTAGTTTAGTTTATAATAAACCGGTAACAGTCCAGGTTTTTGTTAATAACACAGCTCCACAAAAAAAACAACTTTTGTTTGCGGGGATCTAACCCACCGTACTATATGTAATCGAGCATGTTGAAACCGAATCCGGAGTCCAAATAACCCCATAACGTCAGGTTTTTTTCCTAACCTCAAAAAATAAAAAGGTCATAAAATTCAATTAAAAAACAACCAACTTTTATTTGCGGGGATCTGACCCACCATACTATATGTAATCGAACATACTGAAACCGAATCGAGAGTCCAAATAACCCCATCACGTCAGGTTTTTTTCCTAACCTCAAAAAATAAAAGTCATAAAATTTAATAAAACCCCAAACCAAACCCCATAATCATATATCCCATCAACACTACAACCCCATAACCTTAAAACCCCATAACCCTATAACCCCATAACTCCATCAATAGTACTTGTACTATATTTTGAAAAACAAGTACTTAGAGATATTTCCCGGCCATAATCTTTTCGGATATCATTTTTGAGGTACTAAGAGACCATTTAAAACAATAAAAAAATCGATTTTTTGAAAATCCTAGAGTGGCCTAACACCTTATAAAGGCTATGTTAATGGTAAATTTTGGTTTATTATTAATCTAAAGAAGTATGAAAATCAAATTTTCTTAAATGATTAAAAAAAGTTACTTTGGGCCTTATTAAACTATGGTGGTATAATAAGGCCACTTAACTAAATTAAACATTTTCAGATAATTATAATGTTGTTTTGTATGGGAACTATGTTTTATTCAACATTTGGCGTAATGTTTGCTTAATTACAGCTAATAAATAAACAATTAATAATTTTATTTTAGTATTTATTTTTTATCCATAACGTACCGATGCTGCATCCATAGCAGCTGCTAAACTCTCGCCAGACTACGTTATTTCTTCGTTGTAGATGATTTTTTTTATAGAACTATTAGTAAATAAAAATGACATACCACTCTAGAATAAAATATGTGATCATATATTGTGATAAATAATAAAAAGTCCAATCTTGAATTTGGTGGGCCTTATTATCCGTAAAGTACCTACTACGGTACATTTTATTTTTTTTATAAAGCAAAAACTTAAAAACAATAGAAATCAACTTTTTACCATAAACTTTAAGGATCGATCTATTACCTGAACAAATAAGAAACATATATTACATCAAAAAAAATTAACAAAAATTGAGATTATTCATTAGTTGTTTTTATAAAATTGAGCATTCGTCACCATCTCTCGCAACAAACTCAGAGGTACCGAAAAGTTAGCGCGACGAGAGACTAGTCGGTATGTAGTTAGCTTTGTATAAGTACCTTATATATATATATAAAAATCCTGACCGATCCAACTATTGCAAATGTGTTTTTTTCACATGGGCCTTATTTGCCGCAGGTACCTTAGTACAACTATAAGTAACAATAAAAAATAAAATAGTTTTAATATTGCAGTGGAACTAAATAAAGAGTTACTTCTTGTTGTTATACAACATGTTAAGTGGGTAGGTACGTGCTAATATTTTTGCGGATGTGTGTTTTTAGTGGTCGATTAAAAATAGCCGCCACGACGCACAGAAATATCATTAGCAACGGGCCGTATTATCTGTGTGGAATTTCTGGGTCGCCCGCTCTCTGTGCTTACACATACCATCTACTTATGCACCTATACATATTTACATACCGCATGCCAGGGTTGGTCCTTACTTACACATACCAGTCAAAAGGTATTTTATCAAACATTTTGTAATAAATAAAGTAACTTAAATCGGTAATAATTTTCTTTATTAACAAAAAATAATAAATTTGACAAGTGCGAGGAGAACTCGCACCCTAGGTGTTCCGTACCGTTATATAAAATGTATTTACAATCCCAGTTTTTCATTACTTATCAATAAAATTCAAAGACTGATTAACTGTATATTTTGAAATATAAACATTACAGAACAATATATTTAAATTATGAAAGTGTTTGCAATTAAAAATAAATATTATGTGGCGTGTGCTTCTTACATGGTAAAAACTATATGTTGTTTATTGTTTATAATTATACATAGAATTTTCTCCTTTACTTATGCAATGAAACCTTTTTGCCAAATTTCAAGATGTGACTCTCAAATTAAAGCCGTATATTTTTATTGTATTAAGTAAGAAACTTGAATTTTTTATAGGACTATGAGGTTGTAGACCTTAGTATTTGATATTAATTTTATCTTGATACCTCTAGCCGTTCCTGAGAAAAATAGTCTTGACGATCATACAGGCAGACAAAAAGTGATCCTATAAGTGTTCCATTTTTTCATTTTGTCCTGTAAAAATATAATTATACACAATTTAATATTCCAAACAGTTAATAGAAAAATCAAAATTTTACCCTCATTTTCATGGATCGATATTCACCCTTTAAACATGAGACGGAGTAGGTATAAGAAATAAATGACCTAAATCTCATAAGGACCTTTCCTTGGTGTTTTTTGAAGTAACTTCAATCTGAAAATTTAAATTTTTTGCAGATTAAAAGACTAATTTCTCAAACTTGTAGTATATTAATAATGATAATAACGATCAAAGTGTGCAGTGTAATATAATTTAAAATTACCGTTTGATTTAAAAAATGGCATAGCTTACATATTTACCCTTCTCATCCAATCTTATTTTTTGCTAAATCTAGGAGAATTCCATTAATATTGATGTTTAATCCGCGTAATCTTCATTAATTATAATTCGTCCCTTTAACCTAATATCTGTTCCCAGAATACACGGCCTGTTGTGTTCCTGATCAATTTTGTCCATCTCAATTAGACTCTACATTGTTTACTTAACTAAAATGTCCTTTACAAGCAGCAGTTCTCAACCGGAGACGCTGTTAGAGGTTGTAGTACATTTACATTATAGCAGTTAAATGTATAATTTTGTTTATCACCGCTTTATCAAGTTTGCTGTGAAATTCATTAGCTCATTTAATTTGATCAATTTGGGATTCAGTATCTCTAGAAGTGTTGGTTAGACTGTTTTTTTCTCATCTATATATCTGTCTGTCTGTTTGTCCGTTTGTGCCCTTATCACTCGAGAATCACTTATCAGATTATGTGGTTTCTTTTTTAATTCGTAGGTACATTCTCTGGTCAGGTTATAGGCTATATTTTGTTACGTTAGTAAATCAAGTCGGAAAAAAATTTGCCGTCGATGCGCTATTTTGCAAAACGCTGCCTAAACCGTTCAATATTGAACAAAATAATGTATTAAAGACTTGTGTAGAGTCAAAAGATCTACAATAAAGTCAGCGACACCATATGTCTAACTACAATGACTGCTTTTATCTTATAAAGAAAATTTAAAATATTTTGATTTTGTTTATGTGGACTTATGATCTGCAAAACATTAATCCTTATCGAAATAAATTATTTCATCGTCATAAGTACTTAAGTATAATTTGCCCTTTACAGCATCCAATTTGGTCGTATAGTTTAGAAAATATATTGAAATATACATATGGGAACATATTATTCACGCGATGGGAACCCGTGTCGCGGCGTGCGATAAGGAGGGAGCGTGCCGAGTATCCGCGGGGCAGAGGGAATAATCACAGGCCGGTATTCTTTTGATTGTCAATTGTTTATTTTGTTTTCAATAATTAATTTTTAAATTTAAATAGAACAAAAATTATTTTTACTTTTTGTTCTGATTCGTTTTTGTTAGGTAGGTAATTTATGTGGTTGGTTTTTATTACAATAATAACTAATCGTGTTTTTACTTAATTCTATTATATTTTTTTTAAATCCGTAATCCACGTGAGCGAAGCCGCACGGGCCCAGCTAATTGTAATATAAAGTAGATACATTACACTATTAAAAAAAATATTCTATACTGTATAACTTTTAATATAGGTAATGTTATTTTATATACATTTGTTATTCTCAAATGCACGTTATTTTTATAAAATATTTTTTTTTATTATTATGATTAATCTATTGAACTGTTAGTTCAATTAAACAGCTGTTTAATGTTCTGTTTTAAATAATTTTAAAATATCTATTAGTCCTTAATTAAATACGTTTTTGTAAAACATATTATGATAGTCTAGTATTAAGAACTATGATTTAGAAAAATTTTGAGAAAAAAAATTTTAATTTGAATGTATGCAATATAGTATTGTCATACATACTATTGTATTATGTATATTATGTACATCAAATTAATATATTTAAGTTGTACTTAATATAACGATCAATTTTCGTCGATTCATTGTAATATAATATATATTTTAAAACTTCTGCCAAATAATTTTATTTGGTAGTTAATATCAGTTTAACATCATAATACAATAGGTAATGCCCACGACGATTTAGCATTGTCCGATTAAAACCGGACCGGCTAACTAACCATTTCTGTTAACTTTTCCCAGCAGCGAAGTACATACAATGCTGACATTACCCGGACAGTGTCGACATTGCACACCTTGTGGGCTTTGCCCGTAACATATATAGCATATAGTTTCTCTTGTCTAAATAACGTTCTTATATCGGTGTGCTAATTTTAATTCAATACAAAAATTGTCGAATATTTTATAATTATATGTAGGTATATATTATATTATAATAAATAATTATTATAAACCATATAAAAATTAAGTATGGAACTAAGAAAATTCAAAAATAAAATGAAATATTTAATTTAGATAAATGAAAACTATAAATCAAAACTAAATTAAAGTATTTTATGCTCCATTTATAAAACAACCCAAAGTTAATATATGTCAGCAGACTCCCTTCTCCCGTCAACAGTTCGGTCGAATACCGATAGTCAATTATCGCTCAGATATGAAGGTTCATTATCGACAGATTGCCGCCCCATTGTTTTCACCGCCCCTTGTTGAAATGCAATTATTTTTAACAACAATGTGTTCAGTTTACGCGTCACTAAAGTGATTGCCAGTTATCTTTGTCTGTTTATTTATCTTTCTCTCTCTCTCTCTCCCTTTTTATTCGGTTTGATGAAGGATTTTTAGGTATATTAGGTTTTTGTATTTTTAATTTCGTTTTTTAATTACATTAGTGTTCTTTTGCATATGTTTTCGAATGTTTCAGTTTAATATTGATCGTGTAAAATAACACTGGTTTAAATTTATTGTCAATAAATGGCTCTAAAATACGCCCTTGTGATATGACACAAATTATAATTATTTTAAGCTGTTTATATAAATCGACTAGTTGTTGATTTTGAAACCCCTACCCACGTAGTATTTTTCTTGCCTGATCGAGTGAAACTAATTATAACCCCCCATACGTGACAGGGGATGAAATATATATATTTTTTTTTGCTTTTTATTCATTGTACTAAATCGTAAATATCTCATTTCTTTGTGTGTGTTTCCGTCATAAAATGAAGACACTTCTGAAATTTCACGTTTCTAGGTCCAGGGGTTTATAACCCCCCCATACGTGACAAGGGATGAAATATATTTTTTTTTTTGCTTTTTATTCATTGTACTAAATCGTAAATATCTCATTTCTTTGTGTGTGTTTCCGTCATAAAATGAAGACACTTCTGAAATTTCACGTTTCTAGGTCCAGGGGTTTATAACCCCCCATACGTGACAAGGGATGAAATATATTTTTTTTTTGCTTTTTATTCATTGTACTAAATCGTAAATATCTCATTTCTTTGTGTGTGTTTCCGTCATAAAATGAAGACACTTCTGAAATTTCACGTTTCTAGGTCCAGGGGTTTATAACCCCCCATACGTGACAAGGGATGAAATATATTTTTTTTTTGCTTTTTAGTCATTGTACTAAATCGTAAATATCTCATTTCTTTGTATGTGTTTCCGTCATAAAATGAAGACACTTCTGAAATTTCACGTTTCTAGGTCCAGGGGTTTCGGCTCGGCGATGATGAATCAGTCGGTGAATCTGGACTAAGTTATTATACATATGTTCTATATGTAGATGAGTACCAATATATTTTTTAATATTATCCGCGTAAACAAAATTTACGGATATGGAAAACTTGTCTGTGTGATATGGCAGATTTTTAATTTTGACCTTGTGAAATGACCCTTGTAAAACTCGCCCGTATGAAGTAGCACTGGTGTATCTGCGAGAAAGGAATTTAGCGAACTGTTTTTCGGAAAATGAAGCCGAGAGTTTTGTTTTAAAAAGAGTTCAACATAAGTTGGATGTTTATTTATTTTCCATGTAGAAACGACGAGTAATGGCAGCATCACACCGGAGTAGTTTGGGAAAATCACCGGAGAATGCTTATTCAGTTGAGGTCTTTTCTGTCGTTTTCTATATTACAAAGTTACAATATAGGTATATTGGTATGTAGAGCTAGGTATAAAAAAACTTACTCGATAAAGAAAACTAAATTTAAGTGAATTTAAATGGTTACAGGTAATTGGTTTGAAAAAAAATTCTTCGTAAAAGTTATTTGACATTTCTTATTGAACTTCACATTACTTTATGTTGTTCAATATAATGTTTTATAAATAATTATTGAGAAACTTCAAATACTTTTAAAACTAATTGTTAGTTACAGAATTTGTCAAGTTCATAATTGGTCTTATTATCCTATTATATTAATTATAAAATAACGTTTAAATAATTTTGAAAACAAAATGTCTCTTTAATGTAGTCAGGGTGAGACATAGAGGTCATAATCCCCCCATACCCCTCCAAAAAAAGAAACTCTAAAATTAATACAAATTACATTAAAAATGCTTGTTATTAATAAACGAGTTTCTTTTTTATTTCGTGTTTTAATACTTTTTTTTGTCTATTTCTCCGTTAAATTTAGATCTAATAATTATTTGAAAACTATATTTTATCTTAAATTAAGAGTTTTTAAGAAGATTCATGTGTTTATATATTATTTTAAAATTTGTAAAAAAAATTCAAAATTAGTTTGCTTTTCTTAAAATAATATAAATGATACCGCATAGTTATCACCCGCAAATACAGTCTTTACAGGTCTAAAACCACATAATATTAATTTCCTGGAACCAATTGCATTTCCTTTTTGAATTAACTGTGACTCGGTCGCCAGCTAATTATGTCGGGCAATTAAGAAATCAGGCTAGGCAGCACATGTCACTGTTGTGAAACGCGCAAGCCGTGAAGTATAATGTGTCAATGTCGCGACATTGACACACTATACTTTACAAGTTACTAGGTGAAAGTCACAACTTAAAATATTTATTAGTTTTTTTTATACAGGGTGATTTACAACTAGTGTAAAAAAAATTAACAGTAAATCGAGGATGTAATTTTAAGGAAAAAACCTATGTGAACCTATGTTCGGAAATTCTTCCTGAGGGAGCTACAGTCTTTTACCCAAAATTAGTGTTTATTTAATATCTAGAGAACCCATTGTGGTACAGTTATGAAATTTAATACAGGGATTAGTATTAATAAGTGTTATCGATTTCCAGTATCAAAAAATAATTATTTTGGCCTGGGGTATATAAGCAAATGGGCCCACCGATTCTTATCAAGTATTTTTTTGCTCTTTAATTTTTTCCCGAGTTGGGTACTTGTAGAAGATTATATGATACAAAATACACAAAAATATACTTTGTTTATTTATTATAGGACCAACTGTTTTCGAGAAATATTGATAAAAAGAAAGTATTGCAGAATTTTACTTAATACGGATGCTTCTATAAAGATGATTTTTTTTAAATATCTAATAAATATATTCATACAGGAAGTTTATGAAATAATATTAAATTTTTTATTGCTATTATAATAAAAAAAAATTCTTGTTGAAAACATAAATTCAGTAGGTGTAACTTTTTAGATTTTTTGCGAACCATACGATGAGAGATAATGTTCTAAAACAAATGAATTAATTAAATAGAAGCCGAAGTAATAAGTTAATATATATTAATAAAATAAATGTAAATACTGAATTTATTTTAGCGTATGAATTATTTCAATGTAGGTACACAGAAAAGTATAAAAAGTTGAAAAACAAATAAAAACATAATTAGATATGTACCAAAATTTTAATCTTTAAAGATATGTAGTACATACGTAGATAAAAATTCTTCCATTTTAAAATATGTACAAATATAAGTATATAGGTATGTTATAGTATGTATGTATGTGTTTGGTAAATAAGATAAATATATATATACATAGATTGTTAATTTATTTCTTTAATTGTGTTGGTATTTAAAAAAACCAAGCTATAACCATTATTCATTAGAATTATTTTATGATTGTTTTAACAATTATCAAAAATGAAAAAAAACATTGATTATTTATGAGTGTAACTGTCGCCAAATTAATAATAAAAAAACAATTATTATATTATTAGCTGTTGCCCGAGACTTCGTTTGACCAAAATAAACATTTTTTGAATCTCGTACTTTTTACTAAAGTTTATAGTTTCTAAGTTAAAAATTCATGAAAGTTTAAAATCACGAATTATTTTGTTAGATATCTTGAAAAGCGTAGGTTGTTCAAAAAAAAGTTTCTAAATAAAAACTATAGCTTCCTATTTAAAAAAATATGTTAACCTTCAAATATCCTTGAAGGCCACGTTAAAATAACAAATAAATATTATTATTCAATTACCCCCGCACAACCATAGTTTAAACATTTTTTTCTAATATGTCATGGTTCTTAGATAATAATCTGTAACACTTTAAACACCCCACCCTGTATATGTATGTAAATGTATATCTACAGATATGTACAATAATATACATATTGTACACATGTACATAATCTAAATGAAAAATTACCATGTAAAGTGAAGTATACATTGTCATATACTATTTGTAAATGTAAAATTTCTAATTGATTTAAATCTCATTAAAATCATGACAAAAGAGAAAATTATGAAATATCGTAACAATTACAAAAACATTTCTAAAGCAAAAGAAGATACGCACAATTGATCCTGACATATTTGAACTTGAGTAATTTGTCACAGAACAACTTTGAATATATAAACACGAAATTCTCAAACCGCTCTAAATTAATTTCCACATTCCAATCGGAAAATTCTGAAACCTCTTCTATTTATAGCATCGTCATACTTATCGTCGATCGCTTAATTACATGCAAACCTGACTTAAGATATTTTCCTTACTGTAATATTTTTCTTAATAAATTCTTCAAATTTTCAATGATAATTAATTAATTTAAGGACCCATCAAAACATAATTAAAATTAATTGAAAAAATGTCATATTAGAGCATGAGGTATGGCTTTAAAATTATTTTTAAGTTTATTAGATTACATATTATAACTTAATATTAACTCATTATATTTGAGATTTAGGAAAAATTTAAGAAAGGTCACCCTTTAGTCTTGGCAATAAAAATCGTTTATGATTAAAATTGCGTGATAGAAAAAAAGAACATAAAAAGATTTACAATTATTAAAATCGCAAAATTTTAATTTTACTCGGAATCTTAGAGTTATTTTAATTTTACATTTCATCAATACTAAAATATATAAATGCGAAAGTAACTCTGTATGTCCGTTTGTTACATTTTAACGACTAAACCGCTGAACCGATCTTGATAAAATTTGGCAGGGAAATAACTTACATTTTGAGGAAGGACATAGGCTACTTTGTATCCCTTTATTAGATAAAAAATATAAATTCCACGCGGACGAAGCCACGGTTAACAACTAGTCCTTAATATATATAAAGCTCAACGTCTGTCTGTCTGTCTGTCTATCTGTTAATGTGCTTATAACTCGAGAACCACTTATTCGATTTACTTGTTTTTTTTTTAATTCATAGATATGTTCTTTGGGCATATATTTTGTTACGTTAGGTAATATAAGAAATAAGTAGTGACGATAATAGTAAATCAAGTCAGAAAAAAGTTTGCCGCTAGCGTGCTCTTTTGCAATACGCTGCCTAAACCATTAAATATTGAACAAAATAATGTGGTATAGAACTGTGCAGAATCAAAAGATCTAAAATAAAATCCGCAATACCATTAAAATTTAAAATGTTTGGGTTCTGTTTACGTGGACTAATGACCTGCAAAACATTAATCCTTATCAAAATAAATGATTCCATCGTCATAAGTACCTACTTAATGTAGATATAATTTGCCCTTTACAGCATTCAATTTAGTCTTTAGTTTAGCATATAACTTTAAATAAGTTATATACGGTAAAATATTATTAATAATGAGCGAACTAAAGAAGTACCCTGTCGTAATGGGGCAGAGGGAACAATTCGCATGCGCTCGACCGAGCTCCTTCAGTTCGGCCGTTGTCTTTTGATCGTCAATTGTTTATTTTGTTTTCAATAATTAACTTTTAAATTAAACAGATTAAAATGTTTAAATTTAAACATGATTTGTACTTTTTGTTCTGATTTGTTTTTATTAGGTAATTTAGGTATTGATTAGTTATTATTACAATAATAATAATCGTGTTTGTACTTAATTCAACTATATTTTTCAAAAATCCTAAACAATTATTCCGTAGTCTACGCGAGCGAAGCCACTAGTTCCTTATAAATTTTAAATCACATAAAAATTATTTTAGTCAAGTAAACTTTATTTTTTTATTCTACACGTGTTTCTTTTTACAACGTATTCATTTCTTCTTTTCCATATTATCCTTATTTGCACGCAAACCATTTTCTGGGAATTAAGGTTGGAGAGGCATATTTATTTTTAAGGATTTGTGAAAAGTACATCTCTACAAAACTGAACGCAACAATATCACTCTTGTTTTGAGAAGAATAAATAGAATAATCCCGTACGTATAACAAACAAATTATTTAAAATAACTCTCCTTACTTCAAAATTAATACCTGAAGATTTGAATATTAATATTTTTAAGTAACCTTTTATAATTGTATTTTTTAAATATTAGATTGTAATTATTTACATATATTTTTCTCGAATAACCTAAGTAAATCTGTGGGGGAGAGTTGGGTGGTTACGAACACCTAAGGGAGAAATTAAATAAATTAATACCTGAGTATAAGAAACCAATGTATATGTATTGTGTATTATTTTTAAATAATCTATAAGTTATACCTTTTCAGTATCAATTTTAATATAAAGTTTAAAAACAAAATTAAAATTAAAGACAAAAACAAAACCTTGTGTGTTCGTAATTACTCGACTAGCATAAAGTAATCACGAACAGTGGAATAATTAATTCTAATTAGTACAAAATTCGCAGTAAAAGCCTCTGGATGTACTTTGACCACTGATACACTTATCATGTGCCCATAAATTACACTTGAAGAACATTAGCTAGTCTTCAACAGGAGGATCTTGTTATTTTTCATTATAATAACAAAAATAGTTATTTTCTTTATCAACATCTTCGTTTCTTCTTCTTTTTTAGTTGGAACTTCTTTTTTGGTTATTTTCTTTAAAATCACTGCGATTCCTCGCACTTTTTCCAGTTTTAGTTTTCATCTGTCTTTTTTTACCACGTTTAATTCGTTTGTCATTACCCTACGAGCTTGAAAAAAAAACATAATTTTTTTTAGCTTAGGATCATATAATAAACAATACGGGTGACATCAAATACTGTTTATCGAAGCTTACTTGGGCATAACTTAATCACATTTATATTAATTACATATCAGTTATTACATGGCTTTTATTTTAATTTAAAAAAATTAGATGAAATATGGTATAAAAATGGAACCAAGCTTACTTTGTACTGTGAGGGTGATCTACACTGACGATACTAGACGTAGGCCCAACTGTTGATAAGTGCAGAGAGAACATTAGTTTTCCTCTTCTAAGATACTGAAACCACTGAATTCGCGACTACCCCGCATTCGTGATTACCCCACTCTCCCCTATTAATGTCCAGTATTACAGCCTAGCTAATTATTATTTATTTGCAAGATTGCAAACACTTTCAAATTTTTATCAAACTTATATGACAGTTCTTTTGGGATTTTTCCCAAATAGTAGCATGCATAGTAAGTAAAAACAAAGTATATTTACTAAAATGTATGTACTAAACTTGAGTAAAAACGATAAAAATCAACTTACTGCGCATGCAACTAACTGTTAAAAACTCAAAGAGAACAGCCATGATGCCAGTAACAAAGTATCACTGAAATTATGATTTTAAATAATGAAATAAGTTAAAAAGATTCTAAAAAATGTATTTATTTTTATATTAAAAGCTAGATTAATATGATTTTTGTTAAAATAAAAACGCAAAATACAGCAATCCGCCATGTTTGATAAAACAAAAGTTAGAGTGGATGACGTCACGGCTACGTAAACGTAATTTTTGTTTCATTAATATCTGCACTGTTTATAAATTATTTTGTAGTTTTAAATTATCAATTTGCTCAGTTTTGTGTTACCAAAAGTAAAACCGAGAAACATTAGCGATGGAACAAAGATTTATTATAGTTGACAAGGAGTGTTTACAAAGGCGTGACGTCAAAAATGCGCCATGAGACCTGCGAGCGTTTTGGCGTCAAATTCAAAATTAGTTTTAAAAGGGTCAATTTTTGTGATTAAACCTTTATTTTCTGCAGAAATAAGCATTTTTTTTGAAATAAGAGACACGGAAGATCATCATAAAATAGTTTTTAAAAATTAGGCATCATGTCTACTGTCATATAAGTTTAATACTCCGTTTGAAAATGCTTGCAAGATAATAAATTTTATTAGCTATACAGGCTGCAATACTGGAAATTAGATATTTTAATAAGATATTCACTGCAATATGATGAAACATAAGACGAAATAATTACTAAAACAATTAAAATGTTTAATCTATTAATTTTTTAATTAAAAATGGATAAAAAAGAAATATAGGATGTAGTTTTAATCATAAAATAATCTCGTTTGAAATTACTCGGCAAAATGCAAATAAAGAACATTGTTCCACAAAGTTATGTTTTTGCAATTTAATTATTAATAGAGTTTTCACATTAGCGGAAAACTTTAAAACTTAAAATAATCTTTAGAAAAACATATAAATCATATTTCCATAATTATTATTAAATTACTTTGGGATACTTCACACGAACAGGTGTTTATATAATTTTACTCTGTTTTATGCATAGCAGTTTCAAATATGTATAAATGATATTTAAAAGTACACGGAATTTGATTTGATTGGAATTTTATCAGATTAATTTCATATTAGAATAGAATTTTAAATGGAGTTATTTCACAAAGCATTTTTTTAAAATAAGAGTCGTTTAACACGATCAACCTTGTTTTGTACGTGTGAAACGAGTCGTACTCGTTTCATTTATAAATCGATCGTTGAAACAAAAAGAAAAGCCCGAGCTTTAGATCGCATATAAAACAATTAAGGAGAGATATCTTAAATGAAAATCGAAACGGGAACACAATATTTCCACTAGAGATTAACTAGCTCAATTTAACTCCACGAGTGGGCTGTTGCGGATTAAAATAGTAATAAATAAAAGGTATCTACAGTGAAAAATTATACGTATAATATAGACATACATACATATAGGTACATATATATACGATTTTTATCAAGTATTTTTTTGTTCTTGATTTTTTTTCCTGAGTTAGGTAATTGTAGAAGATTATAATATGATACAAAATACACAAAAATATACTTTGATCATTTGTCATAAGATCAATCGTTTTCGAAAAATACCACAAAAAAGAAAATACTACAGAATTTTACTTAATATGGATGCTTTAAATTACACAAAATAAGTTTATATTCTTGTTCTATAATTAAAATTAAGATTAAAAATTAATATAAATATACCTCCTTATACTTATCATCATAGAGTTATAGACAGTTGTATTACTGTTACACGTATTTTACTAACAAGATTAAAAAACGAAACTATAAATGGCTCTTTGTTGTTAAAAATGCAGTTTTGGAGATATATTTATATTAACTTTTTATTTTATTTGTAAATATAAACTTATTTTGTGTAATTTGATGCATCCGTATTAAGTAAAATTCTGCAGTACTTTCTTTTTTTCGATATTTTTCGAAAACGATTGATCTTATGACAAATGATCAAAGTATATTTTTGTGTATTTTATATCATACGATAATCTTCTAAAAGTACTCAACTCAGGAAAAAATAAAGAACAAAAAAATACTTGATAAAAATCGGCGGACCCACTGGCTCCATACACCCCTAGTCTAAATTATTATTATTTGATATTGGAAATCGATAACACTTATTAATACCAAACCCTGTATCAAATTTCATAACTGTACCACAATGGGTTATCTAGATATATAGATAATATAAATAAATATAAATAAACACTAATTTTGGACAAAAGACTGTAGCTCCCTCACGAAGAATTTCCGGACATAGGTTCACATAACGTTTTTTGCTGAAAATTACATTCTCGATCTACTGTTAAATTTTTTTATACTAGTAAATCACTCTGTATATATTTTATATAAGCTATATAGGTTTCCCGGCCTTGCTAGTTTTAAATTAATTATTATTTCTTAATTTGGAAAATATGTTCGTGTAGCTCAAAAAATCTCATGACAAAAAAATTTTATTTGGCTTTAGTATGTAATCTTATGAAAACTCTTACTAATCCATACTAATATATAAAATGCGAAAGTGTCTCTTTACTCCGTCTCTCTGTTTGTCCGTCTGTCGGTTTGTTACCTTTTCACGGCTAAACCACTGAATAAATTCAAATTTTAGGAAATATTACAATTTCTAAATAAAAATTTACTATCCGGATTGCAATAATTTAGACTTATTGTATTTTTAAATAAAAATTTGTAAAAGTCTATAAATAATTGCAATCATTTTTATTTAGGAACTGCAATTTTTCCTAAAATGTGAGTTCTATTTTTCTCCGTGTAATTTAATATAGGTTTTTTTTTTTAAATCTATATTATTTTATTAAGGTTATTTTTCTTTTTCAGTATAAGATTTTTGCGATTATTTTTTACCTAATATACAAGAACCAAGATAAACGACAACTTTGATCCGTGTTTTAAAAAGCTCCACACGACTTTTTCTTTATTTTGTTTCAATATCTGATATATAATTTCCTTCAGTAAATACAAAGACACAATAATATTTTGACGTTTTTCTTTATATCGTGCGACGTAAAAATGACAAATACACTATTTTGCTGATTTTATTTTATTGTTTTCTCTGTCTTTTTATAAAAAAAAAACACGAATATCGATGTCTATAGAAAATATTTAAGTCGATGTTCTGGGTTTTTCTGATATATATCCATTCCAAGAAAAACTTGCTAAGGAAACTTATAGTATTGTATATTTGTATATTTTTGCAAAATTGGTATGATTATTTTTTTTTATACCCTTTACTGGTCATGGTCAAAACAGAATTTTTAAATGGAAGCCTATATTTTAAAATATGTAGATCATTTTAAAATTGGATTATAGTTGCATCTTTTATGTGAACATTCATATATCATTTACAGTTTTTTAGAAATATATTTTAAACGGTGTAATTTATTGTATTAGGATTTGTAAAATCTTTGAAATGATGATTTTTTTTCATTTAAACATAATACGACTTGAAAAAGATTCTTTTTAATCTTTTGATGTTAAATCTTTGGTTTTCATAAAATATTATTAGTCACGATACTGCTCAGAAAAATTATCTAACTATTGGTGAAAACCGCATTGAAATCGGTTCAGTAATTGTCTATAAGTCACATACAAATGAACATTCATTTATATATATATAGATTATTTTATACTATACCTATAACAACCGTAAAAAATATCAATAACAAATTTAAACGTTTAGATTTCAAATATCCATCGAACAAAATATCTCGAATATTGAAAATTACACCCGATAAAAAAGGTATGTGTTTCTATCGTGAAACAAGATTGAAAAATTCATACTGAGTTTTCCATGAACCTTTTTCTACGACTAGACATAATACTAAAATGAATTTGACATTAAATAAATTGACACTTTACTAAAGATAAAACTTGTAAATTGTATTTCAGTTAATTCTTATTCGATAGCACTTTTGTGGCTTTTGAAGGTAATAATATTAACTTTTCAAAAAGACTAACAACACGTTTTATCGGTCTTCAATTTTTCAACTTTTTGTCGATTTTTGTATTTTAATATCAATTTTTATGAAAAATCTTTTATTTTCTTAATACATGTTTACCGAATTTATTGTTTCTTCCTACCTGAATCTTGTAATTAATCATTTTCTGTCATAATTTAATTTTACTGATAACTTTTCCTTATTGGGAAAATTTGAAATTTGAATTTTATTTACGTCAAAACTGTATGACTACCAATACATGAATGTTTGAATACAGTCTACATTTTTAACGTTGGTAACATTGTAAATGAACATAGTAATGCATTTTTTAAAGATTTTAACTTGAATTGTGAGTTAAGGGCAGATTGCTTTTTGATTTTAATCTTCTAGTTAATGGTCTTAAGAGTATGTGTGCAATATTTCACACCAAAATTTGTAATATTAACAGTTTTGAATCGACTTAGAGTGTAAAAAATTGTTTAAAATCATAATTTTCAAATAAATATTAATCACAGCCTCATTTTTTTTAAATTCTGATTCATACATGTTTATAGTAAAACACCTTTTAAATTTGATTTGGCAGATGGATATTATGCCAACCAGCGAACGAGGGACTCCTTGACCGAAAACATGTGGATTTGGAAGTCATATTTACTATTAAATAAATTACAAATTGATGAATGACAAAAAAATGTAATAAAATTTATATTAAAAAAATATTTTTAGTCCTTAATATGATATTCCTCCCTTGGTCAATTATATAAGAAAGATGTTATTGAAAAGTTTTGCTATTATGTAACGTTTTCAATGAATGTTCTTTTGACATTGAATCTCAAAACTGGCAACTGCTTCAACCAATACGTTCCATACGTACCCTTGTGCCTTGAAAATGTTCTAACCCATCTAATTTGTATGACGCATGTTGTTACTAACCTCCCTTGTTAACATTTTTTTCTTGATTCTTTGTTACAGATCGTGTGTCCGAAACGACAAGTAAGTTTTTCAAGTTCTTAATAAGAACTGTCTCGATGTTTTGAATGTTAAAATACTGCAGTTTACTCTTGCAATGAAATTTTTGCATATTATCTATGTTATTATTTATATACATATGCAGAATGACCCATTTTAAGTGACTATTCCTGATAACATTTTATGGTGAGGTACTACCAAAAAGTTTCATGGTTTGGACTGAGGTGATTTTATTAGGCGGCGGTTTCAAGGGCAACTCTATTTTTTTAAATAGGAACTGCATAAAAAATTTCCTATTAAAAAAACATCTTCCAAGAAAATGTACAGTGCTTCCTCGTGCTAAATTCACCAAAGGTAGTAAATTATTGAAAAATTTAAATAAAAACCGATAAAGTGTTCAGATAAATTGACTGGCATCGGTTAACAATTTTACTAAAAAATATTAGTTCGAAATCTTCGATATTGCGAGGAAGTAAATCACCACAGTAAACTATGCAACTTTCATTTAAAATGTTTTTTTGATAGAACCTCACCATAAATAAAATTATTAAAGGTGGTAACTTAAAATGTGTCTCCCTGAATATAAATATGTTGAAAGATGATTTTTATTATGCTATATGTTGTATGTTTATTGCTTGTACTTTTTTATATTGCATTTTTGAAGATGTCTGTTATAATGTGTTATAAAACGTTATATGAGATTCTAGCCAAAACAATGTGAGTTGTAAGGCCCTCCGCACACGGAGCAACCGTTTTGCAACGAGTTTTGTAAACCAGTTGCATAAGCAACCGTTTGGTGACTTTGCATGTGTAATGTAATGGCCCTCCGCACACGGTGCGACCGAAACAAAACTGATTTGCAATCAGTTTCCAACTGGTTTCGTGCAACTGTGCTTGCAGGTCGAATTTCGGTTTCAGTTGTATGATATTTTAGCTTTATAATTATAATAATATTACTATTTATTTATAATTAAAATAATTAGTTAATTATCATTATTCCTATAAATAAATACTTACTTAGTTAGTTCATTCAGATTTAATGATCAGTTAATAAATATTAAATTCATCGAGGAGGTGGTAAAACATGAAGTTCTTAGTTCTTGACATGTTACCAAAAGTTAAAAAAACTTAAAAACTTTTTTCTTCCCGGCAATTCCCATAAAACTGATCAAGATTCAGTCGCGCTCGTGTGCGGAGCAAGGACATAAATCGATTGCAAACCAGTTGTAAAATAGTCGCTTCCGCAACTGGTTTGCGATTCTCGTTGCAAAACAGTCGCACCGAAGCTAAAAACTAGAGTTGTAACGTAACGGATATTCGTATTCGCATCCGCAATTGCGGATTATCCTCATTAATTTACATATCCTCATCCGCATCCTTATTCGCAACTTTAAAATATCCGCATCCTCATTTTTCTATGAGGATATTAAAACGGATATTTTCTATAAAACTACAAACGTAAAAGTTATAAGATCACGTGACAACAATAAAAATTTGATTTCATAAGTTTTAAAAAAATTGAAATATGTTGCTAAAGATATCAAAATTGATATTTCATTAACATTCTTTAAAATTTTGTGTAATCTTGAATATGTAACTAACTTTCAAAAAAATGATTATTCCTAATATGTTTTTTAAATTATCTATTGTAGATTGTAGCGAATTTTAAAATGAAGCATTAGCATGTCATTATTTTCATTTCATTTCCATTTCTAAAATTATATTATAATATCGTACGGAAATTCTTAATCACCTCCACCTGCTAGTGTTCCTAATGAACAACGATCTATGCCGAATTGAGATGTCGTTTGAAAGGCGAAATTACTTTTCTCTAAATATAATTTACTATTACTTAATTTTAAGTATTCATATTTTTCTAAATTAACATTTACATAAAAATACAATAAATCTTATTTATCACATAAATTTCAAATTCACATACGCATCCCCAAAACCACCTTCCCAATATCCGCATCCTCATCCGCTAAACTAACATCCGTTACATCCTTACTTTAAAAATTCCAAGGTTACCACGAAATTCCTTACAAAACTATATTTTATTTCCAAAATGTGTAAATTTCAACGTTTATAAAGAATATTTTCTATAGATCTTATAATAAAAAAAATCTACATTGTCCTTGAATAATAGAACGACCCTATACACATATATGTGCATATATAAATTTATTGATGATAATATTTTGATTCGCACAATGAATATGGTAAATGGGCATTAATAATTTAACATTATTGATTTTATTTCAAAAACGCCCTGATTTTGTATATAATTGTATAGTAGATATTAATATTTATACTGTTGTAATGTTATGCTGATGAGTAATTATGAAACAAAATAGTTTATTATTATTTATTATTATTAATTTGCTTCCTCGCAATTTCGAAGATACGAGAAGTTTTGTGATCGTTTTAAAATGAGACAAAAAATTGTTCTTCGACTTCAATATTTTAAATTGATCTTTCCGTTTCAGGTCAAGACAAACACTTTTCGTTTCGTGTCTGTCTGTCTGTTCCCTTAATCCTTGTCACACGCATAACTAAAAAACCACTGAACCGAATTAATTAAATTTGGTTGGATGGTTGGGTCTGACTGAGGATAATTCCATTTCAAAATCATCAAAAACGTGTGTAATTGGGAGGGGTAACATATAGGTCTACAACATTTATTGTAAAATATTCCCTTTACAAAGATTTATCTCAATTTGTTTTTAAAAAAATCGTTATTTGTTTTTTTTTTAAATTGATATTTACTGTGACATATTAAATGTCATTTTGATGTTTTAAAAGTCATTTTGACATTTGCATAAATTTTGATTGAGATTAAAATTGTCAAAAAAATAAAAATACACGAAAAAATAATCAGGTGCGTCTTAAAAAAAATTTCGAACTAATATTTTTTAATAAAATTGTATAAAAATTAAATGGTTAACCAATACTAGGCAATTTATCTAAACACTTTTTATTTAAATTGTTCAATAATTGGTGAATTTAGCACGAGGAAGCACTGGGTATTTACTTGGCAGATATTTTATTAATTTATTTTTATTAGATATTTGATAAAATAAAAAATACCATTATGTTGTAAAATGTAACTCTTTAAAAATAAATCATTTTTGATCTATTTTATTGTAGATCTTAGGTACTTTACTGAATATTGTATAATATCAAGACCAGCGGTTCTTACACTTTAGTAAATGGCGAACCTGATTTCATAAAACAAATTGAGGACCCCCATTTAGTTGTTTATAATTACAATATATTTTTATAAACTCATCGAATACCTGATAATATAGCTTCGTTGACCTCAGTTTATGAAACGTTTTGCTGTACATTTGCGATTTTTTTGTTTGACCAAAATTTTCAGTACTTCAATTATAATATTGATATTATGAAAAAAATGTCGGAAATTCGTCTAAAGTTTCGTCACACGTTGCAGTGGACAAATTCAAGGAAATGTGTATGAATTATACAATATCCCCGCTACACCTGAAAGGTAAGAATCATTTATAAGCTTTAAGCTAGTAATATTCAACAAGCTCGGTAACCAAAATAAAAATTTAAATTAGTAATGTGATATTTGTTTGAAAGAACAATTTCGTTTTAAAAAAGACTCGGCTGCTTTTCCGTAAAAACTCTGTAGTCCACGTAATTTGATATCAAAACAACGGTTTTCATTAAAATTCTTTCATGTCCGGATTATACTTTACAAAGAAAATCCATTGTTTAAAAATTAAGGTCTTTATGTTTTTTTTTCTCTTGTGTTTTTAAATATTTGATTGAGATTACTTTTCTAGTAATAAAATAGATATGTTGATAATTATTATATTAGTCATTGATGTTGACATGAAAATAAAATGGGAAGTTGCTAATGTGCTGACTATAAAATTATAGTAAGGATGCAAAAATGTAATTCGATATTAGGTTTGTTTTTTTATATATATGTAGTTAGTAGTTTTGGAAAAAGTTGTTAAGAAAATTCTATAAGTTTTATTAGATTGAAATAAACATATTATAAGCATATTTTCTTTAAAGTCTAAAATTTCGAATTATTTGTTTTGAAAATTTAGGTCTAAAAAGAGTTTTATCTTTTTTACGTAGATTCCTAAATAAAAAATATAGGTTCCTATTAAAAAAAATAATGTTGACCAAATAACCTTGATGATTACGAAAAAAATATAATATAAATAAATATATAGATAGGTACTATTAATAAACAACAACCTTTTTTGTCTGAAACATTTCTCTCAAATATGCGGTGATTCTGATACAAAAATTTATTTATTTATAATAGTGCATTGACAATATTATACTATTATACATATATATACATACATATAAATAAACTTTCTTTCTGGGTCATCTGTAGTTTTATTAGTTGTAAAACCTATAGCCATTTTACAGTCAAGAAAATATTAAAAGAAAGTTGACCTTTGGAAGCTGCACTTTATATATTTACAAAACAAATCGGATTTCTGTCTACTACATATTTGTCTTTTCCATTTTAAACGAAAATTCTACTCTCAGAAACTATAGGTACTATATACCTATTTGTAGTTCTATTTACAGAAAAGTATTACTATTCCCTAGAACCCTAGTTTTCTTTGCTAACAGAACATTCAACTTACATAAGCTATACTATACAGGGTGAGTCATATCAGGTGAAACAAACTTGAACAGTTGATCGAGGAAAATATTTTAAGCAAAAAAGTTCATATGAACATGTATCCAGAAATTCTTTGTGAGGGAGCTACAGATCCCCAAAGATTAACAAGTAAACATCCCCAGGTGCCACTCTCCGATTTTAATGAAACTTGGTAAAAATTATTTGGGTAAAAATTAAGGACCTGTATTTTTTATACGTGCCCGTTTTTAAGTTTAGGTGGTGAAATCGACCCTTGAAAATGAGGGTAAAATTTTTAATTTGTAAATAGCTCGTAAACCGCTTGGTATAGTGTATTGTGTATAATACAAAATTTGTTTGATATTACAAGAGCTATAAAATAGCATAAATGTGGTACCCCCTATAATTTTAATTTGCGGGGTATAATGGACACCCCTCAACTTTTTTCAAAAATTATTATTTTTTCATAAATCAATAGAGTGTAATATTATGAATACAATGATATAAAATTTCAAAATAACGTATCTTCAAACTTTGGAGATATCGGCAATTTTGTATCCACCATATACTTTATTCACAGTATAAAGTACATATATGTATAAGCATGACGCGCCGCGCGCCAGTCAAAGCTAGTAGAACACTTTTCAAAGTAGTGTGGGTCTATTAAGTTGTGATATTAATTTGATAATTCACAAATATCATCAATATTTTTAAATTACAAAGAGTAAAAATTTTGCAAATTCATCGATAGGGTGCACACTCCCTATCGATGAAATAAAGTAATGAACAATGAAATGTAGCGATTTCAAGTATTGAAAAAATAATTTTAAAACTATTCATGCCAAGGTAATGATAATATTCATTAAGGATTGTACATGATAGTGTTTTTTTTTTTTTTAGTTTTACTTGTGATAATATAGTAAGAATAAATCTCTATACCTATTTAAGTTTACGAGTAGATTTAAAAATACAGCTACGCTCATTAGGGTGGTTTAAGAATGTTGTGGGTTTTAAGAATTTAAGATACACGACATTTTCATTAAAGATAAATCTAAATAGCTGTCTTTAAATTTTTGCAATTAATTTTTTCAATACCTGAAATCGTTATATAGATACAATTCATTGTTCATTTTTATGTTGTATTTATCGTAAACGATTGATCTTATGGAAAATAAACAAAGTATATTTCTGTGTATTTATGTGTCATATGACCTTATAAAAATACCAAACATAGAAAAAAAAATACTAGATAAAAATCAGAGGGCCCACTGGCCCTATACAACTCTGGTCTAAATAATCATTGGTTGATACCGAAAATTGATAACACGTATTAACACAAAACCAGATATCAAATTTCATAACTGTATCACAATGGGTTCTCCAGATATAAAATAAAAAATTATTTTAGGCAAAATCTTTGGAAGTCTGTAACTCCCTCACGAAGAATTTCCGGACACTTGTTCATATGAACTTTTTGCTGTTCATGTTTGTTCCACCTGATATGACTCACCCTGTATATCTATGTTTACAAAGTGAATCAAACAGTGCATTAGTGTTGTTCTTTTTACACAAAAAACAAGCAAATAGAAATACAGACAGACATATCGATTGACTGCATAAAGTGTTTTCATTTTTAGGTTTCCGTAGAAAACTAGGAAACCTTATAGTTTCGCTATGTCCGTCCGTCTGTCCTCAAAAATTTTAAGCCGATTAAGATCAAATTTGGGATACGGACGAAGACTGATAACCTAAAAACAGAAATGATAATATTTAAAAAAAAAAAAAAAAATTTGGACCCCCTTTCCATAGACTGAAAAGTATTTTCAAAAAAAAATGTTCACTTAATCTATTTAGTGGGGAGTCTTTAGATAGGTCTCCTAAGATGCAATAAAAAAGGTAATATGACATTTTGATTTAAACCCTTCAGTCACGATATATTTGCGTTCAAAGTCGTGGTCAAAGCGTCCCCCCACCTCAATTTCTAAACTATCAATTAAAAAAATCTGAGAAAAAACAAAGAATGTAGCTTTTAATTAGTACTTCCACTGAAATTTAAACATACATATTATTTTTGGTGAGCACAACGTTTGCGGGGTCAGCTAAAACAACAGTTACAAACAGGGACTTGAATCTGAACCCGAACCGGAACTCGAAACCAGAAAAAACCGTATTTTACATTAACCTGAGCCCGAACCGAACCGCTATATTTCAAGTTCAATGAACCTGAACCTGAATCCGAACCTTTCCATGGATAACCGGAAACCATATATTTTTAAAAGGTTCAATATGTTTGAATTTTATGGTATAATGTGAGTTACCAAGTCTACTACAAAAATTTAAATATTTTTTACTATCTTTTTTAATTCTATAACTGAATAATTACATTTTAATTTGCAAAAAATCGGAAAGTAAAGATTTCAATCATTTAAATGTAATTTTATTATTTGCCCATTTTTCTAGCCGTACCTATTTTATAGATTGATATTTTTTTCTTCTCCAGAAAATGTTTTATTGTTAACTATAAAATTTTTTTTTGAACAATTTAATTTTCTTTATATTACAAACTTGAACCCAAACCCGAACCTCAACCCTTAAAAAATAACAGTTTTTGAACCCAAATAGTTTGCACAATGCTGAACCCAAGCCCGAACCCGAACCAAAATTTATATTTGAACTCAAACCAAACCCGAACCAAAAATAAATTCAGGTCCCTGGTTACAACCCTCCATACGTGACAGGGGTGAAATATTACTCCCGTGCGAAGCCAGGGCGGGTCCGCTAGTAATATGTACATATATTTGTATTTTTTAGAACGTATCTGCTGAAATCCCGTTTAATATAATCTTTAATTTGTTTTGCGTCATTCGCCTCAAATAGAGCCGGTCAAAGACTACATTTACCTTCCCAAATGGACCCCTCCTTCCCCAAGTAGTGTGTTTAATCAAAAGGATTTCTCTCGACACACATATGTAGTACATATACGTAGTGTAACTGTGCCTGAAATTAAATGGATATGAGGTCATGGGGGGGGTGGTCATATTAAAGCAATATGCAACCCACAAGTAGATATCAAATACTATAATTTCTGTTGTAAACAGTCCAAAGAGTGTTCACAAGGAACGTATAGAATATTGAGGGGGTTAAATTACATTAGTTGACAAATTTAATGTTTTTTCAGATTTAGTGACTAATTAGTAATTACCACAAAATGGGAGAAAATATCATTTTAAATCACTTAAAACCCATTTTTTCATTCTCACCTGTTTTTTTTTTAAATGTTGGAACATATAAGCTATTGTATGGGGGGATCCCGGGAAAAAATGATAATATATTATAAGAGCCAACCGGTAAGATATGCTGAGGGCTTCATTTTGGCACGATCCAAGAATATATTGGTATATATTATATTATATTTTTATATATTGTAATGTATTAATATGTTAATATATATATGACAATATATTATTATATATATTTATACCTTGTTATATATGTTAAGATATAAATATATATCATAATATATAGTAATATATTCTCGGATCGTGCCAAAATCAGGCCCTCAGCATATATTAGTGTATATTATAATATATACTTATATCTTGTTATATATGTTAAGACATTAATATATATCATAATATATACAAATATATTCTCGGATCGTGCCAAAATCAGGCTCGAGCATATATTATCATATATATTTATACCTTGTTATATATATTAAGATATAAATATATATTATAATATATACTTATACCTTGACATATATAATAATTTATTAAAATGTATTTTTATGTTTTGTAATATATGCTGGGGGATCCAACTAATTATTATATATCCTGACACCCCCAACGGAAATCGTCCACACACACGAACCTTGGAACTCGTACTGGACCTATAAATAATGAAAATAGAAAAAAATGGGTTTTTTTAAATAAAAATACAAATTCCCTGAACTGAATTTATTATACTGTGAAAATATTCATAAATAATACCATACAAATCTACATTCATAAAGTTAGACATAAAAAAGTTATAATCTTAAAAACTAAAAAATACTGAATTTGTTTTTAACTTGATTTATATCTACACTTATCCAAAAAATTAAAGGAACAAACAATTACAACTTTTTTTTAAGTGTTTTTTGAAGAACTGTATCTCTGTGAAAAATGGTCATAAAAACACCTGGCAACATTAGTCTTCCCATCAATATTTGTAAAGTAGCGATAGATTTACTAAAAGACCATAAATAGTCAATTTTTTGTACTTTTTCAAACTAATGGTGAGGGTAAAAAATTTTGTTTTTTCTAAAGTCATGAAAGGGTCTTGTAGGAAATGTATTCAAGTTTTTAAAAGTGCCCTTAAATTTACTGTTTAATCATTAGTTGCTGATATATTGATAATCGAATACAAAAGAATCATTTTTCATTTAAAGTCAGATATCTCGGCAAAAAAAATTGAGAGGGACCAAAACACAAAAACAAATTAAAGCTGAATAAACAAGTTAACTGACCAATGCATTGGTTTAACTAAAAAAAAATTTCCCGAGCCTGTGGACCCTTAAAAAAATTTAAAAATAGAAAAATTTTTGTGTCCCACTATTTCTTATGATTGCGTGATAACCGTAACTCAAATAAAATTATGCTAAAAAATCTCAAAACTAGAAACTTGAAGCTTTAAAATGCTTTTTTTTAAATTTCGATACGACCATTTTTCACAGAGATACAGCTCTTCAAAAAAACACTTAAAAAAAATTGTAATTGTTTGTTCCTTTAATTTTTTGGATAAGTATATAAAAAAAAACTATGTTTTAATGGAATTCCATATATTAAAGCAAATACTCAATAATAATAAGTATTTAAAAAATATATCTCATTTATATTAATAATTCAATAAAAATAAAATATTATAAATACACACTAACGTCCAATATTATAAAGGAGCTCGCAAAATTTGCAAGCTTGCAAACACTTTCAAACGAGGTATCATACCTTTGTTTTTACTTCCTATGCAACTATTTGTCAAAATCTCCAATAGAACTGTCATATAAGTTTGATACCCCAATTGAAAGTTTTTGTAAGCTTGTAAATTAACAAGCTCCTTTATAATACCGGACATAAGATAAATTCTTAATAACAAATTTTTTTTAAAAGGTACTGGCACCAGTCTAGGACAACACAGCAGTGGTGAATATTTTAAAATTAAATGTACTGAAATAGAAATATCCGTTGATGTTTGATTACTGCCGTTACTGGATATTAATCTATATTTTTTATAACTGTCTTACAGCGTTATTTGACAATTCATCATTTTGTTTAAAAATAGTGGACAAATAAACGGCAGACTATCAAGAAAAATGTATTTTTTATGTAAATGATTAGTGAAGTGAATATATTTAAAACATTTTTATGGAATTAAAATAACTGTTATAATGAAATTAAGAATTTCTTTTATGATATTTATATTACAAATTTATCCACAAAGATGTAAAAAAATTAAGAAAAGTTGTTTAAGTTGATAAAATTAAATCAAATTATAATATTTAATAATTTGGATCGTCCCGTATTAACTTTTTTATATCAAAAATATACAAAGAAAGAAATGAAAAATTAGTGATCGGTATTTACGATTTTGTATGAATTGAGAGTAAAATTTAAAAAAATTTAATAACTTGATCAAGTGTTCACCACTGGGTGCCCATTACTGGTTTTATGTTGTTCACTATTGGAGAAAAAACATAAACGAAATAATAAGCTATAAAAAAAGAATATATATCTGCGGACTTTGGTAATTAAATTGATTTAATAAAGGGGTAGTTAGTTGTTTCATTAGTAACATGAGTTTATGAGAATTACAAAAAAGAAGTCCATCAATCCCAAAAAACAGTAAAACTTGCTCTTAAAATGTCCCAGACTGGTGCCTGTATATTTAAATTTATAATCTTTTCTTATAAATAAAAAAATATTAACTGTTATAAATATTGACTTATCTTAATCGACACTACGAGTATCTCCCCTCTGCAAACAACTTGTATTAAAATAAAACTATGTTCCCTTATTACATATTCTTGCAATGTTAATTGTTTATAATTTTCCACTGTATACTTGTTTATTTCTTTATATTGTTATAAATTTCCAATTCTTGTAATTAGTCCCTTCAACATTTCATTTGTCTTTATAAGTAATTATATATGTTTTATACTTTTAATAAAATTTGTACGCACTTAATGCATTCGCTGTCTCTTTTTTATTCACAAGTATTTAATGCACCATCTCTTTCTAACGCATCGCTTTCTATACTTCAAAAATGTTACTTCTTCTTGCATCATATTTCTGCTGCTCTCAAATATTTATTTATTCTTTAATCTTTATTATTATACTTTTTTAATGATTTCACTTATATTTAATTCACTACATACATATATATATAATAATATTTACTTCTATATTCTATTACTGGCTTTTTCTATTATATTTGTTTACACATGACCACTTTTCACGTTTTAATAAAACTACTTTTTATTATATTCACTTTTAAAATACTCTTCTTCATTTAATTTTAATTTCTTTACTCTTTTTTAACATTTATACACTTTTTAAAACTATTATTTATACTTCTTTTTAACATTATGTCTTAACTTAATGACAGCATTCTGATCATTCTGATTATCTTGAAAATGGCTTCCCTTTGTCAACTACCGCACATGCGTCGAACTAATTTTATATGTACAACAGAAGTTTTAAACAAACATAACAGTGGTCTTTCAATCTTTCTGTAACTTATTTACACAAATTTTGAAGATATGGCTGTAATGCAGTTTATTGCCCCTTCCATATTAATGTTTGATCTATTAATATCCCTAAAAAGTTTATTTCCTTATTGATGTAAAACTATCCATTTAGAGAGTTGGGCATTATTTAGTAAATTTTTTTATTTGATTGAAAAATTGACGATTAACAATTAAATTGCATTTCTTATTTGCAACTAACGATTAATAACAGTATTTTGTAATTGCTTAATTTCAGATTTAATTAAAATAAAAAATTTACAGTTAAACTTTTGTCTGCCTGTACTTTAACGTAGTAATATAATTATGATGCATAGTGGGAGGTTATTGAATTAATTTAAAAAAAAAGTTCAGACACGTATTAAGTGATATTTTAGGCCCGTATTGTTATATTACAAATACATATATACTGTATAGAAAACTAGTTTATAATTTAATTAATTTAAAAAAATTGTGGAGAAGCGTATTGAGTGATATTTGAGGCCCGTGTATTAAATTAATTAATAAATTCATAACTCGCCCACTGTCACAGATGAACGGTTCTAATTGGTCTCAATCGATCCGGCGGGAAAAATACTTCGGGATTGTGGGGATGTGGGAGGCAAAACAACCGTCTATCCAGTACAGGAGTCGAGATATTTACGATTTTCTGTAATGAATAAGTATAAGCGAAACAGAAAAATTAAATATTTACAATAAATACAGCATAGAAACATAAGATATTATTATTAAATTTAATAAAATGAAAAAAAGACCAGACACGTATTAAGTGATATTTTAGGCCCATATTGTTAAAATAACAAATTCACATATACATATAATATATATAAACATTGTTTATAATTTAATCCATTTAAAAGATAGAGGGTTGTTTTGCCCCCCACACCCTTTTAATATTTGTTTGTTCTGAGGAAAGTTCTGTATTGCAAAATGTTTATTTTCCAGGGGTATTAACTTAAAAAACGATAAACTTTATTAGTTATTGAAGCTTAAAAAGTGTGTTTCAGCCATTTTTTCAGTATAGCGAATAAACAAATAATTTTTTTTCAAAATGGATACCTTAAAAGTAATTATTTAAATGTTAAAAAAATATTTGCGGTGAACGAGATTGAAGTATAATTTTTTGTTATAGATGTTATAAAGTAAGCTTCAATGGCCAATAGGTTTTTTGCTGATATTTTTATTTTCCTATAGCTAATAGTTTAAAAAACCGTTGAAAAATACGGTTATATAAATTACATATCCATACTAACATTATGTTTTATATTTATTTATGATATATTCTAAATTAGAGGTTGGTAACATTTAGAAGGGCACTAACAACAAAAATAAAAAAAAGTAGTATGAACAATATACATATTTTCAGAACTTATGGCTGATATATTCATTATGTATATTATTATTATATTATAATGTATGATTATCTATTATCATATATATCTATGTGCAAATATATATAACAATATATTTTCGGAGCTGAGGGTTAATATATGTTAAGGTATGATAATATATTATCAGATATGTCTATATATTAATATATATAACGATATATTTTGGGCTCTGAGGGTTGATATATATATTAACACATCGCTACATATTATCAGATATGTCTATATATTAAAATATATAACGATATATTTTGAGCTCTGAGGGTTAATATATATATTAAGACATCGCTATATATTATCAGATATGTCTATATATTAATATATATAACGATATATTAATATACATAACGATATATTTTGAGCTCTGAGGATTGATATATATATTAAGACATCGATATATATTATCAGATATGTCAATATATTAATATATATTACGATATATTTTCAGCTCTGAGGGTTGATATATATATTAAGACATCGCTATATATTATCAGATATGTCAATATATTAATATATATTACGATATATTTAGAGCTCTGAGGGTTTATATATTTATTAAGACATCGCTATATATTATCAGATATATTAATATATAAATATATATTATAATATATTCTTGCATCTGTAGACTGATATATACTGAGATATTACTATATATTATGAGATATATTAATATATTAATATATATTTAAAATAAATGTATATTAAGACATAACCATATATTATCAGACATTTCTTTGTATAAGTATATATAACAATATATTTTAAGCTCTTTATATTAAGATATTACTATACATTATCAGACATATCGACATATAGTAATATATTTTTGGCTCAAAAATTAATATATTACCATATATAACGATATGCGAACATATCTTATAATATATCGTTATATATTATCATTTTTTCCCGGGGCTGTTAGCTAGGAAAATAAAAATATCAGCAAAAAACCTATTGGCCATTGAAGCTTACTTTATAACATCTATAACAAAATATTATACTTCAATCTCGTTCACCGCAAATATTTTTTTAACATTTAAATAATTACTTTTAAGGTATCCATTTTGAAAAAAAATTATTTGTTTATTCGCTATACTGAAAAAATGGCTGAAACACACTTTTTAAGCTTCAATAACTAATAAAGTTTATCGTTTTTTAAGTTGATACCCCTGGAAAATAAACATTTTGCAATACAGAACTTTCCTCAGAACAAACAAATATTAAAAGGGTGTGGGGGGCAAAACAACCCTCTATCTTTTAAATGGATTAAATTATAAACAAGGTTTATATATATTATATGTATATGTGAATTTGTTATTTTAACAATATGGGCCTAAAATATCACTTAATACGTGTCTGGTCTTTTTTTCATTTTATTAAATTTAATAATAATATCTTATGTTTCTATGCTGTATTTATTGTAAATATTTAATTTTTCTGTTTCGCTTATACTTATTCATTACAGAAAGTCGTAAATATCTCGACTCCTGTACTGGATAGAGGGTTGTTTTGCCTCCCACATCCCCACAATCCCGAAGTATTTTTCCCGCCGGATCGATTGAGACCAATTAGAACCGTTCATCTGTGACAGTAGGCGAGTTATGAATTTATTAATTAATTTAATACACGGGCCTCAAATATCACTCAATACGCTTCTCCACAATTTTTTTAAATTAATTAAATTATAAACTAGTTTTCTATACAGTATATATGTATTTGTAATATAACAATACGGGCCTAAAATATCACTTAATACGTGTCTGAACTTTTTTTTTTTAAATTAATTCAATAACCTCCCACTATGCATCATAATTATATTACTACGTTAAAGTACAGGCAGACAAAAGTTTAACTGTAATTTTTTTATTTTAATTAAATCTGAAATTAAGCAATTACAAAATACTGTTATTAATCGTTAGTTGCAAATAAGAAATGCAATTTAATTGTTAATCGTCAATTTTTCAATCAAATAAAAAAATTTACTAAATAATGCCCAACTCTCTAAATGGATAGTTTTACATCAATAAGGAAATAAACTTTTTAGGGATATTAATAGATCAAACATTAATATGGAAGGGGCAATAAACTGCATTACAGCCATATCTTCAAAATTTGTGTAAATAAGTTACAGAAAGATTGAAAGACCACTGTTATGTTTGTTTAAAACTTCTGTTGTACATATAAAATTAGTTCGACGCATGTGCGGTAGTTGACAAAGGGAAGCCATTTTCAAGATAATCAGAATGATCAGAATGCTGTCATTAAGTTAAGACATAATGTTAAAAAGAAGTATAAATAATAGTTTTAAAAAGTGTATAAATGTTAAAAAAGAGTAAAGAAATTAAAATTAAATGAAGAAGAGTATTTTAAAAGTGAATATAATAAAAAGTAGTTTTATTAAAACGTGAAAAGTGGTCATGTGTAAACAAATATAATAGAAAAAGCCAGTAATAGAATATAGAAGTAAATATTATTATATATATATGTATGTAGTGAATTAAATATAAGTGAAATCATTAAAAAAGTATAATAATAAAGATTAAAGAATAAATAAATATTTGAGAGCAGCAGAAATATGATGCAAGAAGAAGTAACATTTTTGAAGTATAGAAAGCGATGCGTTAGAAAGAGATGGTGCATTAAATACTTGTGAATAAAAAAGAGACAGCGAATGCATTAAGTGCGTACAAATTTTATTAAAAGTATAAAACATATATAATTACTTATAAAGACAAATGAAATGTTGAAGGGACTAATTACAAGAATTGGAAATTTATAACAATATAAAGAAATAAACAAGTATACAGTGGAAAATTATAAACAATTAACATTGCAAGAATATGTAATAAGGGAACATAGTTTTATTTTAATACAAGTTGTTTGCAGAGGGGAGATACTCGTAGTGTCGATTAAGATAAGTCAATATTTATAACAGTTAATATTTTTTTATTTATAAGAAAAGATTATAAATTTAAATATACAGGCACCAGTCTGGGACATTTTAAGAGCAAGTTTTACTGTTTTTTGGGATTGATGGACTTCTTTTTTGTAATTCTCATAAACTCATGTTACTAATGAAACAACTAACTACCCCTTTATTAAATCAATTTAATTACCAAAGTCCGCAGATATATATTCTTTTTTTATAGCTTATTATTTCGTTTATGTTTTTTCTCCAATAGTGAACAACATAAAACCAGTAATGGGCACCCAGTGGTGAACACTTGATCAAGTTATTAAATTTTTTTAAATTTTACTCTCAATTCATACAAAATCGTAAATACCGATCACTAATTTTTCATTTCTTTCTTTGTATATTTTTGATATAAAAAAGTTAATACGGGACGATCCAAATTATTAAATATTATAATTTGATTTAATTTTATCAACTTAAACAACTTTTCTTAATTTTTTTACATCTTTGTGGATAAATTTGTAATATAAATATCATAAAAGAAATTCTTAATTTCATTATAACAGTTATTTTAATTCCATAAAAATGTTTTAAATATATTCACTTCACTAATCATTTACATAAAAAATACATTTTTCTTGATAGTCTGCCGTTTATTTGTCCACTATTTTTAAACAAAATGATGAATTGTCAAATAACGCTGTAAGACAGTTATAAAAAATATAGATTAATATCCAGTAACGGCAGTAATCAAACATCAACGGATATTTCTATTTCAGTACATTTAATTTTAAAATATTCACCACTGCTGTGTTGTCCTAGACTGGTGCCAGTACCTTTTAAAAAAAATTTGTTATTAAGAATTTATCTTATGTCCGGTATTATAAAGGAGCTTGTTAATTTACAAGCTTACAAAAACTTTCAATTGGGGTATCAAACTTATATGACAGTTCTATTGGAGATTTTGACAAATAGTTGCATAGGAAGTAAAAACAAAGGTATGATACCTCGTTTGAAAGTGTTTGCAAGCTTGCAAATTTTGCGAGCTCCTTTATAATATTGGACGTTAGTGTGTATTTATAATATTTTATTTTTATTGAATTATTAATATAAATGAGATATATTTTTTAAATACTTATTATTATTGAGTATTTGCTTTAATATATGGAATTCCATTAAAACATAGTTTTTTTTTATATACTTATCCAAAAAATTAAAGGAACAAACAATTACAATTTTTTTTAAGTGTTTTTTTGAAGAGCTGTATCTCTGTGAAAAATGGTCGTATCGAAATTTAAAAAAAAGCATTTTAAAGCTTCAAGTTTCTAGTTTTGAGATTTTTTAGCATAATTTTATTTGAGTTACGGTTATCACGCAATCATAAGAAATAGTGGGACACAAAAATTTTTCTATTTTTAAATTTTTTTAAGGGTCCACAGGCTCGGGAAATTTTTTTTTAGTTAAACCAATGCATTGGTCAGTTAACTTGTTTATTCAGCTTTAATTTGTTTTTGTGTTTTGGTCCCTCTCAATTTTTTTTGCCGAGATATCTGACTTTAAATGAAAAATGATTCTTTTGTATTCGATTATCAATATATCAGCAACTAATGATTAAACAGTAAATTTAAGGGCACTTTTAAAAACTTGAATACATTTCCTACAAGACCCTTTCATGACTTTAGAAAAAACAAAATTTTTTACCCTCACCATTAGTTTGAAAAAGTACAAAAAATTGACTATTTATGGTCTTTTAGTAAATCTATCGCTACTTTACAAATATTGATGGGAAGACTAATGTTGCCAGGTGTTTTTATGACCATTTTTCACAGAGATACAGTTCTTCAAAAAACACTTAAAAAAAAGTTGTAATTGTTTGTTCCTTTAATTTTTTGGATAAGTGTAGATATAAATCAAGTTAAAAACAAATTCAGTATTTTTTAGTTTTTAAGATTATAACTTTTTTATGTCTAACTTTATGAATGTAGATTTGTATGGTATTATTTATGAATATTTTCACAGTATAATAAATTCAGTTCAGGGAATTTGTATTTTTATTTAAAAAAACCCATTTTTTTCTATTTTCATTATTTATAGGTCCAGTACGAGTTCCAAGGTTCGTGTGTGTGGACGATTTCCGTTGGGGGTGTCAGGATATATAATAATTAGTTGGATCCCCCAGCATATATTACAAAACATAAAAATACATTTTAATAAATTATTATATATGTCAAGGTATAAGTATATATTATAATATATATTTATATCTTAATATATATAACAAGGTATAAATATATATGATAATATATGCTCGAGCCTGATTTTGGCACGATCCGAGAATATATTTGTATATATTATGATATATATTAATGTCTTAACATATATAACAAGATATAAGTATATATTATAATATACACTAATATATGCTGAGGGCCTGATTTTGGCACGATCCGAGAATATATTACTATATATTATGATATATATTTATATCTTAACATATATAACAAGGTATAAATATATATAATAATATATTGTCATATATATATTAACATATTAATACATTACAATATATAAAAATATAATATAATATATACCAATATATTCTTGGATCGTGCCAAAATGAAGCCCTCAGCATATCTTACCGGTTGGCTCTTATAATATATGCTAATATATTATCATTTTTTCCCGGGAGTTTAAAAAACCGTTGAAAAATACGGTTATATAAATTACATATCCATACTAACATTATGTTTTATATTTATTTATGATATATTCTAAATTAGAGGTTGGTAACATTTAGAAGGGCACTAACAACAAAAATAAAAAAAAGTAGTATGAACAATATACATATTTTCAGAACTTATGGCTGATATATTTATTATGTATAAAATTATTATATTATAATGTATGATTATCTATTATCATATATATCTATGTGCAAATATATATAACAATATATTTTCGGAGCTGAGGGTTAATATATGTTAAGGTATGATAATATATTATCAGATATGTCTATATATTAATATATATAACGATATATTTTGGGCTCTGAGGGTTGATATATATATTAACACATCGCTACATATTATCAGATATGTCTATATATTAAAATATATAACGATATATTTTGAGCTCTGAGGGTTAATATATATATTAAGACATCGCTATATATTATCAGATATGTCTATATATTAATATATATAACGATATATTAATATACATAACGATATATTTTGAGCTCTGAGGATTGATATATATATTAAGACATCGATATATATTATCAGATATGTCAATATATTAATATATATTACGATATATTTTCAGCTCCGAGGGTTGATATATATATATTAAGACATCGCTATATATTATCAGATATGTCAATATATTAATATATATTACGATATATTTAGAGCTCTGAGGGTTTATATATTTATTAAGACATCGCTATATATTATCAGATATATTAATATATAAATATATATTATAATATATTCTTGCATCTGTAGATTTATATATACTGAGATATTACTATATATTATGAGATATATTAATATATTAATATATATTTAAAATAAATGTATATAAAGACATAACCATATATTATCAGACATTTCTTTGTATAAGTATATATAACAATATATTTTAAGCTCTTTATATTAAGATATTACTATACATTATCAGACATATCGACATATAGTAATATATTTTTGGCTCAAAAATTAATATATTACCATATATAACGATATGCGAACATATCTTATAATATATCGTTATATATTATCATTTTTTCCCGGGATATTTTCATCAGGATCAATTACAAGATTTTTGAAGAAAGGTACTTAGGCATTTGGTCGATTATTATCAGAGAAAGAGATGCAAACATTTATAAAAATAATAAAAAATTATATTAATGATGGGGGGGACAGGGCCAGCGTGACGAGTCAACGAGCTTTTTGAAGTGAAACTTCTTTAGCAAACTAGTGAATTGGAATAACCTCGACACGTTTTAAAATACGACAGTTTATCAAGATGAAACGCAAAAAAAAGTGTACATATACATGAGTGAGCGACGAGTATATGTACATATAAGAGAAAGATGGATGAATAGCGCATGCGTAACAGTCATTTCACATCGGTTATGCGTGAGAGAGCGATGATGAGATGTATAAAAGAAAGATGGATGAATGCACACAAGTCAGTTTAAGTCGGTGTCGAGTTACGTATTTTGTATACGATTTATGCGTCAAAATAATACGTTTGATTATTAATTTAATACGTTTCTCTTTATTTATTTAATTTGCATGGTTAATAAAAACAAAAGAAGTTTCACTTCAACTGTGTGGATGAGGCACGCATTATTTTTTTGTCATGCCTTAGGTTTCTTAGCAGGAGAAGGCCCGCTATAGGATTGAGATAGTTGTAGATATACCTACATATGTAATCTTTTGATTAAATATTTTAAAATTAGTTATTTTTCATCTCTGCATACAAAAATAATGCCCTCAACATGGGAAATTAATGAAAATCAGTAATTGTTTATTAGTTTATATTTGCCATGTATATGTACAGTCGCCTGCAGAACTTCTCTGCCATCCTAAAGGCCAGAATCGCTTACAACAGACAACAATAAATATACATACGTTCATTCAATGATTTATTATTACAAATTTTGTTTTTGTTATCTACTTTCTTATACTTATTATGGATATTTACTATGATTATAAATAATAATTTAATTGCACAAATGGTGGCGCAATAGTGCGTGGAAATTCGATAGCTCGTACACCATAAGAGATAAAAAAATCTTTCTAATGTAGATGTAAACTGTGGATAAATGCGCATACCTAGAAATTATTTTTTGAAATATACAGGGTGCTATAAAAAAGTGTGGCACGCTTAAGGTATTTTTTTTTAAATGGAATGCCCTGAATATTTTTGCATATTTAATACTTCTCTTAGGATATTTATTCATATCTAAAATATTAGCCCCGTCTGATGTACGGTTCAGAAGTAATAATATTTTTTCAAAAAAATTGGTTTTTACACTACTCCACTTAAAAATTCACTACTTCCGCGGCCGCAGCATTGAAGACGAAATTAAACATGGACCTTATGGTAGGAGGTTGGTGGGTGCTTTTGTTTAAATATCTTAGAGCCACCATGAACAGGGTGTTCAAAAATATTTTTTTTAACAGGCAGCATGAACACTGTAGGTACATGGTTTTTTATTTTATTTAAAAAAAAATTTTTTTTAGTAAATATTGTTGAATTTTGTACTTTTTGCTCAATAAATCAAAAATGGTTACAAATAGCCATAAGGATGTACACAGAAAGAATATTCGCTATGTAATTCTACTTAACATTATTATTTTAAAATATATAGGGTGTTCGATTTTGAAATTTAAAAATTAATTTTGAACAACCTGTATATGGTAGCTCTAAGATATTAAAACAATTTAATTTCGTCTTCAAAGTTGCGGTCGCGGAAGTGGTGAATTTTTAAGTGGAGTAGTGTAAAAGCCAATTAAAAAAAAACAATTATTGCGTCTAAACCGGACATCAGATGGGGCTAATATTTTAGATATGAATAAACATCCCAAGAGAGAAGTATTAAATATGCAAAAATATTCAGTGCATTCCATTTAAAAATAATTACCTTAAGCGTGCCACACTTTTTTGTACCACCTTGTATATTTGAAAATAATTTCTATGTATGCGCATTTACCCATAGTTTATATCTGCATTAGAAAGATTTTTTTATCTGTTATAGTGTACGATTTATCGAACTTTCACACACTCTTGCCCCACCCTGTATATGAGTACTATAAACGAATATTAGCAAATGAATTTCAAAATATCTGTCTTTGTTTGATACATAGATAAATGATTTAAATATTATAATAATCAAATGGGAGGAGCCTACTAAGTTTGTGATAAGCGAAAATAAATACAAACTGGAAGACCAGTTCTGCATTTGACTGTACATACAAAGACACAGTGTGAGTTGTTTCCACAGCTCACTTTAAATCAATTCCTCCCACCCTGTTGGTCACCACGAAATCTCCTGTGTAATATTACAGTTGGTTAGCTACAATAAACTGGCCATACATGATTTTAACAAGTGCATCGTTTAACCATCCGTACGTTATGCGTTATTGCAAAATGGTGTTAGTGAAACTAACTATGGATAAATTCACAGATAGTATTAAATCATCAGGGTGTCCCGTAAACATACCGACAAACTTTCAGGAGTTGTCGAGGACATTAAAACAATCGCTTTTTGTTAATAAACCCATGTCCGCAAATGAGCCGTTTTAACAGATAGGGCAAACGAAATGACCCCACAATAATGCAATGAATTTTACCATAATTTCTGCTCCAGGGGGCATCGAAACATTTTATGTTTATAATTATTTTTATCTACTGAAAGATCTATTTTTAAAAAAATTTGCAAAGGATAAAAAATGCTTCGAATTGGTCAATGAATACACACACAAAATTAGAATATCTGGTGACAATTTTTATTTTTTTTTGGTTTGACCTTTTTGAACAAAATTAATAAATGTTTTAAAAAAATCGAAAAATTATTTCTTTATTTTGTGTGGATAATTCTAAGAACTTTTCATTATCTGCAAAATTTTCTAGAAGTTGATCCTTTGTGGCCTTATTATACCACCATAGTTTAATAAGACCCAAAGTTACTTTTTTTTTAAATGTCTTAAAAATGAAAAAATCATTCAAGAAAATTTGATTTTCATACTTCTTTAGGTTAATAATAAACCAAAGTTTACCATTAACATAGCCTTTTTAATATAAATTACTTATTACTTGATACATTTTTAATTAAGGTGGGCCTTATTTGCCTCCATGACCTTACGTAATAATCAAGATTTTTTTTATCACAAAAACTTACGTCACGATTAAATTATAGTCAGTACCTACCCCCTCCCCACCTATCAAAAACAAAATACTTTAATTTTGAAAGTACTTGGTGGTTTACGGATTTAAAATTAAAAATACTGCTAATCTTTTTCACTGATAAAAATAATATTAATTTTTCTGGATGGTTTTTAAAGTAAGATGTTTCGGTCTGTCATGTGAAATTAATTCTCATTGTGCAAAAAATATAATCTAGATGTACTTTCATGAGAGAAACCAGCGCACAAAGAAGACATTTAACATGAATTTAATTATTATCTTGAATAATACGCCCACCTCATCAAAGTAAAATTATAATTCCCTTATCTTTATTGACAGTTCGACTTTGATTCTTTTACACATCATTTATTTTTTTCACACCAATTATTTACAACCAATTAAATTATATTTATTGTAACTGATTGCCCATACAAATTAACGCCAATTAAAATATATTTATTGTTACTAACTGATTTCAAAAAAAGGAGGTTCTCAATTCAATAATACATTTTTTTTGTATATTCTAACATAATTCCGACGAATATACACCTATTTGGATGATTTTTTTTTGTTTGAAAAAATATACTCCCGAAGTTTCCCCATATAAATTTTAATAGAATTTGACCATAGACTTTGAGATACGCCACCCAAAAGGGAAAAAACTTCATAAAACCCTAAAAACATTAAAAAGTATATACCTAATAATTAAATTTCACTGTTTTTGAAGTCGCTGCCAAACAAAAAAAAACTTTTTAATAGAGAAAATAAGAAAACCGACTTAAGTCGTTTTTTATTTTCATTTACTGTACATTTTTGTCATAACTTGATCATTGATGATAAAAATTGTAAACATAATATAGTAATCTGGATAATTTTATTTTGACAGTTGAAATTGAAATTTGTAGGTTTATGTACTTTAATCAATTCACAAAACAGTTATTTGCGTTTATTACAAAACGCACGTAATATATTTATAATGAAATAATACAAATGCATAATGAAATACTCATTAAATTTTCCTCAATGTTATTAATATTTAATCTAATACCTAAATTTTAAAAAAGGGAAACAAAACACAATGCTTCCTCGTGTTAAATTCTGCAATTGAAAATATGATAAAACACTGAAACGAAAAATTTTGAAATCTAATTTATTTTCGATAATTTTTCAATATCCTTCTGTTATGGCGAGGAAGTAAAGAACTTCAACTACCATTTTTAACAACAGAAACGATAACAAAGTCATTATTTTATTGTTGTATGTTTATGTCATTATTTTCGAAAATGGCTTTTATAGAAAACAAATATTATATGTTTTTGTGATAGACGGGCTTCTTTTTTTGTAATTCTCATGAACTCGTGTTACTAATAAAATAATTAACTCTTTATTTAATCAATTTAATTACCAAAGTCCACAAATATACTTTGTTTTTTAAATTAAAGCCTTTTATTTTGTTTTTTCTCCAGTAATGGATAAAGTAAAACCAGTAATGAGCACGCAGTGATGGACATTTGCTAATGATTAAAAATGATAAGTACTACGACACAAAAGATATAAAAGAAAGAATCGTCAAATTTGAAACAATGTAAAGCAGTTGCTATGATAATATAATAATTAATAAATAAATCATACTAATAATTACTTTAAATGTCCACTATTTTGACACCTATTGACCGATTGTCATCAAATCACGCTGTAAGATAGTTAAATGTATATAGATTAATATTCAGAAATGGTAGTAATTAAATATCAAGAAATATTTCTAAGTCATATCCAAGACTGGTGCCAGTACCTTATATTACCTTTTTATTTTTTTAGTAACTTTATTCTGAAACTATAGCTTTAACCCGTGACTTTGTCCGTGTAAAATTGGTATTTTTTTAATCTAATCAATTTTTTGGGATACAAAGTAACATATGTCCTTCCTTAGGATACAAGCTATCTCCCTGCTAAAATTCATCAATAGTGAAAAGGTAAAAAACAGACAGACAGAGTTACTTTCGCATTATTTTTTTATCCAATCAATTTTTCGGAATACAAAGTAGCCTATGTCCTTCTTCAGAATGCAAAGTACCTCCCTGCCAAATTTCATCAATAGTGAAAAGGTAACAAACAGACAGACATACAGAGTTACTTTCGCATTAATAATATTAGTATGGATAAGAGGTAAATTAGTTTATGTCTTCTCACCTATATACAATATACATACATTGTGCATTTTCATGATGTTGTCATCTTACAAAGACCTATGCAATATTAATATAATTTCAACACTGATTTTCCTAGAGTAGTCGGTATGTGAGGGACGTTCTGCACATTTGAAAGCCTCTGTACTACATCGAAATTCAATTATATTTAATGAACAAATTGAATTAGATATGCAAATTGCTTGGGACTCTTATCAAAGTGTTTTGTAATAATATTAAAAAGTAATATATCTTTATATAGAAAGCTTTTTGTGTGTAAGTTAATTTCAATTTTATAAATTTTATTTTGTGTAATTTATTACAACGCCTTCTAAATATTTATTTATAAATAATTTCATTTTAACTATTTCTGGGTTATCAAACCTACAGAGGCTGCTTTGATAACAACTTCCATCGATACCTTTAATTGAAATACCTTTTTGATTTAATATTTTTACGTTGGTATCATTGATACATGTATCACTGTTTGGTACGTTCTTGTGTTAATGTGGTATTTAGTCAAGGTATATAAAGACAAGGTAGTCTCAACAATTCCTTGACCAATCAGCGTTGGTGCGGGAATTGACGTCATCTGGGGGATATATTCAAATGCTATAAATGCATAATAGAATATCAATTACAAAAAAATTCCTTTAGTTATTCTTGTTTTTGTATTTTTTGATATTTTAACAACACATACAATCAAATAAGTACAAAGGTATTGCAAAATCATATAAAAGCTGTCACAGACAATTTGGTTTCTTCAGGAAGCGTCATTTTTACTATTCTTAAGTTGGCAATACGTTATGTGATTCTGACAGCTCTTTATGATTTTGCTATGTCGAATTTGTACTTATTTGATTGCTTATGTTGTTAAAATATCAAAAAATAAGAAAACAAAAATAAATAAAGAAATTTTGTGTAATTGATATTCTATTATACATTTATAGCATTTGAATACATCCCCCAAGTGACGTCATTCCCACGCCAACGCTGATTGGTCAAGGAATTGTTGAGACTACCTTGTCTTTATGTACCTTGGTATTTAGTGTCTGTGATCAGTGTTAGTATAGAAAAATTATAAAAAAATATCTCTAGAGCAAAATTTAAGCTAACGCTATCTGCCAGGTATCAAGTAAAAAGATTTTAAAGCAGTGGTAATAAATATATAATAATGTAAATGCTAAGTATTCATTGTCCTACTATATATACCATTCATTAGAACTGTAGTAGGTTGTCATCTATATATAAATACGGGAACATTGTCTTACTTTTTTTTATTATAAAATGAGGTGAATGAAACTTATATCATTCGAAAGATACTGTGCCATAGATGTGCACAAAAAAAATCATGTGTGTATGTTGTCTTTAAGGCAGGAAAAATAAAGTTAACATACACACATGATTTCCCCTCTCGCTGTTTGTTTATTTCCTCTCGCATCGTTCAACAACATGCAATATTCCTAGCGCTACCAGTAGGCAAAAATAAATAGTTTTGGGTTTCTATCAAACGCAGATAATGCGTATAGAGATTTCAATTCGCGTTCAATTGCAAAGTTTTTAATTAAAAATTTTCTTGTAAAAGCTGGTTAGGTTAAGTTATGTGTTGTGCCATAGATGTACACACACAAAATCATGTGTGTATGTTGCCGTTAAGGCAGGTAAAATATTGATCGAATTTCGACCATAGCGTTGGCTTAACTTCTGTTCGAACCATAATTCTTTATAATAACAGATACAACATTTGCATGGAAATTAAATTGGTAGGTACTGATACGAGTAACGTTACTGTACCATAACGGAAAAATAGCATTAAATCGTTACAGTAATGAATAACGAACATTACCAAACATTGATAAAAATAAATGTAATTATTTCTGTAATTCAATTTTAATTGTTTTTATTTATTTTTTTTTGTCCATCGAGTCGCTAGACTCATTTAGACAGCCTTTTAAAGTTATTAATTTTAATTTTTATCTTATATTTTATAGTATTACCACATTTATAAATGTAATATGCACGTGTTATTAATATTGTTTTTATTTGCAGGCGATGAGAACGGTTCCATGTCGTACACGCTTCCCGATAAGCCGGTAGAGTTGAAGAATTTCGTCAAGTTCTGCGAGCAGAGACGTAAATTTACCGTTCTTTACAAACTAGAGTTTCAAGTAAGTGCTTACTATATAGGTAAAGTGTTGAAATGCATAGGCGTAGAAACTTTTCTGGGGATTAAAACTTTATAAATGAATTTTTAAATTTTTAATGGCTCATTTTTAATTTAAATTTATTCTTTTATTATTTAATTAATTACACAGTTAAATAATGAAGTATAAAATTTGTCTGAAAAAGGAATTATCTAAAATAGTTCTAGAAGATATAAATAACACAAAATTTAGGTAAATTATTTTTTAATTTAAATTATATTAAAACTGTTGTCATTGATTTTAAGTTGTAACGAAGTAAATTCAGTGAAACCTTTCAAAATGTACATTTTTGTTTTTTCCCCACTACGCAATACTAGCATTGAGGGTTGAGAAGAAATATACATTTTGAAAGGTTTCGCTGTATTACTGAAATGAAAGTTAAAAAAAAAATAATATAAAATTATGTAAATTTCACTCCTGTATGTAAATATTTGCGACGCCTTTGAATATTTACTCAAGGTGACGATGAAGTTTTTCGTGACACGTATTTTAAAGTTAGTTTTAATGCTGTTTCACCTACTGCGCGATTTCTTACAAGCTACCACTACAAATTCTTCAAATTGTTTTTTAATTCAACTACGGGAAGTTTGTATTTTGAAACGTGCTTTGTTTATTTAAAAAATATATATTTTTTTATATTTTCACGGTAATATCTAATCTGCTCTAAATCCTCAGCTCTTTATATCTAATATCATTGTTGCGCGTGCAAAATCTGTTATGTCACAAATATATAAGTTTTGGGAATTTTTTTCAAAGGTATATAAGGTACTGGCACCAGTCTTGGATATGACCCCCAGTAATGGTTATTTTTTAATTAAATGTACTGAATTCGAAATATTTGTTGATATTTGATTACTATACCATTTTTGAATATTAATTGACTTACAACGTGATTCGACCAATAAGTGTAAAATGGTGTAGGTACATTTAAACTACATAATTATTAGTATAATTTTTTGTTAATTATTAATTATCATTGCAAGTATTGCAACTGCTTTACATTGTTTCAAATTTGACAATTCTTTCTTTTAGGTATATCTTTTTTATCGTAGTACTTATCATTTTGTAATCCTTAACTAGTGTCTATCACTACGTGCTCATTACTGGCTTTACTTTATCCATTACTGGAGAAAAACATAAACAAAAAAAATGCTATAATTTAAAAAAACAAACTATATTTGCGGACTTTGGTAATTAAATTGATTAAATAAGGAGTTATATGTTTTATTAGTAACATGAGTTGAAGAGAATTACAAAAAAGAAGCCCGTCAATCACAAAAACAGTCAATCTTGCTCTTATAGCGGCCATAACTGATGCCAGTACCTTGACTAATTATTTTAGGATCAGGAAGAGGGCATTTTATTAAGTATATATATTCAACTTTTTTAATACCAATTTTTATTGAAATTTTTTTAAAATTTTGAAAGTTATGAGCCTTGTGACAACCAAAAAAATAAATTCCTCTCTATTATCCAATCGAAATTTTGATTAAGGGTTATCGAAATTTAAAAATAAATAATAAATAGCAATATTTTTATTAATGTAGGTATCGTTGTGCGTAGCCAATTATTTTTTCATTTTTAAGACCTTTTTTATTCAAGCGGTCTTGAAAAATAGTAATTATCAAAATTTAAAAAATAAGAATAATTAAAAACTGCACCCTTTATTTATTTATCAAGATTACCGCACGAGCCTTTTTCTTTGCCAAAAAGTATATAAAAATTTTAATTTAAATTATGTGAACAAAAATCAATACGATATTTTTAATTTTGTCGGCATTATTAGAGAGCCGTATGAAGGATTTTAATTTCCTACAGGATAATAAGATTACGGACTCACTTCCGGCCACAAAAGCCTGTGCGAGGTGTTTTAAATCAAATCCTACGCAAAATGTTCTGGATGTATTATTTTGTTCAACTTTATAATTAATATTTCAAATTATTTAATGGAAAGTGAAACGAAATTATATATGTTTATAATTATATTATTCTCATAGCACGTAATTGCAAACACTTTTTGTTAAAGAGATGAAATATATTAACCCCTTATTTTTGCTTTAAGGAGATTATTAAATGAACCATTCAAAAGTCAAATTAACAAACTATATAAAACAGTTATAAGGTACTGGCACCAGTCTTGGAGTTGACTCCAGTAATGGTTATTTTTTTATTAAATGTACTGAATTAGAAATATTTGTTGATACTTGATTACTACCATTTCAGAATATTAATCTATATACATTTAATTATCTTACAGCGAGATTTGATGACAATCAGCCAATAGGTGTCAAAATGGTGGACATTTAAACTAATTATTAGTATAATTTATGTATTAATTATTGTATTATAGCAACTGCTTTACATTGTTTCAAATTTGACAATTCTTTCTTTTTTATCTTTTGTGCCGTAGTACTTATCACAGCAAATGTCCAATCACAAAAACAGTAAATATTTATCTTATAGCGGCAATAACTGGTGTCAGTACCTTACATATTTTTTGAATTAATATAGTTTTCTAATCTATATAGGTTTGCTCACTCAACTAATTCTACGAATTTAAGACTTTCTTACAGTGCCCATCAAAATTGATTCAGTATAGTTTTTAATTTTATTTGGAATAAATAAACATATTAATAACAATTCTAAATACTCGCAAAATAATGTGTATACTATATTGCCTAGTTACTAATTTATATATGTATGTATGTAGTTAAATTGAATACATAAAATGCTCAAAAATAAATTTTAAAAAGCAGATACAAAAAACTGTCCAAAAATAAAAAACGACTAAAACTGCAATATTTAAATCGAAGACTTAATAATCAATTAAATTATTTTTTGATTGTAGAAGAAAGTTTCGAATCTTCTGGAAAACAATTCCAAAACATTCGCTACATATAAAGGGAGTATATTAATTTTCTCCCATTTCCACATGTCCACATGTGCCGGGTGAAATAATTAGAAGGAATGTTGAAAGCATTTTGGTTAAAATGTTTGTTTTTGTTGCAGACCGCCATCAAAGTAGAGACCCACTCGTGCAGACACGCCCAAAAGAAGGGGAACACCGAGAAAAACCAGAATCAAAAGTGTATACCTTGTGAGTATTTAATAAACTACTCAGTATAACTATCTCTAATATTATAAACGATAAATATTCTTAATTAAAGCACAAGCTCGACAATAAACGATTATATGTGTTTAAATTTGTCAGTATTTATATTATTAGGTTGTACCAATAAAAGCAATTTTTTTATTCGCTCTCATAGCGAAATAAGTTAGTTTATGACCTAAAATAAATCTTTGCCAAAGGATTACCCTGTAGTTAAGAGTTGCTGCAAAGGGGGGTCTGGTTTTCCATTTATATAACATTGAAAAATTATTCTTTAGTACTAATTTAGTACTGATTCATGATAATTAATTTATTGAAAGTATAAACTGCATTCTAAACAAATTTTCTTAGTGGAATTTTTTTCATATTTTGAAAATATAAGTAGTTTGTTCTTGGTTATTTTTACAACTTTGCGTATAAAACACTCTGTAGAAGACCAAATCAACTAATTTTTAGTATATGTTAGTTTTACATCAAGCATGGCTCGATCCCCAAATGTCATTCCGAAATTCGAAAAAAAAAATTGTTCATTACACCTCTTGTTACATCTATCCTGGGACACACTGTATAAAACATTTTCAATCGCGTAAAAGCGAATCCGTCTAAATGAAAGGATTACTGTACTTGTAATTTGCAATAAGATAAACATCACACATTGCAAGTACACACTTAAGAGGGCTTCTAATCAACCAAAACAATTTTTTTTCTTCTAAACTTAATAAATTAAGTAAGTTCCTAATTTTCCTGAAAGATTGGAATCTAAAAACCTCTTTTTAAGTATCGATAGAATAATAAAACAAAGGCGTAGAAAGAAAAATAAAAAATATTTCAACACATTAATATGATCGCCATTTTTGAAATAATTTGTTTAACATGTAATTTCATAATATATGTATATAGCTACTATAATGTGGTGAAAATCTTCTAAAATTTCATACGATTCAACCATTCTGGAGATATCATTTATATGAGGTTAAAAAAACACTATTTTGAGAAAAACTCCATTATTTTTTTGAATACATTTTATCATTTTGGGAAACTTTAAATCTTAATAATGGTAGAGTGAATTAATTTTAGATTCAATGCAATACTTTAGAGCTAAATGTTACCAATTTTCATAAATCCTGCTAAGCTAACATAGCAACACAAAAAAAAGTGCGGTGCAAAAAAGCGACCTATATAGCATTGTAGTAGTATTGGTCGAACATAGTCTAAATCTAAATTGGAATTTTCTGCTTACCAGTTCTTTTTTATTTGAACCTGAACTTTGGGTCTACTCAGCTTGAAAAAATTCCACCTAAACCCAAAATTCAAGCTCAAATCAAAAAAACTGGTAAGCAGAAAATTCCAAAAATTTGGATTAAGAATATGCTCGACCAATACTACAACCCATACTAATATTATAAATGCGAAAGTGTGTCTGTCTGTCTCTCTGTCTGTTTGTTACCTTTTCACGGCTAAACCGCTAAACCGATCTTGATGAAATTTGGCAGTGAGATAGTTTGCATCCCGAGGACGGACATAGGCTACTTTATATCTCGAAAATTCAACTCCTAATGAACTGCTAGGGGGTGGAATTTTTTTTTTTTTAGTAATTAATATTTTACCCCCCGTTACATATGAAGGGTTGTAAGTGGTTTTATTCAAACCGGCGTGAAAAATACTACGGGGGCGGGGAAATCAGGGGGAAAACAACCCTCTATCCCGCATAGAAGCCGTGATATTTACGATTTTGTATAATGAAAGAAAACTAAAAATAAGACAAATTTAATATTTCACCCTCTGTCACATATGAAGGGTTGTAATTGGTAACATTCGATCTGGTGGGAAAAATACTACGAAAGAGGGGTTATTAGGGGGACAAAACAACCCCTTATCTTACATACGAGTCGAGACTTTTATTATAAATGCAAAAGTGTATCTCTCAGTCTATCCATTTGTTACCTGTTTACGGCTAAACCGCTTTACCGATCTTAACGAAATTTGGCAGTAAGATAGCTTGCATCCCGAAGAAGGGCATAGGCTACTTCGTATCCCGAAAATTGAACTCTTAAGGGATTGCAAAAGAGTTGAAAAATTTATATGGGGAATTTTTTTAGTAATAAATATTTCACCCTCTGTCACATGGGGGTTTCGAAATCCACGCGAGCGAAACCGCGGGTAGCAGTTAGTACCATATATAGGTCGCTTTTTTGGCTCCGCACTTTTTTAGTGTAGCTGTGTAATCGGTGAACCTATTTGTCAGATGTGTAACTGGCTCTACAAATTAGTTACCCACTATACTATTATTTATATATTCCGTTACTATAGTAAAATTCTAACGATTATGTTCTAACTGCTACTGAATCAAATAAACCCTCTACCTCAATTAAAATATCCCGGGCCAAAAATATTTACAAAGAATAAAAAAAATACCCATGATTACGTATGAGTTACATATACAATATTTTATATAAGAACATTACCTGAACATTGTGAACATAATTTCATTAGAGCAATAAAGAGAGAGATAGAGGCTTAAACTCAGTGAATTTTCGTTCTCGTTTCGTTGGTTTCAAATCTGCGGAAAATTCTTTGATAAATCAATTTTCGTTTCACGAGTTCTAATGCTTAATAAATAGGATTATCTTTCCAATATATGTATGTTCGGAAAAATGTGATTGAAAATTGAGTTCTTTTTTTCAGTAGCTTAGCTTCTAAATCTAGGGCTTACAATGTTTTTTATTATTATGTCGCCAAAGTTAATACTTTCTTAAAATCATCTGCAATTAACTGTGTGTTATGTTAGTGATGTTACTTAAACTAGTAAAAATAATATAATTATTGTATTTTTATGGTAAAAATTAACTAAAAATCCAATAGTATAACTCAAAAGTGACAAAAACAGCTGAAACATTGTGCACCCCTGTTTTTTAACTTCTGCGTTCTACGTTCAGTTTTAGATACGGGAAAGTTAAAAGCTATACGTAATGTGATTTTTATTTTCAGATGACTACAACAGGGTCGTTCTAGACCCAGTGGAGGGGGTGGCAGACGCTGATTACGTGAACGCTTCCTACGTAGATGTAAGTATATTATCTGTTGTTTAGTCTATGGAATTTACGAGGGAAATTCGAATTTGTAAATAGGATTGAATGATGCTTTCTACTTAGTTAATAATATATAAGTACATCGTAAAGAATAATGGGCAAGGGAACAGGTTTAAGTCGTAGCTTTATAATTATAAAGTTTTAAAACTTGATGAAAATTTTAACTTTATGATATACTTCCTCGCGCCTTCACCAGCGTGTATATCAAAATCAGTGAATGCCCGCGCGGCTGGCTACTCTAAAAACGTAGACTCTTTAATTACATCAAAATCACTACTACCTTTGATTTTTCTTTTAACTATTGAAGTTTTACTTCCTTAGGCGCGTTCAGGGTAAAATTTTACTAATGCATGCAACAAAAACAACATCATGAAGATAAGTTAGGTTAAGTATGCATAAATCTTATACATGCATTCAGTCTTATAATAAAACAGATTTCTGTTATGACAGTCGGTAAAACAGGTTTTAGGTAGATGTTACTATACCAAAAAAGTATGACTTCTAACACGCGTAGAGTCGCATGCAGAAGTGGTCGACCAGTTTTCATTCGAATTCTCTTATCACAAACTTAGTAGGCTCCTCCCATTTGATTATTATAATATTTAAATTATTTCTCCATGTACCAAACAAAGACAGATATTTTGAAACTCATTTGCTAGATAAAGAAGTACACTTCGTTTATAATAGGTACTCATATATATATTTGTGCGATTAAGTTTTTATGAAATCTATTTTTTGGCCCTACACTATTTGCACCCAATGAATATGACCTTCAAAAATTTTCGTAATTTGTTTATTGTGGCCGTTTAAACAAAAACTATGAGATGAGATGTTGCACATCAGTTTGTACCGTTAAAAACTAACTTTTGAAGATATTTTAAAAAAATTAAGAGTTTTATTTATTTTTTTATCTTAACTTTAAAAATATCGTATTTTCCGCGGTTTTTATTTTTTTACGGGTGAACGGAATAACCTTTTGATCTCTACCCTGTGTCATTTTATTTGTATTTTCATAGCGCTTATTTTTTTATATTTTATTATATTTTTTAATTTTTTTATTCAAAATACCTATTAGCCGATCTATCGTCAAAAAACCTTAATTTGTTACAAACAAAGGCATTTTTGACCCTGTTCCGGAGCACTGAGAATCCGGAAAACTTACACACATATTCTTGAACCCAAAAACAAGCAATTTAGTCAAAAAAATTTCACTACTAAAAGATTTCACGAAACAGCCTTTTTCAGATAAATCGACGCTACTATAAGTAAATTTTGTAGCAATAAATATTTGATATTCCGATTTTTAGTATTTAAATATGTTAATCTTGATATAAAATTAATTAATGAAATGGACGTATATTTGTGTTTTTATTTAAAATGAATAACTGTATAAGCTCCGCCCAAGAAAAAGATAACCGATGATGTAATATTTTTGAATCTGTTGTGATTCTGACTTTAAGGGTGCAGACGACTTCTGAAGCCCGTAGTACATAAGTATACACATTCACCATTTATATTTTTTTGTATTGCATATAAAAAACATGAAAAAATAGCCTACATATGGAATAACGATGAACATATTTGAGCACGTAAATTTTGGAGCAAAAATATTATTGGACTGTGCCATGAGTGTAAGCGTTAGATGAGTAATATATAAATTACGGGCAAAATAGCGCTTTTTTACTAGATGCATACAAAATAAAATTATTTTACTAAATAATTTTTACCTCAATATTTTTAGAAAAAACACATTATTTTTTATTATTATCACTGTCATTGTTATATACATATAATAATATCTCTTATAATTTCATGTGAAATTTTAATCTCTTTTTGTTTGTGGGTATGTTATTTGAATAATTTAACATTGTGTTAAATACATACTGGCGTTGGAATTCCGTGTCAAAAATGGCTTTTAATTAATTACGAATGGATACTAAACAATAATCTTTTTTTATCAGTTTTCCACTAAAATATAAAATGTATTTTATTATTAACGATAATTCTTGAAATTATCATCTGTCTTCTGGTTTGTCCCCATTATAAATATCACATATTATAAGGTACTGGCCCCAGTTATCCGCTATAAGAGCAAGGTTTTACTGTTTCTGTGATTGGCAGGTTTCTTTATTGTAAATCTAATGAACTCATGTTACTAATAAAACAAGTATCTTTTTATTTAATCAATTTAATTACCAAAATCCGCAAATATAGTTTGTTTTTTAAACTAGAGCCTTTTATTTTGTTTATGTTTTTTCTCTAGTAATGGATAAAGTAAAACCAGTAACGAGCACGCAGTGATGGACACTTGCTAATGATTACAAAATGATAAATACTACGACAAAAAAGATATAAAAGAAAGAATCGACAAATTTGAAACAATGTAAAGTAGTGAGTTTAAAGTATGATAATATAATAATTAATATATAAATTATATTAATAATTAGTTTAAATATCCACCATTTTGACACCTATTGTCATCAAATCACGCTGTAAAACAGTTAAATGAATATAAATTAATATTCAGAAACGGTAGTAATCAAATATCAACACATATTTCTAATTCAGTACTTACATTAAAAAATAACCATTACATATCCAAGACTGGTGCCAGTACCTTATTATATACATATTTTTTGACTTTGATGAGCAATAACACTGTACTGGAAACACGGATAGCAATAAGGCTAATACTGAAAAATATGTTAGTAAATTGCCTATGAAACTGACTCATTGTTACGTTATTTTGATAGTTATGAGATAATAGATAATCTTTATATGTAAGTACTACACTGAAGGAACTTTTTAAACATCCTGTAGCTCAGAGGGTGTTGATGAGCCAGAGAATCAGCTCCTAAAATTCTGTAACCCAAACTAGACCACCCTGTATAATATACTATGTGCGTGTATTAATTATCATGTAGCAAGATATTTCTTGTCAAAACATTGATAATTTAAATTCTATATCATTATGCGAGACAGAGTGAGGGAAGGAGGCCTATAATTAGTGCTGTAATTATTAAATAGCCCGGGGCGTCAGATCAGCACATCACTGTTATGTACGTGTAGGTGTATGTGTATGAGTATGAGGGTGTGTGTGAGTGGGGAGTGGATGGGTATCTACACAGCGCGGTTCGTATATCAGTTCACAATAAATAATTCATCACATAAAAATCAGAAAACGGTTTCGTGCAATAATGTATGATATAAACAAAGTTTTATTCTTCTCTTTTAAACCATTATTTTATACAAGTATGTTTGTGGTATGTAGTATACAAGATGAATTAAAAGTAAGCCCTTTTTTAAATATTTTATGGTACTGGCACCGGTCTTGGATCATACCCTAGTGTTGGATTCTTGTTTAATTGAATGTACTAAATTAGAAATATTTGTTGATATTTGATTACTGAATCATAATCTTCATTTAACTATAAAACAGTTTTTAAAATGTTAGACATTTAAACTGATTAATTATTATTAGTGTAATCTATTTATTAATTATTTTATTATTATAGCATCTGCTTTATACATTGTTTCAAATTTTACAATTCTTTATTTTATAACTTTTGTCTCGTAGTAGGTACTCATTATTTTATGTCCATCACTGGGTGCTCATTACTGATTTCACTTTGTCCATTACTGGAGAAAAAACATAAACAAATTAAAAGCTAGGATTTAAAATCAAACTATATTTGCGGACTTTTGTAATTAATTTGATTTATTAAAGATGTACTTGTTTTATTAGTAACATGAGTTCATGAGAATTACTAAAAAGAAGCCCATCAATCCCAAAGAAAAAAACAATGTACCTTGTTCTGAAAGCGTCCAAGACTGATATCAGATTTTATCTAAGATAAAATAAAATGACTTCGTGAAGCCTGGAGTTCTGAAATATGCATGCTAAACAGTAGTGTCAAGGGTTAACCCCCACTGGAATTTGTAAATATACATTATTTAACTTAACAATTGTGACACATAAAAATAAAAATTACATATAATTAAGAAAAAAAATTAGCTCCCCCCCAACGATTTTTTTTTATTTACCGACTATTGAAAAAAATGTTTTATATATAAGTTGTAAGATAGTAAAGGATGTATTCAAAGCTACTAATGATTTTTTTAATAAGTTGAGTAATTTTTGTGAACATCGAGTTAGTGAACTTTTTCTTAATGGGAACTTATATTTTTGTCATACAGTTCAACCATATCCAGTTTTTTTTTGTCTTTCTGATTAGTTGTAGCTCTAATGTAAGAAGTAATTTTGTGATCTTTAATGAATATATCGTTCTGAACGTTTACAGACTTTTTTTAATTAAAGCGGATATTTTTTCTCGAATCCTGAAGTAAAAATATACTAGTCCAATATATCAGAATTGAAAAATCAATTTCTTTCAAATCTTGAAAGGTCGTTTAAATATTGGGGGGGGGGGGGGGGTGTATATCTTTGAATTAATTCTGACATTATTATAATATATATAAAAGGTATATATCTCGATTTTTCAATTAAACATTTTTAGCAGCGTTAACTGCTATTTTTCTAGTCGATAATTCCAAGATATTTGGTCAAATAATTCAAATTCAGAAATTCCTCACATAAATGTATATCAAATAAAAATCTAGCAAGCTTACACAAAAGAATAACGTTTCTACATTTGTAAGAACATTAATTTATCATAACATAGTTTTTATATACCTGTCATGCAGAGCAAATATAACTTAAAATATACCCCACTATGTGTAACGTACGTATCTGTAGGGTTTTTACATCCTCCTACCCTTACACACAATAAAAAAGGCGTTCTCAAAATGTGGTGAGGCAAACTGCATAAAGGTCCTTTTAGATGATCAGTTCAGTTTCAGTCGAACTGTCCGTTTTTCTTACGAGTGTCCGGGAATTTACACGATCCGTACAGTTCTCAGTTTCAGGTATTTCAGTTCTCTGTTCAAAGTGTACAAACACAATGTACAGTGAAATGCAGAAGTGGTCGATCAGTTTTCATTCGTTTATCACAAACTTAGTAGGCTTCTCCCATTTGATTATTATAATATTTAAATCATTTCTTCATGTACCAAACAAACAATATTTGTAAAAATAAATTATTATGTAATCTATTGAAAACTGTATAAGTTAATTTTGTGGCAATAAATATTTGATATTCCGAATTTTAGTATTTAAATATGTTAAACTTGATATAAAAATAATTAATAAAATGGACGTATATTTAGGTATTTATTTAAAATGATGTAACTAAATAAGTTCCGCCCTAGAAAAAGATGACCGATGATGTTTGTCTTAATATTTTCGAATCTGTTATAAGCGATTCTGATCTTCACGGTAGCAGACGACTTCTGAAGCCCATAGTACATACCTACTATTCAAAAATGTACATTTTTATAGTATAATAGTTCATGGATGAAGACTGTCTCATTACAGTATCCTTAGCTTTGGCACTGAAGAACCTGCGAAAGAAAAGAAGCCAATGGAGTAAATTTTGGTACCTTAAAAGTAATTCATTGTTCCACATAAACACGGAGAAATTTTATAAATTTCAATGAACTCCACAACAAAATCATTATCCTCCTTGGGCATAATGACAGCTGTAGTGTACATATACACTGAAACAGACTTTCAAGAGAACTGACGTGAAAGAACGGACTGAGGCATTGCGTGATTGTTTAGACATAGGAATTTTAAGAACTGACATGAAACAAATAGGTCTAGTCATCCTGTCAGTTATCCGTTTCCGTTTCAGTTCTCTTGTTAGTTTTTAATTTTTACACATAAGAAAAACGGACAGTTCGACTGAAACTGACCGTCTAAAAGGACCTTAATGTAGATATTCGAATGTTACTATAAAAAATTTGCTCGTAAGAAAAAACAAAAATACATTTTTCTACGAAGTATTTCCAGTTCGATTGATAGTATAGGAATTGCAACAAGATTTTTTTTAATTGAAAGACCGAAAAAAAGTAATTCAGTTGCCTCTAGGATTTTTTTTGCATTCACTCAAATTGTACAGTTATAAAATGTTCTTAAAACAACATCTGGGTAGGTTATGTATAAATTTATTTAAGAAACTATTAGTGCCATGCACAATAAACACCCGGCATTCTATATTAATTACTTTTCATCATATATTAAAGCGAATTCTACACAATAACATCACATGAATTTTCCATTTGACACATAAAGTACTAGACGTAACGTCACAGTAATAGATGTCATTTGTTTATCAAGCTCACCTTGTATCTTTCCACCATTATAATATTATAAAATGCCATGCCATTATAACTACATATTATGTGAAGTTAGCCTCCTTTATTGAAATTCAAATTTTTGAAAGTTATGCCAAATTGTGCTGTACTTGTGCTACATTATTCCAAAATATTTGCCCCCTAAATTAAAAACAACACTAAAAAAAACCTAAAAAACGATTTTTTAGTTTCATTAGAGCAGTTTTTATTTTAGAGATTAAATATTTTGGAAAAATGTAGCACAAGTATAGCACAATTTGGCACAACTTTCAAAATGTTGAATTTCAACAAAATGGGTGGTGGTGAAAAATATATTTTTGTTCTGGGGGGGCCAAAAAATTATATTAGAGTATTGAAATATTGGCACAATGTTAGAAAAAACTAGCACAATTTTCAAAAATTGAATTTTAAAAAAGGGGGCTACTGAAAAAAAATCGTTTTTTAGTGTTGTTTTTAATTTAGGGGAGAATATTTTGGAACAATGTAGCACAAGTATAGCACAATTTGGTAAAGCTATCAAAAATTTGAATTTCAACAAAAGTTGGGTTAACTTCACACAGGTCTCAAAACTGTTATATTCTTAACCTACTAGTGTAGAAAAACGGTGAATAGGAATATGTCATAATTTACTAGTGAAGACAACGAATAAAAGTTCTTTTTAAAAAATGGTCGAATCTTGAAATGAATTGAAAGTAAAATGTATAATTTCAAAAGATTTAGAACCACTGGTGTACAATAATGAAATATATTGCATCTTTAGAAATGATATATTGTCATGTTAGGAAAGCATGACGCGGCAAAATATAAGAATTTTCTTCAATTTATTGTTGACAGTGTTACAAACGATTTCGTACTGGTTTATCTATGTTTTTATTTGTATTAAAAAACTTATAGCCCTATAATTTGCGCTATATACTTTTAAATTACAGTTGAACCTCTATAAGTCGAACTGAAATGGAAAGAAAAAGTATTAAATTTATTTGTATAAAGATAAATATATTTTCAAAAACTGACGATTTTTTAATATAAGATGTAAAAAGTTATCTCATTTTAAATGAATCTTCATTAGCTAGTGAATTGGAATGATCTCGACACGTTTTAAAATACGACAGGTTTTCAAGATGAAACGCTAAAAATAGTGTGCATATGCGTGAGAGACGGATGATTAGATGTATAAGAGAACAATGAATTAATGCTTACAAGTCAGTTTAATTTATTACGTTTAGATTAATTTATTTAATTCACATGGATAATGAAAACAAAATAAGTTTCACTTCAACCGTGTACACTGCAAATGCTAGTTTGTTAAAAACACACCAAAATGTGTTACAAAACACACACGAGTGTGTTATTTGACACACGTAAGTGTGTAGTCAAGATTAAGTGTGTTAGTTTACACGTTTGATCTTTGCAATTGACACGCTTATCCGTGTTAAAAGAGTAACACACTTTCTGGTGTGTAAAAAATAATTTGTAAATCATAATCAAAAATATTATTTACACACTTAAGTGTGTTGAAATGACACGTTTAATATCTACTAACACACTTTTTGGAGAACTACACACTTTGAAAATAAACACACTTGTTGGTGTGTTAGAATATAATATAGGTGAATGTGAATATAGCCTATACATATACATTCGGTCTTTCTCCCTCTATAGTCATGATACCATATTCGCTCTCACTCTTTTGCCATATAGAGTATAGAACGATTTGACACTAGTAACATTTATACGTCGTATCTTTCGTCATTTTGATTGAATTGAGCTTGATATTTTTGTATATTAAATTAATATAGAAAATAAAGTTTATTGTCTGATAGGTGAAATGTGTAAGTGCATTAAATATTCACCACAAAAAGATATATCGGGTGTAGAATTGATACGTCAAGGATTAATAAACGCAACTACAACTGACAGAATTCTGAAGATGATGCTACAGGGAAAATTAATTATTTTATAAAAAGAAGACCCGGATAGAAATAATAAAATATGTGATGTGGAATTGTAGATGAAATTTCGGATAACAGTGATGTCCATATTGTTTTGATATCATCAACTAAAAGTGATAATAATATCGTGCCAGAGGATAAAATTTTTACAATGAATTTAGATATGCTTTATGTGGCTGATTAATCGAAGAAGAAAAAAATTATTATGTAGTGTATATTATTTAAAATCATTGTATTTATATTTGTTCAATAATAATTTCTTAATAAAATGTGGTTTACAGATTTATTACAATAACACGCTTTGTAGTGTGTTAATTCACTAACACACTACAAAGCGTGTTCAAAAAACGTGTTAAAACTACACACCTTAAAGTGTGTTTATAAAAGAACACACCAAAAAAGGGATTAAATATGACTACAAGAAAATGACACACTTAGGTGTGTCAAAACAACACACTTTGCATTTGCAGTGTACTTATGTGGGTGAGGCACAGACAATTTTTTTAATTCAATTTAGGACGTACCGTCATCCCAATAGACCAAATAATTCCATAAATTAATACAAATGTGTATTTTAATGCTTTATCATAATTATCAAAGGACCAACACCTTTGTCACTGAGGATTAATTAAAAAATACATATTAAATATCCTAATTAAAATACAATTAATTTTAATTAACAAAAATCAATGTTTTCAATCTCAAGCTGACTTTAAGAGGGGACGACTAAATAACAACTTTTCATAGCTTTAGGCTGCATTTGATAGCGCATTACTCTAATGAATATTTATATTAATTTTCTTTTAATTTGCATAAATTTCCAACAGAACTTTACTTTAAAATAGATATAGGAAGATAAAGTAAACAAGGAGCTACAAAATCCAACAAAAATAAATACTCGAATGGTTTTAAAAAAATACTAGAACTTTAAACTTTTTAAGAAAAAAATAAATAAAACCGACTTAAAAAAAACTAAAAACACTGAAAAGTATATTATAATTAAATTTAACAGTTTTTGAAGTCAGTTTTTTTTATTTCTTGAAAAGAATTACAAAAAACAAGCCCATTAATCCAAAAAAACGAAAACTTGCTCTTATAGCAGCCATCACTGGTACCTTTACCTATTGATGATTTTAAAATGTGTTATCTTACGGTAGATTTACAACAAAAGGATCAAATTTAATATTTTTGACAAAATGGCAATTAAAGTGTTTGTGTTTTGTCTTTTTGATACAAAACCATTATATTGTATACATCAATTTATATTGAATAAAATAATTAATATTTTTGGGATTTTATTACCACACGAATATGCACAATATGTATTTTTATTTGTTATACAGGATGAATAAAAAAGTAAAGTATAAATATAAAATGTTTTTTAAATAACGTATTATTTTTCATAACTCGGCTATTAACATTTTTCTAATGTGACCTAGTTTTTTAATAGTACCGCACACTTTTTATTATACCCATTGTTAGAACATTTTTTTTCTTCTCTCGGCAAGTAAACTACTGCAGGCATGTTCTGTGTGCTACAACTACTACGAAACGTCAGATAAGTGAAAACAATTAAAATATAATATGTTCGTTTGCAATATTTTCGACTCCATTATTTCTTAATGATACACTCTATATTTTCCATTTTCACATTGCTGTGTTTTGTATATGAATACAATATACACATACCATAGATAAAGACGGCTAAAATGCTTTTTGCAGGAAGTAATTGAATATTCAATATCATTTCCTGTTGGTGAAATAGTAAACTAACAACAGAGTCGAGCAGAAAGCGTGTCAATCACTGCTAGGGATTTATGGTTCAAAATAAAATAACTAAACTCCCTAGTAAAGATGGCGCTGTGATATTGCACGATTTAAATCACTTTTGGAGTGATTTGTAGTGATAGATAGAATGAGATATTGATTGATCTTTGTTCTTGACATGAGAGCTCTTTTAGAAACTGTTCGTTTATTGGATACGTAGGTATATATTTATGTTGTTATTTGCCAAGGTATATAAAGACAAGGTACATAGTCTCAGTAGCTCCTTGACCAATCAGCATTTGTGTGGAAATTACGTCACTATGGCAGCGCCGGCTTTAGGGAAGCGGGGAACCATTCATTAAATTTTTCGTCGATCTGCTAAGCCTGAATTTGCAAAAAATATATAATATTAATAAAAAAAATGTTTTTCTAAGAAAAATTGATTATTTAATAACTGCTTATTAGCAAATCCTTATTCAGCAACCCAGAAAACCTTTAATAAGGTATTTTAGAACAAGGGTTAAAAGTTGATGTTTATTTTTTAAACTATCTATATTTCTTACAGATTTTCTCCAAATTCTTGAAAAAATTATTAATAATTTTTATGAAAAAAATACAAGAACTATTAGGAGAGCCCCCAAAGCTATAAAATGTATTAAGGAAAGGCACACATATATGTACGATTTTTCACATTTTGCGCTTTATCAGCGACCCTATCGCGAAATCCATCGAAAACTGTATAGGTAATTTTTTGTTCTCAATAAAATTACAAAGAAAATAAAAATGAACTCGCTATGTTTATTTGTTAAAGGCTCTGTCAAACAGGAGGCGGACTGTTCGCGCGGACAGTCCACGCGGACAGCCGCGAAATTTGTATCGTGTAATGTTGCATTACCCTGGTCAAACAGAAAGCGGATTACCGCGTCGGACAAATTCAGTCCGCCGCGGACAACGGACAGGTTGTAAAATTTTACAAAGTTCGCACGCGGACTGGATGGCAAAATGAGTTAAAGAGAAGATAATGATGAAAAGTTGATTGATCTTGTGCGGTAGTGCAGTTGTTTGTATGACTTCGCTTCAGTATTTAGCTCGAAAAACAACCCTCTCGAACGTAGAATACCTAGTCACTATATAGAATGCCTGCATTATGCACATTGACTATGACATACCCATTTACTTTTTCGTCTTGCTGCTGAACTCACAGCTAAGAAAATAAGTAATTCTTCTTCGTCAGACGAATTGCTGGACATGATGATCACTAGATGAAGAAAGAATTTGTACTGGTTCGCCGTCACTTGCGCGTTCTGTTTGACCACCTTAGTTCGCGGCGGACAGTCCGCTTCCTGTTTGACAGAGCCTTAAGGAGATAAAGTCAATTAATCATTTTAGTTTTGATCTGTTAAATTACGACCTATAGAATGCTCACACACACTTATGATGCGCGAAGACGCATTCACGACGACATATCTCCGGTTCTATTAGTGGTATAAAGTTCTTATTAGGCTCATTTTGTTTGTAATGTAGTCTAATATAAATTAAGTTCTATGAATTTTTTTCAGTCTTTAAAAAAATTGCGCGAGATGATAAACAAAAAATTACATTTTCGGTGATTTTTGAACAATTAGGGGGGTGGGGATAAAACTCGCCGGCTCTGACTACGAGGATATATTCAAATGTTATAAATGTATATTTAGTACAGTAAAAATAGATTTTTCGAACACAATAATTCCTTTATCAACCAAAGTAGGGTACAGTAATAGTTCGGTACCTAAACTTTAATAAACCGATGAGTGTAGTCGATCAAAGGGGGCGAAAAACTATTTTTACGCAAATAACTTCAAAATGGCGGTTTCTTAAAGTGTAGGTACCGAACTATCTCTGTAGCAATTTTTGTTGATAAAGGAATTATTGTGTTCAAAATATCTACTTCTACTGTACTAATTATACATTTATAACATTTGAATATATCCCCGAGATGACGTATTTCCTGCACAAACACTGATTGGTCAAGTAGCTACTGAGACTACCATGTCTTTATATACCTTATTTGCTCCAACATGCGATAGTAGAAAAAAATACAGTTGCTGTTTCTGAAACCAATATTGTTTGCTTATTTTATTTATTAAGGATAAGCGATGTACATACTTAAGGACCATTTTAAGCCGCGTCCGTTCACACAATTTAAAGTGAGCATCCTTTGAGTTCAATCTAAAAACCGACAACGAGCTTTAGAGTATTTTTAGATTTTTTTTTAAATTATAAATTTAAAACAGGCGTGAATAATTAGTCTGACCTTTGACGACATTTTAATTATCATGAATTTTCCACGCCAAATCAATTTCACTAAACAAAACTCTTTTTAAATATTTACTTGTTGTCAAATGGCATACACGTAATAGACCAAGAACTGGCTGCAAAAAAACTAGCCTATCGAGTAACAAGGTAAAATATTTTTTTAAATGTAAGTACCCATAGCGACCATGAGAAAAATCATTTTATGCCTTGGCGGAACTTATTAATTTTTCAGTTATACCAAGGCATGTGGCATGTTAAAATGTATAACCAAAGCAGCGGAAATTGACCATTATTTTTTTCTAAATCAAAAATGGCGCCAGCAGGGGTCTTCAAACAGTATTTTATTTTGCCCCCCCCCCCTGAAAAATTAACAAGTTCCACCCAGGCATAAAATAATTTTTCTCATGGTCGCAATGGGTACTAACATTTAATAAACATTTTACATTTACTCAATAGACTTTTGCAGCCAGCTCTCGCTCTATAAACAGTCATTTAACAATTAGCTATAACTTTGAAAACTTATTCAGATGCATAGTTAGTGGTCAATGCAGCCCGGCGAAACCGAAAAAAACACCTCCCTGGTATTATTGCAGGCCTTTTTTTCGTTGTCATGTCAATTTTGGCGCCCCATAAAACTGACTTTTACGCCCTCCTGGAAATTGTGAAGTCTTTTTTCTCATGTCACGTCTTACGTCTCATAAAGCTGTTCTACCTTATCCCCCCCCCCCCCCTGCTACGCTATTAAGCGTAATAAAAATAGTTTATAGCATTATATGCACCATTAAGTTTGAAATAAGTTTTTCTTGTTTGATTTCAGAGCCTTTTAAAGCCTAACGCTTACATTGTAACTCAAGGACCAACAGAAGAGACCGTGATGGATTTCTGGAGAATGGTTTGGCAAGAGAGAGCCTGCTGTATTGTCATGTTAACGAAAACATTTGACTTCATCAAGGTAAGCTAACTTCTTTCGTCTTTCGCACGATTTATTTTACCCAGAAGAATGCGTCTTTTCTTGAAGCTTTTTCTGTATTTTGCTTTTCTTTTGAAAAATATGTATAATTGCATACAAAAAAATTATTATAAAGGACCCCGTACATTTCTTATGGGAACTGGCCTTTGGTGAAATTGCTAAATTTTGATATGTTGTAGTTTATGTGATGCTGATCAAAAGCTCTCACAAGCACAACTTTGAAAAATGAGCCATTTGGGTGAAAAAAAATTTTAAAGATGAAAAAATTTAAATTAAAGTTATATTCAATTTTTTATTTTTTTAACACTTTTAAATGTTACTAATTACTCATATTTATAATATATAATTACTAGTTTACATAAATAACTTAATTTTCGCGATTAGCACTATTTATTTTCATTGTTTACAATATTAAATACATTAAAATATACTACATTTATTTTTTTTAAATTGCAACACAGCTAATTATTTATCATAACTTATATAATAGTTAGCTGTGTATACACAGTTTACTTGTCATAGTCATCATTGTAATATAATTAATTACAACTTACTTCTGAAATATCAGTATAGTCCAAGAGCCCAGTTAAATTATATACCTTGAACTCCCGAACGATTCTAATGTTTTGCATACGATTTGTCATGAAATACCAACTGTGCCGAGGTAAATCCTGCCGAAACTCTAGGCACAGTGGCGCTAAAGATGGCCCCACCGGTGTTTTATAATTGACTGTATCTTAGCTCCTATTCATCTGATTTCAATTTTCTTTGAAATCGGATGATTAGGAGCTAAATTACAGTCAATTTTAAAACACCGGTATGAGAGCTTTTTATTCAACAATACATAAACTACAGCATATCAAACAAAAATAGCGGTTTTCACCAAAAGCTAGTCTCCTTAAGAAATGTACGGGGTCCATTCTGAATTTGTTCACTAGTTTATTACAAAATAACGTTCATTTTACTTAAGATAGTTTCTATACTGGTGAAAAAATTATAAAAAAGATCAAACAAAACATTATTTTTGTAACAAATTAAATTAAAATAGATGAAATAAACACAAACAGTTACTACATATTATAATGTCCTGTATTACAGCTTAGAAAATGTGCTAGTTTGCAAGCACTTTCAAATGGGGTATCAAACTTATATAACAGTTCTCTTGGAGTTTCTTGAACCAGTTTCCCGCACGTGTAGTAATTAAACACCAACGGTATTAAAACAGTGGTGATGTTATGAAAATTATTGTGTACGGTCAGAGTCGACAATTGTGTTATAATAAATTGAAGTATCACTGTTCTAAATTCCAAAACTAATACATAGATAATATCACAACATTAATACTTCATTTGAAAGTGTTTGCAAGCTAGCAAATATTTGTTAAAAAATTTATATTCATCTTATCAACGATTTTTCTTAAAAACTTCAAATTCTGCTTAATCCAAATAAAACGGGATCAGCCAGATAGCTACTGTATAGTTTTATTGATTTAGGTTCAGTTTTCTAGAATTTTTTTTGGCGGTCCGCCAATTGGTAACTTCTGATATCAAGATTTGTCCTCAGTAGACGTTGCATAAAGATTTCGATTTATAGAAAGTCTACTGTATTGTACACACATATTTCTTGTTTCAGTTTTAAACAGTAAATTTCTTGTAAACAAAATAGGATTTAAAATTGATTATCCTGTCTTAAAAACATGTTGTAGTACGTTTTTGCCTAGGGTTGTTGTAGTTGATGGATTGGATATAATAAACAGTGTCTCTCAAAATCTAAAATTTTGACAACACTTTATAGGTATACAGAGTACTTAATTCAATGAAAGAAATAACTACCAACAAAAAAAACATCTGCCAAGTAAATTTCAATCTAAATCTAAATTTATGCAAATGTCAAAATGACATTCAATATGTCAAAGTAAATATCAATTAAAAAAAAACAAAGGACTATTTTTTAAAGTGAAACAAATCTTTGTATATGGCGGCTATTACACTATTTAAGAAATATGATAAAATTTCTTTGATCAAAGAAATATGACAGTGTAATAAGTCAACTTTTATAATATTTACCTTAATAATATTTCTATGATCATAGTTAATGACAGTCTCTTATATTTGATCAAAGTTTTTTGAGAGATAAATCAAAATGGCAACTGCCAAGTTATCACTGACAGTTACAGTTAATATATTAATATCAACATAATCCAGTATTATATGATAATATTCTTATTGATTATAAAAACTGCAATACACAGTTGTAAATTCAAACCCCGATCGCGTCAACTGACGAACATCCACACATTGATTGTCAAAATGCACCAAAAAAGAAGAAAATATCCCTAGATAATACTAAGAAAATATTATCAAATGTTTTATGTAGTGTAATAGAACAAAATCTCGTATTTTATCAAAGAAATATGATCAAATCTTTATCAAAGATCGTTGACATATTTATTTTATAGTGTAATAGCCGCCTAAGGTAATATTCTTGAGATATCTTTAAAAAAATATTTTGAGATGTCACCCCTCCACCTTAGTCATGATTTTGATGATTTTGAAATGGAACCGTACTCAAGCCAGACCCAATCATCCAACCAAGGTTCATTAATATCAGTGGTTCATGAGTTATGCGTGTGACAAGGATTCAGGGGACAGACACCCATACACACACAGACAGACACTGAACGAAAAGTGATTGTCTTGACCTGAAACAGAAAGATCAATTTAAAATTTTTAAATCGGTGAACAATTGTTTTATCTCATTTTAAAACGATCACAAAGCTTCTCGTATCTTCGATATTGCGGCATTATGAAGCTCAGTTTTGTTTTATGACAAATCATAATTTTTGGTTGACTATCCCTGGTTATGAATACAATAGCAGTATTTTGAATATGTCAAAAATAATGTTTTGCTTCATAAACTATATATTATGTAGCTTTTCATATCCTATAGATTAGATATGTATGAAATATAGGTGAATAAAAAGTAAGGGACATTAAATCGATTGCCGAAAATATTACCTTTAAGAAGAAATATGGTCCACAAAATTTATTTGGCTTATAGTTTTCGATAGTATGGCTATATCAGAAATGTAATGCAATCGATGGATGAATAAAATAATTTCGAAAGAAATAAGTACATTGATAAAATAAAAACTTAAAGTTATTGTATCATAAAAATATATGAGCCGTTATTTTTAAAAGTGGTAGATATAAGTTTATATATTAGAGTTTCGAAGTATTCAAAGTTGTGCGATTCAATATGTATGTAAATTCTATTTAACTCTAAATGTTAGTCGTTTCGACTAAAACAGCAAACATTCATTGCTCTATCTTTCTAACTAGTAATGTATCGCGTTGATTTCTCGTGCCAACTCAGTCGTCGGCAAGAAGTTTGAGGGGACAATTATTATTGGGAGCGCTCACATCTGACCAAAAAACGGAACAACGAGCTTTGATTGGTTGATTCATGGAATTTCTGGTGGATTGTACCAGAAATTAAAAGAATGTCATTTTTTAAGCGTGTAAGAATGTGACAAAGAAGTAACTAGAAAGAGATAGAAACTAGTGTTCTGGCAGAAACGCTCAACATGAACTGAACATAAAAGTTATTTGGTTAGCCTGGTCACTAATTTCTATCTCTTTCTGGTTACTTCTTTCTCACTTTCTTACACGCTTAAAAAATGGCATTCTTTTAATTTCTGGTACATTCCATCAGAAATTCCATGAATCAACCAACCAAAGCTCGTTGTTCACTGTTTTTGGTCAATCGTGAACGTGACCATTGTGTCACGCGGGTAAGTTTTTGATATACGAAGTTCTTATTAGTCGAATCGACTAATGACAGACTCTTCGTTTTTTTTTTGCTCCATGCTAATATGTATTTTTAAATAAAGTTCGAATTTTTTTTAGTGAAAGAGTTTATTTAATAAAAATAGAAGAATATAGTTTCTGTTTTGTTCCTTTTACAAAAGATTTTTAAAACCGTTCATTGGGATCTCAGTAAAAGTATAATAGAATAAGATTGATTTTTGTAACTTAATAAAAAAAATTGTAAAAACTGCGTTTTTCATTTATATTCTTTTAAAATAGGTAATGTAATTACAAAAAAAATACAAATATAATAATTACATGTATAATAATTAATGTGGATAATAACTGATGTTAGTCGAATCGACTAATGAAAAGGCTCTGCGTAGATAAAATATGATTAGCCTTCTAGGGTTAATAGCAAAATTACTATCGATTAATTTATATGGAAGTTAAAATATACCGACTATAATATTTAAATAGTAAAAAAATATATAACACAACCTTTTTTTCGTCATTGAACAATAATTCGAAAAATAACAGCTCATACAAAATATAGATAGCTAAATAATGGCTAAGATTTAGTAAATAAACTTTTGTAAATATTTTAAGCAATGAGTCAATAATGTACATTATATTTAATTCATCCTGTATTATTGTATAACATTATTATTGGATTTGGAACGACTACGCAAAAAGAGGATTTAAATGTAAATATCATTAATATGATTTCATATTTACATATTTGATATTTAATAGTTTGTTAGCTGTTTATATGTAGAGCTTCGGGACTGACATTTTCATGGTTTCAATATATCGGAGAATTTGAATTTTGATACCATTAGTGCATTTTTAAATTTTAATTTTAAAAATACAGAATTTAAAAAAATAGATTTTCAAACGGTATCTTAGGGGACTATTCCACTGCGAAGGCAAGAAAATTGTTGATTTTCATGATTTAAAAAAAATAAAATCCGATAATCAGTCCGATTTCTTTTTTGTTTATTCAAATGACTTATGTTGTGCATAAAAATATTTTCTAATGTTTAACTTTTATTTTTTATCTAATTTTTTGGCCACCTAAAAAATTCGGTCAAAATTCAGTGTATGTCATAAGGGTTCCGAAATACGTACTACGTGGACTGTTTGGATCCACAGGTACATTTTTGAGTAAGAAAATAATAATAAAATAGGGTCATATTCTACTAATTGAGATCTACATTTTAACATTCCATATGCCTAGACATGAAAATAAAAATAAATAATTATATAACGCCCCTCTCTATTTCTCCAAAATTTAAAATTATATTGATGACTTTAGTATTCGTCGTTGCAGTAGTTACCAAATTAGAGGGGGTGGCGGCATAATAAAATACTGCTTTTAGTGGTGCCATTTTTAAAGTTAGAAAAATAATATAAAAAATAGGGTCAAATTCTACTGTTTTAGATCTACATTTTGATATCCTACACGTCTTGGTATACATTTTTTTCTTGGATTTTTACTGCAGGCACCATTTTTGATTTAGAAGAAATAAGAAAAAGGGTCAAATTCCACTGGTTTGGTTATACATTTTTACATGCCACACAGGGCCGGCCGAACGGCCAGGCGACCCAGGCGACAGCCTGGGGCGCCAATTTCGTGGGGGCGCCAATTGTTTTAAACTTATTTTCTATGTTATGTTCTAGGGCGCCAAATTTAAGCTGTATATATTTTTTGAATAGTTTTGATTTTTTCTGCAAAATAATTCATTTTACTTAATAAAATGCTTAATATCAAAAATAAATTATTTATTACAATTTTTTTTAGAAAACAAAAATCTATGGGTGGCTTTGCGGATTCTTGTAACAATTCCGGTTAGTGTAGCTAGTGGTGAAAGAAGTTTTATGTCCGGTATCATAAAGGACCTAACAAATTTGTTAGCTAACAAGCACTTTCAACTGAGATATCAAACTTATATGACAGTTCTTTTGGAGTTTGTTGATGACTTTGACAAGTTTCGCGCACGCGTTGTAGGTAAATGCAAACGGTATTAAAACAGTGGTGATGTTATGAAAATTATTTTGTACGGTCAAAGATGCTAACTGTGTTACAATTAGTTGAAGTGTCACTGCTCTAAATTCCATAACTAATCCATAGATACTAGTATAGAATTAATACCCCATTTGAATGTAATTGCTAGCTAACAAATTTTGTTAGGTCCTTTATAATACCGGACATTAGTAAATTAAAAAAATCTCGCCTGAGGCGCCAGAATCGCAAAGGCCGGCTCTGAAGCCACATGCTTTGTTTTGATTTTTAAATAGCTTAAGCTCCATTACGGAGATTTTAAAAAAAGATTATTAATCAGTATAAAAAATTACAGTCTTACAGATGATTTTTTTCCGATGAAAATTAACAAAATGGTGGCCATTTCAAAATTAAGTATTGAATTGGACCTTTCTTTGGCAGTTTTTCGTTAAAAAAAATGTGAATTTTTCAAATGGAATGGCGTAAAGAATGATACGGCAAAATTTAAAACGGATAGTTTGAAAACTCTTCGTTTAAAATGTTTCACCGTAATGAAAAACGACTTTTTAAATAAACTCGTTTAAAATTAACATGTGAGATGAGCCTTATATCTTACACGCAACTGATCGATCTCTTTTTCTAAGAAAAGCTGTAGCGACTGGAGTTATTCGAATGTCGCGACCAAAATTTAACAGAAATTTTTATGAAAGTCTATATTTTTCGATAATGCAAAAAAAGATTTTCAAAAAATTTTACAGTGAAATGATCCCTTAATCTTAATCCGTCGAATGAATTTCAAACATAGATATTTTTGGAAAATTTGTAAATAAGTATTTAAATTTCCAAGATTTTTTTAATGTCTTGCATAAAAATGTAATTAATAAAAAAAAAAAAACTTAATAATTAATTAAAACGATTTTTATTACGTCTCTTGAGATCCTCTACTTACAAGGAATTTGTTAACACAATAGAAACAAACCTGTGTAAATCTCAGATATTTCAATACAATACAATTCAAAGTACTGTATACAACAAAGGTAACTTCGAGTTAAATAGGGAAAAACAAACTCTATCAAGAACAATTGTTTTAAATGTCAGGTTCGTTTAATGTTACATCACAATAAAAAGTAATGAGTGGATACATATAACTACTCTTTGTTTCTATTTATTTTATTTTTACTTTAATGCACACTCACAAAAAATACATATATAATAGGTACCAATTGTACAGGGTTCTCCAGCTTTACTGATATCAAATAAATGAGTGAATTACGAGTTTCATTCATTTGAAAAACTTCCACACGAGGCACGGATCATATCTTATGGCATTTCATCGCAAATCTTAATTAAAAGTTTTTTTAATTTGTCAATTTTCAAGCGTTTCACATTGTCCAGTTTTCCTAGCATGTATAATAACCACATGCAAAATAATCCAAAGGATTTAAATCTAAAGAAGAAGGTAGTTCGATAAAATCAGGGACATTCTTTTTTAACCACTCAATTGTCTTTTTTGCCTTATGTGCAGGAGCTGAGTCTTGCTAAAAACAATAATAGTCTTTCCAATAATAGTCCTTGGCATAGGGTATCAAATGCTTCTTTAAAACTGTCTCGATATAGTAATTTTGATTAACTTTTACCTCTGGTTCCACAAAGTGTAACGGTAATTTGCCTTTTTTTGATAATGCTCCCCAAACCATTACACGAGAGACATTCTGGAAACGTTAAGCTAATTTACATTTAGGAACAACAGTAAAAGATGTTGATTGTGAGCTTCCTGTAAAAGAAACTTTTTCTCATCAGAAAATAAAATTTCTGATTGAGCGTGCCTCGAGAGTAACATTTTACTTTTTGTTACTCTAGCTTCCATTATGATTAGACACTATTGCAATTATGTTTTGTAATAAAACTTTCACACAATGTAAACAATATGAATACTTTGAACACACAAACCGTACAAAATATTTAGAAAAACTCACGAGAACCAATTTTAAGAGAATCTAAAAGTTGACATCAGTAATGCTGGGAAACCCTGTATATGCGAACAATTACAGAATGTAAAATAATCGTAAATGCAATACAATGAAAATACTCCAAATCGACCAGCTCAATAGCGTTATTAACGAGGGGGCCAAGGGAGTCAGCCACCCCCCGCAGTGCTGTTAAAGATTTATCTGAATTTGCTTTAAAAAATCGTCATTTGTTTTTTTAAAAAGCTATTTACTTTGACATATTATTATATTATTTGACGTTTGCATAACAGAAAAATTTGGATTTAGATTGAAATTCTCAAAAAATTAAAATACATGATTAATAATCATGAGCGTATTAAAAGAAAAATGTCGAATAAATATTTTTTAATAAAATTGTATAAAAATTAAATGGTTAACCAATGGCAGGCTGTTGATTTGAATACTTCATTAGTGTTTATTAAAATTGTTCGATAATTATAATTAACTACCTTTGGCGAATTTAGTACGAGGAACAACGTGCATTTACTTGGCAGATATTTTTTAACTCAGGTCAATTATTGGTCTTGCCAAATTTCGGTTTTTAGATCAAACGATTCAGTAGCTATACGGCTATGACAGACAGACATACTGACATAATGATTTCGGTACGGAACATTACTCGTTCCATCAAATACTAGTCGTGTAGGACAAGGGGTCAGTTCAAGAGATTCACTGTAATATATGTTTTTTTTTTCGTAGGTTATGTGTGTTCAGTATTGGCCAGCATCCAAAGAGAAAGAGGAAACGTATGGAGGAATCTCAATACAGGTGGTACAAGAGGAGGAGCTCGCCAACTTCCACATTCGCACAATCAGGCTAAGGAAGGAGCAAAATGTGAGTAACCGCCCTCTTCATTTTCTCTCGGTTTAGACTTGATGCACTAATATTTCAAATAAAATCTATATTGACTTAAAATAAAATAATAACGAACTGTTAATTCTATTCAAGATTTAAGTAATCTTCATATTTTTTTAAAATAACATATAAAGTTCATATTTCAGTAATTTTACTTACGAGTAATTATTATTGTCAATTTTCACTTTGAATTTCCACTTCAGTTTAATAGTAATTGTCTTTTATATTGTACTAGTATTGCCTATGGTCGAAATTCGACCAATATTTTACCTACCTTAACGGCAATCTATGGCACAGTACCTAACCAAACCTGCTTTTACAACAAAAATTTCCAAATAAAAACACTGCAATTGAACGCGAATTGAAATCTCTTACGCATTCTCTACGTTTGACAAAAACCCAAAACTATTTATTTTTGCCACTTGGTGGCGCTAGGAGTATTGCTATGCTGTGAACGATGCGAGAGAAAAAAATAAACAACAGCGAGAGGGGAAATCATGTGTGTATGTTAACTTTATTTTACTTGCCTTAACGGCAACATACACACATGATGTGCACATCTATGGCACAGTACCATTCGAATGATATAAGTTTCATTCAGCTCCTTTTATAATAAATACTAAAAAAAACGTATTAATATATAGATGTAGATATAATGTATAATGTACATGTATTATGTTATGTATGTACCATTATTTTTATATGTATTTCATTCTGTTCCACTCTTTTATTGCTATTTGTACGAGTTAATGATCCCTACACAGATTTAGAGAAAATATTTATTGCTTAAGTGCATTTGCAGTTTTCATGCGAGATACAATTTCAATGGAATCTAGAAGTACCTACCTACTAACAGACATTAGCGAGTTTTATTTGTATTTTATATTCAACTTGTGCGGAGATTTTACAATTTAACAGAAAATTAATTTAAACAATTATACTCTATTAACTGGCTGTATATGAACATAAATGCCAAAAAAAAAATTATAATCTGTTTTTGATATATCCAGAGCTACAACTGCTAAAAATAGTAACAATAATAAAATCAAAAATAAATAAAAATGTTAATGACTAAATTATAACCGTCTGTCTAAATGATGATAAAAAAGGTTAAATATGATAAAAACAGACTTCCACAGTTGTTTTTGTCCTTCTTCTTCTTCTATGCGTTATTTGTCAACATAATTTTGGGTATAAGTTGTGTCGTTTTAGTTATTAATCGTGCCAACGTTTCATTATATATTAGAGTGGACAGTCCATAATATTTAGCATGATTTTTAGCTATGACTGTCAACATTTGGCTACGTATATAACATAAAAAACATCCGCCAAGTAAATGCACAGTGCTTCCTCGTGCTAAATTCTCCAAAGGTAGTTAATTATTGAACAATTTAAATAAAAACCGATAATTTTGAGATAAATTGCCTGGAATTGGTTAACCATTACATTTTTATACAATTTTACTAAAAAATATTAGTTCGAAATTTTTCTCAAGACACCTGATTATTTTTTCGCATATTTTTAATTTTTTGACAAATATCATTTAAAACGTCAAAATGACATTTAATAGATATCCAAGTAAATATCAATTTAGAAAAACAAAACACGAATTTTTAAAATAAATTGAGATAAATCTTTGTAAGGGAATATTTTACAACAAACGTTGTAAACCCATATTATAGGAAATTTAATGCTCTACAAAAAATATTCTATAAAATTTTCACGTAACATGTGTCGTTCTTGAGATATCTTGAAAAAATAAATATTTTGAGGTGTCACCCCTCTCCCTTACACACGATTTTGATAATTTTGAAATGGGACCGTCCTCAAGCCAGACCCAACCATCCGACCAAGTTTCAATAATATCGGTTCAGTGGTTCATGAGTTATGCGTGTGACAAGGATTCTGGGGACAGACGGACACACGGACAGACGGACGGACGGACACACAGACAGATAGACACGGAACGAAAAATGTTTTCCTTGACGTGAAACGGATAAATCAATTTAAAATTTTGAAATCGGAGAACATTTTTTTGTCTCAATCTGAAACGATCACGTAGCTTCTCGTATCTTCGATATTGCGAGGAAGCAATATAGACCGGTGCCAAAGCGGATTTTGAAGCCTAAAAAAAATAAAAATTAATAACAGGCAAGGACCAGTCGGAAAATTTAGTTAAGGTTATAATAAAGAGAAAAAACAAAAATTAAACACGAGATAAAATGAAATAGTGAAATGGGGGTGCTGTTTAAGGGTTGATAGTGGTTTTTTGCTATTTTACAATGCAAAAGTTGTAGATAATTAAAAAATCTTAAACTTTCATGCAAGACATTATTCAACATAACCTAAAAATTTTCCGAGAAAATGGCGGAAAACCGATTTTTCGTAAATTGAAGTATTTTTACGAGAGAAAAAAATTAAAAACCAAAAAATCGGTTTTCCGCCATTTTCCCGGAAAATTTGAGGTTATTGATAAATGTCTTACATGAAAGTTTAAGATTTTTTTATTATCTACAAATTTGCATTGTAAATTTTTTTTCTTCAAAAAGTATTGGCACTAGCCTGATAATAAATCAAAATCTTATTGAAGTAAATTATACACGGAGGTTGATAACAAATCATTACTTATTTACTTCAAGGTTATTTGATCATAAGAGCAATGTATAGATAAAAGTCTAAAATTTTAATATGTTATTCATAGATAGCTATAGCTCATATATTTTACTAATTTAAAAAAATAGTATTGGACGTATGGTTTTTGAGAAATAGAGTTTTTAATACACAGTAAATGAGAGAATTCGCCGGAAATGCTCTATTTATTGAAATTCTACACAAAAATTCTATACAGAGACATTTTAAACACTGATTATTCAGAACTTCAACCCTTTTAAATACTAAAAAAATTATAAAACACATACATTCAAGCGTAGTTTCAGAACCAGGTTTATTCAAAGTAATGAAAAACTAGAAATACATGACAGCATGTTTGTAAAGATGCGTGAAAAACATTACCCGTAACAGTAATAGTGTGACTTACAAGCAAACAAAGTGTGCGTGTGCAACAACTAGATTCGGCGAGGCCATAGTATATATTAAAGATACAGTCTATGTACTGCGATTGCCAAATTATATCGAATTTTTTACTTTTAATTATTAACAAACTAAAAAAAGTCCATTTAATGTACATGTGTTCTGCATATAAATTAAAAACTAAATTTTTCGAGATCAAATCTTTTTTTTATTGAATAAAAATACGGATAGTTCACAACTAAAGTGATGCTAGGCCAATAACCCTAAGTATAGACGATATAACAAACATTTTAAGCCCATTCCATTTTCTCTGATTTATAGTTCCATAGTTATATGTTGCCAAACAGGAAGCGATTTTTTTATCATTCGGTATATGGTATATAACATTATTTCAACAAATGCTACAAGCGTCTCCATAGTTAAAGATTCCACAAGCATACACGGGATAATCTTAAAACCATTTTGCGTCGCGGCTACACACACACACACAAACACACACATACATATATATATATATGTATATACACATAGTTGCAAAGAGGTTTAATCTAGTCCCATTGTTCCATAAACTCTACAGATAATAATAACGTGTGTATTTGTAAAGCGCAGCTAGGAATAAATACACTCGAGCTGAGATAACGGCCTCTATACATAGAGTTATTGCTCTACAAACTTTATTATACAATGTTGAAAATACACATATACAATAAATACATTCTGTTCCTTATAGCGTACATAAATTTTGCGATGTGTATCGGTAATAATATGTAGAAAAAACATGAGGTATTTCTTGGTAGTTTTAGAGATATAAGAATTTTTATAACAACTTTGATATTTTAATTGCTTTAGCATTTATGTCGGTAAATTCTTTGAAACTAAATTAAAATTAATTAACTCGTAATAGAAAAAAAAGTGTACCCGTTGCTTTTAATTATCGTGTTTTCTTACAAAGCGTTCACCTAAAAATCAATTTATGTATTAAATATTTAAAATTAATATTAAACTGTCATTAAAAATCCATTGATCTTATAAATATTTTAGTTGATACATAATTAAAAAAATAAATATTACTAAAACCTGTGGTGAGCAACCTCCAATCCGTAAAATTATCATATCCGACACGCGCTACCTAGAAATAAATAAATTTTAACAATCCAGCGTGCTTTGTATTTGATTATTATTTTAAATTGCCCCTATTTTACAATATGTATAATCAAAACACTTCTATACCAATATATATCCAAACTATCGATTTCTCATAAAGTTATAGGAAGTAATTTTTTTCTTCAACTGCGTACATGTGGTTAAAAAATTGGTAGTCAACTTTGCTTGGTACCATTTTAATATTTGAAAATTCGTATTTTAATGCGAGTATTATAAAGAATTTTCTCTATACCATTTACAGTATAAATTCACACTAACGAAAACTGATTTCGCACAAATTAAATATAATTTAACATTAAAGGAAAATTAATTTTTTAAGTGTGAAATTAATTTCAACAAAAGAAAAGCGTACACCACTACTCATTGTTTAATAAGTTGGTAATTTTTTCCCAAGGTAAAACCGGAAATGAAGCAAGACCTAAGTAGTAAATGTTTTTTATTATGAAAATATGTTCAACATATCTAATTATTATTAATAAGATTCAGAAGAAGAAATCGAAATTTGCACAACTCTTTTTTTAACAACTTCTTTCTTTGGGCATAATTTACCTCTCTTACTGCCTTTGTTTACTCTTTTCCACTTCAATTCTCTGCTTCTCTGGTGTGTCGGTAGCAATCATACACTTCCCAGGGTTTCGTCTTATACCACAGGACACGTCCCAAGGTACAACCAAAAAAATGTCCTATGGTGTAACCAAGCACACTTTTCACAAAATAAATTTTCTAATATCTAAAAAAAAATACGATTCAACTACTTCTTGCATATATTGCTTGCTTAAATAATGCTGCGACAGTACTACATTAGATAATGTTAGTAATAATGTTTAGCTTGTTTGTATATGATCAGGAAGTTGCAGCAAAATTTTACTTTCAAGGTACAAAAACTATAATATGACACTTAAAGCTTCAAACAATGACTAAAATTGAAATAATTTGGTGAGCAAAAAAAGGACAGGATTGCCAAAATAACATGTAATTCAGAGAGTTAGAGCTACAGTGGTTGGATTTCTAGAGCAATTGTCCCAAGGTACAAGTTTTTCCCGTACACTTGTCACCACTGCTTTTAAATCACTGATTTCTACTGAACGTGTATGAGTCAAGGTTTTTTATAAAAACAATACATAAGAATTGTCATGTATATTTAATACCCTGCAGATGACGTTAGCTCTAACTCTAAGGCAAATTCTTTATATTACCGGATATAAAGAATTTTTTTAAACGTATTTTATTCAAAATTAAAAAATATATACAAATTAAAAAACAACACTTCTGTCAAAAACTGTTTGGCTACTTGAAATTAAACACATTTAAAATTGTTTTCAAACTAAAATTATTTTTTGTAAAATAATCTTTTTTTTGTTATAGCAAGATTTAAAAATCTATAACCTAGGCCCTAGGTTATAGATTTTCAAAAATGTACAAAACCTGCTATAATATAATAATAAAATAAGATTATTTTACAAAAATATTATTTCAGTTTAGGGCATTAATGAGTAAAAAATACTACTAAATTAGTTATTAATTTATCATCTATAAAATGGTTCATGATAAAAATGAATGTAAAATTTGGGTAATTATTTCAGGGCAACATGGAAGAGCGTATCCTGCTGCAGTTTCACTACACTGAGTGGCACAGTCACACTTGCCCGTTTTCCAACGCCATCTTAGAGTTCAGACGTCGAGTTAGAGCCGTTGTGGGCCACAGGGTTGTCACAAATAATGTGGGACCCATGGTCGTACATTGCAAGTAAGTCTGGTTTAAATACATACTTATAATAATTTCATCCTTAATAATATATACTATATATATATTCGTTTCTGCTTCCCACCAACCGGCAAAAGTATTTTCGAGGAACTTGATTGTGCGACCTACGCGCCGCAAATATTTTATGATTTGTCCAAAAAATAGTAGTAATAAACTAGTTTACAGTATAGTGAAATCTCATAAAATCTTACGTATCTGATTGAGTCAATCTTATGCCGTGTTCAGACCGAAAAAACAAAACAGCAACATCGTGTCTTTTTGACAAAAGTGCAATAAACCCTATGCATTTTTAAATACGATGTGTTTTCAAACACCGTGTTGCTGTTTTGTTTTCTTTGGTGTAAACACTGCATTAGATTAGGAACGCTCAAAGTCTCTCTGTCCGTCTGTCCGTTAGTGCGCTTATCACTCGAGAACCACTTATCCGATTGACGTGTTTTTTTAATTCATAGATACGTTCTCTGGCCAGGTTGGATGATATGTTTTGTTACGTTAGGTAACATAAAAAATAAGCAGTTACGATAATGATAAATCAAATAGGAAAAAAGTTTACCGCCAGCGCGCTCTTTTGCAATACACTGCCTAAACCGTTAAATATTGAACAAAATAAGGTAGTAAAGAACTGTGTAGAATCAATAGATCTAAAATAAAGTCCGGGATACCATACATCTAACTTTTATATTTTTTTTTACAAAAATATTTTTTTAATGTTTGGGTTCTATTTACGTGAACTTATGACCTGCAAAACATTCATCCTTATCGAAATAAATGATTTTATCGTCATAAGTACTTAATGTAGATATAATTTTCCCTTTACAGCATCCAACTTGGTTTTTTAGTTTAGAAAATAACTTTAAATAAGTTATATACAGTCAAATATTATTAATAACGCGCGAACTAAAGAACAAAGGCAGGGTAGAGGAACGATTCTCATGCGCTCGGCCGGAATTTTACTCTCTTGGCTCGGCCGTTGTTTTTTTGATCGTCAATTGTTTATTTTGTTTTCAATAACTAACTTTTAAATTTAAACAGAACAAAAATAATTTGTACTTTTTGTTCTGATTCGTTTTTGTTAGGTAATTTAGGTGTTGATTAGTTATTATTACAATAATAGTGTTTGTACTTAATTCAAGTACTTATATTTTTCAAAAATCTTAAACAATGATTGATATAAATGACACAATTCTTTGTAAAAAATATCTAAAAAATTTATCTTTTTGGAAAAAGTTTAAAATCGTTAGAGAGATGTTGGCCTATACGGTACAATCTAAACATATTATATTTACATGGCGTTGTTTGCAAATAGTTGGACGAAGGGTTAGGGTATGTTTGATTCACAAAAAGAGAGGGGGTGATCATGTTTACAAATAATTTTCTGCGCACATGTATAAGCACTTCAAACGAATTTCTGAAGCAATATCAAGTTCTGTCGAATTGAAATATGATATTTTCAAAATCTTGCTGAATTTTCATTTCAAGGATACTGTAAATATATTTTACAGATATTATGTATTTGTGATACGAACTTCTTATTTATTTATTTTAGATTAAATATACAATTAAATTTTGATTTTTTTATAAAAATAAAATGCTGATGATGTTTGCAGACAATTTGGATAACATTTTCATGATTTTTATATAAACATACTTACATCTTTAAAATATATCGATTTTTGCTTATATCGAAGATACGAGAAGCTTCGTGATCGTTTTAAAATGCGACAAAAAAATTGTTCTCCGATTTCAAAATTTTAAATTGATCTTTCCGTTTCAGGTCAAAACAAACACTTTTCGTTCCGTGTCTGACTGTCTGTGTGTGTCTGTCCCCTGAATCCTTGTCACACGCATAACTCATAAACCACTGAACTGATATTAATGAAACTTGGTGTGTAAGGAAAGGGGTGACATCCCAAAATATTTATTTTTTCAAGATATCTCAAGAACGATACATGTTATAGAATCTTTTTTGTAGAGCATTCAATTTCCTATAATATAGGTCTACAACGTTTGTTGTAAAATATTCTCTTATAAAAATTTATCTCAATTTACTTTGACATATTAAATGTCATTTTGTCGTTTGTATAAATTTAGATTTAGATTGAAATTGTCAAAAAATTAATAATATGCAAAAAATAATCAGGTGTCTTGAGAAAAGTTTCGAACTAATATTTTTTAGTAAAATTATATAAAAATTAAGTGGTTAAACAATGCCAGGCAATTTATCTGAACACGATCTGTTTTTATTAAAATTGTTCAATAATTAACTACATTTGGTGAATTTAGCACGAGGAAGCAGTTCATTTACTTGACAGATGTTTTTTTACAAAGTTATAAGTACCTAGTTGTCTATTCTTCTGAACGTCTAATACATAAGTAGATTTAAAGTTAAGTTACACTTTACAAATAAACCAAATAAATTGGTGTCTATGTAGAAAGTTTCACGAACGCTGAAGAATTATTTCCATATAACCAGGTGTGGATCTAGGATTTTTTTACGGGGGGAGAACGACTGAAATTTAAATCGTAATATTTAAATTTATTATAGTATTATAATTTAATATTAATAAGGTACTGGAACCAGTCTTGAATATTCTAAATTAGAAATATTTGTCGATATTTGATTACTGCCATTACTGAATCAGAATCTATAGACACTTAACTGTAAAACAGCTTAATTTGATGACAATCGGTATGGATAACCGGTAACCATATATTTTTAAAAGGTTCAATAAATTAATTTTAATATTTTTCTCCATTCATTTTTAAAACAGATTATAAAATGTACTAACTGAAATTCTGTTTGAATTTTATTGTATGATGTGAGTTATCAAGTCCACTACAAAAATTTACATATTTTTTACTTTCTTTTTTAATTCTATAATTAATTGAATTACATTTCAATTTGCAAAATAATAATATTTATATAATAATAATTTGCAATAATTTTATTTTTTGCCCATTTCCTAGCCATATTTTAAAGATTATTAATGTTTTTTTTTTCAGAAAATGTTAATTATAATTTTTTTTCGAACAAAATAATTTTCTTTCAATTACAAACTTGAATCCAAATAGTTCTTCATGTTGAACCCAAACCCGAACCAAAATTTATATTTGAACCCGAAACATAAATAAATTTCGGTTCAAGTCCCTGATATTATTAAATATAATTTTTGGGTGAAATTAGGAGAAGACTATTTAAATAATATTATTAAATCCGCTACTGAACATAACGTTGATACTTTAAAACTTGTTACGATTGTGCTCAGATTCGTGATGAAATTTATAACCCCGGAATGTTGCACTAAATCATTTACAGTTCAGTTTGTTCAATAGTTTCACACAAATGCACTAGTTCATATTCGCGATGTTTTAGTATTTATGTACTTTCGTACTTTTTTATTCTGCAAATAAAATTATGTAAACTGTTTTTTTTAATATGTTGTTGGGTAATGTGTAAATTTTGCTCTTAAAAAACTTTTTGGTATATACATATATTATATACATATGTATGTATAAATATTGAGTGTAAAGATTTCGATGGAATTATACGTTTTGAGGGTCTTTAAATTCAAACAAAATATATGTATATTGTGTTTTTAATTTTTGTTTTTAATGAATTTTAAAAGAATGTCTAACCGCTAACCTTACAAGGAGACCTCATGCTGCGTCACAAACTTTGAGCATTATATTGTGGTATATTAGGGGGCTCTAGTACAGCGGTCACCAAACTACGGCCCGCGGACCGCATCCGGCCCTTGATTTTTATATATAAATATTTTTTATACATATTAATTTTATATAGTTTAAAGATTTGATGTAAATATGTGTATTTATCTACATTTGAATAGATATTTTCCATTATAAACGATATATACTCTATTTACATAGCTAATTGTATCTACATGTAAATAAATGTTCTAATAGGATTCCAATAAGAATATTTTTCGTCCGACCCCCCATGTCTAAAAAAAATCGATCCGACCCGTTTCTCGAAAAGTTTGGTGACCCTTGCTCTAGTACATTCCTTTTATGCATTCATAACCGGCAAATGGGCATGCGATGAGTTTCGAATTGAAGCGTTTCTGATTTGAGCTCAAAATTGGAAAAAATTTATTATTTCATAAAGTTTTTGGAGTTTTAATGCTAATTAAAATATTGTTTTATGTCTTAAAACTTTTCTTTTCTTAACCTCTTTCTATCATTTACATATTTTACATCAATAAAAAAATATAGTTTTAAGTAAAAACCGATTTAAAGTGAAAAAAGAAAATGAGAAAAAAGTCGATTTTTAAAAAAAAAGAATCACTTTTTGGGTTGCAAAAATCAAAAGTTTATTTATTATTATTTATTTTCATTTTCGTTCATTTTTTCCACTTTAAGCCATTTTTTACCGAAATGCATACTTTTTTGTTAGTGTAAATTGTGTGAATGATTGAGAAAGGGTGAAAAAAGAAGTTCCAAGACATAAAACTTTATTAATTTAGGATAGAATAAAATTGTTCATTAGTCTATGTGACTAGATCGCAATGATATAAAGTACTGAAAAGTACTTTATTTAAAAAAAAAAAAGACATAACGATATTGTAATTAGCATTAAAACTTCAAAAAAAAAAAATTGACTTTTTTCTTATTTTCGTTCATTTTTTTGTACTTTAAAAGGTTATTTTACTCAAAACTATACTTTTTTATTGATGTAAAATATGTAAATGAGTGAAGGAGATTAAAAAAGAAGTTTTAAGACATAAAACAATATTTTAAATGATCATTAAAACTCCAATGAAATAATCAATTTTTCCAATTTTGAGCTCAAATCAGAAATGCTTCAATTCGAAACTCATCGCATGCCCATTCGCCGGTTTTGAATGCATAAGAGGAATGTACTAGGGCCCTTTCAAGTGTCACAACATATGTCAATGCTCAAAAATTGTGACGCAGAATGAGGTCTCCTTGATTAGATCTTAAACTGTGAGTCGTAATAAAAAAAATACAAGTGCGAGTCGAACTCGTTAGTTACATAAACAATGGACCCGATTCCCAAGACGTCTTTGTGTGTAGACGTCTTTACGTAGACGTTGTATTAAAGAACCTGCAAAATTATGTTTGTCACGTAATAATCCCACATAAAATTAGAATTTAATGATTTTCGGATTTGTTTTGTTTCTTCGTTTCAAATTTCAAAATACTAGGTCAACACGAAGTACTCTATAAGTTTTGATGAGCACTCAGTGAGTCAGTTTATTAATATGAAAAACCGTTTTTAAAAGCTGTATCCTTTTATTACATTGAGTTAGAAACTTGAATTTTTACAAGATTATGAGACTGTAGACCTTAGTATTTGATATTAATTTTAATTTGATACCTCTAGCCGTTCTTGAGAAAAATGCTCTTAACGGACAATACAATGACCCTATGAAGGTTCTGTTTTTTTTATTTTAGGTACGGAACCCTTAAAACTTCCCACTACGTTTATTTTATTAATTGTTAATATATCACTTGAAAAAATACGTTGCACTTCCAGAAGGGTCGCTTATAATATTGTTGGAAGTTGTAAAGAATATTATTTTATTTTTTATTTATGTTCTATCCATTTTTTTATGATAAGATAATGTACAAAAAAATTAATGGTGAGCACAGAAGTTTCTTTTTGTATTATAAAATATTTCTATATATATTTTACATTTTTTCAGTGATGGTGGAGGTAGATCTGGTGTCTACTTAGCTATAGACGCTAACTTAGAGTTGGCTGAAGAAGAGGACACTTTTCACGTGTTCGGTTACTTGAAGAAATTGCGACAATCTAGAAAAGGACTCATAGAAAATCTGGTGAGTTTAATAATAAAATTTTTACTAGGTAATTGTACAGACTTATGTAGTATTATTTCTGTGGGAATTTAATTGTACTTCAACTATATTGTTATAAACTGTACCATTCTTCTATAAGTGTAAATTATACAAAGGTATATATTTCATAAAAGATATAAAATATCTAAGAGTGCGGTTTAAAATATTATTAAAAAACGGCACTCTACAACGTTCAAAGCGAAGGAGGATGACAGAAGTTTCTTGTAATCACAAGTAAGCTATATAAAATATTTACTTCAGCAGAAAATACAGAAAATACTCATTGTCAGTGTTTGAATCGTCAAAGAGAAAATCCTGACTCGGTTACCTATTATTAAAAAGTGTCGTTTGCTAAAGGTTCGTCTTATTGGATGATGGTTAAAAAATAAGGGTTTGATTACATGAACTTTAAATCAATGAAGCACATTAACCGGGGCGGTAAAAATTACAATAATTTTACATTTCAAAATATCTTGACAAAAAAAATAATAGAAATGTGTGTGGCCTAAACTACATATAAGAGATAACTATTATAGCAAAATTATGTTTAGAGAAGGTTGAATGTTGAATGAATTCTACATAAAACAAGCTTTGGGTTGGGTGAGACCCTTTAAGTCCACACAATCAACTTCCCAACACGGTATGATTATAAATACTTGAATCCTGATTATTTATTGTTTTCATATAGTTTATGTGAATATTTTTTTAATATGTACATGAAAAATTTTAATGGAATTGGTCAGTAATAAAACTGACCTTTGTATTATGAATATTAGTTTTCTAATATCCTAATGAATCGAACAAATTAAACACGTTACTATGTAGAGAATGTATTCTAATATACAGTTATTTTTGTTGCGAAATCATGGAAATGCGAAAATTATGTAGTTTTTTACTCATTTTAACTGGTTAAATGTTTTGATTTGTACTTATACCTTGTAGATCTTTAATTTGAGATCAAAACTAGCGAGTATCGAGATTGTAAACTTACGCTAGCGTACAAGATGATCTCTGCGCGTTACATCAAGATTTCTTACCCCCCCCCTCCTCAGTATCTGACGTGAAACACTAATAGTACGTCTGGTACGTAAAAAAACCTGCACTTTTTGATTGGGGTATGACACTTTCTATGCTCATAGATAAGGTCAAAAGAATAATTTTCAGATAGAGAGCCACTTTAAAATCCGTGTAGAACACCATTATATCGGCTATAAAGATGACCCCCACCTGTTTTTTTAAATTGGCTGTATCTCAGCTCCTAGTCATCCGATTTCAATTTTCTTTTGTTTGTTTTAAAGTTCTTATTGAGAAGATTATTTTTTATCATTATTCATTTTTCTCTAAATCTTAAGGGTTCCCCACAATTTTCGAAAATCTGAAAATTTCAATTTTCTTACGAACTTAATTTTTATGTAACTTTTTTATTGTGCCCAATATCATTTTTTTATCTCATGTAAAAAAGAAAGACATTTTTTTCAGCGTTTCACTGATAACAAGATAATACTGTTTTAATTAACAACTTCTTTGGAAATAGCGTGTTATACTAAGAAGATACAGCCAATTTAAAAAAAACGGTGAGAGTGATCTTTAATAGCCGATATAATGGTGTTCTACACGGATTTTAAAGTGGCTCTCTATCTGAAAATTATTCTTTTGACCTTATATATGACCACAGAAAGTGGCATACCTCAATCAAAAAGTGTAGCGTTTTGGCTTTATTTGCCACGTACTATAAACGTTATTCACGTCAAAAAAAACGTTTTTTTTTTAGTAGAGTAATTTATCTGGAATTTTTTCGACTACGTTAAATAATACTGTTATCATGTCCAGGAACAATACAAGTTCGTGTACGACACGCTGGAGGAGTACATTGTGTGCGGCAATTCGTGGTTCCCGGTAAAGGAACTGTCGCAACGGCTCAAGCAGAAGTCGCTCAAGAACACGGTAACCAAAATAAACGAGTACCAGCGAGAGTACGCGCAGATCTGCAAGCAGACACCGCGGTTCACGATAGGGGACTGCGCGGGCGGACATCGCGCCGACAATAGGGAGAAGAACAGGGATGTACTTGTCGTGCCACGTGAGTCTTCTCAATTTTTTTTAATATAAAAATGATTTTTTAAGTTTCTTTTCGTTAGAGGAGATTTTTAATATATTTTTTGTACTTATGTACGCGCATTAGATGTTATACTTCTTTGGAGTCGTGACATCTATCGTGCAAATGCAAAACTAAAAACCTGTTTTACCGACTAGCATTATATACGGCTAACCTAACTTCATGGTGTTAAATTGTTTCCGTTGTATGATTGTTGTTGCATGCAACGCGCATTTAATTTCCTAAAATTTCACCCTTAACCTAAATAAGTGTAACTTCAGTAATCATTATATTACTAAATAAATAATTTTAAATGCTGTTAACTGCTATGATATTGCAATTTTATTGTTTAATCTTCTGTAAATATAATACATAAATATAACACGTAAATAAAAATAAATAATAAACATATCTTATGATAATAGGCCAAAAACAAACGGAATTGATTTTAAAATTACGATATGTTAAAATAATATCCTTCTTCAGGATGCTAGCTATTATCCTGCCAAATTTCATTAATATCTGCGGTTTAGCCGTGAAAAGGTAACAAACAGACAGAGTTACTTTCGCATTGATAATATTAGTATGGATTAGAACAGGCCTGGTCAACCCACATTGCTCCACGGGCTGCATTGACGACCTAAAATTTTTCGAGGGCCGCACATAATATTTTTTCTAAAATTTGTTGCATAATTTCGTACTTATTAAATATTTTTCTGATCATTTAAATTTTTTAAAGTAGAAATCCATCTTCCTCGGTGCACGGTAACCTTGTAAGCACGAATGCAAAAACATATGTCACGTTTTGAAAGCTTATATCTCCGTAAGAGCAATAAATAAAACGCCAATAGATTTATAATAAGTTTTGAGCCTGCTTTCTTCTATCTATGTTACCAGTTGGTTTGTGTTAACAGTTTGGTACACATCAGTTAAATAGCAAATGCTGAGTTCTGATTGGTTCATTTGGAGATTTACATGAATTGTACCAATAACAGATTTTGATAAATCTGGAGGTTAACCTCCCATTCCTCAACCATTGAGTATATATTATTAGCACAAATAAGTTAAGCTAATTTTCATAGGATTTTTAAATTATCAATATTTCACCCCCTGTCACAAATGAAGGGTTATAATATGTTATAATCATTTGATTCGGCGAGAAAAGTCATATGGACGTATAGGGTAAAAAAATGTACCCCCTATCTTGCATAAAAGCCGTTATATTTACGATTTTGTATAATAAATAAATAGAGAAAAAAAGAAAAATTCAATATATCGGTTCTCTGTCACAGACGCGAAGTGTTGTAATTGGTCTCATTCGATTGAAAATACTTCAAAATTTTATCTTGTATTATAAAAGTAATTTCAACAATTAAAATTATTATTTAAGTTACATAAATATAACAATATTTTATATATTATTTTAAAGAAAACAACGGGAAATTAAAACCAGTCTTAGACATTCTGAAATATCCGATACTAAAACATATTTTGTTAGCATGTGGCCTCAGGCCGCAGGTTGGTTAGCCCTGGATTAGAATATTAGAAACTAGACTATATAAGTAACAAACATCTTAAAGATCATTAAAATGTCTATGTGATTTATAGTTCCACATTTTTTATCTACATAATATATACAAATAAAATTGCAAAATCATATTTTTCTTAAAGCAAACAAAAAAACAAAACCCAGCAAAAAATACACATAATCTCAGTAGAGCAAAACAACAAAGTTTAAAATTGTAACAAAAAAATATTCTTTTCTATTTTCAGCTGACAATTTCCGTCCATATTTGACGTCCTTCCAGGGGAACAGTTTCACTGACTACATTAACGCCGTTTTTGTCGATGTAAGTAAATCTTTTTTGTACAATATTATCTTCTCTTTATTTCAGGCGGACGAGGTTATTTTTACAACGCACCAATTTCACACAAATGATTTTCATGAATATTTTTAATTTATATTCATTTTGTTTTTGGCTTCTGGGTGTAGGCTGGGTATTCTTTATGATTAAAAATGTTATTCATTTTAACTACAATATGTAGAAAAAATCAATATGTAAAATAATACAGTAGAAATAACAGTTTAAAAAATATTGTAATAAATGCAAATTTCGTATGTAATCAAATTAAAAGTTTAATTTTAAATATTACATTTATGTATATCTATATTTTTCACTTTATGAGCTTGCTCTACAAATATACAGGGTGCAGCAGAAATATTACGAAATGTATCAAGTAAAGGAGTTTATTATTTGGTATTTTTTACATTATGTGTAAAGAAATTATATGTTCATGAAGTTTTCTATTACCTTCATTTGTGTATCCTGTAATATCAAGGCAATATCCAACTATTGTTTTTGTAGCTTGTTGACGAACACTTTTTCCTTTAGGAAGCCCCACAGAAAGAACTTTGTTGCGCTCAAATATGATGAACGAGATGCTGCATGGCCATCTTACTTAGCTGTTTTTATATCAATCGATTTGGAAAGTGTTGCCTTAAAACGTTGCAAAATCCTATTGTAATCAAATGTTGTTGGTGCCTTATTCCATTATAGCTGGGACTGTAAAAAAATCTGAAACATTTCACTATAATTGTTTGAATTACACCATCAATAGTAGGGCTATGCCGATCCAGGTGCAGAAGCCAATCAGAGAGCAGCAAATTATGTCGTTTCTGTTGCAGTAGCCAATCAACGATGATGTACCTTTTGACGTTTTAAAAGTCAAAGTAAACAGCGTCAAAACGTATATCATCGCTGATTGGCAACTTCTCAAGAAACGGCATAGCCCTACTACTACCATCACCTTTCTTGAAGACTTCTTCCTGTGGTCCTTCCTTAACACATTGTATGCGTCAAACACGGCTCCTACTACGCGGTGAACACAGTAGCCGTGTTCGACGCACACAACGTGTTAAGGAATATGTGAACGTTAACAAGTTACATTTATAGCAGATGGATGCGAATATTCGAGCGGAGATTGCCTTTATATCACAGGAAACAATAATTGTAAGAACGGAAATGGAAAACCATGAAAAGAGCGTACACCCGATAATTTTCTGCACGTAATGTAAAAAATTATTTATTAAATTTTGTTGCTACGTTATATCAAAAGTAAGTTTTTGTCGCACCCTCTACATATCAAACATTCTTACTGGAAACCCATGTTTTATTACATGCACATAAATGTATTTATTTTATTTAGTTTTAACTTTTTATGCAGTTTACGATATAGTATATAGTAATAACGAAACTGCATGAGTTTTGCCAACATGGATATTAAAATCTTGGGATGGATGTAATAAAAATATGTATACGTTATTGTAGAAAGAATGTGTTCTATCTTTATATCAGTAGTTCTCAAACAATAGTGCACAATGTATAAAAAAAAATCGCTAAAAATCATACGTATATGAATTTTCTTATTTGAAACCTAGCTCGAATTTGATAAATAAAATTGCAATTTGCTTTAGATTTGTTCCTAGCATAAATATTGTATTTTGTGCATACAGGGTTACACGAAGCCTCGCGAATACATAGTAACGGAATGGCCTCTGAAGAACACCGCCGGAGAATTCTGGTCTCTGGTCTATGATTACGAATGTGCGGCTGTGGTGGTGCTCTGCACACCCCCACACAGTTCTGTAAGTATACCCTCTCCCCACACCCACCTTTATTAATAACAAATGTTGTAATTATTTATTTACCAACTATCTACTTATCTACCAAACTTACTTGAAAAATATTACAATAAAATATTGTTAATTTTAAATTTTTTTTGCTATCCAACTATATATTATGATGTTGTTACTAATTAATTATTTGGTGTTATTTGAAAATCATATCGATGACGTGATATTTTTGAATTGTAACGTCATAAAAAATTAAGATAGCCAAATTTTGGCAAATAATTAGCCGAAAAATTATTACAGAATATTTTTTTTAATAAAATTAATATTTTAAACATAAAATCAATGTTTCTTTATCCTTTATAAAAATATATATCAAAATAATAAATTTGCTCTACAATTGCAGTATGTTTTAAATATGTATATAATTTCTAATCATTACATCTTATCAATTTATGTGTATGTTTTTACAGCAACAATTTCCTCCTTTTTGGCCAGAAGGACGTCATTCCAAGAAATACGGTCCAGTTTTTACAATCGACCATATTTCCCATAATCACTACTCGAATATCAAAACCTGGGTCTTTAGAATCAACAAAAAAGTAAATATTTATTATAATAAAGATGACAAAAATTTTAATGGTATATTTTCTTTTTTAGATCGTATCTTTGACGGAACTTATGGCAGGTGTAAAGGCGCCCGCTAAAACCGTGCAACTGTTCCAGCTAACATGCTGGCCGCTTGGACACAAGGTGCCGACGTCTACTAACTCTCTCGTGGAGCTGATGAACATGGTAGAGAGATGGAGACAGCGAACTGATTACGGGCCAGTTTGTGTTGTGTCACCGTAAGTAATATTCGAGGATCTTACAGTCAAAATGATTCTAAGTAACGTTTCTTTTTCTTTTAGAGATGGGAGAAGTCGCTGCGGCGTGTATTGCGCTGCTAACGCTTGCATTGAGCAAGTTATACAACACGGGGAGGTTGATATATTCCAAGCAGTGAAAACTGTCCGCAGACACAGGCCTCAACTCATAGAGAATATGGTACATTCATATTATTATTATTTATCATAAAAATACAGGTTTCATTAGGTAACTATTCAAGTACTATTATATTATATGCATTTTATTACAGACGGAGTACAAGTACTGCTATGACCTGGTGCTCCACTACGTGCTGCACTACTTAAACAAGGATATGAAGGAGAAAAAGTGAGAGTGCGAGCTAAAGGACGAGCTGTGGTTTATCGAGTTCGGGCGCGGGGTGGCGCTGCCTCTAACCCCGGAAGACGGGCCGAGCGACAGCAGTACGGTTCGCGTGCGCACGGGCCGTATCGTGCACCAGGATACTGTGCCCTCACTGCGCCTGCCGCGTCGCCCGCCGCTACGCTCCTACGCGTCCTGCGACCGTCACCACAACGTCCAAGAAACATCCTTCACGCGTAGGCCGCCTCTGCAATACGGCATGTCACTCGATCATAGCGTTTTGAAACCGTTCTTCTTTGATGAACAGTTTCCGGTGAGATCTTCAGAAAGAGGAATAGGGGATGATGGAATCAGACATAGAAGGGGTAAGTTGGAGTCAGATCAGCAGAAGCAGTTGTGTTTTGAGGATGAAAAGATGGCCATGTCGAATGAGTTTAATCTGCCGGGACCGTCAAAGGGTAGAAACAAAAGACGACCGCCTCTGCTTCACGGAACTAGAATTGATGAGTCTTGGGAGACCGAATCGAGAGTTCTTAACTTGCACGCAAAACCTTTATCAGCTGAAGATTCCGTTGTGAAAAAAGATGATGATGTTCCGCTGAACTGTGCCAAAAAGTATCTTAGCAAAAGTGAGGAGTTCAACTTGGATGACAATCGGTTAGCGTCGACTTCCGACTTCGATCAGTCAACTGAGTTTAAGAGTTCGTATTACGACAGTACGGAGACGAGCGATTCTAGAAGTAGGGACGTTAAAAAGACTTATACCGACGGTTCGTCAGACTTTATAGACAGTGTGTTCGATTCTTGTGAAAAGACACCAGAAGACGTTTTACAACAGGCGGGACCATCTAGCTTTAGTTATGACAGTAGTGATGTTATGTTTAAAACTAATTGTGATGATAAAAAACAATGTGTTACCACTGCTTTAATACATTCGATTGATTCTGAGGAATTTGTCGAGGGAGCGGGAGGAACGTTTAGGAAAAACAGACTGAAAGCAATCTCATCAAAACCAGTGCCAAAATTGGTAAAACAAAATCGGGTCCAAAGATTAAGTTCATCCTCACTTCTAGTACAAAATTCAAAGGAAAGTAGTAGCATCAGCAAGTTGTTCGACAACAAGCTCGGGAGAAAATTAGTTAAAAATAAGCCTTCAAGTGCCAGTGCGTTATACGATAAAAAATCTACGGATTCCATTCCGATATCTAGACTGAGCTCAGTGCAATTATTCGAGAAGTTCTGCTCAGAAGATTTTATCTCATTGTATGGACATTCGGAGGAGTATGATGACGATAACTATTATTGCTTACACAATCAAGTGACAAGCAAAAGCGAAGACTCAGCGACTAAGTTTGATTTCTATGAAAATGTTCTCGAAAGGTCCAGCGTGCCTCCATCGTATGAGAAGTTTTGTTACGATGGTCAGCACAGCAAATCGACTTCAAGAGATACCTCTGTTAGTAAATCTAGTTCTGGAGCAATCAGGAAAACACCTGTGAAGGATCAAAACACAAGTATATTCATTTTTGATACTCCGATTGAAGAACGCAAGTTTGGATCATCTGGAATTGAAAAGAATTTTGAAATAAACACGCCGACAACATTGAGTAGAGATTCAGAAACGGATACAAGCTTTAATGATGATTTTATTGTACAGAGTTTCAACGAAGACTTGATTTTAAATAGTTTAACCGAAGATATCCAAATATCACCTAAACTGCATTCGCTTTTAGAGAGAAGTTTAATATTAGAGGAGATCCATACCAAAAAGAGGCTAGACAAGAAATTGAGCGAGATATCAGACGATTACGAACCATGTTTTCGTTTCAGTTTAGTGCCAAAAAGAAGATCGATCAAGAATGAAATGTTGCCAAGCTTTAAAAATAGATTTTACGACGATTTAGATTTTAGAGCCATAGATGACGAAAGTCCTGCTGAAATAAAGCATGCTTACCAAACGTCGAAACAACCATCATTGGACACTATCTATTGTGATACAGACGAACCTAGTAAACTCATAAGTAGTGATAAAATTAAATGTCTTTTAGCAAACATAGATGAGACGAACAGTATAGAAAACAATTCATACTCCGGATTTAATTCTCCTTCAAGTTCACACGTGATAAATTCAAAGTCTAGTAATGATTTCAGCTTGTTGTCTAGTAGATTATCCATGCAAAAGCTACAGCCATTGGACGAGGGGGATTTCTTAAATAAGTCAGATCAATTTCAAAGTGAAGTTGTGAACGATCAGGTTAAACTTGTCGACAAAACTGATAACAACTACGATGTTAAGATTGTTGCGTCGCCAAAGAATGAAAAGGTCGTGTTTTTCCGAGTACGTAAAGATAAACAGAATGACACTGTGACTGTCCATAGAAAGACCAGGTGTTTCCCCCTTTGATATAGCGTCAATGAGTGGAGGAGGTACGTTTTACCAATTAAATGTTTGTGATACAGGGATTTTTTATCGTCCAGAAGTTCAGATATAACAGGTGCTACTTTTGTAATGGTTCAACTGCACAACAATTATTATCCTTTTAAGAAACATGTTAAATTAGGGTGGTGGGAAATACATTTCATATTGTTTATTTAAAAATTATAAATAGGATTATATAGAAATCTGGAGACACTAGTTATTCTATTTCACTATTATTTTATTTTTAACTTACCGTCCTCAAGTTTATCTAATGGAAATATATTTCACAACATCCTAATATTATATACAGTATGTGCATGTTTCAGAATTAACACTAGCCATTTATCTCCGATTTTTTTGTGATCAGTATTTACAACTTTAGATTAATATATAGTATAAAAACCCGTATTTTATTTTTTCTTATGACTTTTTTGCCAACACTGCTAAACTCTGTTTTAAATGGAAACATATCCCATAAAATAACACACCATTTTAAATATATTTTGAAAATCTAATTACAAAATTAAATTCAGTTTTGAAATATCTTTAAAACGTTAATATCATAGAATCAAGGTTTCTATTAAAAATCAGATTTAAATGGCTGAAGTATTTATTCGAAAACTTACTGTATAATAAAATAGTCTTAAAAAATTTTAGTATTTTCCATACTATTTTTTGTTTTGTTTTACAACAAAATGAATGTTCCTGTATTTATTAATTTTTTTTTTCATTATAAGGGCACGCATAACTATAATAATTTTATCGTTGTGTAGAAGACCATTCGATATTTTAATGGGTATTAGTTAATATTTTTATTACATAAAATGTATTTATAAATATGTTAAATGTGTTGTTTACTGTTTTATAATATTTAAAAATTGTTGAATGTTTAGAAAGAAATACTACAAATTGTTGATGGATATTTATAAAGAATGTCGTTTAAATAACGCTCTAACTTCTAAAATTTTCAAACCTAAAACTACCATTTTTAACAAGACTACAAAATGTTTGGTAATTTTTTTCCTGGCCATTTACAAACAATATTGCATAACCCACGTTGTATAGAGGATTTTGTGTACCAAACAAATTTTTACAGGCATAACTTATAGTTTTAAAGGTGGGTGGCAGAAATTTTTAAATGATTTATTCGTTCAAAAGTGTAAAGAACTAACAATAAAAAAAATATTATTTCTGCAATTACGGTATCTCTGCATTTTCTATTAACAGTTAATTAAAAATATAATAAAAAAAGGTGTCGTATTATTTGTTCGCTTTTGCAATTTGTTCTAAAAGTTGTTCGTCAATATCACATTAACATAAATGCAGTTTACAAAAATATATGTCTCTACCATAATTAGTAATTAATTTTTTTTCATCAATTTTTGATATACCAAAAACTAAACGATTTGTTCGTCGATCAACCTTACACAGAAAATTTCTTTAAGCCATTAGAAACAACAATGAAAAAGTCGGCCGCTTATAAACCCCTGCGTTTATGTTTAAATTGAAAATGTAAAAATTATTTATATCATTAGTTCACTTCTGCAGGTTCGCAAGCTGCTTCGTTTATATATAAAAATAAGATAATAATAGTTTCAGAAGTCAGCTGTTCTGATTTTTCATATACAGGTTTTAAGCGTTTTCCCGAAAAATATATATTGTTGAATTCGTGCTTCAATAAGCTTTCATTTGACTCCCTACACGATGCCCTTGAAATTTTTTTCCATTTCCCAATTTACCCCCTTTAAAGTAAATTAGGAATATTTCTAAAAATCAGCAACACACACTTCTGCAACTGTTATTTTCTAGTTATGGGTATAAAAACGAACAAATTAAAAACAAAAATAATTACGAACAAATGATTTAATAGAACTTTTTTACCAATTAATAATTATTTTTATAAAAAAAACTCAGATCTACCTACTACCTAGGCTTCTGCAAATCATATTTTTGTTATTAGTATTGATAAATTAACATATACCAATTGCAGAAACGAACTAATAATATATGAAACCTTTTTTACAATTTTGAATTCAAGCTCAGAACCTACTTTGATCGATTTGTTATATCAAAAACTTCAATACATGTTAGCGACGAACAAATCGTATACCCATTCTGCCACCACCTCCCTTACTATAAGTTCTCTTTCTTCATCTTATAATAATAAATTCAACTTAATTTTTGTGTTGTATTATTGTTCTTTTCAATCTTTCAAAGAACTGCAATGACAGATTTTATTTATACATATGTATATCTGATAAAGGTGATGTTTTTTAACGCTACGTTTTATGTTTACTTATTTTAGTACTTTTAGGGCGTTAGTATTGGTGGATTTTATAATAAACATTTAATGTTTTATGTTGGGTATGGTATGATGTTATGTATTTATATATTTTGATGTTACAAATAAGGATAATGTATGTAAAAATATTTGTTCTATGTAAAAAAAAAACTATTGACAATTTTTATATATCTACATCTTACAAATTTCTAGAAGCTATTTTCACTGAACTCAAATCAATTTTTGTGATTTTTCATAAAATAACTAATTAAATGTCAATTGGTATATTAAAATCTGTTATCTATTGTAGAACCTATAACTATTGTATAGTAATTAAAGAAATTGAAACGTTTTAAAATTTTTTACGAAAAACTCACAAAGAACAAACTGAATTATCTATTTTTGGTTGTCAGTGATTTGAATCATATTAATTATATCTAAGCATTTTAGGCTTTCGCAGTGATCTTAAAGTAATTCTTAACTACTGGGTGTAAGACATGTTATTTACATTTTTTTACATTGACACATATTGCAATCGTCAAGATCAAAATAATGCAGTTTACACCAAGAAGTCGGGAATTTTTTTTATTTTATAATGATTTTTATTTTTTACATGAGAGTCGGGATTTTATAACTTATTTTTAATCACTGATAATGAAAAATGGATTTTTGTTTATAAAAATTTTCCATATAAAATTTTTTGTACATTGACTAGAAAAAAACTAATAAATTATATGAAGCTTTAATGATACATATATAAATATTTATATACATATTTAAATATGAAATAGGTGTATATAGGCTGTTCGGTTGTAAAAAACAATTTATTGGGGACATTATTTTGTCAAGCTTATTGTTAGTAAAAAAAAAAGTACCTACTCTGATATTAATTTGATACAGTTTTGTAGTTACATTTAAATACCGAAATTCGATGTTAATATTGCATTTTTTTTAGTTTACAAACCTTAATCTATCCATCTAAGGTATTGACACCAGTCGTTGCCACTTTAATAGCAAAGTATACTGTTTTTTGGGATTAATGGACTTATTTTTGTAATTCTCATGAATTCGTGTTACTAATAAAACTAGTATCTCTTTATTAAATCAATTTAATTACCAAAGTATGCAAATATAGTTTTTTTATATTAAAGCCTTTTATTTTGTTTATATTTTTTCTCTCCAGTAATGGACAAAGTAAAACCAGTAATGGGCACCAAGTGATGGACTCTTGCTTATGATTACAAAATGATAAGTACTACGACACAAAAGTTATAAAATATAGAATCGTAAAATTTGAAACGATGTAAAGCACATGCTATGATAATATAGTAAATAATAAATAGATTACACTAATAATTAGTTTAAATGTCCGTGCACCAAAAACAACTTTTTACATTCACTATAGAACATCCTGTATACTTCTATTTCTTATTTTTTATTCGATGTCAATTTTTAATTTAGTTTCATTAATTTCTTCATTATTAAAAATATTGGAAAACTTGTAGTTTTTAAGTACTTATGTAACTATATTCGTATAATTAATAATTGTAAATAAAAAGACGGGCACAGAATTTATTAAAATAAAAATCTTAGTGCCTTTTACTTCGAAAAAAAAACATACAGACCATAAATTGTTGATATTAAGACATGAAACAATATAGGCTAATCAGAAAAGTTTGTGAAATTTTTCCAGATTTTACTTTTCCATGATTCCCAGACAACAAGATTTTCATAATTATATCATTAAGATATTCTTTTTCACACATATAAAACATAATATATTTGTATTGTAATATTATCCTGAAAATGTTTACTCTTTAAGTTATTCTTGATTTCTTTGTACAGATGAGTCTTTTTGGTCGCAAAACTATAAATAACGTTCTCAAAACTTTATATAATAATACATATTTGTGTCAGTTTACAGCTGTAAAAATAACACAGCTACACAAAAAAAATGTGCGGTACCAAATAAGCGACCCATGTATTTTTTTAGTTGAATTTTTTCAAGTTGGCTACTAAACATCTAAAAAAATTTTTGAGCTGTTTTAAGTGGATTTTGTTATAGCTTTTATGTTAAAAAAGATTTTCTTGAATTTCGGTGGCAAAAAACATTTGTCTCGTGAATGGCTAAACGGTTTCGGACGATTTTTACGTCAAAAATTTTATTCATAAACGTACATTCTAGAAATATTCTCTCGATATGAGAACATTGAGTTTGTTTATAAAAATATAAATTGTTTATAATTTTATACTTTTTTTTCACTCGAATGTCAATTTATTAAAATATTTTTTAACATAAAAGCTATAACAAAATCCACTTTACTGCTCAAAAAAAACTATTTTAGATATTCAATAGCCAACTTGGAAAAATTCAACCTAAACCCAAAATTCAAGTTCAAATTAAAAAAACTGGTAAGCAGAAAATTCCAAAAAATTAGGATTTCGACTATGCTCCACCCATAATACAATACTACATATATATAGGTCACTTTTTTGATACCGCACAATTTGTTTTGTGTGTGGCTGCGTAATGTAGCAAACAAATGAACGGCTTTACAAATGTCCATTAATAAGTTAATGGAAAATATTAACAACAAAAAATAATCCTAGAAGTAAAAAATTATTGTATCTTTTATGATTGGAAAATATGATAATTTTGGTAACTGTTTAGTCTATTTGTATTTTTTTAATGTAAAAAATAATTTATTTTTGCTATTTCTTCTCATTTTAGTAACAAATAATATTAGTAGCTTAAAACTAAAATAATTAAATCTTATATAAATAAATGTATTAATAAAAAAATAAACTATAATATGTAAATATTGTAATATTTAAATAAAACATCTTAAAATATATATATAATAAAGTACATTTTAGAGTAGATAAATTTTATGTGTAGAAGGGTTAAAAAAATATTTCGTAAATATTTTAAATATAGTATTTTTTTTTAATTATTTAACATTAATTAATTTTAAACTAAATAAAAACCAGAGAAGAAAAAGTGTATATTATTTTTTACATTTATGAAAAACCATCATGTCTTAAATAACTTTTCCATCTTCATAAAATAAAATATTCACAAAAATCTACTGTTTTCATTAAATATATTCAATAACTGTTCTATTAAACGTAAAATGTTGAAAGTATTTAGATCAGTGGTTCCAAAAATGTTTGTTAAAAAATGTATTTTATTTTAAACTTAGGTTACGAGTGTTGCTATCCATTTATATTAACTAGTGCTATTTGGAAATGCATGGGATTGTTTCACAATGGGACGGTCACAGAGGTGTATAGAGTTACGGGTAGAGACTCGTCGTTATAGTTGAGGCAGGTACTAATTAATCCTCGCTAGACTTGGGTGCCAACTCTTTTCCGTTTCGGACAAATCGGGGGTAGAAAGAGTGACCGCAAAGTTAGCCTATTTTTACCTTGCTAGCGACCTAGGGAAAAAATATAAAAGTACGTTACAGGTACCAAATTACTCGTCATTGAAAACCAAAGTGAGCATCGCTTTTCATTTTTTGAAAATTTTAAAAAATTACCCCTATTTAGGGGTTGAAAAAAAAGTTTAAGGATTATAAAGATTTGTTATCTTGTGTTATTTGTAAAAAAATATTAAATACAAGTATTCTTTTCTATTTTTTAAGATTTTTCATTGTCTCATTCTGATTGGGAGTGGTTTTACTCTTCGTAGGGGTTATTTTCACATCGAGACTAATATAATATAGTTATTCTACATTTTCCATGAATTCAAGCACTTAAATATATTTTTTCGGATGTTTAGAAAAATATTTCTATAGTTCTTAATGCTTAAGAGATGATTTCACCCCCTTCAAAGAGATGAATTTCGATAAAAAAAGTTTAAGTATTATAAGGATATGTTGTCTTGAATCTTTTGTAAAAAAATATTAAACACAAGTATTTTTTTTTTTTTAATTTTTAATATTTTTCATTATCTCCTTCTGTTTAGGGGTTGGTTTACCCCTCGTAGGGGTTATTTTCTCATCGGGACTAATATAATATAGTTATTCTACATTTTCCATTACTTCGAGCACTTAAAATATTTTTTCGGATTTTTAGAAAAAAATTTTAACCCCTGGTAATTTTTTAAAATTTTCAAAAAACGAAAAGCGATGCTCACTTTGGTTTTTAATGACGAGTTAATTTGGTACCTGTAACATATTTTTATATTTCTTCCCCAGGTCGCTAGCGAGGTCCAAAAATATGTAAAAAAAACAGCCTTTCTCGGTCACTCCCTTTAATTTTTCGTTACAATTGACCACGCGACCGACAATTTTATCATTGATATTAGTTTTTCTTTGAATGAAGTAATTTGTAGGAAGTTTTTTTTTAATAAAAAGACACCTGGGGATATAAATTGTAAGTATCTGCTTCATTATTTGAAAAATTGTTAAAATCACTTATATATTCAAGATTATACAAAATAATATTAATGAGATATCTATTTTTATATTAAGTTTAGCAACATATTTCAATTTTATTAAAATTCATTAAATCAAATTTCTATTGTTGTCACAAGTTATTTTAAATGATATAACTGCATTAATTTGTAGTTTTATACAAAATATACATAATGCACTACTAATTTTTTCAAAACAAATTAAATATTTTATATAATATATTTTATATCCCGGGTGATTTTTTATTTAAAAAAAACTTCCTACACGTTACTTCATTCAAAGAAAAACTAACATCAATGGTAAAATTGTCGGTCGCGTGTCCGATTGTAACGAAAAAAAAATGAAACTATTCGGTTTTTTTAACGCCTGGATGAGAGTTGACCGCTCGCCCATATGTATCGTTGTTTCAATGCAGCTGTTTATGAAACGGGAACGAATTGGTACCCAAGTCTAATGGGGATTAATTAGTACCTGCCTCGATTATAACCACGCGGAGTCCCTACCGGTTACTCGATACTCCTCTGTGACCGTTCCCTGTTATTAGTATAAAAACTAATTAGTGACTATCCCAGAAACAAACAAAAAGTATATTTTGTTGATTATTCTTTTGCTTTTGTCAAATAACATTTTCCATAAAAAATCGTGAGACTTGTAAAAAGGATAATTTTTTAAATTAATTTTGATAAGGTTTAGAACCACTGATATAGGGCATTATAATTTTAAAATCATTGCACGTCTTTATATATTATTTTTTCTGTTTTATAAATACCTATTATTATTAAAAATAGTTATATAAATAAATATATAATTTGTTTTAAAAATATAACAAATATATTATTTTATGTATAGATTGTATTTTATGTAATATTATATTTTAAATTTGGGTATATTTTTTAGGACACATGCACATTTAAAGTAATACTCGTGCAAGTTATTGTTAAATGTGTATTCAATCCTAAAATATATATATTTATTTTATTTAGATTTTTACAAATATAAAAATTTTATTGATAATTATTATATATAATTATAAATATGTGATATATTATTTTTATATTATGTATAGTTTATATTATCGTTATATATTTATGTAAAATATTATATACTTGGGTAAATACTTTTGAAAAAATCTAAACTCTTAAATTCTAATCAATAATAAAATCATTTAGAAAATTAAATTAAATTACTCAAAATCCGAATTTATAAATTTACGAATTTAAGAGTTGGGAAGCCGATTATATCATTACCATTTAAATACAAACAAAAATATGAAATAGTTCCACTGAGTCTGTCATAGTAAAATGGGGCAAATATAACGGCAGAAAAATGATACAATCAGCAGAAATTATATTAAAATAGAAACATAATTTTATTTATCTTATGCAAGACATATTTTTATTTCTTAAACATATATTAATTTTTATTGATTTAATTATTTTCGTTATATTATAAATGTAGCTAATAAAATGTATACGTTTAAATAAAAATATATAGAACAGTACTTTTTAAGTATAAATATGCAAAATGTGTCATCTCGACCAAAAATTATAAAGCGATTATTCTAAATTACTTTATTGTATACATGAGAAAGAAATAATAATATTATAAATAATAGATTAATATAATATGGCGTTTGTCATATTTAAAATCATTATATTATCTCACCCTTATTTGTTTTATTCTTCTTATTCCTTATAAAATACCCTTGAATAAAATAAAATGTCATTCAGAAAATATTATTATTTATAAATCCTATAAAATTGGCAAATAATCCATCCGTCCATTTTCCACACACGCCAAGTATTGCCAGAATCCACTATACATACACTTTAGTTTATCCGAACATAAGTTGCCACTAATTAATTTACGCGTACATACATAATAAATACACATGTACATCATAAGCGCCGACTACGGGGGAACGAGGGGATCGCCTCCCTAGGCATGATACCAGGAGAGCTTGCTCCCCCGCCCCCTGTGAATATATACACTAGTTTCTATAAAATTAAACAAAACTTACATTCGTTTACAAAATTAAAGGAATTTTGTTTTTGATTTTTCTAAAAAATGTGCAATATTCAAATAGCTGATACTTTGGAAAAAATGATTAATAAGAAATTTTTCAGAAAGGAAATTAAAGCTTTCTTAATTTTCTTTACAAAAATTTATTTTCATTTACATTAAAAAAATTACATGGCCATGAAGGATGCGTCGAAAATTAAAAAAAAAAATCAAACTTTGGAAACATGCACCCAGTGTAAAAATAATTGCAGCTAAATAGGAGACATGTCATTTGAAAGTTTAGAAAATCAGCTTTAAAATCATTTTGTAATTTTGTTTGTACGATCTTTTTTCACTTATTGTTAGTTAAATTGAAATAAAGCTTTAATTTTCTTTTTGAAAAATTTCATTGTGATGATTAATTATTATAAAGGTTACAGCTATTTGAATATTAAACAAACAACTCCTCCCCCCTTTCCACCGTGGTTATGAAAATCCCCCACCCCTCACATGTAACTATGTGTACATATATCATTTCTAAATAGGTACTTGTTGAATTGGTTAGTTAATGAAATAAAACAACATTATTGTATAAACAAAATAATTTATTTAACTAACTAAAAAATGTCGGAATCATAAATAATAAAAAAATAATTCATTATAACAATTTATTTTAATATTAAAATATATTTTCAAACATTTTTCAGAACGTTTTTTGCTTTTATAAAAGTTTATTATGTAATACCTATAATTTATTCATCTACTCATTTAAAAACGCTTAATATTTAATAATACTTATAAATGTCAACGATATATAATAGAAAAGACACAAATATATTATCTAAAATAAAATTTTTAACGATAATAAAAATATATTCAGTGCTGAAAAACAAAATACAGTGAAACATCTCATACCGACTAATTCTTCCACACAACCTTTTCCTTTTTTAACGACCAATATTTGATAAAAACATTTTTTTAGCTCAAGAGCAAAAGCTAAGCTAACACAATCTGCGTGGTATAAAATTTAAATAACAACCTACTGTTAGTTGTAAATGTTATAATGAACGGTATGTTTTATATGAATGACCTTGATGCATGCGAGTCAAGTAAAAATCAGTAATTTAAAAGCAGTGGTGATAATTGTACCTCAAAAAATGCATAGCATTTACATTATTATATATTTATTACCACTGCTCTAGAATACCCAAGCAAATTTATAAAGATTTGACACCTCGCAAATGGTGTTAAGTTAGGTTTTGCTCTCGAGCAAATTCTTTAAAATACCCGACATTAGCTTTTTCCACAAAAAGTCATTAGGTTGCATATAACAAAAATAATCAGTTCTAAACCATGATTATAACGTTAATCACAGTTATAATGAATTGTATTAATAAACAAAAAGTCACAGTTAGTAAATAGTCGGTTTACTAACTGTGATTAAGTTTAGAATCAACATCAATCTCGGTTTGAAAAACGATTTACTAATCGTGATCATTTTTTCATTATACAACAATGCAATTTCATACTGGCAGTGAACTAAATGCAACTTGAAGTTTGTTTTATACTAGGAAATTATTACCTTCTAACTTCAACTTGCATAAAACCAGTTTTAACTATTGGAAAATTAATATTTTTCTCTACAAAATAATTGTATCAGATGTGCAAAAAATTTCTGAGCTTTTTTTGCAAAAAAAAAGATTATTTCGCTGGTTAATATCTTTTTTTGATATATATCAAAAAAAGATATTAACCAGCGAAATAATCTCCGTTTGCATCGGTGACATTTTGCCATCTTTCGGGCATCTTGCGTATTCTTGATGAAGGCATCAATGCATTTTCGTATATCTTCAAATGTCCTCAATGTTTATCAGCCAAGTGATGCTGCAGGGACCGGATGAGGACGTAATCGGACGGAACCATGTCTGGGCTATATGCCGCATGCAGGAGAAGTTTCCAGCAAAAATATGGTTCTGGGTCAATTTCACAACATGTGGACGGGAATTGTCATGAAGCAATACCACATTATGATGTCTTTGTTCAGTAAATGTCCTTTTTTCCAATGCATCGCTCAAATTCATTAACAGTTGTTGATAACGGTATTCTATGATTATTTTACATAACTGTAATAACTCGTAATACAATACACCTTTTCAATCCTACCAGATACAGATCAAAACCTTCTTGGCATGGATATTAGGTTTTTGGCATCGATGTCGAAGGTTGACCAGGGTCAACACGTAGAATGACTTACAGAGTACTCCCCATATGCAGCACAAATCATTTCAGTAGTGTCAGCACCATTTTTTTCAGATGAAACGCGAAGTGGGTGGAAAATCGAATATGCTCTTTTGTTATTGCCATTTTGTACACTATATATCTTTGAGATTATGTGCATCAAACACCAAACAACATGGCATTTTGAAAGGCCAATGTCAACACTTTCAAACCTTAAAAGGGCAGAAAGATGAATAAATTTTAAATTTTGGTTTCGGTTGTATGTAATCTAAAGCTCAGAACTTTTCTGCACACATAATATTTGATTTTAAGTTTTATTTCAATGCATAAATATATTTTTATAATCGTTAATATACGTAAATGTACTTAGTTATGATTATTATTACTATTTTTAAGTTCCCTCCTTATTTCTTGAATAGGTTTTAATAAAACTATTGGGACGTTGTCATCTCGTCTCTGAAAATAAAAATAAAATTATCGTTTAATATCCTAATGTCCAAAACAACAGTCAAAGATTTTTTTTGCTTGTAAAAATTACCTGGAACAATACTTCTCCTTCAAATTCAACTAGACCATGTTTTCTAGCTCTAAGAAGAATTCCAACTAGTTTACTTGATATTAATGTGTATATCTGTAAATAAAAAGTAATATATATTATTTTTATTTTTTCTCATTTTCAGTGTGAATGCTATCGCAAAAAATAATAAATCCATCTACATCTACTTGTGTCATATATTGAATATACCTAATATCATGTAGTGTATAACATCTGCATAACATAGTTTAAGTGTTTATTGGTCAGGTAAGTTCACAAAATTTAAGAATTTATTTTTAATTCGATTTTTTATAGGAAAATATAAAAATGTTGGTGTATATGTATGCCACGTCATCAGGCCTAAACGACTGTACATATAGAAGCCATATTCACACCATATGTTCGTTTGGTGCTCCGATAAGTTTATATTTTTTGGAGCCGGTAGGTGGCGCTGGAGTCGAGATATTTACGAAAATGTGTATTTGTGGTCTGATTTTTAAACAAATTATTTATGGGCAGAACAACGTTTGCCGGGTCAGCTAGTATCTAAATTTACATATATTTTGTAAAAAATGTACTTCAAAAGCTTGTTTATATCGAAATTCTATTCATTTTCTGCGAGGTAATGGAGTGATAAAGAAAATACAAAACATACAAAATGTTATCTTAACTTGTACAATAAAAATATTATAGACAAAATCTGTTGGTGCCATTCGAAAGAGAGAGTAAAGATTTTCAGTTTCAAAATGCTATATTATACCGTGTTTAAACCAAAGAGACAAGACAGCAACAAAAATCACCGTATTACTGTTTTGTCTTTTTAGTCTAAAAACGGTATTAGATTTGATCTTTGATTTTTCATAATTTTTAAAAATATGACAATATGTTATTTTCTTTTATATTAACTTACATTAAATAGCTCTCCGAAATATATAATCTTCTGTGTATCTTGTTCATTAAATTGTGCTCCATTTTCGTGGATAACTTCACAGAGTTCTAGCATTTCTCTGCAGACATGCTCATTAGCTTTCTGACCTCTTTTCTCTGACTTACTACCTTTGATAGGTCTGGAAAAATAATCAAAGAAAAAATTAACATTTAAAATGTATTCTTGACTATAGAATTTTAAAATTTTGGTTAATACAGCGGCAGAACCGATTACGCAGTTTTGAAGAGTTAATGTTCGTGCGGTAGTGGGAGGATGAAGGTACACGTGGCCTCCCTCTGTTCCGTCGGTCACCCCATTTCAGTAGCCAACATGGTTTGGATCGGAGAACATGAAAACAACCAAATTTTGATCACGACGCAAAGAGTTTTTCGGTGACGGTTCAACATTCCGCCCAACACTGCTGTCCCTAATGCGAAAACAATTCTGTCCTGTGTTAGGCAGTCGGAGGAAACTGGTAGTATACTAAGAAAATACATACATGGCCGACGCAGGTCCATCAGAACACCAGAAAATGTGCAGTTGATGAGATCATTGATCGAGAAATCATCAAGACGTTCTACTCGAAGGCATGCTGTTGCCTTGGGGATGCCAGACCGCAGTTTGAGAAGGATTCTGTATTTCAATTTTAATTTACATTAAATACGCCACTGGGTGTACATTGTGGGTTGATAAATGCCACCTAACCTCTACAAATTTTACTTTTGGCTTCAAGTTTCAATAAATGAGACTCATCCAGAATAATTGATCTCTTCAAAATAATAATGGCTCAAGAATTGAGCCCAGCAGACTACGCCAACCGCCAAAATTTGTGTGAACAAATGCTTACTCAGATTCCTCCCGAAACAACTATTTTCAGTAGCGACCTGCGTCGGCCATTTGAATCTCTTTTTAGTGTGCTACCAGTTTCCTCCAACTGCCTAAACCAGGACCAAATTGTTTTCGTATTAAGGAAAGCATTGTTGCGCGGATAGCTCTTTGCTTCGCGATCATAGATTGGTTATTTTCAAAATCAGCGCACACAGCAAAACCCCGATGTGTTCCGGTACAAACCATGTTGGCTACTGAAATAAGATGACCGACGAAACAGAGGAAGGCAACGTTCACCTTCCTCCTCCCACCACCGTCCAAGCATTGACTCCTCTAAACTCCGTAATAGGTTCTGCCGCACCCTGTATTATTCTTACCTGCCATATTCTTCTTTAGAGAACGTAGGTTTTATCATGCCTTTTACAGAACTGTCGGTCGAGAAAGGGTTCAACGCCTGGTTCTGTTGATGGTCGTTGGCCCTATTGTTGAACAACTGTACTCTGTCGGTCAAATTTGGCGACTGGAAACATAAAAATTAAAATTATTATTAATTTTATCAAACCCAAAAGAAAAAAACTATACAAAAAATTATTGACCAAATATTTTTAGAGGCTTACACCTAGAAGCCAAGAACCAAATGTCTTGGGTACAAATACAATCGGATATACGTTTTTAAAATATACTGTATTATTATTTCAGTAAGCTTTGGAACAATACTGTAGTATTTTTTTATATAAATCTCTTTTATATAAATTATCTAGTCTTTGTTTTAACTATGCAGCTGTCAAACTGCCAATTTCACAATAGAAAAATGTGTGAAGCTAATAACTATATGTTTTTTCTACTTCGAACTATATTCTATTTAAGTAATATCTTATCATCTGAGTCAAAACTATCGTAAAATTATTACTTTAACAAGGTACTTTCACCCAGTTGCTGAGACTCATTTTCAAGATCACCGCTTGCGAAATATAACGTGAATGTCCTCTTATTCTATAAATACCACATCCGAGGAAACCTTCGCCTCCGTTTCGAAACACTTGTTCTAAATCCGTACAGAATTAATTACTCATGGCGCCATTTACTAACTCGTCCGTGATTCATGGATGTCTCTAATATATATAGATTACAAATTAATAGCGAGAAGAATTTCTCTGGGGAAATCTATCTATCATATGTTAAATATAAATTTAATATGCATATTTCCGGTGATGTGATTTTTTTAGATTCGATGAAAATTTGATTTCTTCAAAACTTGCAGAAAGTAAGTAAAACTATCCGCGACTTCGTGAGATACCGGTTAGGTAATGCATATTTCTGTTATGATAGTCGACAGGTTTTTAGTTTCACATTTACACGCTAGATGTCTACGTCAAAACAGTATAACCATTCGCGCGTACAATGTCAGGCACCCAATTTTTTATCTAATAAATTTTTCGGAATACAAAGTAGCCTTTGTCCTTCCTTAGGATGCAAGCTATCTCTCTGCCAAATTTTATCAAGATCGGTTAAGCGGTTTAGCGCTAAAAATATAACAAACAGACAGACAGAGTTACTTTCACATTTATAATAATAGTATAGTAATAATAGCATGAATTATCTTTAATAAAAAACATTTTTTTAACTTATTCTGTTCAATTTATCAAAGCAAAAAAAATAACAATCATACAAAAATCTGTAATAATTATACTTGTTCTATCAGACCAAAATAAACATTTTTTGGTTTTTGTATCTTTTCTCTAAAATTGATGGTTTACGAGTCAAAAATTCATAAAAGTCTCCAATTATTTTATTGAATGCCTTGGAGAAATGAATGTGTTCGTCATTAACAATAAGGGATTTGTTGACTATAACCAAATCTCGTTATCTATAAATAATCTCTTTTCTTACCTTGAGTTGCATAAAGCAAAATTAATCATGATTAGTTAATCAGTTGTTTTCAAACCATTATTACGTCAATTCTAAAAATTAATCACGGTTATAATAAATTTTATAAGGTAAAAAATTATTATATTTAGCGAATTGTTCATTTACAAACTGAGATTAAGTTAAGAATTAACATTAATTATGGTTTGAAAACAACCGATTAACTAATTGTGGTTAATTTTGCTTTATGCAACCCAAGGTTAGTGTATGTACGCTATACATTTAGAGTTACTTGTAAATTATGTAAATCAAAATTTAAAAAAAATCTAAATTTCTGCGTCGCGTCGTCTAAAAACATAAATAAGTGCACACGATAGTACACTGACTATTTTCATTTCTGTTTTGTATTTTTCTTGGCTAAATTCCTACAGTTTTCTTGCCAACAAAGTAGCACAAATAAAGTATATATATACATACATACATACATACGCGAAACTTACATATATTTATTTATTGTCATATTTATACTTTGAATTGTTTCTATATATACAAAATAAGCTTCTAAAAAAAGCCTTAAATATATTCGTCGGCTGAATTTCCACCTACAACAATGCGGTTTATACCCAGAGGCAAAGAATAAATAGCAGATCAAGTGTAACCAATTGAATGGCTCGATTCAATATACAGGGTAGTAAAAGAATAAGGAACTTTGATTCCGCAGCCTTCAATTTTTTTAGCTATGACTCATTCTTCAGAGGTATTATCCAATCGATTTGTTTTTTAAATAACATCTTATATTTTTCATTGTACCATTCACAGTAATTTATATTTGCACGTACAGTCATATAGTAAAAGATTCGAGAAAAATGATATGAAGCGGTCCAGTAACAAGTAATTTTAGGTTTCCGTAGAAAACTAAGAAACCTTATAGTTTCGCCATGTCCGTCCGTCCTCAAAAATTTTAAGCCGATTAAGATGAAATTTGGTATACGGACGAAGACTGATAACATAACATATCAGAAATGATAAGATTTTTGAAAAAACATTTTTTGGACCCCCTTTCCATAGACTGAAAAGATTATTAAAAAAAATTTCACTTAATCCATTAAGTAGGATGTCTTTAGATAGGTTTCCTAAAATGCAATAAAAAATGTTATATGACCCTTCAGTCACGATATATTTGCGTTCAAAGTCATTATCAGATTGCCCCCCCCCCCCTATTTTATGAACTATCAATATAAAAATTCTGAAAAAATTCAAGAATGTAGCTTTTAATTAGTACTTCCACTGAATATTATAACGAACACTATCAACAAATTTTTGGGCCCCCCTCCCATAGACTGAAAAGTGAACTCATACATTTTTTTTCACTTACCCCATTGAGTGGGGTATCTTTAGATAGGTCTCCTAAAATGCAACAAAAAATATTTATGACCTTTTGATTTTAACCCTTTTCACAATATATTTGCTTTTCAATGTGGTTATCAGAGCGCTCCCCCTTCTACTTTGTAAACTATCGATGCAAAAAATCTTTTTAAAAAATCCAGAATGTAGCTTTTAGTTAGTACTTTCAATGAAAATTATAACGAATATTGTAGCTAGAATAGTTTATAAAAAAAATTGAAAAAACTCTTGTTTATAAATCGTAATGACTACGGAAACCTATCATGTGCGTGCCCAACACGCATTTGGCCGTTTTATTTGAATAAACCACTTGCTAAATTATTATAACTTGTAGAGTAAAAAATTATTCCTTTTTTACATATTTCCTGCATTCTTTATTCCACCACTGCCTCAATGTATGATACAAAATAACATTTTTTCATATTTAAGTTGCTGTTAAAGTTCCTTTTTATTCACTTTTTACCATATAAATGTCTTTTTAACGTAAATTAAATAATATATAAACTTGTATTTTTGTGGAGTTCTGCTTTTTCTTCTGAATGACAATTGTTATTACAAAATAAATAAATATAGAGCTATGTGTTTGAGGTGTTAATTTACCGTAAATAACGTATGATTTTACGTACAATTAAACAGATTAAGTACAATTTTATGGTCGTTATGTACCTACGTACTATATACTTTCATAGTCAACGTAACATTTTAATTACGATTATGTATGTATGTAATGACGTAGGTACCGCTTTCATATTGTTATATTAGTGCAGTAAAATGAATGGTTTTGTTAAAATACGGAAATAATAAAGATAGATAATGTTCATATTAATATTAATGTTAAAATTAATTAACTTATTAAAATAATAATTGTTCGTTTATAATATTATTATATTACTCCAATTAATTAAATCCACAGATTTTTCAAGTGAAGGGTTGTGTAAAAAAACAAAAGTTTTAGTAAGGTATAAAAAAGTCATATCTTAAAATAAATAAATATTATTTCAAATATTCCAAAGACAAATGTTTATAAGATTCATTTCATAGAAGTTCTACTATAAAGCTAAACTTAATATTTTTTCTACTTTACAGTAAAACTAATTAATAATAATGTACTTAAATCAAACTTTGTGGGTGTTTAAAAAAATCATTTTTCAAATTATATTTTTGTTAAAATTTGAAATACCTATATATTCATATTATACTAGCTAATACCCACGACTTCGTCCATGTGGTAATACAAATTTCTATTATGATAGTCGATAAAACAGGTCTTTTGGTTTCGAATTTGCACGTTAGATGTCTACGCCAAAAAAGTATAACCTATCGCGTATAAAAAATACATACACCCATTTTTTTATTTAATCAATTTTTGGGATACAAAGTAGCCTATGTCCTTCCTCTATACGCAAGCTATCTCCCTGCCAAATTTCATCAAGATCGGTTCAGTGGTTTAGTCGGGAAAAGGTACAGACAGATAGAGACACTATCGCATTTTTAATATTAGTATGGATATACATTTTTTAAATCCCACGTTATTTTTCTTCACTAATTCTTTATTATAATTATTTCTGACGATGTATTTTCACGTTCAATGTTGCAGATTAATTTATTATGTATTTATATAAAATACAATTAATAATTAATTGTTCATTGTATTACTTGTAAAAAAGTATCGCATCAGAAAACATCTTTAAAAATATACTTTCTTAAACTTTCTAACGTTACAATTAAACATAATACTTAATATGTATGTAACAAATGAACGGCTGCTTTAATTATATGTGGGAAGTATTATTATATTATTGTTACATGGGAAATAAATAAATTGCACATGTGATTAACTCTACGTTTAATACCAACAAAAAAACTTTAAGAAAAAAATAAAATCGATTTAAAAAAAACCCTAAAAACAAAAACACCAAAAAGTAATAATTAAATTTAACAGTTTTTAAAGACGCTTTTATTTTTTTCTTTCTTAAAAAGTTTTTTTATTGCCTTGGCACCAACTTAAAAAACTGTTAAATTTAATTATTATATAATTTTCAGTGTTCTTCGGGTTTTTTTTAAGTCGGTTTTATTTTTTTCTTAAAAAAATTTGTTTTTCCCTTTTAAGTTGTATATCTTCGAAATTCATGGTCGGATATTGATCAAATTTATATATGTAGGACTACCTCGGCAGTATACTCATTCAAATAAGCAAAAAATCATCCAAATATACGCGCGAATATACATAAAAAAATATATACAGCCGAATTGAGAACCTCCTCCTTTTTTGAAATCAGTTAAAAATTAATCAATATTTTTAATGATCTAATGATAACAAAATCTAATAATAGAATGTTAACTGCTATTTAAATAATGTTAAAGAAAAATAATTAACTAATTATACAATTTTATACAATTCATCAAATCAAAATTTATGTTCCTTACTTTTAATCCATTCTGTATATAGTCGAAAATATCAATGAATTTTTTTTTGTGGACATAGGTCAGTGTGACCAAAAAGCAAATAAATTCAACGAAATAATTTTTATTCATAAAAATGTCATTTTTTTCCCCGGATTTAAACCACGTCTTTTTGACCTTTATTCTTTATATAATAAAATATTCACTGTTATATGCGATGTTACTTTTTCTTTTATGTAACAAAATATTATTTTTAATTTCTATACATACATAAAATTGGCAAACCGATAGGTACAAATATTTTGCTGAGAAAAAAAAATACATATATATAATCTAAATTCAGATCTGTTGACATTTTTTACTAATCAATTGATTTATTTTATTATTTTTCTAATGATATTGCGTAACTGTATTTATATTTAAAAAAAAATCTTTTTTTTTTAAATCTTTATTAATCGACATAATTTAATCTAAATATAAAATATATATTTTTAAGTTAATTAAAAGGTCTGCACAATTAATGAGTAAATTTATTTTTATTTTGACCTTCATCCTTCAGATTTTTTTATCTTCGTTGATATTTTTATAAATCTATTATTAAACTAAATTTTTACACCACGCCCTTTCATACTATTAATACAATTTAATTATGTAAATTTTTTAAGCATTAAGGCTTTTGGCTTCTGCGTATTTGCATTTTCTAACTAATACTGTTTTTTTTTTAATTTAATGACCTTCAAAATTCTTTTGTACTAAAAAAATATTTAATTTAACTTCATATATTTATTTGAGATTAAAAATTTAATTTTCAAAATATAGATTTTAAGATATACCTACATAAACTATAAATATTTTTATTCATAAAAAATCGAGAATTACACTTTAGTGTATAATTTATTATAAATATATAAAACATTTTAAATTTTACCAATTAAGCTTAAAAAACTAAATACATATAGCTCAGAAACCAAGAACAAACAAATAAATAAATATATTACCGGGCATCTTGGAGGAGGACAAGGTGAAGCTTCTAACATTTTGAATCACACAAAAACAATCGAAATAAATTCAAATAAATACACCAAACTTCAACAATCAACCACAATTTCAAATATGTATAAAAATTGATAAGCGCACACCGGAAGTATATCTAGCGGAATACGTGCGGACTGTATTAGCGCGAAGTTTGAAAGCGTCTGGCGGTATGAGGCACACTAGTGAGGGTTTATATATGAGCTGTAGATGTTGTGACGTGCCAAAGAAATCGCCATGTGATTTATTTTTGGAAAATGAATGGGATCCTCGTGCGAATACAGTGTTTTAGTGCGTTTATAAACTTGGGTGTTAATACGTCATTGATTTGGTATGCAAACTATGTGAATTTTGCTGTATTTATTTGATTGTAAGCCAGGAGCGTGGAAATTTTGAGCTGCAAGAGTCGTTTTTGAAAAAAAGGTACATATCCAAGTAGGGTTAGACCCGGTTAGGTAATTTAATATAATACTTTTTTATAAACTAAATGGGACTTATTCATAAAATTTATATAGTACCTAGCGTCGGTATTAACCTAAAGTGTTCAATCGAATTTTTTTATCTTCATCACAATTTCAGAAAAGTATTAATTTTAGATAAATTCGAGATTATTGTTAAATGAAAGATATTTGACTTTTCTTTTTAAAAGATGTACAACAGTATTGAAAAAGGCCTATAATGTCCGGTATTATAAAAGAGCTCGCAAAATTTGCAAGCTTGCAAACACTTTCAAATGAGGTATCAACTTATATGACAGTTCTCTTTGATGAAATTTTTACTGAACATGTAAAATGACACCCTCTAGTAAAATATGTACAAATTTATTGAATAAATAATTTTTCAGGGGGGGCATTAAGAAGCTAAAGCTAGGTAAAAAAATATTTTTTTTTATACCAAGGCATGTGACACGTTCTATTTTTTTCTAAATCGAAAATGGTGCCTGTAGGAGACTTTAAAGCAAATCCAAAAAAAAACAAAAAAATTGTATACCAAGACGTGTGACATGTCAAAATGTACATCTCAATTAGTAGAATTTGAAAAATGGCGTCTGTAGGGGGCTAAAAGATGTATTTTATTCCCCCCCCCCCCCTCTAACTCTGTAACTACCGGGTCAAAAAATCTGAAAAAAATTTGGTAACGAGGTTTTGATGGGACTATACCAACGACAAATATATAAATATATAATAGGGAGGAGTGTAATAGAATTTTTAATTTTTATTTTCATATCTAGGCATGTGGGATGTCAAAATGTACATCTCAATTAGCAAAACATGACCATATTTTTTTTATTTTTTTCTAACTAAAAAATGTCGCCTGTAGGAGGCTAAAAGCAGTATTTTAATTTGTCCACCCTACCTCTAGCTCGGTAACTACTGGCTCAAAAAATCTGAAAAAAAATTTGTAACGAGGCTTTGGTGGGACTACCAACGACAAATACTAAAGTTAACAATATAATTTTGGAATTATAGGGAGGGGCGTCATAGAATTTTGTATTTTGATATCTAGATAAGTGGGGTGTCAAAATATAGATCTCAATTAGTACACTTTTTCATATTTTTTTCTTACTTAAAAATGCACCGGTAAGTGGTTCCAAACATTCCACGTAGTACGTACTTCGGAACCCTTCTGGCATACACTCGTGTATGTCTTGCCCGAATTATTAACAGATAGTTTCATGCGCAGTAAGTTGATTTTTACCGTTTTTACTCAAGATTAGTAAACACAATTTAGTAAATATACTTTACATATCTTTGTTTTAAATTCTTATGCGTGAAAATATCTGTCAAAAACTCCAATAGAACTATCATAAAAGTTTGATATTTCATTTGAAAGTGCTTGCAAGCTTGCAAAGCGAGCTTCTTTATAATACCGGACATAAATCGCATTTAACCTAGTCAAAATAAGAGTAAAAATATAAAAATCTCATCTAGGTGGGAAAATCAGTTTTCTAGAATTTACATTATTCTTAATTTGTGACACATCTAAACACGATCGACTGATGCCGACGCTGTTATATCCATTATAATAATATAATAATGGCAAAAATCGAATTAAAACTAGAGCTCACTACGCCCCACAGTGGGTCTAAATCACACTTTTTTGCGCGAAATTTCGCTTCAAGCCAATTTTCAACCAATTTTAATAAAGTCAGTGTCATGTCAAAGGTAAATAGTTGTAGTTTCTGAAAATTACCCCAAGAATAGTCAATTCACCCTCTTAATTATTCTTTCATCCCCTTAAATCTGAAAAATCGATTAAACGATAAATTCATAAATTAATAAATCGAATAAGATAATATATTCTGCACAAATATAAATATTTATTTGTTAGTACTATTATATAGTATGTGTAAACATGTGTGAACATATTTAAATATATACAGGGTGAGTCATAAGTTCGTATTTCTTCGATATCTCCTCTGTTAATAATTAGAGAAAATTTTTAATTTTGAATAATATTATAAGTAATAATACACATCTAAACTTATATTAAAATATATAGTGTGATCCCGAAAAAGGTGTATCATTACAGGGTGAGTTGAGTTGAGTTGATAGTGCGTGTCTCTTCGATATCTCCTCTCTTTTACAAGATACAGAAAAAAATCAAATTTTAGATAATATTACAAGTAAAAATGTACATTATAAGAATGTATTGAAATATACAGTGTGGCCCCAAAATAAGGTGTATCACAAATATAATGTATTTTTAAATGAGATGACCCATTTATTTCTATCTTATGTAACTCTTGTTTAGAAGATCTATACAGTGGTACAATATTTTTTAAAAACATTAAGGGGAAGGGGTATGATATAATTTTTTTTCTTAGTTGTTTTGAAAAATTATTTTCGTTTTGGTGTGGCATTATTTTAACCTAGACACCACTAGTAATCCATTAGAAATTTGTTTTATAGAAGGTGCCCCTGAAAAAACTACAATTATTCAAAAATTATATGTAACAAAACTATTTTTTAATGGAACAAAATATTTTTTGTCATTAAGTATGTAATATTCGGTACACTACAAATTTTCACGGCAGGTAAATCCTGCACCTAAAATAAATAAATATACTAAATACGCTTATTACTTACATTACATGAAACATTTATGAAAAAAACTCTTAGATTTTATGCTTAAGAATAAAGACTTCGTGTCTTAAAAAATTATTCTCTAAACTTGCAGGATTTAGACTAATTTTTTGAAAAAACTTTAAAAATCTTTATTGAATTAAAAACATAAAAAGTCCTGTAATATACACATAGTTATGTTATACATGTTTCAGCATGTATTTATTATTGTGTATATAAATCAGTATTTCTACAGAATAATAGTATATTATACCACGAGGCAATAATGATAGCTATTATTACCGAGGATAATTTTCGAACCGAGCCGCGTAGCGGCGAGGGAGAAGAAATTCCGAGGTAATAATTGCCATTATTGCGAGTAGTATACTGTACTTTATCCACGACTATTTGAATTACTTTCATAAAATACAACTGAATACAAGGAATGCAAGCTTCAACAAAACGTCATGTAGAAATGAATATGAATAATGATAAAAAAGGAAACACTTACACATCAACATTTCACTTTTAAAATACTGTTCACACTCGCGAAGAGGTTTTATAGTCTTTTTCACTACTTCGTACTATAATTTTTGTAAAGAATAAAAAATTACAATAAACTCGCTGTGATATCACACAGCTGTGAAAGTATATGTCAAACGTTAGTTCCGCAAACAGCCACTAGGGAAATTATCTTGTACCATTATTAGCTTCTATCGCATTTTTCGCATGTAATCACCGATACGTTTCACTCATTTTAATAGACTTTACAGTTTGTGTATTTTGTTTCCATAGTATTTTTAATTTGAAAAATTGTGATTGGTGCACAAGCGGGTATAATGACCATTATACCCGCTTGTGCACCAATCACAAGTTCTCAAATTATTCATTATTCCCTCTGTGAATAATATATAGCATTATATAGTAAAAAACTACGTATGTAATACATGTATTATATATAAGTCGTGGATAAAACAGTTTTAAGTTCAGCCTGCATATTATTACTAATGGATTACTAGTGGTGTCTAGGTTAAAATAATGCCACACCAAAACGAAAATAATTTTTCAAAACAACTAAGAAAAAAAATTATATCATACCCCTTCCCCTTAATGTTTTTAAAAAATATTGTACCACTGTATAGATCTTCTAAACAAGAGTTACATAAGATAGAAATAAATGGGTCATCTCATTTAAAAATACATTATATTTGTGATACACCTTATTTTGGGGCCACACTGTATATTTCAATACATTCTTATAATGTATATTTTTACTTGTAATATTATCTAAAATTTGATTTTTTTCTGTATCTTGTAAAAGAGAGGAGATATCGAAGAGACACGCACTATCAACTCAACTCAACTCACCCTGTAATGATACACCTTTTTCGGGGTCACACTATATATTTTAATATAAGTTTAGATGTGTATTATTACTTATAATATTATTCAAAATTAAAATTTTTCTCTAATTATTAACAGAGGAGATATCGAAGAAATACGAACTTATGACTCACCCTGTATATATTTAAATATGTTCACACATGTTTACACATACTATATAATAGTACTAACAAATAAATATTTATATTTGTGCAGAATATATTATCTTATTCGATTTATTAATTTATGAATTTATCGTTTAATCGATTTTTCAGATTTAAGGGGATGAAAGAATAATTAAGAGGGTGAATTGACTATTCTTGGGGTAATTTTCAGAAACTACAACTATTTACCTTTGACATGACACTGACTTTATTAAAATTGGTTGAAAATTGGCTTGAAGCGAAATTTCGCGCAAAAAAGTGTTATTTAGACCCACTGTGCGCCCCCGGTAACGACATTACTACAGATCTTTTTTTGCTTGTCATATACATATATATAAAAGGTCATTTTTCCACCCCCTAACTACGCCTCTGATAAAACTAGAAACTCATTTAAAGCAGTTAAAAAATCATCCACTTGTTACGCTAATGCCAGTTTTCGCGTACGCACGTCCTAATAAAGATTTTTGTTTGCTGTTTTTGCTCCTCTTGTATTTGATTCATGGTTGTCTGTTTATTTACCACGCCGTTTGTATTATTGCTACAGTTTAATTCTGGCGAGATTGCTCATAACTCATAAACTAAATAGATCTGTTGAGAGTTTCTTATTATGGCCATTTTACTGAAACTATTTATAAATATATATTACATTCTTGGTATTGAAATTATGTTTGTCAATAGGTATTCGTAATTTCAAATTTATGATAAATATAATGAATTGTTTTATTTATTTAACATTTTTTTTAAATTAAGACAATATTGTTTTACAAAATTATAAATATCTATTAATTTAAAATTACTAAAATATGCATTCTGAGTTATACTTTTGATGCATACATCGGGGCGCCCTTAATTGTACAATAAACATTATTTAATTTATACCAATATTAAAAAATCATTTTACAATACCATAAAGACCAAGAAAAAATTGTGAAAACAAAAAAAAAAGATATTTACTAAAATTATTTAAAGAACAAAAAAGGTCTTCTTAACATACATAATACATACCATTTTTACCTATTTCCTAAGGGCCCCCTTTACCTCGTGGCCCTAGACAGTTGCCTAAAGTGTCTTCTTCCTAGATGTAAGTCTATAAAATTCTCTTCTGCCAGAATGACCAAATTTTTCATTCATTTTATTCCTCGCGGAATTTTCTTATTTCCTATCAAGGATTCAATACTGATTAAGATCCCTACATATCTGACTCCTCAAGCCCCCCCCCCCCCCCCCCCCCAACTTTCAAATCTGCTGTTATTAAACCAGTCCTGCAAATTTCACTGCATCTAAAATGTGTTTCTATAATGTTTTTAATTGTTTTAGTTTTATTTTCGTACATTGTTTTCTATCAAGATAATGATCAATTCATATAAAACTTTCATATCCGGTGTTTGTGACATGCGACTGCGTGAATCAAAACAAAAATAAACAAATACATTCATTAAGACGTCCTAGAACTAGATCACAGGCATTTTGCCAAAATATTTGATGCAAATGTCATATAGGAACAGCATAGAAACAATCGTTCAGAAACCAAATAGATTAAATCCATTTAAAAAACAGTCTAGAAAATCAATACTTATATTCATTTTAAAATTATTGTTTTAAATCAGGCCTGGCCAACCCAAATTGCTCCACGGGTCAAATTGACAACCTAAAATTTTTCGAGGGATACACATAAAAAAATCTATATTTTTACAGTTTCTATTTTGTACATTTTTTTAATATCTCCGGTTCTATTGGTCGGGTTGCGACAAAATAAATTTAATTTTTTTTTGTTATAAATTCGCCATAAAACTGATTAAATAAAATGCATCCTTAATATATATAAAACTCAACGTCTCTCTGTCTGTCTGTCCGTTACTGACCTTATCACTCGAGAACCACTTATCCGATTTACGTGGTTTCTTTTTTAATTCATAGGTACATTCTCTGGCCAGGTTATAGGCTATATTTTATTACGTTAGGTAACATAACAACTAAGCAGTGACGATAATAGTAAATCAAGTCGGAAAAAATTTTGCCGTCGGCGCGCTGTTTTGTAATACGCTGCCTAAACCGTTCAATATAGAACAAAATAATGTAGGTAGCAAAATAGTCACTTTGGGGATTCATTTAGATAAAATAACTGGAAAACTGTAAGACTTAGGTCCAAATTTCGCAAGGTGAATTTGTAGGTAACATTATGACGTACCAAAATAATGATAAAAAATACCACATATTATAGGTACTTTTGAAGAAAAATGTCTTTTTCATAAAAATTTTCAAAAAAATAAATATATTTTTTTACTTTGATGAGCAATAACTCTGAACTGGAAACACAGCTAGCTATAATGCGAATACTGAAAAATACGTTAGTTAATTACCTATGAAACTAATTCATTGTGGTTGCTCTATACTCTATTTCATTTAAGAATGCAGTGGTTGCCTTGGTTTTTGACGGTAAAATGCTTAGACAAGGAAAGATAAAGGACAAATAACACATTACCTAGCGTTGTTACCATATCGCACCATGGATCATTGGCGTATTGTTCAGATTTTAAAATAAATATCAATTGTTTTGAATTATAAAACTAATTAATAAAAAAATGTTTTTATTGAGTTTAAAAGTATTTCAGTGATAATTGATTAACAGAGAAATGTCTATTTGGAACTATCATCTCTCATACATACTAAATTCAATTGTAATTTAAAGCATATTTACATATTATAAATTTTCAACTGACGCCTCTGGGATAATATGCGGTTTTGACAATTGAAAAAAGATGGCCGCTGACATATTTTGGTAACACTTGTATATGAAAGTGTTACCAAAATTTGTCAGCGGCCATCTTTTTTGGCATTGGTTGTTATGTATCCATAGTCTTTCCTAATCTAAGGTAAAATGCAAGATTCGTACCGTCAAAACCCCGGCAACCACTGCATTCTTAAATGAAATAGAGTATAGTTACATTACTTTGGAAGTTATAAGATAATCTCTGTTTGTAAATACTACTCTGAATGAATTTTTTCAACACCCACGCTCAGAGGGTCTTGAAGATAGACCCCTCTTTTCATTACAATTTTTTACTTACAATGACTCAGGGAATCAGCTCCTAAAATATATGTATCCCAAACCGGACCACCCTGTATAATAAAAAAAAAAAATTTTAATTTGTTCTCATAATTCGTTCAATATCTAGCTTTACAATGAATTTTGTATTTTTTTTCTAATCAGTAATTTTTTGAAGTAGAAATAGGTACGTCTTCTCCGGTGGTTACTTTGCGAGCCTGAATGCTAAGAAAATATTTTTTCACCTTTTGAAAATGTATATCTTCGGAACTAATAATCGTAGAGCAATACATATAAAAACGCCAAAAGATTTATAATAAATTTTAACCTTCTATCCTTCAGTCCTTAAATATATTGACTTAAAAAAGATAAGCTTATTTACATAAAATTTCGTACCTTCAATATTTCACCCCCTGTCACAGATAAAGGGTTGTAATTCGATTCGGCGGGAAATTCACATGGGAGTGTAAAATAAATAAAAAATACCCCCTATCTCGCATAAGTAGGAGCCGAAATATTAACGATTTTGTATATAAAAAAAAAACATTAAATAGCTAACTAAAAATACGCACCATAAATTGCCATTGAACATGTAATAAATATTTTATTCATACCATAAACCAGTGGTTCCCAAAGTGTATGCTGCGGTGCCCTGAGGAGCCGCGGCGTCTTTACAGCGGCGCCGCGGATCTGAAGGCTTATCCATCCCAATTATTTAATGTTAATGAATGAATAATAAATGTTGTTTAACTCGTTCATTAAACGTTAGTCATGTTTAAACTTAGGAAGGGCACCATGGAGAAACCTTAGTTCAAAAAGGGCGCCGCAAGTCGAAAAAGTTTGGGAACCACTGCCATAAACCAAAACTCATTATATATATATATATATATATATATATATATATATATATATATATACAAACAGAAAAAATTGTTAAACTATACTATAACTTTTTTGTTTACAATAAAAATTAATCTTGAGTAAAAATTAAGACGCTGATTGCACCACACCCAGCGCCAATGGTTAGTATGAGCCATGGGCATGGTTACAACTAAAAAATATACATAATCAAAAAGCATTTTAACAATTTAAATAAGTTTCAGCTAAAATTCTCACATTCAAGACAATTTGTTGAACTTATAAAATAGGTCAAGATCAAGTGTCATTTTACACGGTCAAATATTATTTCTTATTTTTATTAAACAATATGCAAAAAACGTATAAGTATTAATTAGTTTATAAAAATAAAGGTGTTTTTTTCCTTTAAATATATATGTTTTAATATAGTCAATATGAAGAATAATTTGTATATTCATGTAATTAAGAAAAATGTTCGTTGAAAATGACTCTTAATTTCAAACAAATTATTTCACCATGTTTGTATTGTTTCGTGTTCAAATATCAGAAATATTTCAAGGGCTTTTTGTTATAAGTATATCACGGTCATTATTTTTTTTATTTCAAAACATTTTTGTAAATCTAAATACAAAAGGTTTGGCTCTCTGCCAAAATATTTCATGATGGTATATATATGTTTATTTAAATATTAGTCATTTCGGCGTTCGTTTACAAATTCTAAGGAATTTTAATTTCATTGACCTTAAATTATGCCTGTCTGTGTTTATATTCACTATTTATAGATACTTCAAAGTATTTCATTTCAAAGGTAAAAAGTAAAAATTGTTGATAAGAATACATAACAAGAAAAAGTATTCAAAATGAAATAAATATTAATTTTAACGTTTTTAAATATAGCCAGGTTTAACCTACATCAATTTCAATATCAATCCATTTTTTTCCAGAGTAAACATGACTTCACAATTTTGTACATTGCGCATGCGTCAAGTCGGTGACATGTTTTGCGGCTGTCAAAACAACAAAGATAAATTATTATATTAATGTAAATTTTATTCAAAATACTACAAAATATACTTTAAACTGCGTCAAAATTATAATAATGAGTATTGCCCATTTATGTTAAATTTTTGTCTTATACTCAAAGTTAACCTTAAAATATTATTAGTAATGCAAACATTACCTGATTTTACATTCACGAAACGTTTAATTTTTATTGTAACGGTTTTATCTATAATATATATTTATAAGTTTTATATACAATAGTGAAGTACAAAAATGTCGAACAAGAAGGTATCATATTTTTATAACCCAAATGTGGGCAATTTTCACTACGGAACTGGACATCCAATGAAACCACATCGTCTATCTGTTATTCATAGTTTAGTCCTAAATTATGGCCTGCATCAAAAAATGCAAATATATAGACCTTACAAAGCGAGTGCTCATGATATGTGCAGATTTCACAGTGAAGAATATATTGAATTTTTACAAAGAGTTACGCCCCAAAATATACAAGGTATTATTTAACATGTTTTTAAAGTGTTATTTTAGGTAAATACGGAGACTCTGGGGGTCCTCTGTCAAAAACTCTAAAAGTCACGTGTTGATGTGTTAGAATAGAGTAGAGTATGTTGTATCTATTATTTAGTGCATAAACAGAAATTCATAAACCTAACCTAACCCTACCTGAAAACGAACCAATCTATCTGGACTACTCTAACTTAAACTAAATAATTAAATATATCACAGCTAAACGTGGTCAGTCGTTTTATAAAATGCGTGATTTATAAAAGTTGTTAACACTGATCTAGTCACGCATGCGCGTCAACCCTATTCTGAATAACTATATACGTGATTTTTCACAAATCTGACAGAGGACCCCCAGAGTCTCCGTATTAGCCTTATTTTATATTATATCTGTTTTTTTTTATAGGTTTCACAAAATATCTAAGCCACTTTAATGTAGGTGATGATTGTCCAGTTTTTGAAGGGCTTTTTGAATTCTGCTCAATGTACACGGGGGCCTCTTTAGAAGGAGCAATGAAACTAAACAACAACCATTGTGATATTGCTGTCAATTGGTCAGGAGGATTACACCACGCTAAAAAATTTGAAGCATCAGGATTCTGTTATGTTAATGATATAGTTATTGCAATATTAGAGCTTCTAAAGTACCATCCAAGAGTTTTGTATGTAGATATTGACGTCCATCATGGAGATGGCGTACAAGAAGCTTTCTATCTTACTGATAGAGTTATGACAGTTTCGTTTCATAAGTACGGCAACTATTTTTTCCCTGGGACAGGGGATATGTATGAAATTGGAGCAGAAAGTGGAAGATATTATTCTGTGAATGTTCCATTGAAAGAAGGAATAGATGACGCTAGCTATGTCCAGGTAAGATTTTAATTTAACCTATCAGACATATTGTTATATAGACTACGCTTTCTGTATTACCATAATGTGTCAAATTTGGCCACATAAGTGAAGGTAGAGATAAGGTATAACGCACACTCTTTTTTACATTCATGTTTAACCAATTATCCAACGCATGCTCTATCTCTCTTTTGTGATTATGTCTATGGTTATAGTTGCAATAAAATAATTTATAGGTTATTTATTAAATTTGTTTTATAAAAATCTATATTATTATTTGTAGGTATTCAAACCAGTAATTTCTAACGTAATGGAATTTTACCAACCAACAGCAATCGTGTTACAATGTGGGGCAGATTCCTTAGCAAACGACAGACTGGGTTGTTTCTCTTTAAGTACAAAAGGTCACGGAGAATGTGTCAAGTTTGTGAGAGACTTAAACATACCTACTTTAGTCGTAGGGGGTGGAGGGTACGTTTTAAAATTTTAGTTCATCATTATGTTGGATTTATGAACTTTTAATGAAATGATCATTTCCAGATACACATTACGTAATGTAGCCAGATGTTGGACATACGAAACTTCGCTTCTAGTTGATGAACAGATAGCGAATGATCTCCCCTACACTGAATACTTTGAATATTTTGCGCCTGACTTCACTTTGCATCCAGACGTGGTCACTCGACAAGAGAATGCTAACAGCCGGCAGTATCTAGAAGCGATTGTTCGGCATGCCTACGACAACCTAAAAATGTGCCAGAATTCACCTAGCGTTCAAATACATGATGTACCAGGTAAATAACTTGATATAACTAATTTTATACATATTTTTCATAATATCTTTTGAATAGTTTTAAGTAAAATTAGTACAAACATAACCTAAAAAATCAAAATTAGTACCCAATTTGGCTCAAATTATAATTGTAATAATTTTAACAGGTGATGCTTTTGTAAAAGAAGAAATAAGTGATGAACTTGATCCAGATGTTAGAATGCCGCAAGCTCTTGAAGATAAATTAATCGAACCTAAAAATGAGTTCTACGATGGTGACAAAGATCAAGATAAGCCCGAAGTGAAAACTGAAAATTGAATTTAACGTTTATAATTAATTTAGTGTAAATGGACTATACGGATATAAAATGGTCTGATTTTATAAATAGTATTATTTTTTTAAATCTTAATGTATATTTATTTAATTTTTATCTGAAAGATTGTATGGATAATGATATATTAATCTACTAAGTTAATTAATATATGATAATGATAACATAAAATAAAAATACCTGTTTAAAATTGTTTTATTAATACACATTTTTTACAATAACATTGCACAGTTAGATAGACAAATTAAAAAATACTTTTATAGATAGTAAAAAATGATTATTTTCTTTGATATGTTTTTTAACATTCCTTAAAATTGAAATTCCTTGGTTGTAGTTTTCCCGATAAGTATTTTACCATGACCACTGTAAAACATAGAGAAATGTTAGCTGGAGGACTACAGACAAGAAATAAAATAAAATGCACATTTTTTGTTTTTTAGATAAGAAAATATAAAAACATTTACAATATTGAAGAAATCATATAAAAAAAAGCTGTAAAACAATGGCACATTTAAAAAAAAATATAATTGTTAATATAGTATGGTAGTTCTCAAACTACTGATATAGTAGATAACAATATTGTACACAATAAAATTACATATACACTACCATCCAAAAGTTTGGAAGCAAGTATATTATTCTGTGTATCAAAACTTCATTACCAGTGCATTCGAAGAGACTATTCTGAGGGTTCCGTACCTCAAAATGAAAAAACGGAACTCTTTTAATATCACTTTGTTGTCCGTCTGTCTGTCTGTTTGTTTGTCCTTTTTCTCAGGAACAGCTATAGGTATCAAGTTGAAATTAATATCAAATACATATATAAATACACATTTGTAAGATATTGTGCAGGTGTTATTATCAAATTAGAAATTAAAAGAATATTTAGAAAAGTACCAATTGATGGCATATTACGAAGCAAATGTGAACTCAGCAATGAGGTACGGTATTCTGCTGTGGGGTATAGCACTGTGAATGCTGGGAGAGTTTTTATAATTCAGAAAAAAATAATCAGATTAATTTTTAACCTTAATAAAATACAAACATTGCGAAATTTTTCAAAAGTAATAAATTACTGACACTTTGGGGGATATATGCAATATTATAACTATTTAAATATACATATATCATATGAAACTGACATAGAAGATAAAAAACATAATTTAAGAAAACATAACTATGAAATATGTATATCATAGAACAAACTTTTATGAAAAAGCTCCTAAGTATTTAATTAATAAAATTGTAAAAACTCTTCCAGCATACATCATTCAAGAAAAAAATAAAAAAAGATTGTTAATGTATTTAAAAGATTATATGATCAGCAGGGAACCGTACAGCATTGCTAAGTGCTTGTAATTTTATTTATTTTTATGATTTTACTGTTATAGGCGTATTGTAATATCAATATTTTTGATCAAAAACAATAAAAAATATTATTATAATTAAGATTTACAGCCTCATAGTCCTGTAAAAATTCAAGTTTCTAACTCAATATAATAAAAAGATACGACCTTTCAAAACGTATTTTGATACTGACAGACTGACTGACTGACTGACTGATCATCAAAACCTATAGTTACTTCCCGTTGATCTAGAATCTTGAAATTTATTATTTAATATTAATTTCAACTTGATATCTTTAGCCGTTCCTGAGAAAAAGGGTCTTAACGGACAGACAGACAAACAACAAAGTGATCTTATAAGGATTCCGTCTTTTCATTTTGAGGTACGGAACCCTCAAAATGGTCTCTTCAAATGCACTGATAATAAAGTTTTGATACACAAAAAAATATACCTGCTTCCAAACTTTTGGATGGTAGTGTATATAATAATTACTAAGTAATATGTATGGATTGATAAAAAATGCAATTTTTAAAATCTAATTTAATTTTCAATAGACAATTTTATTTTAATAACAAATAAGGGTAATATTTTATTAATTATATATTAAATAAGTTATTGATTTATGATTTCATTTAAAAAATCAATTTTTGTGTAAAATACACTATTTTACAATTACATAAAGAATTGTATACGTAGGGATGCCAACTTTCTAAAAATTACTTGATAAATAATTGTCATTCAGAAATATAATTTAAAAAGAAACAAAAATGATTTTCAATTGGTATTTCCCATAAAAAACATTGGCATGAATGGCATTTTTGAATCCACAAAATTTTTATAACGCAACCTTGAAATGAATATAAACAGGAACTGTCTCCCTTGCTGGCGACGGCAACGTAAATGTAATGTGAATCGTTTCCGGCACTCGACCCGACTCGGTTGTATTCGGAATGTTAACAAATGTCAGATATAGGAGGCATTCATTAGGCATGTTAAATACAGAGGACAGGTGCTCCTTAAAATGGCTAAATGAGTATTAGGTCGGTGAGATTTGTACTAAATGGGCAATATCATGTATTTATATATTTTATAAATCGTACAGAGTTGATTTTCTAATAAAATACAAGTTAACTGTTCTTGGTTAGGACAATCTATTGGGGCGAAATCAAGTTTCATTATTTGGATTGGTTCGTTTCGTAGGTTAGGTTAGGTTAGGTCTATTCTAACACATCAACACGTGATATTTGAAAGTTGTGACGTCGGTAACGGCATATATACTTCAAATAAGTTTCTACCTTTGCGAAATGTGTCTTATTTATTATCATTGAATAGTATAGGATCCATTTCATAACCTAATTCGAACGTAAATTCAAAAATTTCATAATCTGTAAAGCCACAAACTAGATAAAGTAGATAAATAAATTGTAAAGTCATCTACCGGCAGAAATTCATACCAACTGCCGGCAACGATTCATATTGCTGTCGCCGGCAACGGAGTCAGTCCCATATAAAAATCCTTAAATAAAGCTTTCTGAAATCTAGAGAATTTTCAGTTGGCAACCCTGATAGAAACATTAAAAGAACCGAAACAGTAACTTAATGTTTTATGTAGTTCCCATTCTGATCTCACAGAAGTCCTGATGCGATAGTAAAGTAGATGCAGGGAATAGCTCACAGCAGAATTCACAAGGCAGCTCGACTTCATGTTCATTATCGCTCACTCTTGGCACATAAAGAGATGTAGCTTCAGAAAAGCGAGTGTCGATTGGAGAATTATTGCGATTCTTTGTACCCGTTGGATTGATTTTAATCCTTGCTAGGTCGGGACGACATCCTGTCTAAAATTTAAAAAATACTTATTTGTATTTAATGCTGATGTCAGTAACTTACTTCATGTTGGACCAGTTTAGATGCAGGGACCATTATAGGGCAGAATTCACAAGGAAGTAGAACATCCTCAGTGTCATCAGGCATGAAAGTTTCCTCGTGTCGACTGATATCAGGCAAATGGTCGTACGATACAGGTTTGCTGTATTGATTCCTATCAATATTCACACTGCCACGTTCTGGGTTCAGATTAGAGAGCGTAGGACTTGTCTGACTATGAACAGGAGGCTGTGGAGCCGTCCTTTTAATGAACCTCGGAGGTCTTTGTATTGCACCTAGATTTCGTTGAGAACTGAAAATTTATTATCGTATTAGTGTTGCAATAATAAAATTTTCATTTTATACTAACCCAGGGTTACTGAAGCTATTTGAATCAGGTAGAAAAAGTGGTAAATTGTTTGAATTTGGTAGAAATGGTGGCATTGCATTTGTTTCTTTCCGTGAAGATACGTTTGAGTTGCGGTTAGGTATGCTGTACTCATTTTTTAACTTGGAAGTGTTTTTTTGAAACTGTGATAAAGACCTATGAGCATCTAAAAAATGTTTATTTTAATTTACAATTATTATAAATATTAAATTTATCAAAACACTAACTTGTATCAACCGGAACAAAATCTGGTTCTTTTGTAATTGGTTTCTTATAATCAGTCTTCTCTTTTATGATAGAACTAACTGCTGAGTTTAAACTAGAAAAATTCAATGGTTCCGAAGGTCGAATGGGCACTTTATCGGGAAGTTTGTTAGTCGCGCTAGCCGACGACGAGGAGTTGATCTGGGGCATGTTGTTTGTGCGTTTAGAAGGTGAAGGTCTCACAGGCATTGAGTTTCTCTCCCATGATGCCACTGGTCCTGGTTCTGGAAATAATAAATATTTAAATATGAAGTTGGAAGACCCAATGACCCATACAGATGTCAACGTTGAATCACAAGTTTAATTTATCCATCTAAATATGAAATATGAGTACCAGGAATGAATTTGTGAGAATGCTAGATTTTTAGAAAGAGCTTAAGACGCTTTAGTACACAAGTCTTTGAAAAAAAAAAAAACACGTGTATTTTAAAAGGGAAAATCACCTCCATCTGATAATGGCCAATTTTTAAGATAGAGGGCTGAAACTTTCTACATTTTTTTAAAATTATTTGGAGCTGATTTGGGGGGCGGCCCAGTCAAAATTCGTCCCAACCCCATCTAAGGATCACCCTAATATACATACCATCATCAAGCTTCAAGAACGTATGGTTAGATTCCAAATGCAATTTCTTGTACTTGAACATGACTAGCTCATCACAGTTTTCACATTTCTCAGTACGTGCACCGCAGTATATCACATGTTCTGCCATCTCTGTTTGCGGCAGCTCCAATTCACAGTACTCACACTCTATGGAGCGCTGGCCACACTGTGACTTCCTGTGGAACATCAGCGCAGACGACTGTACCTTGTGTTGGCAATCGGGGCATTTAACTAACAAAAGTTTATTATTTTCATTAATTGACAGTGTATATTACAATAAACAAACCTAATGTATGCTGTTCCTTTTTATGGTCTTTCAAATGTCCCCTAGGCACTGCATCACCACAAACTTCGCAAACAGCTAAATTTCTAGTACAGTGTGCTACGTGCATTACAAAATTAACAGAAGGTATTTCTCGTTTGCTGAAATAAATATATAAATATTGAATAAGTATTATTTCTCAATGGAATTAACTAAAATTATTTTACCAATTTGTGCAGTTTTGCATTTCTTGATTATCCATTTTTATTTTAGCTTCAGTTAAATAAGCTATTTGGAATATTTTAGCTAAAATTGTATGGTTTGTAAATCTAACCTAAATGCACAGCCTTTAAAAGAACACGACAAAAAGTGCTTAAATATAGAAAATATGTCAAAATGAATTTCAATTCATTATCATTTTGCAGATAAATATTTAATGAGATTTTTAATTAATATTGCTTTAAATAAATGATATCTTTTAATCACATTTATTTTAACAATGATGAGATATGCTTAAAACACATAGGTTTTAGATGAAATACGGAAAATAGGTTTTTATAAATAAGAAACTCTGAAAATCTATATTCTATGAAAATTAAGAAAATTCCTCACATTTCACACAAGAAAACTTTAAAAAAGATGCAAATAACCTTTGAAACGTTTAAGATAAAGATAAAAAATCCCCCTATTTATGAATACAGTTTACCAATATCCAAATAAAAAATTTGAATGAACTCTTTTTGACAATTGACGTTTGAATTGATTTTGATTAAAAACTTGTAAGTATATAAACGATATAAACAATCAAATCTACAAATCATATGTTAAAAATGTTATTTTAAATCCATTTGAGAGTTAACGTATAAAAATATCAACAATGGAAACTGCTCAAATATTCGATAATGTACTTACATTAGATTTTGGCCCCTTTGAAACTGTTCATAGATGGAAACGAATGCCTGAATGTGATGAATTTGTTGGAGCAAGGTATTTATTATAAATAAAATATTCTTCAACAATATACTAAAAATAAGCTTACGTATTATAGACGAAGTAAGCATACTGTCGTTGCATACAAAGATGCAATTTATGTTTTTGGAGGAGACAATGGAAGAAGTATGTTAAATGATTTATTACGTTTTGATGTAAAAGAGAAGTCATGGGGTAGGGCTTTTGCGACTGGGACACCTCCTGCTCCTAGATACCATCATTCAGCAGTTGTATGTAAAATTTGTTATTTTGTTATATGTAGATAAAGTAATATTACAAGTTATTTGATGTATGAAAAATTTATAGGTACATGACTCTTCCATGTTTGTTTTCGGAGGTTATACAGGAGATATACATTCAAACTCAAATCTGACAAATAAGAATGATTTATTTGAATACCGGTTTAGTACTGGGCAATGGACAGAGTGGCGGTTCACTGGGCGCACGCCAGTACCGAGGTCAGCCCATGGCGCGGCCATTCATGATGGGAAGCTTTGGATATTTGCTGGTTACGATGGGAACGCCAGGCTTAACGATATGTGGACTATACCATTAATGGTAATTGTCATTATAAATTATATTGTCATATTATTTGAGTAATTTTTTATATTACCCATCCTGATATTAAAACAATATATTGGTGTTCGAATTAGGTTGAAAAGGAATTTGAAAAAAGAAATATAAATAAAAGTATATTTACTTGTTTTGGTTTTTGTGTCAAGTTGAAGTGGCCAAAAACAGTTTGTTCTGTGCTATCTATATAATTTCAGATAAATATGTATTTATTTTCGCTACAGGGTGAAACTCATAGTTGGGAAGAGGTCGTACAGATGGGTAATAGGCCTCCCACATGCTGCAATTTTCCTGTAGCAGTTGCCAGAGATTGTATGTTTGTATTTAGTGGGCAAAGTGGCGCTAAAATCACAAACTCATTGTTTCAGTTTAATTTTAAAGAAAGAACGTACGTATTAAAAACTGAAAACTAACATAGTTGACTTCATTACAACAACTGTTTTTTTAGTTGGACAAGAATTTCTACTGAACATATTCTACGAGGGGCTCCACCTCCTCCAGCTAGACGCTATGGACACACAATGGTGGCCTTTGATAGACACCTTTATGTGTTTGGAGGGGCAGCAGATAGCACTTTACCCAATGATCTAGTAAGTTTTTATTTATTTAAAACTTGTAATCTTATTTTTAATTTAAATTTTTCCAGCACTGTTATGACCTTGATACTCAAACCTGGTCCGTAATAATGCCGGCCGTTGATTCACATATCCCTTCAGGACGCTTATTCCATGCTGCTGCCGTCATAGGCGATGTCATGTACATATTTGGTGGCACAATCGACAACAACGTCCGCAGCGGTGAAATGTTCCGGTTCCAGTTCTCTAGCTATCCTAAATGCACATTACACGATGATTTTGGCAAACTCCTAGAGTCGCGACAATTCTGCGATGTTGAGTTTGTAGTTGGCGAAGAAGAAGTTAAGATCCCAGCGCACCTTGCTTTGGTTGCAGCTAGGTCACAGTGGCTCAGGGCGTTGATCAGACAGGCAAGAGATGCAAGGGATAAACATTTGGAGAAGGTGTTCCATACTACACAAGTTCCTTTTAAAGATTTACCATTGCTTGAGGTTAAATTGAGTGATGCAGTTCCAGAAGCTTTTGAAATGGTGTTAAATTATATCTATACAGATAGGATCGAGCCAAGGAAAAAGAGTGAGTGTTTATTTTTCTAATTGAAAAATTCTATTTTCAGAAATATTTTGTTCAATTGAGGCAATGTACTTGGATCATTTGTTCTCTCAAAAAAGATGGTGTACATTTTAGAAACAAATTTTATGTTCTTGTAGTTTTCATAATCATACATATTCTAAAATAACTTTTTTTACAGTCGAAGATCCATTTTCCAACAGAATCGTCCTCCTAATGATGGATGTTTATCGTCTAGCCGTACAATTCAAGATGAAGCGTCTAGAACAGCTTTGTGTGCAATATCTAGAGGCCACAATAAGCCTGTATAATGTCCTTCAGGCTTTACACAATGCACACAAGTTGAATCTGTTCTCTATAAAAGAGTTTTGCCTGCGATTTGTTGTCCGAGAGACCAACTATACTCAGATCGTGATGAGTAAAGAGTTTGAAACTCTGGAACAACCTTTAATGGTTGAGATAATTCGCAGACGACAGCAGCCACTGCTAGCAAGGAGTATCTTGGAACCTCCACAGTATGATAATACAGGTATCATAGATGTTCTTATATGTAGAAATAAGTATTGCATTTTTTAATGTATTTCAGGTATAATCGGGACAACTTTAGAACAAGATATGAGTGTATTTCTGACAAGTGCTGGAAAAGAGTTCTGTGATATTACATTACTCCTAGACGGCTGTTCAATTCCTGCACATAAATCTATCCTAGCTGCAAGATGTAGTTACTTTGAAGCTATGTTTAGATCTTTCATGCCTTCTGATAACATTGTCAGAGTAAGAAAACATTGATTATAATATATTTGTAATGTTTGAAGTCTTTTTGACCAATTTTTTACTTAAAATAAGTAAGGTGTTAAAATAACTTGTTATTCTTTTATTAAGATACAAATAGGAGAGACGACACCTTCGCAAGAATCATTCGACTCTTTGCTACGTTACATTTATTACGGTGACGTCAATATGCCTCCGGAAGATTCGCTATACTTATTTTCTGCTCCATTCTTCTACGGATTTGCAAATAATCGTTTACAAGCATTTTGTAAACAGAATCTAGAAATGAACGTAACGTTCGAAAATGTAATTCAGATTCTAGAAGCAGCCGATCGCATGCAAGCTGTCGATATGAAGAAATATGCTTTGAGTTTAATCATACATCACTTTCCAAAGGTAATATTAATGTTTTTGCTTCTTAAAAAATTTAAAAAATTATGGATTTATAAAACCAATGTTAAAAATTAAAAGAAAATTATTCTTGGCTCATTCTGGTAACAAATGTAGTTGAATATATTCCGAATACTGTTTCACTGTTCTAACCTATTTTAATCACAACTCTAAAAATCATTTTAGGTGGCGCAGTTACCTAAAATGAGGACACTTTCTCGCGAATTACTTCTAGACATTCTCGATGCTCTGGCCGAAAACATGACAGAACATCGGCTATGTCAGGATATGTCTTCTGCAAGTCTCAACAGTGACTCTTAAATAAATGTTATTTATATTCTAACTATTCAGAAACCAAAGCAACTCACCATAAAATAATGTTATACAGTTCTGCAATTAATTGTTGGAGTTAGTTCATTTGGTTTGTGATTGTATATATGTTAAATGTGTAGCAAAAATTATATAATTCAAATCAGTATTTAAAAAAATATATTATAGACTGACGTTTTTATTAGTTAATGAAAAATGTGATCTATATTTTATCATATATTAAACACACTAGTTGTTTAATATATGATTTTATATACTTTGTGGTCTCTCTATTCTATTATAATTATAAATGAAAAACATCTAAACTTCCCAAGTATATTACAATCAGAATTGTTTTTACTTATTTGTCAATTATATAGATTGTAATTTCTACTATGTGAAATAACAATGGAAGCCATTCGAAGATATCTTTTGAAACTGTCGAACCTTGGAGTGTTTTCTAATTATGCCAAGTAAATACAGTGTTTCCTCGTGCCAAATTCACCAAAGGTAGTTAATTATTGAACAATTTAAATAAAAACCGATAGTGTTCAGATAAATTGCCTGGCATTAGTTAACCATTAAAAATATTAGTTTGAAATTTTTCTTAAGACGCACCTGATTATTTTTTCGTATATTTTTAATTTTTTGGCAACTTCAATTTTAATCTAAATTTATGCAAACATCAAAATGACATTTAATATATCAAAGTAAATATCAATTTAAAAAAACAAAATATGATTTTTAAAAGCAAATTGAGATAAATCTTTGTAAGGATATTTTACAACAAATGTAGACCTATATTATAGAAAATTGAATGCTCTACAAAAAAGATCCTATAAAATTTTTATTTAACATGTATCGTTCTTGAGATATCTTGAAAAAAATAATATTTTGGGATATCACCCCTCCCCTTTACACACGATTTTGAAATAGGACAGTCCTCAAGCCAGACCCAACCATCCAACCAAGTTTCATTAATATCGGTTCAGTGGTTCATGAGTTATACGTGTGACAAGGATTCAGGGGACAGATATACAGACGGGCACGGAACGAAAAGTGTTTGTCTTAACGTGAAACGGAAAGATCAATTTAAAATTTTGAAACCGGAGATCATTTTTTTTGTCTCATTCTAAAACCATCACAAAGCTTCTCATATCTTCGATATTGCGAGGAAACAATATGGTAAGTAAATGTGTCTTTGACACATTCGTTCCTATGTGGGAGTATGTAATTAAGGTATGTGAATGCTGAACAGTGCTTTGAATATGTGTAAATAAAATGCTACTTAACCAAAATGGATTTACTCACCATTCTTCTTTTCTCTTCCTACCGAATGTTTGCTTTTTAAGCTGTCACACCTCTGCGTTTAATATCTTTATGATTAGAATACAAATGGCATCTCACATAGGGGTTGCAATTTTATTCTACTTGGGAAATTTAGTCATTTATAATAATTTAACTAATGTTTTATTCTATATATAATCAAAAATATTTTTTATATATTATATCATGTTTTTTTAATGATGTCTTTAAATTTTATTTATTAAAGAAATATAAAATTAATCTATATTTGTGTTTTATTTTAAAATTCTAATATTTAAATTTCTCTAGCAACCCACATAAAAAATTCACTTTTAGATCTAAAGTGATAAAATCAGATATTGATAGATCTGCATTTTGAGACAATCATATTTTTCACCGGTTTTTAATCAACATTGAAAATCCATGAATCTCCGTTTCAATCTCTGTCACGGTCTACAATGATCTTTGCAGATCTCCACAGATCAAAAACCAAATCTGATTTGATCACTTTAGATTTATTTTTTATCTTTATGGCTAAACACAGCAGTATTGTCAGGAGTAGAATCCTATTAAAATTCAATTAAAAGAGATTTTTATTTGAAAATGTACTGGACTGGAACACAAATTTTGTGGTATTAAGTAAAAAACATTCTTAGAATTATTTTTTATTACATTCTCTTTAAAATAATAATTAAATATTAATAATAATCATTCTATCAATACAATATAGTTTTTCAAGAAAGACAATTGGCGAATGAAAAAATGTTTTTCAGTATTATATAATCACAAATATAAAAATTAAATATACGATTATTATAAAAACAAATTCTATATTACATTTCCTATTAATACTAAACATTACGATTAAAAAATATATATTCACATCAGGGGAAAAAAATTAGTAATAAATATTAAAAAATATACACTGATAAAAGAGTTTTAAGGTTACGTTATAAAAAAAAAAAGTTTGAGCTGCTCGAGTTAGAAAATAATATTACTGAATAAAAGCCCCAGCTATTTATTTCCATTAGAGATCAAACTTTTTTTTTATGTGATTAAAAAAAAAATGAAACATAAATGGCAGGGGCATTTATTTTGGAATTTAATTTTTACAGAAAACGTAAAAACGATAATTTATTTTTGTTATATTTCTAAAATACTACTGCTAATCCATAGCATGTATGTAGACATCGATATATGTTATTTATATAATTTTTCTTTATAAACTAATATTACATTCAAGATATTTTAGATTAGATACCTTTTTTCTCACGTAAAATTTTATTTCTAATATGTAAAAAAAATTAAGTATATGAATGAAAATAAAATAAAATAAATTATAATAATAATAAATAAATCGTGGAATCAAATCGATAAAAAAAAATAGTTTAAATTATAATTACATAAAAATAAAACTTAATATATTATTATATATTTTCTAGAAAATTTTACGGAAATAAAAAATACAAGAGATCAAATTTTTAACTATAGTCAGTTCTTAGCTTAAAGAATGAATACTTAAATTTTCTTTACTTTTATTGAAAATTACTGATTACAATAAATAGGATTAAATATAATTTTTTACTTATCATATTTTTAGCATAATTTCTAAGCTGCTAAGATAAAAGGAAGCAACGCCTGTTTGGCAATATAATACTCTGGAGCTATACACAGAAACTTGTAAATAGTCTTAAAATGTTTGTTATTTAATCTAGTATTATGTATTCAAATTTCAAATTATTTAAATGAATCCTGTAATAGTTACAGTCCTTTAAGTAAAGTACACCAAAAAAATCAAAACCACCAAAATACAAAGAGTAGTAGGTTAATATTTATTATGTCAATGTTAATATTCCAATTTTATTTTAATGAGTTACACGTTTTTTTCTCAACACTGAATAATTATTTTGTGTTAAAATAACATACTAAATGATTCAAAAAATCTTAAGGCTATTTTGAAGTTTGTGTTAGAGTTCCCAAATAATACAACATCAAAACTGTTGAATTTTATTTTATAAGTTAAGAACTGACTTCTATACGTATTTTTCTTATATCGGTGCATTATTTTTTTTTTTAAAGAATCATTGCACTAAATTATAAGATATTTTTTAAAACTATACATTGTATCTCTACATTACTTTAAACATCAAATAAAGAATTATTAATTAAGAGCTCTCTATATGAGTCTACAAAGCTATTTGATTGTTACATTTTTAAAGCAGATCTATATTGATTATTGCATGTAATAAAATATTTATTGTAAAAAATAAATAAAGGTCTTAAATTCTAAAATTGTTTGCTATTTTCAACACAGCTTCTAAAAAAAATTACATTAAAACATGTAATTCGTAGAAAAGTTTGGTTTTTAACATAATTGATAAATATAAGTTAGTTGTCACTATTTTTTGCATTATAAATTATAAATCTGAAAATTCCAGTATAACGTGTTATTGTTTAATAAATATAGTGATACATAACACACGTATGTTGTAATTTTCAAATATATAAAATCATTTACGTATTGAAAATATCAAACAGTTTTAAAATAAAAGCCTATATAGAGTATATTTCAGAATAAATGCCCCACCAATTTATCTCTTCTATAAAATTTATTTTTAGAATCATGCAATTAAAAGTTTTATATGCTTAATTAACTGGTTGGTCTGTTTATTCCGAAACACTCTACACACAAATATATTAATTTACCGGACTTATTGTGCATTCACCAATAAGTCTTATGGAATCAAGGAGGGCCGTAGCTCTATTAGGGGTTCCCGATGGCGTAGACGAAGAACTACTACTCACCTCAGGCGTAGATGCCGTCGTTTGTGTAGGGGTCGTCACCGCCTGCTCTGTGGTAGTCGTAACAGATGTAACTTCACTCTGTGGTGTTGACGCAATCATTTGGCCAAACGGGTTGGCCTGAATTTGAACTGGAACACCCGTTGGTATCTGGACTGCAGTCTGTATCGGTACAGGGATTCCTGCTTGAATCTGTACTGCAGATACAGGTACAGATGCTCCAGCAGTTGACATTTGCACCCCACTGGTAGACATCTGTACCCCACTGGTTGACATTTGTATTCCAGGAGTCGATAACTGTACTCCAGGGGGTGATAACTGTACTCCAGGGGTTGATAACTGTATCCCATTGGTCGATAACTGTACCCCAGTGGTTGATAACTGTACCCCAGTGGTTGATAACTGTACCCCGGTAGTCGATAACTGTACCCCGGGGGCTGACATTTGGACAGGAACACCGTATTGGACTTGTAGAGGGTGGTGATAAGATGGACCAGCTGAATTCAAGTCGATTGGTAGCTCAGAGGTCAGATAGTTTAAATCTCCGAACGGAAGAGATGTTATATCGTAGTTGTTGTCATGGGGCATGTTTAGACTGCTAGAATCGAGAGATTGGGTTTTGCGAGGCCTGCCTCTGCTACGTTTGAATTCTATCCGTGGTATTACTGAAAGGTTGCATTCTTGGTGTTAATCATTACAAAATCAATCATTGAAAATAATTCTAAAGTTTAAGAGGTCATTTCTATTGGGCCACAAGCTAAAAAGCTCGTGCGGCGATAAGACTTCTGCAAATCATCGTAATTTTTATGAAAAAGACAGAACAGCTCACCGAAATCAAAAATCCATCAAAGAAAATTTTAAAAAATATCTACTTACTTCTTGTACGTGGCCGTCCCCTACGTCTTTTGAGTAAATTATGCGACTCAATTACCACAGGCTTAGAGATAGCATTGACGCTATCTATGATACTCTGCGTCGCTGTAGGTTTCTTGGGTTCATCTGTAGCCGATGTCAAGATCTCATTGCTAACTGTTGTCTCAGGCATCTTGAATTTCCTGATAGTGGGGTAGAAATCATCTTCGTGTGACCGCATGTGTATTTTGAGCTTGTCCTGTCTCGCAAACCGTTTCTCACACTTACTGCACTGAAAAGGGCGTTCTCCTGTATGAGTTCTGCGATGCCGGAGTAAATGGGAAGATCGGGCAAAGCTAAAAATACAAAATAGAATATAATTATCTGGGGTGTTTATTCTGAAATTGTATAATCGTTTACTACTAACCCTAAATTACAAAATTCACACCGAAACGGTTTAGAATCAGTTTTCTTCACAGGTGGAGGTGGTTCAATAATGTCTTCATGCTTTATTTCAACATCAAGAAGCTCTTCTTTAATATCAATAGGATCTTCTTCATTCTATAATTAAATATGTATCGATTAATGTTTTACCAATAGGACATTTTAAATATACTTACTTCTTTTTCGGCATCGCCATTAAATGGTTCCGAGATTGTAATATCTGGAATAAGAGACTCAACATCCGGACTGTTGTCTATTGGGCTTTCACTGTGATCTCTGAAATTCTGAACAGTTAAATTTGTGTTTTCTCTTGCTGTTAAAGTTATGTCACCGTTCGCTCCAATTACATCTGTAAAAATGAAATTTTACGATTTACTAACTCTCGAATTGCATTGATATATGTTTGTTATGTTTAAATTTTATCAACAACCATTATGAAAAGTAATTCACTTCATCTTTTATCTAAATAGGACCTTATCAAAAATTGTTATTTATTTATAAAATGATTGGACATTTTATCCATAAACTTATGTTCTGAAACAGGCATATCTTCTACCAAATAGCTATACATTTATATTTCACAAGGTTTGTATAAATCCATACCTGAAATCGTAATACTGCTAAGACCATCATCATGTGTTTTATGAATAGCACTCTGCTTTTTGCTGTAGCTATTCCTAGTCTGGGAATCTGAATCACTGCTATCCTGCACAACCACTTCACTAACTGGAACTCGTTTCAATCCCCGGAACCTTGTCCTGCGCCTCACAGGATTCAATTCTAAACTCCCTTCTTCATTTTTCACCTCAACTTCATTTTTGGCTACATCATTTTCTTGTTCATCATCTCCATCAATATCTTCACTTAATTTACGCTTTTTAACATCAACAATCGTTTTATTTTTAATCAGGCTTTTCTTTTTGGAAGCCTTATTCTTGTCTCCAACTGCAGATTCATTTTTACCAATTGTCATATTATGGTTGTTTGATTTCTGCGCTGAATAATAGAATCCTTTTATCTCCAGTTTTATAGCAGTCTGTACGAGCTCCATGACCTTATATTCTGGTACATCTACAGCTCCTTTGTACATGAATTCAACCAGAAGTTTCATATCGGCTAGACAAATACCGTGCATTATCAGTACAGGGTGTTGACAAGGGTTTTTGCTCAATATTCGGGAGAAATAAGGGCTGCATGCTGATAGGACAAACTTGTGCGCCTCTAGAGATCCCTCCTGGCAAGCTATGGTCACGTCTATCAAGGTATTTGTACAAAACAGGCTGTTGAATAGGTTTCCAATATTTTGTAAATGGTGGTCCCATTTTAAATGACAGAAACCTCTTTTCGATGGCTCCATCTATTTTGGATTAAAATATAATAATCTTTATCAAATATTTTTATTGATAGATAATAACTATAATTGGATATAGATATTTAAAATACTTATCATATATTATTATTGTTATTTATTAATGTAATTAAATATCAATAATTAATTTTAAAAAGAAAAGGTTTCATTTATAATATGTAATATAAACAAACCCATTACATGGTTAGATAAGGATATTCTATAATTATATGTATTTAATAATTTAAAAATACAGTTAATCTTACCATTTAACCGCGGTAAATTAATTAATTATAACGCATGCATAATATTTATAGTGAATCAATTTTTCCAATCAATGTAATTAAATCAGTTAATTATAACAGAAAATATATAATATTAACATTCCTTTATAATATTTCGTTTATATTATAATGTTTAATGTATAGTCAAGAAAAAATAGCGTCACTAATTATCTTTACAATAAAAAATAAAAAAAGATAAAATATATTTAATATCTTGCATATCAAGTTACACTACAAAATGCCCAACTAAAATTTTATATATTAAAATCATGTGTAACGTTATAAATAACTCCGTCTGATTTATTTTTAAATAAAGTTTAAATAAATCTAAACACTTATTATAAATTTACAAGTATAATTAAGAGCCGCCATTTTTAGGTTATGTATACAAGCTAAACAATAATTTTATATAAAAAATATCATATTACAGCATGCATGTTTACACTCACTTTAAAATTTATTAAGAATACTTTTATTTCGACATCACAAAAAAATTAAAACTGTGTATTAAAAAACTTAAAAAAACTGTAAGTTGAAAATGATGGCTGGGGTACGAATATAATTTTCGGCTCCCCTCGGACATATTTGAGAGGGGGCCATTGGCGCACGCTCCCTTTATGTATATGCGGGACAAAATAGAAATATTAGCGTTATTGATTTTATATTAATGTGTACAGCGAGAATAATAATTTATTTAAAATAATGAACTATATTTTAAAGAGATTGGCTCTACCCAAAAAAATCGTTCACTTACTTAGAAATCATTGCCTTGATCATATGATGCGTTATGTATAGTCAGTATATACATAATAATATATTCTAATATTATAAGAATATTTATTCAGTTATTTAACATAATTTAAAATGTTTAAAAAGAGAATGTATATATATCTCAGACTTATTTTAAAGTACTACTAATAGAAAATATAATATTTCAAAGTTTTTTAAATACTTTATTTTTAAATTTTGTATTTTAAAATAAATACAGATGAACAATATAATCATGCAATATAAAATATATTATTTATTAAAAACAGTAACGTATTACAAATTATTTTAATATAAAAGATAATTTAATTAAATACATATGTAAATGCTTCATTAACATTTTAGACAAGAATACACATTTTTTTCTTTGAAATAATTTATATTAACCATGTATTACTTACATTATTACTTTATTTAGAAAAATATAACACTAATTTTAAATATAGTAATTACTTTACTTTTCGTTAACATTGGTTTTCAAATTAAGTTATGTAATTGTTGCAAAAAAACAATGTGACCAATAGAAAAATTAGTTTTATTTAACATGAGTATAGAAACGATTTCAAATAAGCTACATTGTTGAGAATTTTTAATTTTTTTATGAACTAGAGATAGAGAGTACTGTTAAAAGTTGAAAATTTATTTTAAAAAATCAAATTTTAATATTTTCAAGCATAGGTTTGTGCATTGATCTGTAATTCTTCTTTTTCCCACCTATATAGCTCGTTTCCGCTTCATTTTGCATGTGCTATCTTTGTCAGTCATCTTATTTGCAATATGGATTAATAATTTTACAGGGAAAGAAGATATTAAATATTTTTAATATCAGTTTATATTTCGCTTGTAGAAAATATCGTGTAAAACTTATTACACATATTTTTGGAGGTCAGGTATAAATGACATCAAAACTCTTTATAAAAACAACTGGAATTGAAATTTGTTCTTTTATCTACATATATTCTATTTCATATTTGATTAACCTTAATAATTTAACCGTCAGACAGTGGCGTACCAGACTTTTTATAAGATAGTGGTGTGGGGGAAGAATTTATTGATAGACATTGATGAAAATTTAATTTATATTTGTATATATTTTATAATAATTATAAATATAATAATAAACTATAATAAATAAAATAATGAGTAAAAAATAAATAATTATTTTATTAATTTTTACAGCTCATGTGTATTTGTAATTTGCTGAGTTAATGGGTCCAATTATACCAATATAAATTAATTTGAAGGTTGAATATAACTAAAAATAAAAATAAAAAATATCCGTTCATAATTTTGCAAATTTCTATCAGATCAATTGATGTTTTTTTTTTCATTTCCTCGATGAAATATGAACCATTATAGTATGTTTATTGTTTGTATTATTTACTTTCTAATAAAAAACTTATTGCACAAAAATCACAAGATATATTTTTGTATATATACAAAAATATATCTGACAGAAATACTACCCTGAACTGTAGTAAGCTACCAATCAGATTCTTAGAAAAAGAGATATATATATTCCAAACTACACTGCATCTCTCTCTCACTTTTTGAACAGATGTTACACCATTGTGTTTATACAGAATGCACTGTCCATTATCTATGTCTATTACTGGAAAAACGGAGAAACTGTGGTTTCTAGTTACTTAAACTAAAAATATACATCAGGGGTCTAACAGTTCCAGTCTGGAACTGTCAGACTCCTGATGGGGACTTCTTGTGAAGTCGAAACACGTGTCGAGTGACATTGTTTTATTGTGGTCAAGGTGTATATTTTTAGTTTAAGCTCTATGTCTATGGTTATTACAAATTTGATTATTTTCTATATACTTACAAAGTATTCGTGCAAGTATATTACTGAATCAGTGGCGTATTTACCATGTAGCCATGGGGGCCATGGCCTATGGCGGAAGGCTGAGAGGGTTCGGCAGATTTTTTAGTTTCTTTTAGTTTAATACAGAATATTAAAAAAAAATAGTAGTGCGACTAAAAAAAAAGGTCTTCAAGTTTTAATTTATGTAATCCAAACTTTTTGTTTAATAAAATTAGGAATTTTAATTGACGTGACAAAAAAAAAATTATATTTTCCCTTTTTTTGCCCACGGCGGCATTTTTTTTTGCCCAGGGCGGCACTTAACGTAAATACGCCACTGTACTGAATGATTCAGTAATAGTATTTTTAACTACATATTATTGTTTTATATTTTATGAGAAATATTTAACAATACAAAATATCTTTGTAGTCAAATTATACAATTATTATAATTATAATTTCGATAAAATGTCAATAAATCACCTATGGTATTCATGTATTTGTACCTTTTATCGCATTGCTTGTACTGTAATGAACGTTCCTCTGTATGTGTTGTTCGTAAATACGATGAATGAGAAAAACTACAAACCTTACAGAATCATAAAATCTAGAATCTTTAAAAGCTTAATGAAACATAACATAATTTATTTATATTTTTGTGTTTCAACGTAGCTATTAAAATTGATTGTAATATCAGGAATAGGGGCTTCCAGTTTGATTTTTATCTGTACAACTTCCGGTCTTCTACTATGAATCAGTAAAACATTATTATCTATGGTAAAATTTATATATATACTAATGTACCTATATGTAAAATTATTAACATTGTTGTGAATAACCAACGGCGAATTTAGGCATGGGCTACTGCCCAGCGCGGCAAAATTTTGGAGGGCGGTAGATTCTGGGAGAATACAACGTTTTTAGTTTAATACTCCGATTATCAAAACGATTTTTCTACATCTTGTAAAAATTCTCTTACGATTTCGATTGCCCCCATTTTTCAAATATTCAATATTCGCCTCTATCAATTAAACTACTGATTTCGAGTCAGCGACCGATTTTCGTTCTGAACGAGCTGATCAACTTGCTGCCATCTGTGTACCAACTCATTAACTACATCCGCCCATATTTGTTTACTTCAACAATCGCATATTTGAAATATGCGATTGTTGAAGAAAATAGATTATATTTTCCCTTGGTAGAGGGGCGGTCATTTTTTTTGCCCAGGGCGGCACTTAACGTAAATCCGCCACTGTGAATAACATATACCAAATCTTGATTGTACGACTTCTGTCTAATATCGTAAAACCTTTTTATTACCAGTGTTAATGCAGTGTATAAGCTTCATGACCTTATATTCAGAAATGTCTATATATAGACCCTTTGTATATTATTAATTCAACCAAAAGCTTCATGTCAGCTACATATACCATGTACAGAGTTTTTGTTCAGTATTCAGGAGAAATAAGGACTGCAATATGCCTATAGGATAAATTGCGTTTCTAAATACCCATCCTGGTACGCTACATTAATGGTCACCTCTATCATCAGTAGTGTCTGATCGAACCTTCGGCTTCGGCCACTTTCGGCTGAATAATCGGCTTTGGCCAAAATTAAGCCGAAGGTTTTGCCGAAGCCGAAGGTTGAATTATATAGTATAATATTGTACAGTTAAGTATTATTTTATGCGATATATGTAAGTATATATAGGATGTTTTTTTAATTTTTATTTTTTCGGTCCCGCAGGCCTATGTTTTATCTTTGGATCAAAAGTTAATTGTCCCAAAATTTAAGACTCATAGATCAAACCTGTGGACAGCGCAAACCGAGTCTATTTCTCATTTGATTAACATGGGAAAAATTACTTTTTTACTTATACGTAAATATCTCGTTAAAAAATTTATTTATTTTAATTTTTTAGAGTAGCATATCATAGAGAGTTAAATTTCTCACAAAAAAGATCCTAAGTGCTCAATTCATAGATCGAATATTTTTAAAGATATGTTCGTTTAAACATTATCATAAAAAGTAAAATCCAATTTTTATGACAATTTTTAAACAAGCATTTCTTAAAATTTATTGGATTTATGAATAGAGCACTTAATTCTCTACAAAATATTCACCTGAGAAATTTAAAAAAAAAAAAATTTCAACAAGATATTCAGAAGTAAAAAAGTAATTTTTCCCATCTTAATCAAATGGGAAAAAGACTCGGTTTGCGCCGTCCACAGGTTTGATCTATGAGTTCCACAGAAAACCACATAAAAAAAATCGCACAAAAAAGACATACATTACTTACATTATAAAATAAGGAATAGATAGATAGATAATTTTTTTTATTTTGGCCTTGTAAAAAGGATTAATAGCGTTAGTGATACGTTTATTTTCTAGAGGTATCAACTTAAAAAACGTTAAACTTTATTAGTTATTACAGCTCAAAAAAGTGTGTTTTCAGCCATTTTAATCAGCGTAGCGGATAAACAAATGATTTTTTAAATTTTTTTCAAAATGGAGGTTGTAAGAAATTTTGTAGCGATTAACCTTTATTTGAAACTTTTTTTTATATAAAACTTATTTAGACCGCTATTTAGCAAAAATCAGAAAATCTGAAGAATTTTGCAATTGAACCATGGATAACTCTTGTCGCGGACAATCAAAATCGGAGCAAAATTAGGGTATTATTCTACACCACTTTGTAACATATCCTGTAAGTATTAAAACTGTACGCAAAAATAATCTGTTTTAGCCTCCACAGCCTAGACAAATTATACATAATCCCATTCTTTTTAAATCTTTTACTTTCGAAGAATGGGCAGGGGGGATAATATTTTTTCGATTTTTTTCTTCAATTTTAATAACAACAAAACGTTTACATATTTAATTTTTTAGATGAAAAGTTAAAAAAAGGTCATTCAATTACACATTGATTTTATTTCATTTGTGAAAATTTTTAAAAATAAAATGACGAAAACAAAAACCTTCGGCTTCGGCCGAAGGTAACAAGAAAAGTTCGGTTTCGGCTTCTGCTTCGGCCAAAAACTGACCTTCGGTCAGACACTATTCATCAGAGTATTTATACAGAACAGGCTGTTGAACAGGTTACTGATGTTATGTAAGTGCTTGCTCTATATTAGGTGATAGAATAGTAGATTAGAGTACTTCATCTATTAAAAATAATATTTATAAAATAAAGAACATAAAACCAGGGCTTCGAACCGTTATTTAATCTTAAAAAAAATTTTCTACCATAATTTAGAATATTTTATGGTACTTGTATGATAGTCCGAACGACAATTGAAGTGGGAAATAAGATCATGTTAACGCGCGTATTTTAACATGTACTGAACCGTAAAAACCGATATTTTTATTTCGGTTCTGTTCCGGTTTTCGTTCCGGCAAAAAATAACGGGTTTTCCGGTTTTCGGTTCAGTTCCGGTTCGAAGCCCTGCATAAAATATTAAACTTGACTCATTGTTTAAATTGTTAGGTTATCTTTTACTAAACAATAACAAAAACATAAAACTTTTTACACTTACTTTATTTTAATTTATTTCGCACGTTTTTGATGCAAAATTTAAAAAAAACTTGCAAAAGTGTTAATCTATTGAGATATAATATTAGAATAATCAGTTAAGATGAATACATTCATATTCATATTATGCGTTCATTACTTTTTCTTCCCTCCAGAATGGAGGAAAACGATGAACATACTTATTCCCCTCTCCAATCTATGCCTTCAATAAAGGGATGGCAGTGGCGTATGTTTAGTTTTTTTATTTAAATATTATAAATTATATAGGTAGTAATAGGTTACAATGTTTACATTTTCGTTTATAACAAATCAAAAAATGCTTCTAATGAACGTTAAAAAATTCAGTATGCGATTAACTGATGATACACGATTTTTTCAGAATTTTTGGTGAATATTTAAATTATTTATTTCAATTGTTTATTTTTATTTCTTGAGCCACGTGAAAAACAGTCATTTTGACGCGAACATGTAGTGTTTCTCACGCATAAACTAAAAAGTTAGACATATGCTCTCGCTGACTTTTTTATAGGAAATTTATTGATCTACAAAGAAGGTCCTGATGCATTTTTTGTGTATTGCTTAGTTCTCGCTACGTAAACGTGATAGGTAAAAAAATGTTATTCTTAAAAATTTGATCATTGTTTCAACAATTTTCGCAATATTTGTTACATGCATAAATGTTCTTTATTAGCTCAAGAACAAATCTGCATCAATAAAAAAAAATATTTTTTGCTTTTAGAATTTATTAATGCACGTGATTTTCGTAAAATTGCACTGGTCTACTAGAGTTGTTACTTTTGACAAATCGGTTATGAATACGGTTATATTTTTATCTTGATTTTGAATCCGGATTTGGTTAGGGATATTTGTTTTGTTTCGGATACGAATTGGGATATGAGTAGGAAACTATCCGAGAGAATTTATCTAATTATTTCGGATACGATTTCGGTTTCGAAGATCAGAATATTTGTTAGCTATGTAAGGGAAGAGGAGGGGGCTATCCAAAAATTATTATTATTTTTTCAAAATAATTAAATAATGTATGTTAAAAAAGTAGATGTAAATTATTTACATATTTATATCATATCGGCAGGGCTGTAACTAGAAGCTCGGAGGCCCCGGGGCAACAAGTGACCGAGGGCCCCCTAATATACACAAAATATACAAATTGAAGACTTTTTTCCTTCAATATTAATCAATCAATGCTTACCCCAATTTTTACGCTACTGCGCCCTCCCTACACTCGGGGGGCCCGGGGCAATGCCCTGGTGGTAGTTACGTCCCTGCATATCGGATATAGCCGAAGGGTGAGATCCGAGTGTATTCGTGATTGTGACAATTTTGCACCTAGGGACAGAACCCCTAGTTTTATTTATTTCTTATGAAAGTTGGTACCAATTGTATATTGTCATATTATTAACATTAATTATTGTTAATTATAATTTTACTAAATATATATTATTACATCATGTATAATAATATATATTTCATTTTTGCATTTGATCACTTAACCAAAAAAAATCTAAATTCCTATCACTTAAGAAATAGATGAATATCAATAAAACAATTTAAACAGTGTGTTTACGAAAAATTAAAATATACATGGCGGTACATAAATGCTTATTGTGACGCTCTTGTTGATTTTTAATTCGCCATTTTATTGTTGCAATTTCAAATTTTCCATTGATCAGGCTATAATATACCCCATCCTATTGGATAAATTATAAATGAGCAGTATAAATATGTACACGTGGAGGTATATTTAACACAGGGCCGTATTAAAAAGTATTTTAAATATGATAGGAAATTCTGTATGGAAAAAGGCATTCGGTCAAATAGATTAAACTTTTGATACATTGTAGTTAATGTGATCCTGATTAAAATTTATTACTACCATAACCACGACTTATATGTATAAAAATGCAAGATAATAGCTATAAATGTTTCTTTTGAACAGATCGCTACTTCTCTGAATACAAAGAATAACGGTCAACTTTATACTTTTATATCTTAAAAACCATGTATCTATCGAATATTGAATAACATGGACATCCGTATTATTTCCTCCAGAAGGACATAAAATACTTATACAAAATATTTATAGAAACATACTTTGTACTATAGACTATTGTTATAAAATATATTTATGTATAGCCACCTACACAGATAGGGGTAAATTCTTATTTGCTATATGCAATAGGTGATTATTATTTCAATATTATATCAATATATTTCGTTCGGAATGACCCGGAGCAAACCGGAATGGTGTGCCGGTTCGTACAAAAAATTATTATCTATTTTTTGTTGTAATGTTTTTTTTTGTTTCAGTTTAAAAAATATATATATTTGTCCAGCCTTTATATTATTAAATATAATCCGAGAATTTTTAGGAAGGTGAAAAAGGGAAGGAAGGTATTTTAACCATTAATTAAAATAATCCCAACCTGGAAATGCAAACAATTAAAACATACGTAACATTAACATTCAAAACAATAAAATACAGTTAACTCATAGTTAAATCTAAATCTAATTTAAAATATACCAACAGTAGTTTTCCACAATTGCGTTTAGTGAATCTAATAACCGAATCTTCTCGAATATCTGATGGAAAATCTTGATAATACATATACATATGGTTACCCCAACTTGACGTACGTATATATAAAGGGATTGTTACCACAGCCGGTCAGTCAGTACACTGTTTATCCAGTATAAAGTGACAGTTGCCGATCGTTAAGCTTTTTTCACTTGTTTTTGATTTAAATATCATTTTCGTGTGGTTTTATTGTTGATTAATTATTGAATTGAAGATGAAGATTGAAGAGAAACAAGACATTTTCGTACAAAGTAACAATATAAAGTATAGTCATGATTTTATTGAGGCAGAATACGAATATCAGACAAGCAGGGTTGAAAAAGTTGGACATCAAATTGTGGTATGATTTTTAATTGTTGCATTATTGATTATTATTTTATTTTTAATATGAATTTTTTGTTGATATTTTATCAACCAATTAATTTTCAATTTCAATATACCAAGATAAAATTAATGAACAGCATAGTCTGTTCTTAACTGTTCTTTTCGTATTGTGAAATTGTTTGTAGCTGAAAAGTATTTTTATAGAATAGGTATAATACTTCTTACATTGAGGTGGACAAAAACAAAACAGTCCAGAACAGGTAGTTTTATTTTATATAGGTATATTATAAATATAATAATTTATAAATATAATTTTATACATAGGCGCCGACTTTTCATTTTACCCTGGGGCTGATATTTTCAAAACCAGTGGTTATGAAAATATATGGCGGTACTGTGGTGGGGGCAAGGGAAAAAGTTTACTGAAAAAATGTACAACATGCAAAATCGACGATAGCTAAAAATTTCAATAACTCGGTGAAAAAAAATATTTTACATTCAGTTGTAATATATTTATTTGAAATTTTTCGGCGTACCCCTTATTGACCTGTAACTTTTTAAGATGTATATTACAATAAAAGTTTTAAAGAAAACTAACAATTACAAGCTTAAATTACATTATGTTCATTTTTACAAAAGCAGCTATTTGAATATTACATAATTTTTTTTATTTTGTTGACGTGTATGTTTTATATAATTAGAAACTAGAGAGTGCAGATTCACAGGAGACGAAGCTTGTGTACCCCCCCCCCCCCCCCCCCCCCCGAAGTTAGCGCCTATGATTTTATATAAATACAATAATTGAATATAATTATACTAGTTTCTTATTGATTCAATTTTATTGAATTTATAAATCAGTAATAATTGTTTACCTACACGTGGTATATTTATAACAGGAAATTAATTATTGTATACACAAAGTATCTACCTATCTTTTATTTACATAATTTATTATTATTATAATATTATTATCCATTTATTAATTAATTAAATATTACGTAATATATTTGTTGCAGTTTTATTGATTGTGAGCTATTTTCTATTAATAGATTAAATTATAATACGATTAACTATTTAAAAGATTAGACGTCCTTATTTAATTTAAAAGCTACCCGCACCCTAAAGAATAATTTAATAAAATAAGTTATTTTTTGTATATGTACAGAGTGTCCACTTTCTGGAAAGTCAGGGAAGCCTAAAGTGGCCAGGAAAAGTCAGGGAATTTATTCAAAATTCTGAAAAGTCGGAATTTATTATTATTTTTTTAGAAAGTCAGAGAAAAAAGTGTATAAATTTAAGTTGACAATCAAAAAAAAAGAATAAGGTCATTGAATTGAAAGTAAGTAACAAGTGTAAAATTTTCAAGTTATGACAAAAAAGTCTTCAAATTTTATTTCTGCACATTCTTAACCCCCCCCCCCCCTTCTCCCCGAGTTACGGAATTTTTGATTCTGTGGTCATGAAAGTCAGGGAATTTTATTTCCAAAAACCAGTGGACACCCTGAATTGTAGTTGTATTATACCGGCTGTTCATAATAAAAGTACGAATTTTTATTTAAAAAATTAAGTTGTTTACAAAAGACCTTCTCAGACAAAAGTTAGTCGGTTTGGAGAGAGCAATATCATGATGTTTTTAATTTATCTTTTTGGTGTAAACACGGAATGAAATTGGTTTTGTTAAACCTTTTTGTTATTTTTTTTGTCATCGCATGAGTCAATAGAAATTATTTCGGTTTTCTTTTTTTGTCACTGTGGATTGAGGAACTGATTTAAAAAACGTTTAGCACCGCTGGAGGAAGAAATAAATTTCTAAAAAAAATTCGATATGCGGAGTTGAGTTAAAAAAATGTTTCGAACCACTGATAATTCTTTGGTATTGCATTATTAGTATAGATAACGATGGTGCGTTGACTCTAGCTTATAGATAAAATGCATGACTATACGTCGTTGGCATTGACATTCCGTCTGGTTTGTATATAAATATAAACAAAAACAGACGAAAGTGGAAGGAAGGGTGGGGCGGGGTAATATTATGAAAGAATGCACTTAAGTGCGTTCTGCTTTCTCTTATTGTTTTTAGATAAAAGTTTTTTAATGGTCATCGTTGTTATTTTTAAATTCAGGTAAAAAAATCATATACATTCTAATTTTAGATTTTGTTTCTAGGTGGCACCCCAAACCACAACTATCCAAATAAGAACCGAACGCAAAGTACCCCGTCTAGGGGTCATGCTAGTCGGTTGGGGCGGAAACAACGGTTCCACCTTTACAGGAGCCCTTCTTGCTAATAAACTTTCTCTGAGTTGGAACACGAAACGCGGGGTCCAACAATCCAATTGGTTCGGGTCTTTAACGCAGGCCTCAACCGTCCGTTTAGGCACAGGCTCCGATGGTCAAGATTTCTTCATCCCGATGTCCAAACTTCTTCCTATGGTCCATCCTGATGACATAATAGTAGACGGCTGGGATATTTCTTCCATGAACATTGCAGATGCAATGGCAAGAGCTCAAGTTTTAGAACACGAATTGCAGATGCAACTTAAACAACATATGCAGGACTTGAAACCAAGACCTAGTATCTATAATCCGGATTTCATTGCGGCTAACCAATCGGATAGGGCGGATAATTTAATACCCGGTACGAAGTTCGAGCAATATTTGCAGATTTGCAAGGATATTGATGATTTTAAAGAGAAGAATGAATTGAGTAGGGTAATTCTGCTGTGGACCGCTAATACGGAGAGGTTTTGCGATCTTATTCCGGGCGTGAATGATACGATGCTTAATCTGGAAGCGGCGATTAAGAATAACCATAGTGAAATTTCGCCTTCGACGATTTTTGCATTTGCTGCAATTAAAAAGAATGTAAGTTTTGTACAAAAAATGGAGATTTATTGTTACTTAAAAAGCAACCTATGAGAATTTTTTTTTTTTTACCGAATAATAAAAAATGTATACCAACATACCTAAATACTTTTTTTGCTCTTTAAGGAATTGTGGGTGCAAAAAAATTATTTGAAGAGTAAAAAAAAGTCTTTAAACATAGGTACATACAGTTTTTTACTTATTTCCTTATCAAAAGGCCTCTTTAACCTCAGGGCCCTAGGCAGTTGCCTAATGTGCCTACTTTATAATGCGCCACTATAGGTTAAAACATTAATTTTATGTTGACATTTTCTATCAAATTGAAAAAATTACTAAGTATCTTCTTTTGTAACTCGATTGATTTTTTATTAGAGAAAATATATAATATGTTCTAGTCATTTTTACATTCTATTTTAACATTTTTGCTCAACAAAATTACAAAATATACTATTAACTACATATAATAACTTCTCCTGACTTATTCACCATCGCCGAGCTGAAACCCCTGGACCTAGAAACATGAAATTTCAGAGGTGTCTTCGTTTTACCCACAAAATTTTTTTTTCGAAATTCAACCCCTACGTGGGTAAAATGGGATGTAAAAGTTTGTATGGATTTAGAAACGTGAAATTACAGGGGTGTCTTTCTTTTATGATGTAACAAGAAAGGATTTTTCGAAATTCATCCCCTATGGGGGTAAAAGGGGGTGTAAAAATTTGAATGGACTTTTTTTTATTTTGGTCGAATTTACTTGGAACTTAAAATAAATACTCTACTTACAATACAAATAATGAAATATGTATTTCAGCGTTTCCCAAAATTTAACCCTTAAGGGTGGAAAAGTTTTTAAGAAATTTTTTTTTGTATTCACTCGAATGAAACATGGCACAAGTAGGTACAAAACAAATAGCATTTTCGAAAATTCGACCCCTAAGGGGTGGGGGTGGGGGTTAAATTTTTATATTTATCTTCGTAACTGTTCATGATATTAAAGTAAATTCGGACAAAATAATATTCAATTAAATAAAAATTTCGACATTCAACCCCTAATAGCGTGGGAAAGGTACGAGGGTGGATTCTTGATATGTTTATCTGCATAGCTACTTTAGTTATAAAGGTAAATTCGGATAAAATAGTCTTCTATTAAAATAAAAATTTCGACATTCAACCCCTAATGGTGGGGGTAGATAGGGGGTGGGTTTTTGCAATTTTTATCTAAGGTCCGAGATATTTACGATTTTGTATTGGTAAGTAATAAATAAAAAAAAAAATAATATTTCATCCCCTGTCACGTATGGAGGGTTAAAATTAGTTTCATTTGATCCGACAGAAAAAATACTACGGCGGAGGGGGTTTAGGGGGAAAAACAACCCCCTATCGCACATAGGAGCCGAGATATTTACGATTTTATATATGTATATAATGAATAAAAAGCAAAAAAAAAATAATTATTATATTTCATCTCCTGTATTAAAATAATATTATTTGCGCTGTCAACATAAAAAAATTATACAACACGAGCAAAGCTGTGGGCAGGTCCGTTAGTTATTTATATTTGTTGATGAATTAATTCAACCTCCTATTAAAATGTATTTTTATTTACAGTGTACATACATCAATGGTTCACCACAAAACACGTTCGTACCTGGCATAATTGAGCTAGCCGAGGCTAGAGGAGTATTTATTGCAGGCGATGACTTCAAATCCGGCCAGACAAAACTGAAATCCGTTCTCGTGGATTTCCTAGTCAGTGCAGGTATCAAACCAGTCAGCATTGTTAGCTACAACCATCTTGGAAACAACGATGGAATGAACTTATCTGCTCCTCAACAGTTCCGGTCAAAAGAAGTAAGTTTAAAAATAATTTAACTGGCAGGGCTTGTTTCAGTTTAAGTGACAAAACTGACAGCTGTGAATTCTTTAGCAAATTACGTTATTTTTCTGATCTGAATTCCCCTAAGGGTTGAGGGTGAAATTTGGAATTTCACAAAAAAGTTATTTTTAATATTCAAATGTGAAAATTCGAGGTTTAATGGTGTCATCCATAATTTGTTGCAAATCTGTAATTTGTTGCAAATCTGTAATTTGTTGCAAATCTGTAATTTGTTGCAAATCTGTAATTTGTTGCAAATCTGTAATTTGTTGCAAATCTGATGAAAATTATTGCCAAAAAATAATAATTTTTTTTTTTCAATAAAAAGTAGTTATTATTTTATTATGATACTTTAAAGACGCCATTTTGAGTCCGCCATATTGAATTTCATAATTCTAATGTAAGATTTGGATTCAGCATTTTCAAAATTGGTAATATACCAAATTTTGTTCAAATCCTTCTGAAATATGATAGTCAAAGTTATATTTCAATGTATTATATTAATTATATGATCCATTGCCAGTTTTGTTACAATTTTTTTATGTACTAGAATAGCTTACAACAGATTAGACAATATTAAGACAAACATCATCGGTTTCCTTTTTCTAGAGAGAAACTTATATAGTTACATCATTTTAAATAAAAACACAAATATACGTCCATTTCATTAACTTAAATTTAATTTAAATTCATACTAAAATTCAGAATATCAAATATTTATTGTCACTAAATTTACTTATGCAATTTTCAATATATTATATAATAATTTAATCACACAAATATATGTGAGTACTATAAACGAAGAGTACTTCTTTATCTAGCAAATGAGTTTCAAAATATCTGTCTTTGTTTGGTACATAGATAAATGATTCAAATATTATAATAATTAAATGGGAGGACCCTCCTAATTGTAAGTTTGTGATAAGCGAATTTGAATGAAAACTGAACGACCACTTCTGCATTTCACTGTACATATATGATCCAATGCCAGTCAAAGGGTTAACTAGAGCACTAAAATGTTGATAAAAATATTTAACAGTTATAATACAATAAATATCATTATTCAGATTTCAAAAAGCAACGTAGTAGACGATGTGGTGCAATCCAACAGCATCCTGTACAAACCAGGCGAGAAACCTGACCATTGCGTCGTTATCAAATACGTTCCATACGTTGGGGATAGCAAGCGCGCTATGGATGAATACACCTCTGAACTGATGCTAGGAGGCCACAATACCATTGTAGTTCACAACACTTGTGAAGACTCCCTCCTAGCTACTCCTCTTATCCTCGATCTAATCGTCCTAGCAGAGTTATCATCAAGGATAGAGTTTAAACTACCTAATGATACCGTTTATTCCAAGTTCCACCCTGTACTCTCAGTCCTTAGTTATCTCTGTAAAGCCCCCCTTGTTCCTAATGGAACTCCTGTTGTAAATGCACTTTTCAAACAACGTATGTGCATAGAGAATATTCTTAGAGCGTGTATTTCTTTGCCGCCTGATTCGAATATGCTTTTGGAGCATAAGGTTCCATTTTTGATGGGTAAGAAGGTTCAGGATAAAGCTTCGAAGAAAGGAAGTAATATTATTTTGCAGAATGGACATGTAAAAATTTAAATTTGATGAAAAATAGATAAATTTTTGTAGATGTAAAATACCAAAGACCAATATCAAAAGTAATTGTAACATTGAAATTTGGATTGTTTTTTTTAGGTCTCCTTAAATATTATATTATAATTTATTAGATATATTATGTGTAAATATATTTTAAAATTGTGTATTTATGATTATAGAGAAAAATAAAATATGTAATGTTAATATTATGTGTATGGATTTTATATTTTCAAAGTTATATTTTTTATATTTCTTTTGTTAATAAACATGAAATTATTTCCCAAATATTGTTTTATTTATTTTTTACTTAAAAATTATTTATATTTTTTGTGAAAAATTTATTGCTAATACATACAAGTAGTACTAATGTAAGAAAGAAGTGGGGGGAGTGAGCAAAACAAATATAAGGTACTGGCACCAGTTATGGCCGCTATAAGAGCAAGGTTTACTGTTTTTGTGATTGATAAAGTAAATAACAAGTAATGAGCATGCAGTGATGGACACTTATGCTAATGATTATAAAATGATAAGTACTATGACACAAAAGACATAAAAGAAAGAATCGTCAAATTTGAAAGTTGCTATGATAATATTATAATAATCTATACTTATACATAATAATATAATAACATGTCCTGACTGATTCAACATCGCTGAGCTGAAATCCCTGGACCTAGAAATGTGAAATTTCAGGGGTGTATTCCTTTTATGATGCAAGCACCCACTAAGAAAAGATTTTTCGAAGTTCAACCCCTACGGGGGTTAAAGGGGATGTAAAAGTTTATACGGGAAAAATATTTTTTTGATCGGATTTATTTGAAACTTAAAATAAATACAATCAGTCAAAGTTTCTACAGTTATAAGGTGACTATTGATCCATTCATCCATATGGATTGAAATATGACAATTAATAAACATAAATCACTGTACAAGTAAACAATATAACCTACTCTTGTAGTATTATATTATTTCCTTGTATATGAAATAATTCTCAAAATAGATTACACAATTATTTATAAATAATGGCAAAAATGATAAGTTTCAAATGAAACAGAAATAATAATAATATAATATATCGATAAATAACATCCTAACGCGGGACCCCCCGCCGCCAAACAAAAAACCAGTGCGAGGACCCAATGGCGAAACCAGTGTGGTGGTGAGGGAGGCGGCGGCAAGGCTCCCCCGCAGTGCCTCCCCTTTCATAAAAAAATTAGCCTTCTCCCTAAAAAATTCTGGTTAAGCCACTGTGAGGACTTTATATTTATTAAGTACTAAGCTGTAAGATAGCTAAAAGCTAAAGCTCCGTCACCCCCCCCCCCTCCCCCTTCTTCCGGGGGCCATGATTTGACTTAACATAATCAGGGGGCCTACACAGTATTGCAATATTTCGTAACATTTAAATATTGCTTAATTTATTAAATTAATTATGTTACTTATATTTTTATTCTTTATAGTATAATAAATAGAAAATATATTTTCTGATAGCGGAAATAAAGTTGAAAAATATAAAATATGTATATGTATAAATAGTAGTTAAAATTTATCTATAAATATTTTAAGATTATGTAGGTATATAGAATAGGTAACGTATTTCATATAGGTTTTTTTATTAAGGATTTTATATAATTTTTATTGTTGAATGTTGTTTATGTTTTGAGATGAAATTTATTTTAAATGATGGGAAATGCCTCAAATTAAGAAGAAAATAATATTAGGATGACTAATAATTCTTGTAAATTTATTATTTTTGAATTACATCATTAGTCACGTAGCTCATTTCAAAATATACTATGTCGTCACAATGACGTCACTAGACAAAGATATCAAGATCTGTGTATACGTGTGTAAGCCAGAGAGAGCATTTCCGTCTGAAGGTTCCTGCGCAGACTCAAATTGCGCCAGATTATATATTTTCCAAAATGGCTAACGAATAAAGTGTTGTGATATTTGTGAGTGATATATTAATTGCGAAAATGGAAGATATTAACGATGCTACCGAATTTTCTACGTCTAATGTGTTGTCTATTTCTATGAAGAATACGAATTTGCAAAGATCAACAAATAAGTGCTTCGTAAAAAGCGAACATTTATTGTTCTTTTCAAAACATATTTTACAAACAAAGGAAGGCTGCATTTGTAGGAAAACACAAGGCAATTATATACGAAAATTTCATTTTAAGAAAAACATTAGAACAAAGCAAAAGTGTTGGCTTGTTTAAAATATATATAATATAGTTAAAGTAGAATATAGTTGAAATTTTCCACTGCGATGGATCGCAACAACGTGAAGTTGTTCGCGAATGCGTCCTTCTTGAATTCAGCGCCATTTAGATGTTTTTCGACCTTGTCAAATAAAATGTCACCTGCAACAATGAAAGACCACGCAGCTGATTTATTTGGAAGAAACCATTTGGTTTCTAAATATTTCACAGAATTCCAGAATGCCTATATGTCTACAAAATCATTTTCAAACCCTAATTATTTAGAAAACATGTCAAAAGGCGATTTTACTTCTTCCAACCATTCGTTAACAAACCGTGTTAACGAAGTGTTTAATACTAACAGCAGAGAATCATCAAAGGAAGCGACACCAACCAGGGAGTCAGAATCAATTGATCTGACCAGTTACACAATAATAAACATGCCTGATGCAAATGAAAACAATGGAAACAAAAATAATACATTAAAAAGTATGTCTACTTTCAATTTTTCAATGTCTAAATTAAATGGTAAATGCAAGAGTTCTAAATTATTTAGTAAAAAGAACACAGATTCAGAAATGTATTGCGATATGCCTGAAGAATACAAATATTCTGAAGCTATAAAACGTTTAGATAAATCATTAATTGAAAGGGCCTGCAAAAAAAATTGCAAGAATAAAAAATTCAAAAAAGAAAATTCACCCTGCAACGGAACACTACCTTATAAAGACAAAGATCATATAAAATCTCCAAACAGTAATTTCTACCGTCAACTTATAGAAGAACTATCAAGTGATAAAAAATCAGACAGAAAATTAAAAAATCGATCGTCTGCAATAACAGAAGAACCAATGGATCCTACAGAAACAGAAATCGAATCTAAAGAAGATTACATCATCATTAAACACCCTTATTGTGACACACATTATGAAATAAGATTTTCAGATCCTGTTCGTTCTAAACCTCGAAAACGTTTTAGGAAACGTACAGTATCGATACGATCTGACAACACTGAAAAAGACACATTACGCAAGTACAACCAATTAAATGCAAAATTACCTCGGAACAAGCTAAGTGAAACCATTGAAACACCCAAAAGATCTGAAAATAACACCGATGAAGGTTTTGTGATGCTTCAAAACCACTTTTTTGAAATTGATTCTGATACAGATAACAGCACAGATTTTAGCTGTTTTCGTCAACGACCCCTTGTTCGTCAAGTCTCTGATTGCGAGAGTGAAGACAGCTATGTAGTTTTTGATGACTCAGATTCAATAAAAAGTTCCGAGAGCCAAGAATCTCTTGTACAGTCTCCTGTAAAGGGGTCCGATCTTATGCTGCACCACTTGCGCAACAGGTGCCGTAATATATCGGAATGCGAGAGTGAAGATAGCTTTATAGTGTTTGCAGATGATGACCGCAACCTAGCAGACTGTGATCCAAATGATGACTATGCTTCTGACTGCAGCAGTGACTCGGAGAGCTGTGATACCGTTGATCATTGCGTGAGAATGCTACGGATGAAACCAGTTAAAAAGGTATGTGTAAAAAGTGAATTAAAAGCAGTTCACGTGTATATTCTTTATTCAAGAATTTATTAATTGTATTAACAGGTTGACTGCCATGGTGGTCGTATATGACTGCCCTGTAGCCAGCCAAATTTTTGTTTTCTGTGTAGTATACGACCGCTGAGGTACACAAACCTCGCATATGATTGCTAGTTTTAGGATTACTAATTAAATATAAAGAACGACTATTTATATTCTTATTTTTTTTATTGCGAAAGTGGAACTAATTGAGAATACGATTTTAATAATTATTTTCTATTTGGCATCTGAGACACTTTGTGATTTATTTATGGCAGTCAACCTGTTAAAAACAATGTTCATAAAAAAATATATATTGATGTTGTTGACATAAAATATTGGGAAATTTAAACAGATAATCTTGTAATGAACTTTAGAATATTACAGTAAATAAATAACATTTTGTTCTATTTAAATATTATTCATATATTTCAATTCTGGGCTACAAAATAAATAAATACATATATTTAAATATTTATCATATACATTGTACGTCAGATATTACAAATTTAAATTTATGTATCAAGATTTGTTTTAATTTAAATTTAAACTAGAATGTTCTGAATAATGCAAGTATTTACATACAAAACTATTTATTTATTTATTTATTTGTTTATTATTATTTGTTATTGCAACAAATTTCATCATTTACTTGACTGTACAAACTGTTATTAATTTTATGAATCATCGAAGCAAATTGCCTATTCTTTCACGAGAACTACAAGTCATTGCTCTTAAAATAATTTATTGTTTATGTGTAGCAGAATCATTTTTACTTATTTTAAGGACAGGCGTTTTAAAATTGAAACAAAATAAGTTGTAAATAAATATATATTTTAGAAATACGCTGATTGGAAAGTAAACATTTTATTTCTTTATAAAGAATTTGCTTGCAAGAAAAAGCAAATTAAAACTTTTTTAAGAATTTTTGCAATTTTGATTAATAGCTGTATTTTTTTGGTCTATGGATTTTGGCAATTAATTTCTATGCAGACCTAACGGCTTTGCGAATGAATTATAATACCAGGCATTAATGTTATTTAAAGATTATTATTTTAGCATTAAACTATTTATTATTGACAAAGCCATAAAGTATGCATTGCTATTAAATTTTTGAATTTGATTTGTGACATTTTGTTGATCTTTAGAATGTGGAACCTAAAAATGTAAATGATATTTTACAATCTAAAAATAATGGATTATTCTACAGACAGAAAAAAAACTCCTTTCACATAGAAATACGGACATTGTATAAAGGTTTTGTAATCTTTAAATAGAAATTTGATTTGCATTCGTGGTTGGTTTTGTCGTTTGCCTTGAGGAAGGTTAACATAATGTGGGAGTGTTTCAATGTCCAAATACTTGATAACTGATAATTGTATCACAGAAATGTGGACATATTGATATAAATTATATATTGAATTTTTTGCGTACTTATTTTAATTAATTTTTTAGATACATATTTGATTATTATGATGATTTATTAGATATGATAGATATAGATATCTTCAATGTATTCAAATATTTTGATAATTTATTTAAATGTACCTAAATGTTTCTATTAAAAAATAAATTCCTTTATTTTTTCTCTTTTGATTAAATTTTCCTATATATTATTTAATTAAATATAACTTTACTTTTTTAATGTACTTGTATTAGAAAGTGTTTTTTTTTTGTGTGTCAATGTTTAATTTAAAGAAAAATATTACAATAATGTGCAATTTTACAGAAATTAAATAAACGGTCTTCAAATTTTGATACATATTTTATAGACAATTTTTTTCTTAGGTTTTAATATTAAAATATTTTTTCAGGTGCAATTTAATTCAGAGTTATGCATGGTTCATCCTATGGTTAAATGGAGCTACGCTTATCAGCATGCCCGCAAGGGCCAATGGGAAGAGGCAGCTAGAGATAGGGGCCGATTCCAAAGCAAAATACAGAAGTTTGGTGATATTATTGGCCCAGTTCTTGATGCACAGCATAGAAATAAGATATATAAAACTAGATTTGAAAATGACAATGCATAATGTAGGTCCTATTGTATTTTTTGGGGTCCCTGAAAATTGACAGATTTGATAATGTTAATTTTTGGTTTAAATATCTCATTTTATTCTTGTCATATGAGACCCTTAAATCAGTTATTTTGGGGGGGCCCATTTGTATAAAAACATTTTTATTTGTTATTTAAAGATTTTGGTATTACATTTATTTTGTGTAAAAATATTTATTTAGGTTCAAAAAATGTTAAAGTATTTATTTTTATTTCCTAAAAATGCATTTCTCTTTGCTTGGCACTGCCGTTATTTTAATAATTTATTTATTTATTATTTTTGTTATCGAAAAACATTTATATAAAATTATAAAAATATACGTAAAAAATATTATTTGTAATACCTGAATCTTAATATATTAAATATTATAATTTTTTTTATCAAAAAAGGACTGTTTCTTGTTTAAAACATGAATAACAATGTAAAAAGGACATTACAATGCAAAATTCATATTCATTAATAAATTATTTAAAGTAAGGAAAAAAATAACCAGGCTGTAGAAAATAATCACCAGACTGTAAAAAAAAATCGCAAGAGACTATTTGAATATGAATTTAAATGAAACAATTATTGTGAAACTAACATTTTACTAATTTTATATTTATAAAGAAAATATATTTAGTTTAAGAGTGGGTACAAAATATGTCTTACATTTGACGTCATTACTCAAACTCTAAATCACATAAGATTTTGAATTTTGATATATCGTTTAGTAGTTATATAACTAGACCATGGGTTCTGTACTTATATGGGGCCCACTTTTAAAAATGGAAACTTTTCACAACTCATTCAACTAGTGAGAGAAACAGAAAAAGAAAAAGGAATTTGTTTTCTGTTTTTATTAATTACATCCTTAATATTCGCATCTATATTAATTTCTTTCAAACACAATGAATTTGATAACTAGTTTATTTCTAAATTTATTTTTAATCACTGTCATGGAGGAAAATGTAACTTGACACGTATGAGATTGTAAAAGGGAGCAGTACTTTTACAGCTGCGGTAGAAAGGATTGGGTGTGTATTTTGCACTGATAACCAAAACTGAGAAAGGACCCTGTACTTTCCTTGTGGAAAAGTGGTTTTAGTTAATTTTTCTGAAATTTTTAACCTGCTAAACAAAAGTCTCCATTGGCGCAAAATCCGAAAGACCATAATTTTCGAGTTACGAAGACTTTAAGATCGAATTTCAGAGATATGAGAGTAGCTGTTTGTGGGAATAATAAACGAAATAAAAGAACACAAGGAGTCGCTAAGCTTAATTTTGGTTGGTGAGAGATTACTGGTCTTTTGAGGATGTATGCATAAAATAAAATATTCATTGAAGTCAAAATTTTACAAAGGGAGGGGAAGCAATAGAACCGCTGTAATGATCAGTATATTTTGTGTGGGATCTGAGAGAAAAACTGCGTGAACTAAGATAATAATGGGAACAGACTAAAGATGCTGACAACATTACTATGTCATATTAGGCAAACTATTGTTCAAAGGGTTAGTTATGTTATTTGAACAATTTGATCATTTTTGCCGTTTGCATTTGCATTAACTAAGGTGTACCCCGCCCCCTTCTCTTTGTAAAATCTTTACTTTAATGAATCCCCTAACAAATATTAAACTTAAGAACTCCTTGTGTTATTTTATTTCGTTTGATATCATTCGCACAAACAGCAACTCTCATATCTCTGAAATTCGAAGTTAAAGTCTTATTAACTCGAAAATTATGGTTTTTTGGACTTTGCGCCAATGGAGACTTGTTTGGCAGGTTAAGAGCTGTAACATATCAAAATTTCAGAAAAGTTAACTGAAACCACTTTTCCCATTGTGTAAAACTCGGTCTAAGAACCTTGAACTAGACTATACAATAAATATATTAAGACCATATTAATGTTTGTGTGATTTTATAGTTCAATGTTGTCAAACATGAGATGTTTTTTGTACCCACATAATTTTTTTGTTCCATATCACAAAGTATATATTTTTATGTATTTTATATTCTATAATATTTTGTGTTTTGAATTTTTTCTAATACTCTTTCTTAAGTCAGAAAATAAAAATTTTACGATGAATTGCGAACATATCATAAAATAAGAAAGAGTGTTGAAAAAAATAGTCTCGGTAAATTTTGTAGTGATACCTCGAAGTGACAAAAATGTGATATTAAGATTTATTTTGTTTTTATAAACTTTACAACATGGTAATATTATTTTTAGCACATTTTTCTCCTGATATGTTTTTAAGGGTTAAAAAGGTACTGAAAATTTTCATGAAGTTATATGAATTATTAACACTTAAAAGTTGGTAGAGAATGTGTCGAAAAAAATGATTTTTTATTAGTATTTTTTTATTAGTATTTTTTAATTCTACGGTTGAAAATCAAGTACCTGAGAAGACAAAATATTTATGTCTTATTTTTTACCACACTATTAGAATTGAAAAATACATTTATATTTATTTATATTGCCCCATATTGTAAAGTTTATGTGACAAAAAAATTGTAGATATTTAGAGAAGATATGTTTAAAATATATATTTAAAAAAGTTGCAGAAATTTTATTTAATTTAAATATTTGACCAGTTTTAGCAAACATCTATAGATGCAAAAAGTACACAAGAATTTATCGATATTTATAAATATGTTTTCTGTTAAAGTTAGTTGTTCTATTTTGTTCCAAAATAATTAAAATTAAATAAAATTTTCATGCAAGAACATTGGTTAAAATCTAGAGGTGATCGTAAAGTTATTTGACTAATATTTTAGTAAAGATACTTTTTGTTCATTTATAAAATAATGTTTTCCTTACTATTGGATAAATTTTTAATTTACAGATGATCATAAAGTTTTTTAGTAATGTTTTAGTAAAGGGACTTTGATTACCTATAAGGATTTTTTATTTGTAAATAAAACTTCACTAATTCTAAAATACATTTTGATAAGTTAAAAAAATGATTCTTTGCTTTGGTTTACAAATTTTAAATAAATGCACACATATTTATTATTAATTTTATATTAATATTTGAGTCTTTAAAGTGTTTAGAAGATACCAATAAATAATTATTGATGTTTTTTAAACTGTGTTTTGAAGTTGTTATTTAATTATTATCTCTCTATACGTAAATATATATTTGAAATTTATTTATTTAATAAAAATTAGTGAGGTTATCAATTTTTTTTGTAATTTAAAAAACGTCAATAACATCAAGACTGAAACTTGTCTCAAGATTTGTAGCAAGTAAGCTATGAAAATAATACCCACAAATATCTTTTGAAAATGATAATAATTACGCTTCGGGAAAAGGATAGAAAAATGTCAGTTTTCGGAGTGCTTTTTTTTAATTGTATGAACTTAAAACTAGTGTTTTTTTCGTGAATCTAATGGCGAAAAATGATAGTTTATATTGGGGTACATTACATAAATATTGTTAGATACTTGGTGAAAGAAATTTATTTATTTTTATTGAAGAACTTTTTTTGTAGTTAGCTAAATGTAGGTAGTTGTTTTATTTTTATCGGGTTTTGACTTACGTGTGTTAAATATATATCATATTTTGTTACAACCCGTTTTGTATACAATGCACATATTTTTAATTTACTTTATAAATAGTGTAAAAATATATATATTTTATTTATTATTTGTGTAAGTATATGTGTATACATAATATTATAAATAACAATGTTAATAAAGTTAATTAATATTAATAATAATAAAGCATTTTAAGCATTTAATGTACTTTTATTTATTTTATGTATTCACTCATCCAAAAAAATTGGCATATAATAATTTTTCAGTTCTAATTGTATTCAACTTGTCATTTTCTGTGGACAATATTGGACATAGCGGGTAATACCTAGAGATATTCGTGTATTCGTGCAGTTAAGTATCGTTTGAACAGCTTTCTTTTTTCATGCACTCGGTTCAATTAGAAGTCTGGAATAAAGAAAGGACAGAATGAGAGAAAACTGGAATAATTGCTTTAAGTCCACGCTTTTTTATTAACGAAACGTGAGTGTCGTCACGCGCATTTTCTCGAGAAAAATCAATCAAGTAGATTTTACCATAGAGATAATTTAACATAGAGGAGGTTCCCTTAGCGACGCTTAAATAATAAGAAAGAAAACCCTCCTGAATATGTGTTTAACAAAGACGGAATAGGACACCAACTTTTCTCATTCTACTGAAGATTCGTTTTTTCGGTTGTGTCACGTATTCTATGTTATATTATTTCTATGGTACAAACGCGTACATAGTTGGTACAGTCGGTACGGTCGGTACAATTAAAATCTAATTAAAAATTAGAGTTATCTTAAATATAGAATTCGCTCTTACCGATACAATACTAAAAGTATATCGAGAAATCCATAGATGGCGCTGTATAAATTAGTAAAATTGTATTATGTATGTAGGCAACTTATATTACTTATGTCAAGTGACGGTTGCACTTATAATAAAATTTTTAACAATTGACTTTAAAATTTCATTGTTGTAAATTTGTAAAAAATATTTTATTATTTATTTAGTGTTTTGATGTCATATCAACTTCGTTTTTGATAGTTAAATGTGTAATTATAATGTAATTTTTCATGAAGCATTGTAGTGTAAAAATAATGAGCAGATATTATTATCATAACGTCATTAAAATGTCTTGAGTTGTAAATTACTTTAGATACATACTATGTTCATTTTATTTATACATGGCATAACATCTAAGTAGCGAGTATAATCATAACAATTATGCCATTAAAGTTTAAAGCCTTCCTTTCGTCGAACGAAACTTTTTAGTTTATAAATTTTAATAGTTATTTGATTATATGTTATCATAAATGCTATTAATATAATAGTGTCTATATTTTCTGACATACCTCGTTTAATATTGGCGTTTGATAATTTATAACATAAATTTTATAGTTCCAGTTTTTTTATTTAGTTTTTAAAATGACATAATTTCGTAAGAATTTTTGTTAACAATATATTTTTGTGTAGTTGTGTTGTAATAAGAGGCATTTTAAATTATTATTATTCGAAGAAAGTCATATTTATATTACATAATGTTTTACACAACATTTTTATTATTAATTTTAGTCATCTTTCTATTGTTAACAAATATTTTTGTACCTATATGAAAATATTTTCTTTCAATTTTTATTTCTGGAACTTAGAAATCAAAGAAAATAATTTAATTTATTTAGTAGAGGTAGTGGTGTATTTACGTTAAGTGCCGCCCTGGGCAAAAAAAAATTACCGCCCCTCTACTAAGGGAAAATATAATTTATTTTTGATAGAATTACTATATGTGAAAACAAAATATAATATAAATTAACAACTTTTTTTTTTTGGTCACGTCAATTGAAATTCCTAATTTTATTAAACAAATAGTTTGGATTACGTAAATTAAAACTTGAAGACCTTTTTTTTTATTCGCACTAAACTAATTTTTTGTCTTCCTATTTTTAAAAAAAATATTCTGTATTAAACTAAAATAAACTAAAGAATCTGCCTCCCCTCTCAGCCTTCCGCCCTAGACGATGGCCCCATGGCCCCATTGTAGTAGAAGTACTTTACAAAAAAGAAAAAAAAATATAAATGGGTTTCTTTGTTTTATTATAAACATAAATCCTACAATAAGTAAGTCATAGTTTTCTACTGCATGAAATTAAATTATTTATTTTATCAATTTTTATTCTAACAATAAGAATAAATGAGTCATAGACCTCGCCGGTCGCCGGGGGTTTTCGCACGTAATGATAATTTAATTCGCATTAATAAACGTGACATATCTGGATTACATTTCCAGTATATGTATAATTAATTATGCGATTGCAAATAAAGACAATGGCAGCTGTCGTTTAGACGGGAGGGGTGGTTAGTGGGTGTACCACCTATATTAACATTTAATATAAACTAAGATACAGTTAACAACAAAAGGTCAGGAAAACCAGATTTTAAGTCTTTATTGTTGGTAACCTTGATTTTGTAAAAGTATTGATAAGTGGGTACAGCTTGTATCTATGAAAAATATCAATTGATTTATTAAATATATGCAATTTTTTATGCTGATTTTCATTTTCGTGTTAATTTTTTTTTGTTATTATATTAGCATTTAAAATAAATTTATAATATTATAAATTGTGATAAAATCAATTTCAGTTTTGAAGTGCGGTGTTTAATTTGTGAGAAAAATACTTGAAAATCAAAATGTTCAAATTGTAGGCCAATATTTTTTCATACCGTTTAAAAAAACTACATAAGACATTATAGTCCTCATTACTCCTCATTACGTCGACTCTTTTGTTAATTTATTACCATACTTCTGAAACTTCGTGAGTAGCGTCTATTTGACGAGTGTAACAACTTTTTTATTTGCGAAAATTCTTCAAAATGGGGCATTTTCAAGCGTGCAGCCAGCGAATCTTCCGGGTGGCGGACTGGAAAAATGGCCCAAGATATTTGTCAGACAAAATGACCAATGGATTGTAAAAATAATTATTTAATAATCCTACAAATTTCAGGTAGCTGGTAATAAACTATAATAACCTTGTTATTTTGACATGTTGGAGGTGGCAGACTAGGTGATACCCCGCTATTTTTGTCCGACATTTTTTTTTTCGATTTTCTCACTATATTATCTTAGTTACAATCCATTGTTCATTTTGTCCGACAAATATCTTGGGTCGTTTTTCCAGTCCGCCGCCCGGAAAATTCCGCGGCTGCACGTTCGAAAATGCCCAATTTTTAAGAATTTTCACTAATAAAAAAGTAGTTAGACTCGTCATAAAGAAGCCACTCACGAAGTTTCAGAAGTATGGTAATAAATTAACAAAAGGGTCGACGTAGGGTAGAGTGCTCTAAGAGTGCGCGGGCGATAAGAGTGCGCACTCGTCATATCTCGAGATATAGTAGTGAATTGCAGTAAACTTCAGTTCCTAACTGTTATATGTAACGCCAAAGTCACACTGATGAAGTTTTATCGGAAAAAATCAAATAATATGGATTCCAGGTAAGTTTTAAACAAATACTTTGTTTTGTTAAAATATTTCGACGTTTTGGAAACTGTATACAGATTGTGTTTATGTGAATATTGCCTACTTTAAGTTACTGTTAGTCTATTAGTATATTCGGTTAAGCGTATAAGGTATAATATTTTTTTTGTTTCAACGAGGGATGGCGACCCTTACAACATCAATGAAAAATGTACAAAGCGTGTAAGAGTGCGCGGTTCTGTGGCGTGTAAGAGTGCGCGCGCACTCTTACACGTTCTGGAAGTACTACCAATAATAAATAAATAAATAAATAAATATCGCAGCGCAGCTGCTGGATCAATTAATTCACCATTTAGTCACTGAATCGGAAGAAAAAATCCAAAAAACCTAAACCAACTAAAAAAAATATGCGGAGTTGCCCAGGATGTATCGAAGTTTACAACGAGTCGATATCTGAAGATTAGATCGAATGTATATTGTGCAGTCAATGGTGACACAACAAATGAACTTCATAATATACAAGATATGCTTGTAAAATTATGCGTACTCTTACACACTATCATGCGCACTTTTAGAGACTGGTATCTGTAACAGTGCGCAAATGACTTTTGTTGAATTTTTATTTTTATGTCCTAATTGTTTAAGAATTATATCTCAAGGGTTGTGCAACAATGTTACTAAAGAACCAAAGAGTTCAAATAAAAATTTGTGATTTTCAAATGTTATTATAACATTTTTTTAGGAGGAAAGAGGGCAGAAAAATAAATCTCACCCAGGGCGCCAGACATGCTAAGGCCAGCTCTGGATAGATCGAAAAAATTCTGAAATTTATCAAATATAAATATTTTTATTTTTATACAAAAATATTTACAACAAATTGGCATATTAGTACGTATTGTTAACGTCCTCGTTACAAAATTAAAATAAACAAACATAGGTTTGATTTAACGAATATCTACTATAACTAAACTCATTTACCTCATCATGACTTTTCCAGTTAGTGGTCACATAAATATACATTACATATGAAACATAAAGTAAATATTACGAAAATGAAATTAATTTTCCTTATTATGAACATAAAATAATATTATTTCTAACATTTGTATTGTTATACAAGTAAAATTGTAATTGAAATTAAATTATAATCGGAACAGTTATTTCTTTATTAAAGTTTTAATTAGTTATTATTACACACTATAGTGATTATATTATCACTTGTCAAAATAATTGAATTTGATTTGTTAATTTTTGTATATTATAAGGAATCGTTAAATTAGAAAAAATATTATCAATTATTATATTAGTTAGAAAAAACGCCGGAAGGGCAGGGAGGGCAGTTGCCCCTCCCCCACAAACATATTCAGTGGGGTAGGGGGGAAATGACTACTTTTTGAACAAATTATAAAATGTAACCACGAGTCTGCAAGTTAAAGAAAATTGAAGTCAATTTTGAATTTTAAAAACGCACAGTAAAGTTAGGTCAGCTTAATTTTTGGGGTTCGTATTGCATTTTCGTACTGACATATTTTACAAACTAATAAAATAGAATAAAATGAATAGGATATAAACTATAGATAATATTATTCTCTACATTATATAACAAGTGATTTTTTTAACGTAATAACTGAAAACGGATGTTTACTCTTATCAATTTTTGAATTTTCGAATTATTTTTGAAATAAGAAAAAAATGTTTTAGATAAAAAATGTCGAGTATGTTATTATCTATAATTTATTCCCTATACATTTTTTTCCAACATTTATGATTTAGCCAGAAATAATTTTTTTATATAATTATTTAGACTCATCCACACTGTTGTTCACTCTTCACTCTTAGTATTACGTATAAGAAAGTCCCATGGTGCCTATGACATACACGCACACTGTTCAATCTCTGTAATACGTATAAGAAAGTCCCACGCATGGCAGATATTTCTTCTCTGTTATGAACCATTTGAATAATAATATTTTTTTTTTAAATTCGTTTTTTCCAAAAAATGAATAGAACATAAATTATAGATATTGATATTATCTACATTTTTTAACTTGACCATTTTTCTCTATTTCGCACTGGTTCAGAGTAATTCGAAAAATTCAAAAATCGACGTAGGTAAACATCCGTATCCGGTTGAAAGATCGATTTCAAAAATAGGACCTTTTCTTCTCAGACAAAAATTAATCTTAAATATAAAATTTCATAATTTCATCCTTCTACGATTTGTCGTATTTGAGTTACAGCGCTTACAGACAGGCAGACAGACGGACACACTGACATCATAGTCAGAATGGATTAAGGGAAGGTCAAAATGGATAATTCCATCAAAATCCGGATTTCGAAAAAAATCGCCTTCACTATACTTACTTATCCTATTGTATATTTCATGTATATGGTATAAGAAAGTAAAAAAAAATAAAAAAGAATAGATTTGATTGGTATCATTAAATTAATCGTAAGAACTGATTTATTAACAAATCTGACACAACAAAAACATCCTATAAGTATATTAAATTTAATGTATTAAGCATATGATTTCCTGCGAGCATAATGGGCATATGTCCATTTTTAGTTAAAAAACTAATAATAACAGTAATTCTTTTTAACTAATTAAAATAATAGGTATACTTATGCAATATGCATAAATTTTTTTCTTTTTTAACCTAAATTGTAAAACGTTTTTTTTTTTTAAAATAACAACCGGAGATCGCTCTTTTTTTGTTAAGGAGGGCAGTGTAGACACTTTTCCCGAAAATCAAGTACCTTAACTAAAATTAATGTGTCTAGATAATTAAATCAATTGCACCATTTGTAATTATAATTTTAAAACGATTCTTCATTAAAAAGTGTAAAAGTACATTAAAAGGTTATAGACAGTACTTTTTACGGTAAAATTGGTATTACAGTTAGTTTTTAGAAGTTTTAATAAGTATATTATAATTAATTTAATTAATAATGAATGTCTAGTTTTAAGACAGTTGTTACAAAATTGTGTTTTAATTTGGAGAGGTTGAATCAAGTTCATTTTTTTTGATTTAATTCGATTTACAGTCTTTCTTCTGTTACATGACTATCACAATTGTATATTTTTTTAAAATTATTTTTACCACCATCTCTATATTAAAAAAAAACAATACTTTTTTTGGATTACGTAAATTTAAATTAATCAAAAACGCCAGTCTAGATTTACTTCTTCTTTTAATAATGTAGTCACCAGGGCCTACTAGAGCGGTCCGTGCAGTGCCCCGGGGTTCTTGAACAAGGAAGGTGTTTTTTACGAAATCGGATTAGGACAGTTATTTTTTTCAAAACATTTATTTAAGTACTGGTGTAATTTTCATTGTTTACAACAAATATTAATAATTAAAATTTCAAAGCATTCACATTTTTATTGAAAAACTTTTATTTTATCTAAAATAGTCACATACATCACATACAGTTACGGCCCTAACAGCCACACAAAAAATGACCATGTGTATTTCTATGTATTTTGAGGCACTGAATTCGAATTTTAGATCAAAATAGCACCTTATCCATTTCATTTTGAAAATAACTTCGAAAAACTTAATTTTTGAAAATAAAAATTAGGTTTTTCGATGTTATTTTCAAAATGAATCGGATAAGGTGATATTTTGACCTCAAATTCGGATATAGCGCCTCAAAATACATAGAAATGCAACTGTCTCCGAAAAAGTTTTAAACATTTTTTGTGAGTGGCTGTGTAATCAAATAAATAGTACAATATTTTCTTTGTACCTTGAAGTCTATTTTTTTATGTCTAAAAAAGCGCGTATTTTTTTCAACTTTACATCACACATTTTGGTTCAATTTAATTATGATAGGTAAATTCAACCAATTATTTTTTTCAGTGCATTATAATTGTTTTAGGTTTCGAGAAGGTACAACTGCACTAACTACATATAGTGAACTAAATTGAACGTAAACATATGTGGCCTTCGTAATATTCGTTAATTATTGTAATAAAAATAACGCCAGAAGTCCGTGTGTTACAAAAATAAGTATAATATAATAATATTGCAATTATTGTTTCTCAAAAACTAGAAAGCGTGCTTCCCCGAGGTGAATACACAAAAGATGACATTGTTACCAACGGCTGGTGACGCCCATGTGAGTCACACACTGAAAGAAGCACTTAAATCAAGCGCGTACCGTAAAATTTTAAGAAGAGTATACATTTTTTTTCTCATTTTATTTCTTATTTCTTACCTTCAAAAAATATTAATATTTCAAGTTTGGTGGAGCCCATGTGCTTTATAAACAAAAGCTGGGCGCGTGATTTTTTTTGTTTACAATCACGCCTGCTCACTCACAGTTACAGAAAATAATTTAGAGATCACGCACTCACGCTCACGAATTTTATTTTTTACTCACACACGCGCACAGTGAGTTTATGGTAAATGACAAAATTTTGCGCGAAATTTCGCTTCAAGTCAATTTTCAACCAATTTGAAAGCTAAGTAGTTGCATTTAACTTCTCTTTCACCCTTTTAAATATGATTAATCAATAAATTCGTAAATGTTTTTCAATAGATTAATAAGATAATTTCAAACAGAAATGTTAAAAAAAAATTCCGATTGTTATAATGGAAATTTGTATAAACGATTGTTATTAACTTAAGAAACAAAAAATAAGATACTGAAGAAGTCTTCATAAGATGAAACGTATATCAAACAATAAAAAATGTTATAACTTACATAACTATTTTTTTATTCAAACAATGACCTAAAACCTCGAAAACAATATACATAGGTATAGAAAATATCATGCAAAAATTTATAATTAAACGTTTACTCACATTTAAGGGGGTGAAAGAGTAATTAATTAATTAATTCTTGGGGTAATTTCCATAAACTACTTAGCTTTCAAATGAGACCGATTGCATTAAAATTGGTTGAAAATTGGCTTGAAGCGAAATTTCGCGCAAAATATTTTATCATTTAAACCCACTGTGCGCCGGGTCACGCTCGTGACTAAATTTAATGTTATATTATTAAAATAATTAAGCTGAATTTCTAGTGCAAGTATAAACAACAAAACAAAGAAAATAACAAAGAGCAGTACTACATTTTTAAATAAGTGAATTAGTTTTATAAAACGTTTTTTGTGCTCATACAATATGCTAACGGAAACTAGGAGCGACTCGAAAAGTTTTTCGAAGAGAAATTTTTGAAATATACATATAGACATTTTTTAATTTTAATTTTCTAAAGAAATGTTTTTATCATAATAGATTTTCTGATTGATAATTATTTTTTATATTTTTTCATACCCCGCCACTGTCAATAGATAACTTCCACAACCAATAGGTGTATATATTTTTTGTATAGAATAATTTTTTTATCAATAATTAGTATGAGTTTTTTTTCATACGCTGTCACTGTAAATAGGTAATCACCCACAACAAAATTTCACCAACGTCCAAATAAAAACAAACCGCGAAACACATCTCATAGATCATCTTGTTGCAGCTTTCTCTGAACACAACCATAACAGCAAAATCCAAAACGACCTGATTATTTCGCGTTGGTTCGATCAACTTTGATGGACCCACTTACTTTGTTTCTTACAAATCGCATATGTATTTGAAAATAAATTTAATGTTTGTACTTTTTTATACAATATATGAAATGCATGTGGCGTAGTTACGGAGAGGTAAAATGAATCAAAATAGCATTTAATTATCAGGATTAAAAACATACATAAAAATGCACAGTGCTTCCTCGTGCTAAATTCGGCAAATGCAGTTAATTATTGAACAATTTAAATAAAAATCGATAAAGTGTTCAGATAAATTGCCTGGTATTGGTTAACCATTTAATTTTTATACAATTTAATTAAAAAATATTAGTTCAAAATTTTTCATAGACGCACCTGATTATATTTTCGTATATTTTTAATTTTTTGACAATTTCAATCTAAATCTAAAATACAAACTTCAAAATTAAAAAAAAAAAAAAAAACGATTTTTTAAAACAAATTGAGATAAATCTTTGTAAGGGAATTTTTTTTCAACAATCGTTGTAGAAAATTGAATGCTCTACAAAACAGATTCTATGAAATTTTCATGTAATATGTGTCGTTCTTGAAATATCTTGAAAAAATAAATATTTTGGGACGTCACCCCTCCTCTTTGGACACGATTTTGATGATTTTGAAATGGGACAGTTCTCAAACCAACTAAGTTTCATTAATATCGATTCAGTGGTTCATGAGATAGACAGACACACACAGTCAGACATACAGACAGACACGGAACGAAAAGTGTTTTCTTGACCTGAAACGAAAAGATCAATTTAAAATTTTGAAATCAGAGAACAATTTTATTGTCTCATTCTAAAACAATCACAAAACTTATCGTACCTTCGATATTACGAGGAAGCAAAACTTAAAAAAATAAAATAAAACGGACTTAAAAAAACCCTAAAAACACTGAAAAGTATACCCAACAATTAAATTGAACAGTTTCTGAAGTCAATATTATTTTTTTTATTTGGCACTGACTTCAAATATGTTAAATTTAATTATTAGGTATTTTATTTTTTTATTTTTTCCTTTTGAATGGCGTATCTTTGAAGTCCATGATCAAATTCCGATAAAATTTATATGGGACCACCTCGGAATATACTTTTTCAATAAAAAAACGTCCAAATTGGTACATATTTATCGGAGTTATTGTAATAAAAAATATATTGTATTGATTGAATTGAGAAACTTCTCCTTTTTTTAAGTTGGTTAAAAAAAGGTCTTCATAAATTGAAAGAGGGAGCAATTTTGATGGTACCTTCGAGTACGACTATTTTCTCTGTCTGTTTGTCAGTCTGTGAACTTTCTACAGACAAAATGCCGAAATTTATATAATATATTTTTGAAAAGCTAACCTAACCTTTCATATAACCTATATATTATAGTAAAAAAATAATTTGAACAATAGAAAATATTATTATACATAATTTTTGTTCTATTAATTTTTCTGACATAAACAATGATTATATTACTACGACCCTTCCCTAGTAGCTTCCAACCTACACATCCCCTGTACCCGATCACCCTGTACGTGTCAACCTACGATGATCGGCCTATCAGCACATTCTTCTTCCATCTTGTATCCCTGTTAATTCACTAAACACGAAAACTATACATAAAACACCACTGACAATGAGTTGTTGGAAAAGGAACTATCCAGCCGACAACAATCTGCAATCATCATCATCATATTATTATGTCCTGTGAAATAATATATAGAAAGTCATGTGGTGGCCATATTTGTTTGTTTATGTAGAACATGGCTTTTCTCAATTGTTTGTCAAATGTATTTCATCTCCTATGGTTTCAAAGAACAAAGAAAGTAACTAAATTTTTCATTATCAAATGTAATCTCAAAGTATTAAACAAATTTGCATACAAAGATGTGTGAATCAATTTATCGAACGACCTTTAATCAGTTTAATTAGTAAATTGCAACACTGAGGAAATACCAGCGGTACTCAAATATTTTATACATTAAAAAAATTATGTAAAGACTACTGTATTTTATTTTAGTTTTCTTAAAACTCATATTTTTAATGAAATTAATTATTTATTTATTAGGCAATAAAAAAACTGGTAGTTAGCTAATAGATGTAATATATTTAGATAATAATACGTATTAGGTGTTTATATAAAAAACTGAAAACTAACAGGTATATGACTATTTTTGAGAAATAAAAAAAACTAGTTATATTATTAATTAGTATTCAAATTATGCAAATACAAATAAAAAGAACAAATAAAATGATTCACAGAATTATTTAAATTATCACAATATGTAATTTTTATGTAATGAAAACATGCATTATTTCTGTAAGTACAGTAGGTTCTTTTTTTGTGCGGATTTTTTTACGCGGTAAGATTTTCATGTAAATTCCGGGTTTTCCGTTTCGACAATTCGAGGAATTAAAATATGTAAACGTTTTGTTATTATTAAAATCCTCGTTTAACCAGATTTCACACCAGTTCACAAAGGCTGTCGAGTTGTGTTATATATTCAGATAGAGATGAAAAAATATTAAAAAATATTGTTACTTTAAAAAAAAAAATGGTTTATTTTAAGTTTAACATTAATTTCTTTCAGTGTTTTGAATTATTTTTCTTAGTGTGTTTTTTTAGACAATCTAATTTTCGTGATTTTTCAGAAACTTTTTTACGCAATTTCCGTTCTCTTAATTGATTGATGGTTTAATGCCTTTTAAAAAATCATGGAATGTATCTCTAATTTTACAATGTAAGCAATGTCTTTTTTAAGCGATTTTTTATACACGATTTGTTGTTGAACGTATCTACCGCATAAAAAGAGACTCTACTATATACAAAAAACAGCTAAATTAAATACATTAGAGCAGGGGTACCTAAGATCACATTCTAGAATACCGGTGGGGTAGTGGGCATTATTTATTTTTTCAAGGTGCCCGCATAAAAATCGCGATTTTGATGCGGGTACTCGGGCATCTCTCACGCCTAAACTAAAAAAGTTAGACATATATATATGTACTTGTCGACTTTTTGATAGGAAATTTTGTAATCTATCAAAAAGGTTCTGAAACTTTTTTTCGTTTATTGCTGTCTTATTTCTACGTATGCCGTGACAGGTGAAAATGCTACTCTTGAAACTTTGTTTATATATATTGTTATAATAATTTGCGTAATGTTTGTTATATGCATAAATATTCTTTATTACCTCATGAACAAATCTGCATTAACAGAATATTTTTATTTTACCTTAAGAATTCGAAATTTTTGTAATTGTACTATGTATTATATTCACCCATTAACGCCAAAAAAAAAAAACACGCAGAAAATTATTTGATATGAAATTAAGTACACATATACAATATATTTAACTAAATATTACAACACAAACTTTGTTTACATTTAGAAAAAAAAATAACGACGTGTATTCGAGCGAGTAAATTTGGCAGATATGAAGTTTATTTTGTGTGAAACTGCTTTTGTGATATATTTTTTTAGATAAATTTCATTTAAAAATCAAGTTATATGTATATTTAAGGTATTCCATATGATTTAAAAAAAATTCGAAATCACATGCTTCAGTTTGTATATTAGCATAAAACGTACCTCTATTCTTATACAAATAATTCGCAGCAATTAAAACACGTTTAAATACTTATAAAACTAATAACGTTAAGAGATTTTGTTTGATGCACTACTAGCATCTGATTTTTAAGAAAATATTGTGAATTAATATCCATAGAAAGCAGCACGAATTATAAAATGAGGTGAACACAAGTGTGTACGGCGGGCGTTAATGTGTTAAGATTGAGAGAGGAAGTGGTGTAAAAATAGTATATATGTTAATATATTTTTTAACAAATAATTATTTTCAATCAAACACACTTATATTTTCTAATTAGCTACTAAATATTTTAAAAAATCAATTTTTTTTACATTTAATATTTTATTGAAAACTGAAATAATTTTTTTATCGTTGCGGCGGGCGCATGAAAAATGGTTGGCGGGCCCCATGGTGGCCGCGGGCATAGGTTTGGGGACCCCTCCATTAGAGAAACAGTTTGAGATCTTCTGTTTTGTTAATTAACAGTTGATAATCAGTTTAATGATTTTATATATCACATTCAGAGCAACCTTGATCTAAAATCTAATTTGGCAACATGCAAATGTAAAAAAACCAGTTATTACATCTAAGATAAAAATTTGCAACTGTATTCAGACCGAATATAAATAATTACGTTGTCCAAATTACACCTATTTTTAAAAAATATAAAAAAGATTAAAAAATAAATAATTTAAAACTATTCGTATCGCTATTAAAACAATTTATTCGTTATAAGCAATACAAAAAACAAACATTTTATAACTTATTTATCATCCATATAATAATTACAAAATATTCCATTTAATTTAATTTAATTTCCTCTTTCTCTCCTAGGACTCTGGGTGCACAAAATATCCTTCAAAAGACAAATTTTAAGATTTTCAACCAGTTTTTCAAAATTCCAGTCAATATGTCCCATATACCTATTGATTTCAAAGATTTCAATAAAGAATAATCTACATTTGTAAGTAATTTTGAAGAAATGGTAAGTACCCTAACTTCTCCAACCCTGATAATCTCTGAATTTGGGAGATGGCATTATGACTCAAATCGAAATATTTCAAATTATTTAAAGACGCAAAAATTTGACCATAATATGTCACTATTTTGTTACTATTGCACACATCCAAGCAAGCTATGCTTGGGAAGTGTGTTCTATTCTCGTCCTAAAAATTTTTTGTGTATTTACCTATATTGATAAAATTAGCATTATATCTTAAATTTCTTTAGTAACCCAATTAAAAGTTAACATTTTCTGAAAGAGAACATTACAGTATTCATATTTACATAGTTTATAATATCGATTGGTTTTAAGTTTCTATTATAAAAATATAAATAAATTTCAATTTGTCGAGAAATTGACATTTTTAAGTTACTGCAACACGCTAATCAACTTTATTTATTATCAGAATATTAAAACTCAGCCAAATCGGATAACTAGAAATAAGAAAAATTTCAGTTTATTTAAAAGAAAAACGATATTTCTGAAAAAATTGGATCGTGAAATATTAGTTAGTCTGGTAGTTAAAAAATATTCGCCGAGAGGCGCCACAAGCATTCAATTGAATCCAAACCATTTTCAACCATTAAATGCTTCTTTGGGGACATTTTTTATCTTAAATATCGGCGAAATCAAGTAGGTAGGTACTTGCGTTCAATATTTTCAAAACACAAAAAAGCATATATTTTTGCAAAATTGATAAAATTTCATGATTGACATCCAAAATTTTTCGAAACAAGACGTCTGATTTTGCAGTCGAGAAGCCACATCGATTTCATGGCACTTATTTCACCAAATATTGAAGGTTCAGTTACTTTTATGTCAACATGTTCCATTAAAAATGTATTACGGGTATTTCTCATTCCAATGAAATTATTCGTGCGAAGTATTTATAATTTGTAATAAGGAGCTGTAAAACTGTCAAAATTATGCAGCTCATAATATGCCCCAGGTTCCATTCTGTTATAATATTACCCTGTATGTTGATCTCTTTTAAATTATGGAGGGCTCCATAACGATCATTTATATCTTCTGATAGTTGAGGATTCGGCTTTAACAAAGTCGCAAATGCCCATTTTGCAAGTTTGGTGATTTTGTTTCCGTACAGTAAAAGAAACCGTAAGTTCTTCAAGTTACCGAAAGCGAATGGTTCGATGTTTTCTATCTGATTGTTGTCCAACTACAGTATTTTATTATCGTCTGCGTTAGTACGGAAAGCGTGAGCTGGTAAAGTTGACAGCACTGAATTCACGAAGAAAATTCTGCCTCTTACTACATTGTAGATATTTTCATTAAATTGGTGTTTCTGCAGTAGAGACTATATGCGTATGTAGGAGCTTCTCAAGCCTCAGTCTTATCTAAGTTGATGGATAAAATTATACATGTTGCCAGACATAAATATACCTGCGCAAATATATTTTGTAGGGTAGCGGCACCAGTTTTAGACGCAAGGTATACTGTTTATTGGAAATTAATGGGATTCTTTTCAGTAATTTTCATGAACTCATCTTACTAATAAAACAATTAGATAACTTTTAAATTAATTTAATTATCAAAGTCCGCAAATATAGTTTAACTTCCTCGCAATATCGAAGATACGAGAAGCTTTGTAATCGTTTCAGATTGAGACAAAAAGAATGTTTTCCGTTTCACGTCAAGACAAACACTTTTCATTCCGTGTCTGTTTGTCCGTCCGTCCGTGTGTCAGTCTGTCCATCCGTCCGTCCGTCTGTCCCCTGAATCATTGTCACACTCATAACTCATGAACCACTGAACCGATATTGTTGAAACTTGATCGGATGGTTGGGTCTGTCTTGAGGACGGTCCCATTTCAAAATCATCAAAATCGTGTGTAAGGGGGAGGGGTGACACCCCAAAATAATTATTTTTTCAAGATATTTCAAGAACGACACGTTACGTGAAAATTTTATTGAATATTTTTTGTAGAGCATTAAATTTCCTATAATATGGGTCTACAACGTTTGTTGCAAAATATTCCCTTACAAAGATTTATCTCAATTTTTATTTTTTTATTATTTAATTGTAAAATTTGAAACAATGTAAAACAGATGTTATGATAATATAATAATTAATAAATAGATTAGAATAATAATAAGTTTAAATGTCCACTATTTTGACACCCAAGCTGGATCTTGGCTTCTGGGTGTAAGCCGCGTCGATTTGGTCGGGTTATCAAAATCACCGCGGAAGCCTCAAGACTTGTATCAAATTAAGCTGTTTTACAGTTAAGTGGTTATAGATTATATGGCAATAATCAAATATCAACAAATATTTCTAATTAAGTACATTTAATTTAAGTATCCAACACTGGGGTGTTATCCAGGACGGGTTCTAATACCTTAATGTTTGGATGTTTAATAATAAAATTATAAAAAAATAAATAATATTTATTAATATGGTATAAGAAGTGAATTAAATATATTTATGAATTATCAATACTTACAAAATAAATTCAAATTTCATTTCCATTATTACGTTGGTTTATTAAATACATACATATATCACTAAATTATTATTTTAATTGATTTTTCAATTAAATATAATGTTTACATACATATGTATTTAGTGTAAGTATAAAAAAATTGGCGGGTGTCCCCAGCGGCGGATTTACGTTAAGTGCCGTCCTGGGCAAAAAAAAATTGCCGCCCCTTTACCAAGGGAAAATATAATCTATTTATAAGTTTCAGAATTATCATATGAACTGAGAAGTGATAAGTGTTTTTATCGGAGTATTTTTTTATATTCCTTTTTTTAAGAGTGCTGTGTATTAAACTAAAAAAGTTGTATTCTCTCAGAATCTACCGCCCCCTCAAAATTTTGCCGCCCTGGGCAGTAGCCCATGTTGCCCATGCCTATATATTAACATTATTTCCGAAATTTTTTATTTAAAACATTTTTTGCTACTACAATTACTTATTTAAAAAAATATTATAACGATTTGATTTTAATAATTAAGATAGGTTAGGTTTGTCTTACATACAAGGCTGAGGTTGTACTGTACAGTAGGTGTTCACTTTCTATTGAGATCGATAGAGCACGTTTCCGAAAGGAAGTAATAACTATTTGGAGCTGGTCTATTATTGCTTTTACTTGTTTGCCTATCTCTAACGTAAAAGTTTCATTTCACTGAAAACAAAAGTTGCCTGCCACTGTATTTCATTACAAGGCGATATTTTTCAATTGTAAAAAATATATTTTTAGGCTATAGTTTTAACACGTTGTTCTACACACTAATAGTTATCGTAATATCTAAAATTATATATTTTTTAAATAATTTCATTTTTTTCTCGATTTTTAACGAAAAAAAAAACGATTTTTGCAAACTTTTTTTACAAGTCCGTTATTATGTTTTTAGGTTTCCGTAGAAAACTAGGAAACCTTATAGTTTCGCCATGTCCGTCCTCAAAAATTTTAAGCCGATTAACATGAAATTTGATATACGGACGAAGACTGAAAACACAAAAACAGAAATGATAAGATTTTTTTTTCCACTTACCCCATTGAGTGGAGTGTCATTAGACAGGTCTCCTAAAATGCAGCAAAAATTTTTAAATGATCTTTTGATTTTAACCCTTCAGTCACGATATATTTGCATTTAAATGTCGATATCAGAGCGTCCCCTCCACCCTTCTGTTTTCTAAACTATCGATGCAAAAAATCTAAAAAAAAAAACGGAATGTAGCTTTTAGTTAATACTTTCAATGAAAATTATAACGAACACTGTAGCTAGAATAGTTTATAAAAAAACTTGAAATAACTTTTGTTTATAAATCGTAATGACTACGGAATCCTATCATGTGCGTGCCCAACACGCACTTGGCTGTTTAATTTTGTTTCAAATCACTACAAGTGAAGATGTGCTTCCCACCTTTTTTTCGAGGAGTCCGCTTTGATTCCGAAAAACACAAAGTATAATAAAATTTATTAAAAAATTTTTTTTTGTATAATTTAAGATGCAAATAAAAATATATAAAACGTATAACAAAAAAAATATCCTGAAATAAACTTAAAATTTAAGATGTCAGATCGCAATTTACTGCCTTAAATTTTTTTGTAAGTATACTTTCAATGAGGAAAATGACCGAATTTTGATACTAATAGTTTATCAGTTGGGTCAAAAAGGACACTTACTTCTGCAGTAAATGGGGGTCATGTAATTTAAGAGATTTTTTTCTTTTTGGGAGGGGGTGTCATGATCCCCATAACTCCTCCTTAGATCTACGCTTACTCCAAATCACTATATCTTTATCGGTTTCGAAATCTTACTATTTAGAAAAATGTGCCCCCCCCCCAAAAAACGATTTTCAATTTTCTATAAGAGAAACCCTCTTAATATGAGTAGATATGTTGTAATTTGATTGTTTTGCGGAGATAAACGTTTTCTCTTCTGAATAGTTTGTATATTTATTTTTTTAATCTACTTGTTAAACAAACATGAAATAAAAAACGTAAGAATTTTATGACCCATGAAATGATTGAATACATCCTTGGGTATTGTGTTTCCTTTGTAACATATACCTACCTATCTCTTTATGAATGTGCAAATGTATCAATTAACAATTCAAAATTTTCCATAGAAAACTAATACTTTGCAAAAATGCGTGTTGTTAAAAACTTACGTGTTTCAAAAAATGGATACATATTTTTATCATAATATGTATTATTATTAAAAATTATATGCAGGTAAATATAAATAATTCATAAATATGTTCATCACTTTTTTTTAATCGAATGTAATTAATAATTGTTATTATTTTATAGATTAGTACCTACTGTAGAACTTCTTTATGAAGGACAAGTAGGTTTTCCAAACATAATAATGTAACAGATATTTTTGTCCGATGTATCCATAATTCTTCGTACTTAATTTATTTTTAATTTGACAATATGTTTGATAAATAACAATAATAAAATAGGTTATTAATAAATGAAAAAATATTATTTTATTTATACTACATACTTATAAATATGTAGTGATGTATTGTAAAATCTTAATTTTAGTATAATTACACTTATTAATTAAAAAATAATAACATTATGTCATAGTTATTTAATTTAAAAAAAAAAAACAGTTAGGAATTATGAAAGCATATAAGTAAATATTAATTATTATAATTGAAAAGTATAATTACATATATTTTAAATCGCCTAGAGAAAAAAAGCTAAATGACAATAAGAAAAAATAATAATTAACATTATTTCATTAAATGTAATGTAAATAAATAGATATTACAAAGACTGCATTGTTCATCACTATAGAAGAATTTAAATATGAAAGTCGAATACCACCAAAAAATTAAGGAATGAAAATATTTTTATAGGAAAAGGGATAATATTTAAAACTCTAATAAAAGTCAATATAAAAATTCAATTTTTTATAGTTAATACTTTTGCTTCCTTGCAATATCGAAGATACGAGAAACTTTGTGATCGTTTAAGAATGAGACAAAAAAATTGTTCTCCGATTTCAAAATCTTAAATTGATCTTTCCGTTTCAGGTAAAGACAAACACTTTTCGTTCCGTGTCTGTCCCCTGAATCCTTGTCATACGCATAACTCATGAACCATTGAACCGATATTAATAAAACTTGGTTGGATGGTGAAAATTAAAAATAGAGCATTCAATTTCCTATAATATAGGTCTACAAAATATTCTCTTACAAAGATTTATCTCAATTTGTTTTAAAAAATAGATTTAAATAGATTGAAATTGTCAAAAAATTAATCAGGTTCGTGTTAAGAAAAATTTCGAACCAATATTTTTAGTAAAATTGTATAAAAATTTGTGTTAACCAATATCAGGCAATTTATCTGAACACGTTATGGGTTTTTATTTATATTGTTCAATAATTAACTGCCTTCGGTGAATTTAGCACGAGGAAGCACTGTGCATTTACTTGGCAGATTTTTTTTTATAGATTGACATTTAATTAATTTTCTATAGTATACTAGCGGTACCTATTTTGTTTTATATTTTTTAGGTATGTATAATCTTATCTTTTTGGGAAATAAATAAAATTAAAACCTGCAAAAGGCAATTGATATAAAATAATTTTGATGATGTATAACCATACATAATTTATAATTAAAAAAAAATACAGGTACTTATGTATTTATGAAGTTGTTTCAACTATTTGTGATTTACTGTCTTGATACGCTGTAGTTAATTTTAAACTGTACGTTAAAAATAAATTATGGTTTAGTTTGTACTTTAAATAATATCTTTGTGATTTTTAATAATAGTTTTACCCTTTTCTATGGTCTATATGTATGTTACTTTAAAGGGTTAATGACAGTCTAATAACGTTACACACTGAAGAGCTGTTTTTAACTCGACTATCAGAGCGAAATACAAGATATTGCGTTACATTACATTTCTCTAGAATTAAAACGTTCTATGTTTTTATGATAATTTAAAAACTATTTTACAAATAGCGCCATTATGTCTATTATTAATTTAACGTCAAAATATACAGAAATATATTTTAAAGAAAATTAGATGTATATCTAGAATTTTTTATTTAGGAGACGGAGGGAGGGCTATAGTAAAAACTATAATTTGTTAAATTATTATATAATAAGTAATATAGTAATTATTATAATAATTATTATATTACTTTGTTTTGGGAATAGCTAAAGCTCCTAGCCCACTTCTTTAAACCGCTACTAAATAGGGTATAGAGGTTAATTAGTAATATTTGTAACTACTGCAGTAGAAGAATTTAAAGTTGGGACATAGAACTTTGTGTTTCCATGGTACTTAAACAGTTGACAACAGTAATCTCCATGGTCTAATAACGAATGAGCCCCTCTTTGTCTGTCGTTTTACGTAACATTTACTGCTCAAGTGTTTAGTTTTGGTACATGTTTTCTCGTTTTGTTAAACATTGCATAAAAGGATAAGTATTCTAATTACTCTTGGGTAATTTGCCAAGGGTGTTCTACTGTCTGATTTTTATCTATTTTATACAGTTGAACTACGGTAAATAGAATGGTGTTTTAAATGTTTATAACTAGAGCTGTAAGTTGAGATGAAATTGTCTTAAATTGGGAGGAGACGAGACCGATACGATATCAACTTTATTTATAAGACTCGTTGAGAGTCTCGGTTTTAAAAGAATATCAATAATACGTGAAAGGGGGCCAAATTGATCCCAGATGCACTTTGCAGTATATATACAGGATACAAAATTATTTATCAAGGGAAACGTTAATCAGTACTGTAGAGCACTTTGAAAGGAGGATTTTATATTTTTGAAAAATAAAATAACGGAACTGATATTGCATATTTTGAATTTTTCTCTGTAAAATTCAATAATTTTACAAAAACTGTATAATAATTATTTGTATTTCCACAATGTTAAAGTCATTTTCATTTTTCTTTTTCAGGTAACCTTTCAAAAGCGAACTAAAAAAATATAAATATAAATCCATACGTGCTGCTAAGGAAAAATAAGCTCATTTTTATTTCATTTGACGTTTTCTGAATTCACTGAAAAACCCATTGTTAATTACTTACATAATTAAGCATAGATAAATAAATACACAAAACAATAAAAACAACTTAATGTACAAATAAAATTCACACCTTTGTCATGTCTATATATTATACATAATATGTAGTATTTCCAATAATTGAAAGTACATTTTCATGTTTACTTAACTTACTTTTTAAAGATAATTAACAAACTTATTGTTAGTATACTGTAAGTTAAAATTAAATTTGAATAAAATTCGTTCTCCATGACCAAAAATAAGTGACCTATACACAGGATACAAGATTCTTTATATCTATTGTTATATACAGGGTCGTATGAACCATGTAGTGTCCCTAACCTTCCACTATTAGAGGACCTCCACCAAATCTCAAATATTTTTTATGTAAAAAAATCATGAAATAAAGAAAAATTGAAATAGTTATTAATATTTTATGCGAGCTTCTAGAAAAATTCCTTAAATTGACGTAATCTGTTAAATTAATAATAAATATAATTAATGCTCATCTACCTATGCATTGAGTATACTAATAATTCTCAAAAAAGATAATTAAAAAAAGATTATACCAAAAATATAGCCAAATTACTTATACAGATATTTTTTTTATTTTTTGGTCATAATCAAAACTTAAAAAGAACTTTCCCTTTAAGTATAGGCCCTGATTTATATCTAGATGACTTTTTCAATTTCATAATTTAGACTTTCTTATACGTTATTTTAAAAAGATCATATACTGTACTTACTATTTCTATTATACAATTTTGCGTCCTACCTAGTAAAAACCTTACAAATTAGGTCTGTCTAATCAAACTAAAAGATTACAAAAAATTTCCACGAAGATCTAATTCCGAGAACTTACACACACACAAACAAATATGATATTTTACAACATCCCAAATCTACCATCCCCCCACTAAATCCCCCCCTCTAATAAAGAGGCTATAAGAAAGCGACAACAGCTCCATTATATTTAGTCGGACATAGATATAGTGAAGTTAAAGCCATACAGTCACAGTCTAAGCGTTATACCATACACATATACTCATCAATATGAAGGTGACAATTGCTTTTTGTTTATTGGCCGTTGCGGTTTTTGCCGCGGACGAACCCAAAGCAAAGGATGGTGAAAGACCTAAGACCTTTAAGAGGTTGATTCCAGCTGATGTTCTTAGAGGTACTGTCAATTTTTTATTTTTTAATATTTTTTTTGACTGATCAAAATTATTTTTGACCAAACTTACTCTAAGGCACCAAATTGACATAAGATGTTTTCAATTTATTATCCACCAAACTGGCAGTTTTCAATATATTCAGACACTGAACTAGTGGAAATAATTTATTATCGAAATAACATAAAATTATAAAAAATCAGTAGAGTACGAGATGATAAAACATTTTAAAGCTGACATGCAAATATCCTGAAGCTATAAAATTAAAATAGCAACATTACATGATTCACTATGTTGCTATACATAGTATCACATTATTTCGTTATTATTAAATATATGAAATAAACGGTTGAGTTTTAAATAAATATCCCAAAATAGAATAATGTAATTTTTTGTAATAAATACATATTCACATTTTCATTGTAGTAAATGTTTGTATCATTTTCAAATAATTGAGCAGTGAAATTAATGTAACAATGTATTATTTTACCGGAAGTCCAAATTGAATGTACTGACAACAATTGTATTATATCGGTCTAAATGTACGTAAAAATGAGTCCATTATTGACAGTAATTTTATATCTATTGTTAAATTTTGAATTAGAATATTAGTCCAGTTTTCTCTTACAGTATAAATGTGTAACTTTTTTGTGCTATTAATTTTTATTTTTTGTTTCAATTCTTAAATATATTGTTTAGAATATTTGTCATGTAAAAACTGAAAGCTTTAAAAATGGGTCATAGTCAAAGCTCGCAATATCATCGTAATATATGGTTAAAAAAAGTACGTAAGTACATTGAATTTGGAAATCCCTTTTTCTAACGTACTTAACTGCAATCATTTTTACCAAAATTATTTAAAGTTAAAAATATTCAAAAACAAAAAAAATTTGATTTTTGTTACGACCATCTGTTAAGAAATACTGGTTTATATAATATGTTGAAACATGTATGTAAAAGTATCTTACCCTTCACGACTTATAGGAACTCGTTTCCGAATAAAAATCATTGTGATCGTTCATTGTTTTAAACTTTTATTATAATAATGGCATTGTTTCGAAATTTCTTGTACTGACATTTTGTCTTTCGTGTTGCACATGGTCTATGATAAATGCAGTCGTTTTTGTTATCCAGGTCAATGTTTTTATATTGTCTATGTATATAATTGTCACTTATGTTATGATTTATGAATGTACATATGTATATTTTTCTGCCGGTTTGGATATTTGGTTTACTTTCATTTTGCATGAATCAGAGATTTTAATGAAGGAGAGAAATTACTTTTTTTGAATTATTTTTATTGTTCATTATTTGTAATAACATAATTTTTCCTTTACTTTCATTTTGTGAGAATCCGGTTTTAATGGGCGAGAGAAATGCAAAAAAACGTTTTATTGTAATAATTAAAAATATTCTTTTTATTGCTATTTATTTATTTAAGTACAAGTTAATTGTAATTATTTAAAAACCAAATAGAAAATTCTATAAAACAATCGAAGAAATAAAATCTATTTAAAACTAAGAATTATTATATTTATACAACCAAAATTTGAGTTACATTTGGTTAAAGAATACATAGTTTAATTCAATTCTTCTTATATAAAAAATAACATTCAGGTAAAAAAAATGTATGCAAAATATTTAAATGAACACCTATCTAATAAATTAATGAAGAAAAAAACGCTCTAGAATTGTAGACTGGTTATAATAAAGCTGTCACAAAAAATAGGGCACTTATGACCTTATGAGTAGATTCTAAGAAATTCAACAAACTGTGAAAGGTACGACATTTATTATACGTGTGAGATTATATTTAATCGTCTTTCAAGGTTGGCATTATTGTATTTCTAGATAAAATCAAACCAATGTTCACTCAAGTATGCTTTACATAATTAATTATTATTGAATATTATAAAGTATAATAAGGTCTTTATATAACAAAAAAAAACTAACCAATCCTTAAAATAACAAAACAAGTAATCCAGATTTAAATCTTGGATTCAGGGTGTGATTCTTGTCTTTATATCTACCATATTGTTCTACCTACTTTTTTTTATTCAAAGTTTTTTTAATTTAAAATTAGACTTTTGAAAATTTTGAAGCATTCGTTTTTCGTCAGATAGTGTAGTCATGCAGCGTTTCTCAACCTTTTTGTATTTGCGACCCAATTTTCAATCACAATTCTCACCCCCCTCCCTCATACAATAATTTTCACTGAAAATCTCACAATCAGCTAAATATAAAAAAATAGCTGTGAGTGTCAATTTAAAATATTAAACCTTCTTTCGAAAAACTTTGCTATGCAAGACAGGCCTAAAGGAGTCACTAAGAATTATTAATCTTGTTTTTAATTGATAAGTTAATTATTAATTGTGAAGTACTGATACAATCCTATTTATAAGTGTATTATATTACTGTAAATGTAAACGTGTATTTTATTTTTTATTTTGTCAGAATGTATTTTATTGCTTTTCTCTCAGTAAATTAAATTTTTTTTTTAATAATTTTGTTTTCTCTTTTTTTCTCGATATGCTCGCGCCCCCCATTTAGTTTTATGACGCCCCCCTAGGAAGAAGGGCCCTAGAGGTTGAGAATTGCTGTAGTAATGGCATCGTGGCTTATTGAATTACCCAATTATTAAAATAAAATATGTTTATTTGAGTAATACAATTTAGAGGGCGCATATAATTGATATTTTTGAATTGTTTTCTGTATAATATTAAACATCTTTTTATGACTTCTAAAACCAATAGAGACTTGAATGTATGGAAAAAATGCAAACCTCAGTTTTAATATACCAAATATATAACAACAAGATTAAATATTTTGTGTGTTTATTTATCTGTCTTAACTTAAGTAATGATTCACATCAATACTGAGTAAATATTAACTTAAAGTTTCTATACATTAAAATGATTAACTATGTGCAAATATTTAGATTAGTTTTTACATTTTTTATCGTGTTGAATTTTCTTTATTTGCGTGAATTCTACATAGTTAAAGTTTCGCATGGGTAACTGTCACACACACTCGCATTGTGTCTAACATTTAACAAAGTTATTATACTACTAACTGTAAAGTCGATTGCACCCATATTGAATTAACATTTACAATATTTGAAAAAGGTTGTTGACCTTTTTATTGATTTTTGTATACGTAGTACACAATTTATATTATTTAAATTAATGCGTATACTCTCTAAAACTGAATCAGTGAATAGTCACTGATTACCTGTACTGTGAAATAGTGAAAATTAGACAACTGCTAATCAGTGGATAATCATTGAACAAATCAGTAGATCATTGTTAGTAAGGCCAAAATCACTGATTGATCAGTGAAAACTGGTGTATATTCTCACTGATTCAGTTTAAGAGAGTAATGAAATATAATAAAAATTGATAGACTATTTGTAAATAGCTTCCTATTTTATAATTGTGGTATAGAAAATGTATTTTTCATTGCTTTGAAATTATAAAGAAATATTTATAATTTATAATAAAAAAGAAAACACCTTTTATTTACAAAATCATGTTTATTTCTTTTGGAGACTCATAATGTGTCTATAATGAAATATTTATAATGAATATACTTTGTATAAATGATGATGTTTACAAATTTTATTCAAAGTTTAAATTAATTAAGATACATTTAATAATTAATATACTTTCGATTACTCATTATGAAAACATTAGTTTTCGTTGCGTTTTAGTAAATACATAAAAACGTAATTAAAATGAATGAAAAGGATGTTTACAAATTATATTTATTGTGCTGGAACAACGTTTAAGGTTAAAAACTATACTTAAAACAAAAATTATGAATCATTTAATTTAACCTTGCGTAAGAGCATACAAAAAAATCGTTTTATAATATACTTTCAAACATCGGTACCTCGTATATATTATAGATACTTTTATTATTTTACTTTGTTTATAACATTGGGGAAAATTATCATAAAATATAAAATACAAAGATTTTTTTAGACATTATCTACAGTAGAATTAATTAATTCTGCTTGCAATTAGTCACTAGTGTTTTTTTGTATGTATACAATACAATTATGTCCCTTTAATGACCTTTATGCTTGAGTAATTTTGTATAGATACAATTAGTGACTAATAAATATTGATGTAGTTGTATATTTGCTTTCTACTGGATGATATTTTGATGGTCAAAATAGAGGTCAATGAAACGCTTGAAAGATTTAGCCATAGGGAAATAAAACAGTTGCTATAATTTTCCATCACTGTATTATATAATCTATGGACGTAGTTGATATATTGCTTCCTCGCCATATCGAAGATACGAAAAGTTTTGTGATCGTTTTAAAATGTGGGAAAAAAATTGTTCTTCGATTTCAAAATTTTAACTTGGTATTTCCGTTATCAAGGCAAAAACTTTTCGTTTCGTGTCTGTCTGTCTGTTGGGAGGTTAGGTCTGGCTTGAGAATGGTCCTATTTCAAAATCATTATAATCTTGTGTAAGGGGATGGGTAACTTCCCAAAATATTTATTTTTTCAAGATATCTCAAGAATGACATGTGACGTGAAATTTTTATAGAATCTTTTTTGTAGAGCATTCAATTTCTTATAATATAAATCACCACAACGTTTGTTGTAAAATATATGATTTATCTCAATTTGCTTTAAAAAAATCGTCATTTGTTTTTTCAAATAGCTATTAACTTTGACATATTAAATGTCATTTTGACGTTTGCATAATAGAAAAATTTAGATTTAGCTTGAAATTGTCAAAAAATTTAAAATGTACGAATCATGCGCGTATAAAAGAAAAATGTCGAATAAATATTTTTTAATAAAATTGTAGGCAGTTCATCTAAATAATTTATCGGTGTTTATTAAAATTGTTGGATAATTAACTACCTTTGGTGAATTTAGTACGAGGAAGCACTGTACATTTACTTGGAAGATTTTTTTTAATGTGGGTATTTTTCTAAATTCATCTAATAGTTTTTGGAGAAACTATTTTCAATAGTGTTATATAACATTTTAAATCTACTATATATGGCTCTTTAATTTAAAGCTCATTAAATAATAAAAAATAACTTTTACTATCTCCGAGATTTAAGGTTAATTTTAATTAATTTCAACTGGACAAATTATAATTTCCCTATACTGGACATATCGTGATATAAAATTCCCATGGACCAGTTTCCGGGAAATACGGCGTACGGTTTTGTAACATACACACACACACACACACACACACAAAACATATACATACACACACTCACAAACGAGAGATAGTGTTGCTAGATCGCGCCTAGAGGCTAGCCTTTGTTTTATACAGGATGTGCAATTGTTTGCTCATTAGGATGGGCAGTAGGTGATTGGTTGGGAAACCATTGCGTTGTTGTGTCGTGTTTTGTTTTCCAGAGTTTTCCACGACCAATTGGTTCGTTAACTATATGCTACATTTTAGAATTCATTGTCAAACTTGACATTGGTGGTTTAATTTTATTTTAATTGTAGGATTTGTAAGCTAATGTAACATTGTGTACTAATTTTGAGAATTATAATTATTTACTTGCAAAATATTTTTAGATGTTTCGTAAAATATTTTCAAATAAATTAAAAAATATTTATTTTATTAACCGACTTCAAAAAGGAGGAGGTTTTCAATTCGATTGTGGATATTTTTTATATTTTTATATAATACTCCCCAGGTGGTCCCATATAAATTTTATTAGAATTTGACCATGGACTTCTTCTATGCGTTTTTTGTCAGCTGGATGGTTTCTTTTTTTGACAGCTTCTTCGTATGATCATGTCTTCATGTATGTGGCTGTGTGTTTTGTGTGTGTGATAGGAATATGCTAATGGGCCAATCACACAGGAAGGACCATGGACTTCGAAGATACGTCACTCGAAAAAGGGAAAATAGAAAAATAAAAAAATAAATAAAAACACTGAAAAGTATATCATAATTAAATTTAACAGTTTTTTATGTCATTGTCAAGCTGATAAAAAAACTAAGAACGAAAAAAATAAAACCGACTTAAAATTTTTTGTCGTCAGAATGAATCACAAGAGCATATTAAATTTTTAACGTTTATGTATAACACTATAAACGCTACAATGTTTGTATAAAAAAAATAAAATAAAAATAACGCTTTCTCGATGTACTACCGGTAAGACAACTTTCAAAACTTCCCTGGCAGACTGTATTTAAATTTTAAATCGATTAATTTATATTATCTCAATCAATTACAGTCTTCTTAAGATAATCAATATACCATCCCAGTTTAAAAAGAAAGTTTTAGCAATTTGAGAAAGTATTAAAAAATTACAAAATGATTTTTTTTAAATTACTTGAATCAGTATAAGGGATGGTTTTAATGTGATAATCAGTGAAACTATTATACAAAAAGATAGTACGTTTTAATAGAAATAGACGTGTGTATGTATCTATAAAAATAGAAATCATTTCATGACATTTAAAAAGTGTTAATTAGATCTAGTACAAGTTTTGTAAAAAAATAAATGCAGTTATTGCTTAATAATTTTATTGGAACATTATTTTAATATCTGATTTGGTTATTTATATTTCTACCGATATGTAATAATAATTATCTCAATCTCAATGTTATACGAAACTGTGGTAACTAATGTGACAACAATTACGCAACATCACGTCTAGATGCTGGAAAATTTCCGGGAAGTACAACATACATACATTATACATATCTCTTTAATATCTCAAATTACGATACTGGCTTTGTCTGGAGATCCACGTAAAGCGGTCTGTGTGTCTGTCTGTCCTAGATACAGCGGTGAAAGTGGTCTCTCTCAATGAGTCACATACATATATACACACATATATACATAGTTCTGCATTCACTCTTTGTTGTATCGTTTTGTAATGCAACGTAAAGCATCAGTGCTGACCAAAATGTGATGCTCATTTTTAGTGGGTTTAATAGTCAGTTGTTTAAAAACAATTGTGATAAGGGCCTGTTTAAGCTCCTGATAATGTTATTTCGAAATATACCATATCGGTTGTTAGTAAATATAATACAAGATAAGGTACTGGGACCAGTCTTGGACGCTTCAAGAGCAAGGTGTACTGTTTTTTGGGATTGATGGACTTTTTTTTGTAATTATCATGAACTCATGTTACTAATAAAAAAGTATCTATATCTAAGTCCGCATCTTATATCTAAGTCCGCAAATATAGTTTTTTTTTTAAATTATAGCTTTTTGTTTTGTTTATGTTTTTTTTCCAGTAATGGACAAAGTAAAACCAGTAATGGGCACCCAGTGATGGACACTTGTTAAAATGATATGTATCATACTATGATACAAAAGTTATAAAATAAAGAATCGCACAATTTGAAGCAATGTAAAGCAGATGTTATGATAATTATAATAATTAATAAATAGATTACATCAATAATAAGTTTAAATGTCCACTATTTTGACACCCATTCGCTGATTGTCAATCATCTATAGATTATGATTCAGTAGGCAGTAATCAAATATCAACAAATATTTCTATTTTAGTACATTTATTCCCGGTATTATAAAAAATTTGCTTGAGTACAAAAGCAAATTAACTTCCAGCGAACGCTATCTGCTAGTTGTCAAATTGTTATGAAATTGTTCGATATTTTGCAAAACTGTTTGTATATGGTCTATATTTTAAAATTAATTTTTTGTGAAATGTTATTTATATTTCAAAGGGGGTATTCAACTGCCAAAAGAATAATTTATTTAGATATTTTTTATTGGTTAAATATTAAAAAAAAATTAAACTGTAGGTAATTATCGTTTGTGAAACCAGTAATTAATACCTATATGACTAATTTAATTTAGTGAACGTAGATATATGTTCGACACTCATGTTGAACTTAATAAAATACATATCGATTTCTTCAGATATCGATATATGTAATATTAAAGAAGGGGCCCTACTTTTATAGAAACAGATATTGTCTTACACTTTCATAATATTAATATGTAGGACGTGTTATTATTTTCACTCGACGTTTCTTTTTGTGGATATAAAACCCGTTGCATTGTCAGTGTATTGCTCTGAGGCCTCTTTTAAGAAGTGAAATTTAGTTATGACAAGTTTTTTGGCTTCGCTAATTTCTTTTGAACCATTTATAGATTATTATCAAAATGATTTTAGCATTTGTTTTGTTATAACAGTGCTTCTCAAAAGTTAATATATAGGTACATAAAGTTTAACCATTAGAAATTAGTTTAATAAATGCACATTTTTAAGTTTAAAGATATTGTTTTAAATTTAATTTAACGATTTTCTAAGACTTTTATTAGTCGATGATAAAAGTTGTAGTAGGTAGAGTCGTATGCAGAAGTGGTTGACCAGTTTTCATTCAAATTCGCTTATCACAAACTTAGTAGGCTCCTCCCATTTGATTATTATAATATTTAAATCATTTCTCCATGTACCAAACAAAGACAGATATTTTGAAACTCATTTGCTAGATAAAGAACTACTCTTCGTTTGTAGTACTCATATATATTTATATATACGATTAAATTATTATCTAATCTATTGACAATTGTATAAGTAAATTTAATGGACCATATTTGTGTTTTTATTTAAAATGATGTGACTATATAAGCTCCGCCCTAGAAAAAAGATAACCGATGATGTTTGTCTTGATATTTTTGAATCTGTTATAAACGATTCTGACCTTTAGGGTGGCAGAAGATTTCTGAAGTACATAGAAATAGTATTTTTATAAATTTTATACGACCGATGAAAGTGAGATTGAAGGTAACAAGAACTGAATAAATCAAACTAACTGTTATAATACATAATGAAGAATATAAACCAGTATATGTATGCCAGTGCCTCTCAAAAATAAATTAATATTTAATATTTTTTTATCAATGAATTTCTTAAAGTTTGGTGTTAATTTTATTATTTTAGAAACTGAAAAATCTATCTCATAAATTATATAGTTAGTCAGTAAAATTTAGACGTTGAAAATTAAAAAAAAAAAAAATTATTATATTAAATTTTTATTATTTATCTTTTCAGATTTCCCGGGCATGTGTTTCGCAAGCACACGTTGTGCTACAGTAGAGCCAGGCCAGACCTGGGAGTTGGCTCCATTCTGCGGTCGCTCCACCTGCGTCGTCAGTGAGGATAAGCCACCACGTCTTCTCGAACTCGTAGAGGACTGCGGACCTCTTCCTCTTGCCAACGACAAATGCAAACTTGATGAAGGTATGAAATAAGTATAGTGGAAATAGTTGTAATTAAAAGTACAGTCCGAGTCTTGAATAAAAATTATATTTTTAACCGATTTCAAAAAAGGAGGAGGTTCTCAATTCTACAATGGATATATTTTATGTATGTTCAGGAATACCTTCAACAAATATGCACCTATTTGGATGATTTTTGTTTGTTTGAAAGAGTATACTCCCGAGATAGTCCCATATAAATTTTATCAGAATTTAACCATGGACTTTAAAGATACCCCACTCAAAAGGGAAAAATACAATTTTTTTAAGAAAAAGATAAAACTGACTTCAAAAGAACCCTAAAAATATTGAAAAGTATATAATAATTAAATTTAATAGTTTTTGAAGTCGGTGTTAAGCCAATAAAAAACTTTTTAAGAATAGAAAAAATAACTGACTTCAAAAACTGTTAAAAGTTATTATGTACTTTTCAGTATTTTTAGGATTTTTTGAAGTCGATTTTTTTTTCGTAAAAAGTTTTTTATATAATGAAAATTGCGCTTAGGCCCTAGACAGAATCAAAACCATACTTAAGTATTTCTACCGTCGTGATGAGTGTTATGTTGTCTATGGATAGTTGTATATTATTTATAATTTTTGTTTGTATAGAAAAAACCAACAAGACTGCTGCATTCCCATTCTGTTGCCCAACCTTCACCTGCGAAGCTGGCGCCAAGTTGGAGTACCCAGAGATCCCCACCGTTGCTCCAGTTCCTGAAGAAGCCACCAAACCCTCTGAGGCACCCAAGGCATAAAAATATTTCTTCCCACTCAACCACCTAAAAATGTGATTTTTTTAAAATTTGCTTCTCGTAACAATAATCAATGTAGAGGCCTCCAATTTATCTGAGCTTTAAAAATCTCCCCTCCCTCCCCGTATAAAAAAATGTGATTAGTTTTTAAAAACAAAAATATATCTTTTTTTTTATAAATTGTTTTTTAAATCTCCTTTTTCTTAGAAGTCTGACCCCAAGTTTTTTATGGAGAAAAATTATGTGGCTTTACAAATTCCTATATTGTCTTTCAGAAGATTTTTATTTTTGGAGATATAAATATTTAGAAGAATTAAGAAAAGTGAATCTAATTTGTAAATAACACAATAAGTTTTATTTAAAAAATGGTTTTATTTACAGGATAATCTTTTTATTTATTTCTTTCACTTTTATTATTATATATAGTTGATAATTTTTGTAATATATACTTAAAACAATATATGTAATAGTATTATTGTAAAATATTCTATATTTTTGCACTTCATTTTGTATACGTTTACTACTATCTTATATGAAAACATGTATCTTCAAACAATAAATTTTTATGATACTTAAATTGTAGTTTTTTATTATTTTAAATATCAGGTACGGTTGAGTGTATTCCAAAATCAACAAAGATAATACTTGAATAGCCCCTAGGTTAAAAATATTATATAATATTATTTAAATATCATTCATATACGAGTACAATGAGTGGATAAATTAGAGTCGTATTTATAAACAGACACATGAAGTGCAAGACATGGACTAAAAGAATAAAAATAAATAATAAATAAATAAAAATACCTTTTGCCGGATAAATTTTGAGCATTTTGCCTCTAAAAGTCAAAAGTACTGTTCTTGGGTTAGTTAAAAATATTTAAATGATTATAAAATTCTAATGATTCAGACGAGTCAGTGAATCATGGTCCCCCATATGTTAAAATATCAGTGTGGAGAACCATACATGACTTTCGTGTTCTTTAATATCTTTTTGAATACATAATTTTTAAAATTTTATTTTTGTGTTCGAGGTTTTAGGTCATTGGTTGAATAAAAAAATAGTTATATAAGATATAACATTTTTTATTATTGATATACATACGTTTCGTCTTATGAAGACTTCTTCAGTATATTATTTTTTGTTTCTTAAGTTAATTACAATCGTTTATACAAATTTCCATTTTAACAATAGGATTTTTTTTCAGTTACATTTCTCTTTGAATTTTATGACCTAAAACCTAGAATACAAAAATAAAATTTTATTTAAAATGGTCATTTTCATAAATTCTACATAATTTTTAATATATGTATATGAAAAATAGGGATTTGTCAAAAATAAAACTCACCTTTCTATTATAAATATTAGTTTTCTAATGTCCTAATGTCAAAAACATAATACACATTCATAAACTAACTATTAATTAGTATTTAAAATTCAAATTTTGAGGGTGGTTTTCACCCCTTCAATAACAGTTTAGGCACGAACAAATAATGAATATCCCTTAGGTTCAATTGAACTACAAATGCCCCAAGTCTTATCAAAATTAGTGAGATAATACTTGCAACGTTCACTTTTTAGACGAAAATAGTTACAAAATTTCGAATATTTCCAAAACTCCTTATCCGATTAGCACCAAAATCAATAGGTCTGGAGTTCTCACTGAGACAAACATTTTCTCCAGAAATAATTCAGATCGGTATATTTTTATAGTAGTTATCGTGAAAGAAAAGAAAATTTTACATCCACACACACACACAGACAGCTTTTCTTTAAATTTTGATGGTAGTACAGTTAGAATCTGCTTTTATCTTATACGATTTTTCGAATACTTCCATTTCTTTCAGAACATGGAAGTAAAAAACTATAAAATCATGAAATACTATCAAAACAATTTCCTAATTTTCAAACCTTGGAAACACACCTATTTCAATGCACTCTCCTGCATATCTCTAACTTACCGACACTTAGTTCACCATAGTTTCACTACGTTGCGCTACAGTCACAGCGCGTCACCAAACATACTTTTGACATTTTTCCAACGATTGCAGTTGTTTGTAGCGATATCTGTCTGTCTCTCTCGGTACGGTAAAGCGTCGCGACGCTTTCTCTCGGTCCTTGTCGAGCGTCGCCGGGCAACGCGGTCCATGGGCGGGGCTATGAGGGGCTACTATAGCTCTGGGGTGCATAATAGCGATAGAACGTTAGACGTAAACGCATAGTGTAGTGGGTCTCTCGCGAAAAAAACATTGTTCTTTGTATGTGCGTGAGTTTTTTATTGTGATTGTGAGTGATTCTTATCACTGATAATGAAATGTTCTTATAAATATGCAGTGGGTTGCAATTTTGTGCATCGGTTTTATAATTTAAAGAAAGGTATAAACATATTTTTTATTTTTTATATTATGCATACTCCATTTTTCTTATAAATTCGTTTGTTTTGTTATAAATTATAGGTTGGTTTTTGTTTTAAATAAGCAGTTGAACATTTATTAATTTAAAAAGGCTCAATATATTTTTTTAAATTCATATTTAGAAGCTTAAAAGAGTAACTCTGAGTTTATAAGCATGGAGATATATAATATATAATTACCTTATTTTAACTCTGTTTTTGATCAAAAATGTTACCTACTATTAAAGATTAATGTAATAATTTTAAATAATACAAAAAGTATTTTAATATTCAATTAATAATTGAAATTATGTAGATACATTAAAAACATGTATGTAAAAATATAATAGTTACTTATTTCATTGATAAAAAAATATTATGTAGTGGATAAATAGAACTTCATAAAAGTACTTTCGAGGAAATCGAATTTAATATTATTTTTATATATGTTACAATTTAAAATGTATTTGTTTTATATTTAATATATTGTTATATATCAGTAGTTCTCAAAAATTTATATTTGACGGGCTCTAAATGTAAAATTTTGATAAAATTGTGACACCCTCTAATATGATTTTTTTAATAAGTTTCATTTCAAACTCCAAAAATACGGGCCTTAAATTAAGGGCAGTTTTGAAATATTACATTTGAAGCTACTTGCTTGGATAGACATATTGGAAATATGTATATCAAAGGTATAAAGTGTACATAGTGTCACGGAATGAAGTATATTAACCCTTTACCGCATACGGTGCCATATCGTTTCCTGATTATTTAATTTGTATTTTTTGTGTTTAATGCATATAGTGCCAAATATGGCTCGATAAAATTATAAGTTCTAATGCATAGATAGTAGAGGGAAATTAGCATTTTGAAGTGATGCAAAAGGAAGTTTTTATTTTATTTTCTCTTTAAAAGTTCCAAGATGAGTTGAAATCGAAAAAGTTAGGAAATCAACCATGTGCGTCTCGAGAAAATTGTATAACTGTCAATTTTTGATACATTTCGAGTGTATCGCTACTCTGTTTTTGAAATATCTCCGGTTCTAAAGGTCGTATGAAAAAAAAAATATTTAAAATACTTGTAAGTTAAAAGCTTATAGAACTGTATTAGTAGCGTTATTTTTCAAACGCATCCTAACCTCAAAAATAAAATAAAAGTCGAAAAACTTTTTTTATCACTAATAATGCAATAATTAACGCAAAAATCATGGGATTTTTGTGAAAATAAGAGGAAATATGTAATTTTACGTTATAAATAAGTGATGAAATTTTCAATAAACATTTTCGATTTTTACGACCATAATCGGCCATTTTTGAAAAAAATTGAAACGCTTGCCATTTTATGATAAAATGTAAATTTTTGTTTTAATTGTAGACTTTTTTATGTACTTTCTTGTGAACAAATGCCAGAATCTGTTAAATAAAGTATCGATTTTTTTAATAATTTTTTTTTATTTTTTGCCACTACTGCAAATAAAATTTAAAAAAATGCAATTTCTATAGAATCACACACACATAATAATAAAATTCATTTGCAATAACATAAAAAATATGATATATTAGAAATACCTATAAAACATCTATAATAAGACTATTAAAATGTGGTATAAGTATAAATATATATTACGCGCACGTGGCCTTGATCGAGCATTAGTTTTATATAATTTACAATATTTTAACTTATTTAACAGATTTTGGTGTATGTTCACAAAAAATGACATAAAAAAAGTCTACAATTAAAAAAAATAAAATTTACCCTACGACACTTTCTCATTAAATGACAAGCTTTTCAATTTTTTTCAAAAATGGCGAATGTGGTCGTAAAAATAAAAAAATGTTTCATGAAAATTTCATCACGTACCTATTTATAACATAAAAATACATATTTCCTCTTATTTTCACAAAAATCCCATGACTTTTGCGTTAATTATTGCATTATTAGTGATAAAAACAGTTTTTCGACATTTGTTTTATTTTTGAGGTTAGAATGCGTTTGAAAAGAACGCTACTTATACAGTTCTATAGTCTTTTAGCTTGCGAGTATTTTAATATTTTTTTTGTTTTCGTACGACTTTTAGAACCGGAGATATTTCAAAAGCGATACACTCGAAATGTATCAAAAATTGACAATTATACAATTTTCTCGGAACACACATGGTCGATTTTCGTAACTTTTTCGATTTTAACTCATCTTGGAACATATAAAGAGAATATAAAGAAAGAAACAACTTCCTGAATGCATCACTATTCATCACTTTTTTTGTCTCTATTCCCCATATTATGAGTGCCATATGTGTCATATTTATTTTTTCCAATAAAATATTAAGTAATAGTTAAATATTTTTTTATTATTTATTATTTATTTTTTTTCGCAGTAAAAAAACGTCCATGCGGTAAGGAATTAAATGAATACCTAACTATAATTATACATAAGTATATGTAAATATATAAAATTTCATAATAAATAAAAAAAAATAAAAATGAATTCGTATGATAAAAATGAAAATAATGCTTTCTATTTTTTAAAGATTTTCTAAAGAATAATATGCATTATATATTATTTGTAATGTAGGTAGGTACTTTATTATATTAAGGGATCATTCCACTCTAAAATTTTTTTGAAAATCTTTTTTTTGTTGCATTATCGAAAAATATGGACTTTCATAAATATGGTATTAAATTTTGGTCGCGACTTTCGAATTATTCCGGTCGCTACAGCCTTTCTTAGAAAAAGAGATCGACCAGTTGCTTGTAAGATATAAGGCTAACTTTAAACGCGTTTCTCTCGAAATGTCGTTTTTCAAAACGGTGAAAGATTTTAAGCGAAGAGTTTTCAAGCATCCATATCAAATTTTGCCACATCATTCTTTACGTCATTCCTTAACGTCGGATGGAAGCTTTTTATTTATTTGAAATTGAAATGGTCAAAAATGAAAAAAATCTTCTGTACGCCTCTATAGTTTTTCATACTGATTAATAATCTTTTTAGTTTTTTTTTTCAGACAATTTTTGGAAGAATAGCATCCTCCGCCAATAGGTGCTTTTTTTTTAGGTAATTGCAGTTGCCAAAAAAGTTAGATAAAAATAAAAGTAAACATTAGAAAATATTTTTATATACAACATAAATCATTTGAATAATCGAAATAAAAATCGGACAGATTATCGAATTTTATTTTTTTTAAATCATGAAAATCAGCCATTTTCATGCCCGTTACAGTGGAATGATCCCTTAATACAGCGGTTCTTAAACTTATGTAGTCTAGGGACCCCCTTTTGAACAATTATTTATCAGAGACCCCCTCCGTGCAGGGGTTATTTAAAAAAAATTTACAACCTTTTTTTTGGTCCATATATACTTACAATTGTTGCTTTTAAACTGCAGTGACTTTTGTTTTTTGCATTACATTTCTTACATTTTTTGCTTTTACAACTGCAATGACCTATTTTTTGCTCTACATTTCTTACATTTTTTGCTTTTACAACTGCAATGAACTTTTTTCCACATATTTTCATTTTTTCAATTTTTTGCACTACACAAATTTGCTTTTATAACGGCAGAAAAAAGCTACAGCTACACACTAATATAACCCCTGTAATTAATCATTGGTAAATAGAAATGTAAAAGTACTTTAATTTATGCCAAACATGTTTCACGGACCCCCGGGTGTGGGCGGACCCTAGTTTAAGAATCGCTGCCTTAATACAATAAAATACATATTGTAGGGCAAGCTTGTCCAATCCGCGGCCCGCGAGGATAATTTAAAATAATAATAATAATAATAATTTTATAATTAGCACGACTAAAATAAAAAAGTCCTCAGACGGCCCTTAGTAAATTGAGTTTATGCTATGCGGCCTAGAACGTTCAAAAGGTTGGGCACCTATGTTGTAGGGAATATATACAAATATACTTAAAATTGAACCTATTCAAGAATGCTATTTTTGAAAAATCTAGTTGCATCAGAAAATATATATATGTACCACTTTTTTTTGCTTTTGGATTTTCCCCCTTCCTCTAGCTTAAGATAAAATATAAATATTTAATCAGGGCCTCAATATCTTTGTATCTTAATACGGTCCTGTGCACTTACATAAATTATTTTTAAAATAAAATTCCAATATGAATTCTGTAGAAGAATTTAAACAGAAATACACATTTTATAACTTAATTTAAAATCCAGTATTCAGTAAATGAATTGTATAAAAAATATGATAGAATTCAAGTATGTGTACATATATGTAACATATTGATTTAGTAAAACAAGGATGTCCTTTTTACTATGGAAATTTTTGGCACACAAAATTTTAAACCTTCGGATTAAAGTGATAGATTTATAAATAATAATTGTTAGAAAGCAAAAGAAATAAAAATTGAAATACTGAACACATGTCAATACGTATACAAATTTTCAAATAAAAAAAGGTTTACGTTGAATCAAAATGACAGTACCTAATCATTGGAATACTTTCAAATGTGTGTTGAAAATTTTGTGAACTTTTTTGTTAATATAATTGAAAAATAAAAATAAAATAAAATAAATGTACAAAAAGTATTGGACACCCTTTTAGTAAACATACAAAACGACATTTATGCTCATGTCAAGTACAGGCGTATAAAATTATTTGAAAATAAAATCGCATTTGTCGATCAGAAAAGTACGTTTGTTTTTTTCCTGTTTCGAATAAATTTGTTCTTATTTTGGATATTTTGACAAGTAATTTAAAAGATCGAAAAGTTGCCAAATGTATAATAAATATTTTGAGATAGAATGTTACAAAGGCGTAGCCAGTATATGTCAAAAGGGCAAAGTGAAATTTTTTTAACGAATTTATATGTCTACTAGTCGCTATCCGCGACTTCGTCTGCGTGGAATTGTATTTTTTATCTAATAATTTTTTGGGATAAAAAGTGGCGTATGTCCTTCCTCAGGATGCAAGCTATCTTCCTGCGAAATTTCATCAAGATCGATTCAGCGGCTTAGCCGTGAAAAGGTAATAAATAGACAAAAATATAATACAAGTACGTATAGGTACATGGGCGCCGGCAGAATTTCTTTTAGGGGGGTGCAAATATATACGAAAAAAAAAAGGTCCTCAGTTTTATATTTTTACATTTATAACTTATTATATGTTTTCCAATTTGCCAGGGGGGTGCAAATGTATTAAAATTTAAAATAACAATTGTATTTCTTAATTATTTCATTTGCCAGGGGGGTGCAAGTGCACCTCCTTGCACCCCCCTCCCGGCGCCCATGTATAGGTATAACAAACGAAAGTCTCTTAAAAAACATGACTAATTTTTTATCTCGCCTTATTACATATGTGTTTGATAAAGTACAATTTAAATAAAATGTGATAATTTTTATCTGTATTGCGAATAAAACATGAATGTACTATGTATATTTTGTACATCATACACATATGAACATAAAATAACTATTTTTTCTGGAATTTTGTTACTAATAATGTTCATACATATTTTTAAATCCATGTAATTCAAGAAGAAAAATTAAAAACCTTTCATACGTAAATTTAAAAACGTGCAATTAAATGTACTATTTTAATACTTCAATACAACACCTACAACGTATTATTTGGTAGGTCTAAAAGTACTTTTTGTTCGCTTGGATAGAGCAACAATAGGAAATTATGTAGTTTTGAATAGGTTCTTCATTCGAATTGAAGGTTGTCATTCGCAAGCTAGTTCTAAACAGTTTTAGCACCTATTTGAGTGAACTAGTTATATAAATAGTACTATAACACTTAAATCTAGTCTATTTTCACATATCGGCGCTTATTGTATCTCTAGTGCACAATGCAGTCACAAATACACGAAAAAGAGTAGTAAGTATAATGCAACCTAAAAATTCTTTAACAAGAAAATTTTGTGTTTTCTTTTTTTTTGTATTTGTTGAGGTAATGTTATATTAATGTATTAGTTTAATAGATATAGTAATTTCCAATTAAATTCAAAGTACATAAGTGGCGGTAATAAATCTCAATTTAAATTGTGTAATATTTTACAAGTAAAGAGCATAAAATGTATAGTGATTAATAGTATACGAGAAATATAAGGTGCTATTTAAAAAAACGTTGATGACGTCATAACATCACATATATTTTTACTTTATCATACATAACGTATTAAGCCGGTGGTCACGAAAAAGTCGAACTCGATATTTCAACGGAATTCTATTTTTTGAAGATCTCTGAATCAAGTAAGGGAGCGTTCAAGAATTACGTAAGTAGGCTTAGGGGATGAAGGGGTTAGTTTTTTTCTTACTTTTGCTGAAAAAGGGAGTTGAGCGGGGGGGGGGGGGCAAAAATCTTACGTAAGGTAAAAGCTACAAAATAACAAATATTTTAAAAATAATATCCAATGTTTAAAATTAATGAATTTTTTTTACTTCATTACCAAATTTGCTTACATATTTTTTATAAGAAATAAACACGCGTTTCGAGAATTCTGTACTGTAGTACTTACTTAAATCTGCCATTTGGGGAAACCCAGACATAAAAGGTTATTAAAATAAAATTTAAAATAAATTGATATTTGAAGATGAGCTACCTCTTGTTTATGATATTGAAACTTGGATACAGAGCCAGTGGTCTAAAGATGAATGATCTTTAGTTATTCAATAAATAAAAATTGATTTTTGCTTGAATTTTGATATTTAATAAAATTATAAAAAAACTTCTTACGTCTTATGATTTGGTCTACAATTTTCTTATTTTTTCTTACAAAGGGTCGGAGGGGGGGGGGGGGGGTTAAGAAATCAACGGAATTATGCATACGTAATACTTGAACGTTCCCTAAAACTAGCTGTGATCGTTTTATTTTCCAGTATAACGAATCATTTTAAAGATATTAAAAAAATCATGTAATATAGCCGCAGGACTATATTTCATACAGTTCATATTTATATCTTTGTTGTTTATTTTTAATTCATCCTGTATACATTGTATACTGTATACAAATGCAATAACTAGTACATCACGCCTATTTCCATACAAAACAATTGCACATTGTTCTGAAGGATTCTATTCAATTTTAATTTTCTGCCAATTCCATAAACTACATACATACTGTACAGTGTGGTTTTTTCCGGAATGTTAGTAAACATAAACGCAAGTTAAATATAGATTTTGTGTGAATGGAGTGGCAATTTTATAACAGTGAGGTGTGCATTTTGTTTATACTGTTAATAATTCATGTGATGTATCTATTTTGTTTATATGGGGTGGAATAAACGACTTCAATTCTATACGGAAAGATATACTTACCTACATATAAATGATTTATTAAAAAGAAGTAAGTGTGTACATACTTCTGGACGTGCATTAGAAGTTATAATTCTTTGGCGTAGTGATATCTAGCGTGCAAATGCAAAATTTAAAACCCGTTTTCTTCATTTTGTTGATTTCAAACAATAATGATTTGTAGGTAATGTAAAAAATAATTTTTAAATAAAAAAATGGCTGTGTGTATTTATGCACGCGCATTAGACGTTATAATTCTTTGGCGTAGTGATATCTAGCGTGCAAATGTAAAACTAAAAACCGGTATTATCGACTATCATAACAGAAACCTGTATTTATTACACCTAACGTAACTTCATGATGTTGTTTTCAAACAATAATGATTTATAATGTAAAATACAATTTTTAAATAAAAAAAATGGGTGCGTGTACTTATGCACGCTTGTTAGAATGGAAATTTCAAAACATGTTTTACCGACTATCATAACAGAAATCTGTATTAACTACACTTAGATGCAACGCATTTCGTTGTCGTTGCATTACTGAAATTTTACCCTGAACACGGGTAGAAAAGATGACTTGGGCCAAGAAATCCTTGTTATATATATACAATAACGAAAATAATATTTTCTTAATATAAGAATATACTCTTAATCCAGAAAATTATTGTTTCTCTTTAAAGCAATATTGTTGGGTGAAAACAATAATATACTTGGATTAAGAAATTATTCTTATATTAAGAAAATATCGTTTTCGTTATATATAAAATAAGATTTTTCTTTCTACCTGTGAACGCATCTAAAGAAGTGTTATTTCAAAAAAATGAAATTAAAAAAATAGAAAAGTCTCTGTGTTGGTTTCAGACTGGCTTAAAATTTGATGAGATTTTAATCTCGTCTCGTCTCATGGGAAGCCCTGAATATATTTATCGATCTCGTAAAGAAAAAAAGAACATTAAAAATCAATAATATTATTTAATATTTAAACAACCTACGCTACTGTCATACCAAATGATACAAAATAGATAGTAACAAAGTAACAATCAATGAAAATGTATTAATATCTTCATGGATATACAATACATTATGCATACGTATGTACAATGTACATAAATATTTATGCGGAAACATATTTAATATATACATATATACATATAACATAGGTATACATATTATTACACATGTTCGACCCGCATATGCAGATCGCTAGAAGGAATTCATTGATTATGCTCTTAATTATAGGTAATTGGAGGTATAAAGGTTATCATAAATAATATATTGAGTATTGTATAATATGCCCTTTACAGGGTTAGTACTAACATACGATTACCTGCATAAATAATTAAGTAATTCGATAAAATATATATAGTAATTGGACAAATTTAATCGTACTTACAGTACCAGATTAAGTCAGCCTGTAACATATTATAAAGAGCCCATTATCAGTGACATCACTAGGGCGGGGGGGGGGGACTCTTATGTATTATATAATCTGTTAGTTATTAGTAGATAAAAGATATGTTTTTGTATTATTAGTCTTCGTCCGTATACCAAATTTCATCTTAATCGGCTTAAAATTTTTGAGGACGGACGGACATGGCGAAACTATAAGGTTTCCTAGTTTTCTAAGGAAACCTAATAAAAATGGAAAAATATATGATATTATAATGTTACCTAGAGATAATAAAAATGGAAAAAATACATATTACAAAGTAACCTAAAGATAATAAAAATGGAAAAAATACATGACATTATAAAAGTAATAATTAATTAAATTGAATATACATACATAATTATGTATATTATACATATGTATGGCTATACTATATACATATATATGTATGTACTGATATATCACTTATTTGAACATAGCTTGATTTATTTCCAGATACAGCAAGGTAATTGTTGGAAAGTTTGATATATGCATATATATATATGTGTTTGGTATTTTATGATGTATAAGAATTGGAATTAAGTGATATAAATTGAAAATTTGATTTAATGTTAATGGTATTTGTATGACGAATATTATTTTATAAGTGTTATAATAAACAGTAAGTTTTGATATTTCTATTAATTTTGAAGCATTTTCGTCTGTTAATTGAAATGGGAATTTTTTTTCGTTTGTCATGAGTTTTGCATTTCGTTTTATGTGAAAAATAATATTTAGTGGTGTTATCACATATGGGTGAATAACAATTTGTTTAGCAAATAAAACAGTATTGATAAGAACATCATGGTCTGCTGGAGCCGGCTCGCGCGAGCCGGTTGTTAAGATTTTTGAAAATCGGCGAGCCGGTTGTTAAATTATTTAGCGAATAAAAGTTCAGGCCATTTTTTTTGTTTTTGTTTTCACGCGGTATCTGTTGGTTTCGGTTCGGTTCTACGCTCTATTTGCTTTTTTCCTCAGTTCTGCCAATCGTTTTTAAATTTGTATTCCTAAAAATTTAAGAATAAAAAAAGAGCTTGCAGCGATTCAGCTTTAGCCGCGATGTTGAATCGCACAGTACGCGAAAGTCCCGTCGCTAAATCGCCAGTGTATATAGGTTTTGCGATTTACGTATAAAACAATGTAAAATTAATGTACGCGATAGTCTCGCTGCTAAATGTGTAAGGGGTCTAAAAGTGCATTCATTCTATTATTTTTTTAATTTTCGGTACTTGTTATCTATAATAACAGATATGCAAGTCTCATGTTTTATATGATTTGATCAGCGGCAGACAATGTGAGTGAAGTATGTACTATGAATTAGTTATATTTATTAGTGCATATCCGGTTTCGATTTTCGGAGGGCATTTTTTTATAGCGAGCTGGTTGTTAAATGTTTAGCAGCACACCCCTGGTCATAAGATAGTAAATGAACATGACTGTTAGAAATGACTGTGCTAAAGACATTTTATACTTTAAATGATCGTAATACGAATCATATGTATATTTAAATTCAGGATTATTTTTTAACTAGCTGGGCCCGCGTGGTTTCGCTCGCGTGGACTACGGAATTATTGTTTAGGATTTAAAAAATATATAGTTGAATTAAGTACAAACACGATTAGTTATTATTGTAATAAAAACCAAACAACACTTAAATTACCTACCTAACAAAAACGAATCAGAACAAAAAGTAAAAATAATTTTTGTTCTATTTAAATTTAAAAGTTAATTATTGAAAACAAAATAAACAATTGACAATCAAAAGAATACCGGACTGTGATCATTCCCTCTGCCCTGCGTCTACTTGGCACGTTACCTCCTTGTCGCACGCCGCACAAGGGTCATCATCGAGCGAATAATATGTTCCCGTATGTATATTTCGATATTTTGTAAATTATACGACCAGATTGGATGCTGTAAAGGGCAAATTATATCTACATTAAGTACTTATGACGATGAAATAATTTATTTCGATAAGGATTAATGTTTTGCAGGTCATAAGTCAACGTAAACAATATTGGCTTAGATATAAAAGTTAGACATATGGTGTCGCTGACTTTATTGTAGATCTTTTGATTCTATACAATTCTTTAATACATTATTTTGTTAAATATTGAACGGTTTAGGCAGCGTATTGCAAAATAGTGCGCCGACGGCAAAATTTTGTCCGACTTGATTTACTATTATCGTCACTGCTTAGTTGTTATGTTACCTAACGTAACAAAATATAGCCTATAATTTGGCCAAAGAACGTACCTATGAATTAAAAAAGAAACCACGTAAATCGGATAAGTGGTTCTCGAGTGATAAGCGCACTAACGGACAGACAGAGACGCGTTGAGCTTTGTATACTTATGTATGTATAAGTGAAATATAAGAAAGAAATATAAGAAGTGAATAAAACATAATTTTTATAATCAAATGCAATTTGTTTTGTATAGGTATTATAAAAATTATTTCATTCATTATTGAATCATTGAGAACTATATAGAAATGCATGCTTTTGTTTCTGAATAGCTATTATATTTTTAATTGAAAAATAAATGCTCAACTTTATTAATTTTATTCATCAAAAATTTTATCAAAAGATAGCACAATAAAGTAATATATCATGCTTGAAAAAAGCATCAATTAATTTTCTTTTTATTCATAATTAGGTTTTAATTTTTATGGCCTTGGAGATAAAAAGTATGTTGTAATATAATTACGCCAGATTTAATTAGACAAGTATCGAAGAAGATGTTCGCAGAATCGACCAGATAATTATTAATTAGCAGTTTTTTATTACCCTATATAAAATTATATTTCAAGACAAATTATTTTTATACATTGCGAAATTTTGTAAATATAGCATACCAAAAAAATGGTAAACATATTTTAAAATATATATAATCGATAGAAGTCAAACATTTAAGGTGTTTACTGTAATTATTTGGTAATTTGTGAGGTTCGATTTGCAAATGTCTTTCTGTTTAGTCGGTTTAATTATTTTTACTGTTTCCAGGAATAAAATTAATGCAAATGAGTTTATAATTTGGTTTTAAAAATATATCTATCAATGTAGAAAATATATACAAAGGTATTCTGGTAAATATCAAAGATCAATTTAAATTTATTTTTTTAATTCACTTGTGATATATATTGTTAATTAAATACCTAGTAAATATTTACTTTTTCAGTATATTATTAGTTTTTGAATTGACATATTATATACATCGATTAGTATAATAATATATAAGCTGTTCAGAGTCAATTTGATTAACTCTACATATATAACAAATACTTTATCAATTTGCATTTTAATAGGTAAATAATTCGGGCAAGACATACACGGGTGTATTTGAGATCTTTATTTCGATACCCCACATGCCTAGATATGAAAATAAATATAAAAAATTCTATGACGCCCCTCCCTATTATTCCAAAATTTAAAATTATATTGTTGACTTTAGTATTTGTCGTTGGTAGTCCTATTATAGCCTCGTTACTAATTTTTTTTCAGATTTTTTGACCCAATGGTTACAAAGTTAGAGGGGAGGTGGACAAAATAAAATAGTGCTTTTAGTCCCATACAGGCGCCATTTTTGAGTAAATAAAAAAAATGGTCAAATTCTACTGTTTGGGACCTACATTTTGATACTCCACACGTCTTGGTATACATTTTTTTGTTTTTTTTTGGATTTGCTTTGCAACCCCCTGCAGGCGCCATTTTTTATTTAGAAAAAATTAAAGAAGAGGGTCAAATTCCGCTGGTTTGGTTCTACATTTTAATGTGTCACATGTCTTGGCATAAAAAAATATTTTTTTACCCAGCTTTAGCTCCTTAGTTTTGCATTTGCACGCTAGATGTCATCACGTCAAAGAAGTATAACTTCTAATGCGCGTACAAAAGTACACGCACCTACTTTTTTGTTTGTTCTAATACAGGTCTGATAAATTATATATCAATAAAATATAGACATTTTAGTTATTAAAAATTTATAATATAAGTTTATTAAGATTATTTTTAATTTTTATTTTGAAAATTCTTAATTATAAAATTTTTATAAAAATATTTCTTCCTACAGCTTTAACCTTATGATTTTTATTTTATTTTGATAATTTTGGTGATGAAATTAAAAAGAATACCTTCTTCATCTAAACGCAAATAAACTAAAAACTATTTTAATGTAGAATTTATTCTATGCCACATAAAACTTTACATCTAAAATAAATCTTTTTAAACTGATTTATTTAGTGATATAAATTATGTATTTTAAATTACAATCTCGATTTTCTTAGTACCTACTTAATATTTTTTGTATCAAATACAATAGTACAAACCTAATGTATGGAAAATGCAATGATATCAGCTAAAAAAATTGTGCACGTAAACAAAGAATAAATATAATGTGATTTTAGATGTGATAAACACATTTATATTATTGTTGCAGTGTTGTAACGCGACCGAATGTGACACAAGATGTACGCCGCGACTGCAACATGACTGTGACGCCATGTTGACGTAGCGCGTTGCCCCCACCCCGCGTAATGCCGGGTATCGTCGTGTTCAGGAGGCGATGGTCCGTGGGCTCAGACGACCTCGTCGTGCCTGGGGCCTTCCTATTCACCATACATCTCGTCTGGTAAGTGTTTATTTCTTAAAGAAAAAAATGTCGGTAAAATTACCATTCTTATTATCCATACTTCCATACTAATATTATAAATGCGAAAGTGTGTTTGTCTGTCTTTCTGTTTGTTACCTTTTCACGGCTAAACCGCTAAACCGATCTTGATGAAATTTGACAGGGAGATAGCATGCACTCTGAGAAAGGACATAGGCTACTTCGAATTCCGAAAAACAACCCCTGCTGGTTTGAATGCTGGTTTTCAAGCGTGTTTTGGCGCTGGATTGTTGTCATGGTTTCAATGTGTGTTGGTTTCACACGATACTTGATTTTGTAGATGGTTTTGATGCGTGCTAAGTGACAGTTCTAATATCAACATAATATTATAGTGGATATGGATTATGAAAATAAATAAATCCTTTGGGTGAACAATATATAATTAACAGGATCGATCTTATGAGGTATGTTTAATAAAACTATGAATGGTTGTAATTAGATTCATTCGATCCGGCGGAATAAATATTATGGGGATGGAGGTTTCGAAATCCACGCGAGCGAAGCCGCGGGTAGCAGCTAGTTTATTATATTTTAGGTAACTTTCATAAACTGCGTGACGCTTTTTTTAGAATATTTGGGCCTCCTTTCCCTACATAAAATAAGTTTATATTCTTGTTCTATAATTAAAAATACGATAAAAAGTTATTATAAATATACCTCCATTTATAGTTCTTTTCGTTTTTTTAGTCATTTTAGTAAAGCACGTGTAACAGTAATACAACTGGCTATAAGTCTATGATGACAAGTATTAGGAGGCATATTTGTATTAACTTTTAATCTTATTTTTAATTATAAAACAAGAATATAAACTTATTTTGTATAATTTGAAACATCCGTATTAAGTAAAATTCTGCACTAGGTCTAATTTTTCGATATTTCTGAATAATGAACAAAGTATATTTTTGTGTATTTTGTGTCATATAAACTTCTACAAGTACCCAACTCAGGAAAAAATTAAAAAACAAAAAAAATACTTGATCAAAATCGACGGGTCTACTGGCCCCATACACCCCTGGTCTAAATTATGATTGTTTAATACTAAGCCCTGTATCAAATCTTATAACTGTATCACAATGGGTTCTCTAGATCATAGGTGTCCAACCTTTTGAACCTTCCGGGCCGCATAGCAAAATTTTTATTTAATTTGGTTTACTAAGGGCCGCAGGTTATAATATAAAACTGAGGACCTTTTTTTTTTTTTGGTCGCGTCAATTTCAGTTCCTAATTTTATTATAAATATAATATATAAATAGATACCTATATGGATAGAGAGTTAGATTGGGAAGACCTTTTTTTTTATTTTTAGTTGTAGATACTATTTTCTATTAGTACGTCTGGTTCGTGGCAAATAAAGCCAAAACGCTGCACTTTTTGATTGGGGTATGCCACTTTCTGTGGTCATATATAAGGTCAAATGAAAGATTTTCAGATAGGGAGCCACTTTAAAATCCGTGTAGAACACTGTTATATCGGCTATTAAAGATGGCCCCCACGGTTTTTATTAAATTGGCTGTATCTCAGCTCCTAATCATCCGATTTCTATTTTATTTTGTTTATTTTAAAGTTCTTATTAAAAAAAATCTTTTTTATCATTATTCATTTTTCTCTAAATTTTAAGGGTTCCCCACAATTTTCCGAAATCTGAAGATTTCACTTTTCTTACAAACTTAATTGTTATATAACTTTTTTATTGTGTCCAATATCATTTTTTTACCTCATATAAAAAAGAAAGACATTTTTGTCTGCGTTCCATTGATAACAAGATAATACTGTTTTAATTAACAACTTCTTTGGAAATATCGTGTTAAACTAAGAAAAATAGATTATTTTTGGATCATTCCAAGTCAAGTTTACCCGTATTGGTTTCTCGGATTCGAGATTTTGATGGAAATGTCCATTTATACCTTCCCTGAATCAATTCTGACTATTTTTATCATCATGTCTGTCTGTCTGTCTGTGTGTGTATCTGTTTGTCTGTAAACGCTGGAACTCAAAAATGGCAGTACATAGAGGGGTAAAATTTTATATTAAGGATTAATTTGTTTTAGATGTTTTTAAAACCGGAAACGGATATTTACTCTTGTAATTTTTGTAATTATTCGAAATATTTCTGAAACGGTACGTGTTGGAAGAAAATGTTTAAATAATAATTTACTTATAATATTATTATTTATAATTTATGTTATGTTCAATTCCTCTCAAAAAAAGTTTTGAGGTTATAATCGTTTTTTTCAATTATATTCGAAATGGTTTAAAGCAGAAATAAATTAATGAAATAAAAGTTGTAGAGTACGTTATTTTCTATAGTTTATGTTCCATCAATTTTTTTGTATCTCTTACCAATTAAAAAAAAATTATTTTTATTTTTATTTTTTTTTTTTCCATTTTTCATTGAACAAGTTCATGGCAGAATGAAATGTTTATAACAAAAAATGTAGAGAACGTTATTATCTATAGTTTATGTTCTATTAATTTTTTTGTATCTCTTACCAATTAAAAAAAAATCTTTTTTATTTAATTTTTTATTTTTTTCCATTTCTTTTTAACAAGTTCATGACAGAATGAAATGTTTATAACAAAAAATGTAGAGAACGTTATTTTCTATAGTTTATGTTCCATTATTTTTTTTGTATCTCTTACCAATTAAAAAAAATCTTTTTTATTTAATTTTTTATTTTTACCCATTTTTTTTTTAACAAGTTCATGACAGAATGAAATGTTTATAACAAAAAATGTAGAGAACGTTATTATCTATAGTTTATGTTCTATAATTTTTTTTATATCTGTCATCAGTAAGCCAAAATTATTTGTTTTATATTAGTAGATACACGTACATTTTTTTATTGTATAAGAAAGTTCAGTGACATCCATGACAGATTTATCAATTTTTTAGCTATACCATATGAGAAAATTGATCCCAACATAAAATTTCATATGATAAAAGGTAAACTTAACATGGAATGATCCAAAAATAGTCAATTTTTCTTAGTTTAACACACTTTTTCCAAAGAAGTTGTTAATTAAAACAGTATTATCTTGTTATCAATGGAACGCAGACAAAAATATCTTTCTTTTTTATATGATGTAAAAAAATGATATTGGGCACAATAAAAAAGTTATATAAAAATTAAGTTCGTAAAAAAGTAATATTTTTAGACTTTCGAAAATTGTGGGGAACCCTTAAGATTTAGAGAAAAATGAATAACGACAAAAAATAATCTACTCAATAAGAACTTTAAAACAAACAAAAGAAAATTGAAATCAGATGACTAGGAGCTGAGATACAGCCAATTTAATAAAAACGGTGGGGGCCATCTTTAATAGCCGATATAATGGTGTTCTACACGGATTTTAAAGTGGCTCCCTATCTGAAAATCTTTCATTTGACCTTATATATGACCACAGAAAGTGTCATACCCCAATCAAAAAGTGCAGGGTTTTTTTACGTACCAGACGTACTACTATGTATATTTATTATCATAAATTTTTTTATTTTTTTAAATTATGCTCGCGGGCCGCACCAAGGGTCCTCGAGGGCCGCATGTGGCCCGCGGGCCGCGGGTTGGACAAGCTTGCTCTAGATATTGAATAAACACTAATTTTTGAAAATTTTTTTGGAAGGCTGTAGCTCCTTCACGAAGAATTTCCGGACCAGGTTCACATAAAGTTTTTTGCTTAGAATTTCATCCTTGATCTACTGTTAATTTTTTTTACACTAGTTGTAAATCATCCTCTATTACAATAATATGTTTTTTAAATTATTTCTGCATGAAGTAAACTTTATAATAAACATGATTAAACTGTCAATGTAACGTAACATTTAAATAAGATCCCCCCATTCCCCATGTAACACCATTAAAACAATATAGCTGCACTCTTCCCCCCTAAAAGAGTTATGTCGTTAATGGACGTTCTCTTATCTTTCTTATAATTTAGTGCCTAAGATTCTAAAAATCTTCAAAATCTACAATATGTACAAGAGAAAAATTTTATATTTGTATTTTTGTTTTACTTGTGAAAATAACTTTTTATTTTTGTGAATTGAGGAAATTTATATTTATTTTTTAAAAATTTTTCGATATAAAAAATATGTACCTAAATTAGAACATTTCAAGTATTACTAGTTCCACTAACAAAAAATTAACGACAATACCAGACGTGCATCTTTTGAAGAGCTTAGGAAAAGCCATTTTAAAATAAATTACTTGCAGCAAATTTTCAAGTGTCGTATATCATTTTAAACCTACTGAAATGCCATTTAATTTAAATAACAACCCATTAAAACTTCTTTTCCCACTGTTGATGTCTATGGTCATGAAATTAGTCCACTAGGTATAATTTATAAAACATATTTAAAACATCAAAATTAAAATATTTTTTTGGTACACTGTAAAAATTTTAATTACCGGGTTTTTCAGTGTACACACGCACTTGCAATGTGTCGCTATCTCTGTTTAACGCGCGATTAACCTCTGAGTTACGGTAGCGCTGCTGCGGTAGTGTCTGTTATTAATGGTTGGATCTTTTATCATTATTCATGCGAAACAAAACACTATTGATCTACTACGAGGGGTGGATAAAAACTACATACTAGATATATACATCTCACTCTAGCAAAAATGATCTGCAAATTATTGACTTTTGTCCGCTTTTGTAAACGACAAATAAGTAAATTTCTATTACCCCCCCCCCCCCCCTCATTAACCCGCCAGTGATGTATTCATTAGGATGTTGTTTTATTTTTATTTTTTAGCTTTGGATCAGAAGTTAATTGTCCCAAAATTTCAGAGTCTATTTCCCATTTGATTAACATGGGAAAAATTACTTTTTTACTTATGTGTGAATAGCGCGTTGAAAAATGTATTTATTTTAATTTCTTACAACAGTATATTATAGAGAATTAAATTTATTACAAAAAAGATCCCAAGTGTTCAATTCGTAGATCCAGTATTTTTAAAGATATGTTCATTTAAACATTATCATAAAAAGTAAAAATTTTATGATAAATTTTAAACAAATATATCTTAAAAATTACTGTATTTTTATGAATTGAGCACTTAATTCTCTACAAAATATTGTTCAGAGAAATTTTCAAATTTTTTTTCAACGAGCTATTCACGCGTATGTAAAAAAGTAATTTTTCCCATGTTAATCAAATGGGAAATAGATTCGGATTGCGTCGTTCAGAGATTTAATCTACGAGTCTGAAATTTTGGGACAATTAACTTTTGATCCAAAGCTAAAACATAGGCCAATGGAGTCGAAAAAATTAAAATAAAAAAACACCCTAATATTCATACTAATATTATAAATTCGAAAGTATCTCTGTCTGTCTGTTTGTTACCTTTTCACTTGCATCCTGAGGAAGGACATAGGCTACTTTGTACCCCGAAACATTTATTAAATAAAAAAATGGGTGTGTGACATAGACATAGAGAATGGACAGTGCATTCTGTATTAACTCAATGGTGTAACATCTGTTCAAAAAGTGAGAGAGAGATGCAGTGTAGTTTGGAATATACCTATCTCTTTTTCTAAGAATCTGATTGGTAGCTTACTATAGTTCAGGGTAGTATTTCTGTTCGATATATTTTTGAATATCATCTTGTGATTTTTGTGCAATAAGTTTTTTATTAGAAAAGTAAATAATATAAACAATAAACATATTATAATGGTTCATATTTCATCGAGGAAATTTAAAAAAAAACATCAATTGATCTGATAGAAATTTGCAAAATTATGAACGGATATTCCGGGAAAATAACATTTTAAAATATATATTAATAAAAAATAGTTTTAAATCAATTCCCATGTGGTTGCTACAAAATGATGAGGTGGATTGCACTTACAAACAGCACATATAAAACAAACAAACACAATTTAATTTTTTTTTTTTTGATATTAGGTTACATTACGAAGCTACGAAAAAGGAAGAACAAGATATTAAAATTGGGTCAAAAAATTCGAAACTTATATTATTTAGAAATCAATAATTGTTTTTTTTTAAATAAAATTTTTTTATAACGTTAATTATTTTTTGTTTTAGCTTGCTAGTAAAGAAATACATCTTTAGAATTACGTCAAATACGGACACTGGAAGGTTATGTCCATATTATTCTATAAAATATTTGTCACATGTCATTGTAACTTTTTTTATTATTTAAAATTTATGATATACAATTAGTTATATTTTTTTATTGGTACTATATGATACATAAATCAAAATAATTAAAAACTGTAACCAAACTATATCGTTGATAATATATTACATAAATAACTTTATCACACTACATACATACATTATTTATACAAATTAACTGAATCGATAATAACCAAATACAAACATTTGCAATTTATTTACTGATAACACAAAAACACAATTTATTTGCTATATAATATATAATAAATAATTTTAGAAAGAATAAAAAATCCAAAGTTAAATAGAAAACAGATATTTTACAAATAAGGACTGGCACCAGTCTTGAATCATACTCCAATGTTAGATTCCTTTTTAATTAAATGTACTAAATTAGAAATATCTGTTGATATTTGATATTAATCGGTCAATGGGAGTCAAAATAGTGGACAATTAAACTAATTATTAGTGCAATCTATTTATAAATTCTTACATTTTAAGTTTTTATATTATATAACTTTTGTATCGTAGTAGTTGATCATTTTGTAATCATTAGTAAGTGTCTATCACTGAGTGCCCATTACTGAAGAAAAAACATAAACAAAATAAACTATAATTAAAAAAAAACTATATTAGTGGACTTTGGTAATTAAATTGATTTAATGAAGAGCTACTTGTTTTATTAGTAACAGGAGTACATGAGAATTACAAAAAAGGAACCCATTAATTCCAAAAAAGTATACTTTGCTCTCAAAGGGGCCAAGACTGGTGAAAGTACCTTACTAATATTATAAATGCGAAAGTTACTATCAGTCTGTTACTAAACCGCTGAATCGATCTTGATGAAATTTGACAAGTAGATAGCTTTCATCCTGAGGAAGGACATAAGTTATTTTGTATCCCGAAAAGTGATTGTATAAATAAATTATACGTTTTATCAATATTTAAAAATAAATCATTATTACTTCCACTGTATTAAACCTTTTGAAGGAAATGTTAATAGAAATCTTTGGTTTTTATTCGTGTCAAAGAATTCATAACCTAACCAAACCTTTAGAAAAATTAGCTATGTATATACGTTTGAAGTCTGTGTGTCTGTCTTAACTCTAAAAGCTGTATGTACAATCAAAAAGTGGAACATTTTAAAATTAAAGTTAATGTATATAGTAGATATACATCTTCTATTTTTGGAAAGCATAAATAAAAGTTCTAAAAATTATTATTGTCTATAATTTATGTTGGTTATACTTTTTCCGGTAGATACATATTATTATAATGAATTAATTGTATAAATGCAGTAATGTAAAAAAATTATATAGTGACCACAGAAGTTAATTTATAATAATTTTTTAAATAAAATCCACACTAATATTATAAATGTGAAAGTAATTCTGTCTGTTTATTTGTTACTTTTTACGGCTAAACCGCTCAACCGATTTTGATAAAATTTGGCAAGAAGATAGTTTGGACCCTGAGGAATAACATAGGCATATGTTTTGTATCCCAAAAAATTGATTAGATAAAAAAATACAAATTCCACGCGGACGAAGTCGCGGATAACAGCTATAAAATTGTAAATTTAAAATTCTGATAATAAAAAAAAACCGCATTACTAGGGTCTTCATAACTTCTTTGAAAATGTACCTAAAAGGTTATACGTATAAGTACATACATTTAAATACAGCGAACTTTAAAATCCTTGCGTTTGATTCCACATTGAAAATGCCTTCGTGCAAGCATCGAGGGTCGTTCATAATCCTTATACGTGATCAGAAACTAGACGAGTGAAAATGCACTACGAGTTATTGGACTTGGGGGGCGCAAAACGGCTTAAATTATCTATACATTACAATATTTGAATTGCAGGAATTAGATTTATGCGGAAGTAGATGTTTCGCTATTTATTGCAGTGGGAATTTTGTTTGATATTTGAATTAAATTTTAGTATTACACATTTCTCTATATACAGTGTATTCCAAGTTGATTAAGCCATAGGAAATTTAACATAGGGACAATTAGAAGTGTTGTAGTAGCCTTTGATCGAATTTAACGATGTGTCATTGGTGCATTTTGAAATGCCGCCACAAAATTTAATAAAATTGTAATTAGTATTTTGTTTTCAATTTTATATCTGTCAGTCATGATAGTAATCATAATATTATCTTGGATGTTATATTAGCACACCCAAAGCATGCTTTGCAGTGTGGTATTACACTCGTCCCATTATTTTTTTCGTATGAAATTTGATAAAATGAGTATTATATATTCAATTTCTTCAGTAACCCCCTTACATGTTTACATTTTATAAATGAGAACATTACAGTCTCCACATTTACTTAATTTAATATCGATTGGTTTTAATTTTTTGTCATAAAAATATAAACAAAGTTCAATTTGTCGTTTTTAGTATATATTTTAGTGTATATTAAACTTTTAATTAGTAATAAATCCTTAGCGAGCAGTTATCTTTGCGTTATGAATTTTTCATCTGCACTTTTTGATAGAAGCATGAAAATTGGTATAGTTGTACCCATTTTTACACCACGGCAACAAACTGCAGCTCGCAATACGTAATAAATTAACATCAAACCTTTTGAATTCGCTTAATCTATTTGCAGAATAGAACCCTATTAAAACTCAGCTAAATCGGATAATAATAGAAGTAAGGACATTTGCAGTTTATTTAAATATTTTTAGGTATTTTAACGAAATATTTTAGGCAAATATATAGTTGAACGGGGTAGTTCAATAAATATCCGCAGCGCCACTATAGTTACTTATTGTTAGCTTCAGCTGACGTATTATTTTATTTTATATTATTATAATTTATATATAGCTACGTCGATACGTTCTGTATTTTAATTATTTTATTCAAAGTCAATCAATGACTTTTTAAACAAGATAAATTCAGGTAAGTTCATTTTTAAAACAAAAATATAATATCATATAATAATATAACCTATAAACATTATTTTTCTTTTAGATGTAAGTTTTTTTAAACAATTTTATCTTTTTAATTATTATAAGTTGTTATATAATAAAACTACGCGAATGTATCATGAAAATTCATGCCAAATTTCATTAAAATCGAGCAAATCGTTGAAAAGCTATTCAGCTTAAAGTTACATTATAAGTAACTCTTGTGTATTCTACAGAATGAAACATTTAATTAAGCAAAAAACCTGCTATTTTTTTGAGAGAATACGAACGGTATATATTATATCTGGATTTAATGGTAGACAACATCCTTTGAAAACTCATAAAAATTGAAATCTGTATTTATTTTATTACATACTATATAAATTCTATAAATGTTGATCGTGTGAAGTAACACTTCTAAGAACAGAGCGGAAGTTCTGCATTAAAAAGATAAGAACAATAAAATAGTCGTATCTATTTTAGTGTGTATTAGACTTTTAATTAGTAATAAATCCTTAGCGAGCAGTTATCTTTGCGTGAAATCTGTAATATATGATTTTGTGCCATTTAGACTAACTACAATTATATCGTTCAATAATTATTTTAAGAGTCAGTAAATTAAATACATTTTTTCATCAAAAAACTTAACTCGTTTTTATTGACTTTTTTCAACTCGGCGGACACGATATATTACTTTCTTAACAGCTATGTGAACTTGGTAACTGACTTTAAAAATTAAAAAAATTTTATATGCATTGGTTTGTACCTCGTTTGTATCCGTTTGTACCGCTAAAATTTTCGTTTGTACCTCAAAGGGCTAAGAGATATAATTTTTTTTAAAAATGGTAGCAACCAACATTATGATATTAAAAATCTGTGAACGGCATCAGCTTCGACATTGTTTGTACCCGTTTGTACCCCCACCTCTAACTCTGTAACTACCGATTCAAAAAATCTGAAAAAAATTTGGTAACGAGGCTTTGGTTGGACTACCAACGACAAATACTAAAGTCAACAATATAATTTTAAATTTTGGAATAATAGGGAAGGGCGTCATAGAATTTTTTATTTTTATTTTTACATCTAGGCATGTGGGATTTTAAAATGTACATCTCAATTAGTAGAATATGACCATATTTTTATATATTTTTTAACTCAAAAATGGTGCCACCAGGGGGCTAAAAGCAGTATTTTATTTTGTCCACCCCCCCTGTATCTTTGTAACTACTGGTTTAAAAATTTTTTAAAAACTTTGGTAACGAGGCTTTGGTGGGACTACTTTTTATTTTTTTTCTTACTAAAAAATAGTGCCTGTAAATGGCTCCAAACAGTCCACGTATTACGTACTTTGGAACCCTTATGGAATACACTCGTGTATGTCTTGCCCGAATTATTTATATAGTTGCACTGCATCTGTAACTAAATAAAAACATATAGGTATGTATACTTTAATATAAATTTTAGTTTATTGTAACTTACCGTTTGTTTGGTTCTTCTAAAATCTTGTACTTAAAAAAGCAAACTGAAAACACAGTACGGACGAGCTTTTTATTACATTGCTAGACCACGTGATACTAAAATTACAATATGAATAGTAATTTTTGCGTGCAAGATCGAAAACTATATTATTGGTATAGTTTAATTTGTTATAAAAATTACAATGGAGATTGTAAAAGTTACTGAATTGACAGTACCTACATGTTAAAACTGATAATATTTTTTGATACAAAAATGAAATTTTAAACCGACAACTGTAATTTTTAATAAATAATCGACTCGATTTTTCTCTGTGCAGTTTTTAGTAACTTAAAAAAGATACCCGATATTTTTAAATCTTTACTACATATTGACTATCTTTTCATTTTATAAGAAAACATCAGTTGTATTTTTCCTTAATAAGGGCCTGTCCTAATGTATAATATCGAACTAATTCTAGTGTCCAATGCTTTCTTACAGTGAAAGTACCATCAATCAAGTAAAAAAAATAATTCTGAACATAATTTGAAACTTATTTTATTATATTTCTAAATAACAATAATGCTATCATTTTTCGACAAAAATACAGTTGACACCAGCATGTATAATCCTGAGAAGACACCGAATTTGTTAGTTTGCTGAAAAACAAGTTAAACTTTTACAAATTCTAATGGAAAGTAATGTAACCTCAACGGTATTTCAGATCTCGCAATATCTTTAATCCCCTTCTCTGCGAGTGCATGTGTAGGGTGTATGGGGGTGTGTTTTGATATTATCAGATGCCACCTCTCCCCCTGTAAATGCATACGGTATAATATGCAGGGTAGAGATTAATGAAACTCTGTCACTTGAACGAAATGTTATTTTATTTTAAGATGAATCTGTGATTTATTTATTCTGTATGCGAGAATTCTATCTTACGTTTAATATCGCATGAGTTTTGTTTGTAGATATAAAGATGGCAGCACCTGTATTTTAAATTATAAACACTACCCTGAAAAAGTTAAAGACCACCTGTAAATGTTTCCTTTTTTGGACTTTTACAAATATTTCTCGGTCTCTGACCGCTATATTCAATGTGTTTGTATTTACCGGTAATAAAATATGTTCCTCGCCCGATAACTGGACGGTCGGTTAGTTACCCGGCGCTCACATGTATTTCGAAGTGCCAATGCAAATTGACTCAGCTTTGCCATAGTGACAATTTCTAATAATAGTGAGTATTTTCTATATTTACAATACCTATTGTCCTGTTATTACCATGTGTTTCGATTTTTTGCACCGACAATTGCAGTGTTTTCACTTTTAAAATGACCTAACCTCAATATTGTGTGATCCTCAAAAAAATCTTTTTTTACAGAAAACACAAAAATGAGGAAAACGCAGCAAATTTTGAAAGAAAAACGAGCTCAAATAGTCATTTTGAATAAATTGGGTCATTCACAGCGAAAAATTACTGGGATGAAAAAATCGAATTTTTTAATGCTCTTAAACTTTTGCAGGGTAATGTACCTACTAACGCAATGGACCCGATGTTACCCGAGAATATAAATTTAATCTGTAATAAACCTATTAAACATTGTTTTCAATTATCGCTAACTATTTACGAAGTGCAAACAACGATACCTCTCCGACGATTGTTTTTTTTTGACTTCATGCTATTTACACAAAATATCCACAAATTATACACTTAAACCTTCCTCGTGAAATATTCTATCCATTAGTTGAAACCGGAATAAAATTCGTTCAGTAGTTACTGAGAAAATAAATCGTGCACAGACAGACGCGGCGGGAGACTTCAATGTTTTATACTATATGTACTATGTGCTTCAGAAGTCTGCCACCATATAGGTCAGAACCACCTACAACAGATTCGAAAATATTAAGACAAACATCATCGGTTATCTTTTTCTAGTGCGGAGCTTATATAGTTACATCATTTTAAATAAAAACACAAATATACGCCCATTTCATTAACTAATTTTATATCAAGATTAACAGATTTAAATACTAAAATTTGGAATCAAATATTTATTGCCACAAAATTTCCTTATACAATTTTCAATAGATTACATAATAATTTAATCGCATAAATATAAATGATTATTATAAATTAATAGTACTTCTTTATCTAGCAAATGAGTTTCAAAATATGTGTCTGTTTGGTACATGGAGATATGATTTAAATATTATAATCAAATGGGAGGAGCCTACTAAGTTTGTGATAAGCGAATTTGAATGAAAACTAGTCGACCACTTCTGCATGTGACTCTACATAATATAGATATTATATTATTTGCAGTGAAATTTCTTCAAATTGATCAGCAATGGGTTTAAAAAAATTGTATTTTTGTGGGAATAATAATATTTAATTTGCTAAAATAATATTTAAAATTAATAAACCTAACTTAATTCCCTCTTAAGCTACGCACATAAAATCTACTTAGTGGGAAATTTTAAACCAAAAATGATTAAAATGAAATGCAAGAAAATTAAAAAGAATAAAAAACAAAATAAAAGCAAAACAAAATAAATCACAAGATTTTAATTGAGCCACTTGCTTAAATGAAATATAACATTCCAGAATAGTCTGAAATTTTATATGTTTGCAATTGATATTACAGACCAGTGGTTCTCAAACATAGAGATATTTTAAATCTAAACTAATATTATATATAGAGGAAAAATTTATTTGTTTGTTAACGCTAATCTCAGAAAGTACTGAACCGATTTATATGGAATATACACCAACGTGTTTCTTATGATCTCATGAGTAACATATGATATGTAACGTAACGCTATCATGCTAGAAGAGTAAAGAAAATTGTTAGATATGTAAACCTTAAAAAAGTATAGACGAATTAACTCGATTAATATTATTATTAAGTATTCAATGTAAAAATAATAGAATTTAAACTGACATTTTGAAATCCACCAGGCAACGTCAAGTACAACAACTAATAATTTATTTAGCTCTTGTAAATATATCTTATATGTATCTTACAAATAGAAGCACTTATGAGTGGATTTTTTTTTCAATAATAAGATTTAAACCAGCTGGAAATCATCATTTTCTGACAGTTTCTTTGGGTTTTTGTTAGTGTAGTACAATACAAATGTATTATGTTGTATCGGAAAGGATTTTACCTATGGGCTGATCATGGCAGTATTGGTTATATATTACACTAATTGTCCCTATGTTCTTCCTCAGGTGCAAGTTATCTCACCGCCAAATTTAATCAAAACCGGTTCAGCACTTTAGTTGTGAAAAGGTAACCGACAAACAGACAGAGTTAATTTTGCATTTATAATATTAGTATGAATATTTAGATAAATTGAAGTTAAAATATTTAGTTTTAGTTTTTAATGATTTAATTAGTAGGCTCCTCCCATTTGATTATTATACTATTTAAAAAATTTCTTCATGTACCAAACAAAGATAGATATTTTAAAACTCATTTACTAGATAAAGAAGTACTCTTCGTTTATAGTAGGTACTCATATAATATATTATTTGTGCGATTAAATTATTATGTGTTCTATTGAAAATTGTATAAGTAAATTTTGTGGCAATCAATATTTGATATTCCGAATTTTAGTATTTAAATATGTTAAACTTGATATAAAATTAATTAATTAAATGGACGTATATTTCTGTTTTTATTTAAAATGATATATATGCCCTAGAAAAAGATAACCGATGATGTTTATCTTAATATTTTTGAATCTGTTGTAAGCGATTCTGACTTTTTGGGTGGCAGACGACTTCTGAAGCCCATATAGTACATCGGTTCCTGAGTATATCGTATGTCCATATTAGAAGAAATCAAAGCCCTATTTTGATAATTTCGGTCAGAAAAATGTTTGAGAATTACTGTTTTAAGGAGTAATAGAGAAAGAGTAACAGACTGAGAGAGAGAGGTATTTCTCTTTAATCTGATTTTTATATTTGGACGAATGCCAGAGTTCACCACTCCACAGAATTGTGTCGTGGAGCTTTTTGTGAAAGGAAACGACCTTGTCCAATTATTCACATGGTCTACGAAAATAAAACAAAAAAAGTTATTTTTAATAATATTTACTCATTTTGGGGTATAAATCATGTATTTAATGATTAAATATTTGTATCTCATATGTTATAAAGGTTTAACTAAACTTTTGTTTTACATTGAAAATAAATCTATTTATCAATAAATATTAAAAAATGTGCTTATCAAACTTTGTTCTACGAAACGTTGGTTAAAAAGTACATACAAATTACATAAAATATTTATATTTATTGGAATAAGAATTTATTCTGTTAATAAATAAATATAAAAAATCTGCATTGGCCAGCACAAGACTTTTTTGTACATCATTATACTGAATAAATAACATAATAATATATGCTTATTTTGTATTTGAGTGTCTTTAAGTTAACACTTTTTGTAAAGATATTGAATGTAAACTACATTAAATTATTTCGTTTTCGGTTCAGTAGTGATTTTCAAAAATAGGAGGTGTATGTAAGAACCATAACTTTAACTTTCCATTTTGTAAGTTTCGTCGTTTTGATAATGATTGTAGATAATTCAAATTTAAGGATACTCAAAACGCGTAATTCCGTTTAAATATCGAGTTAGATTTTTTTTTCATTATTACTATATAAGTACTATCGCCTGCAGAACTCGTCTGCCACCTTAAAGGCCAGAATCGCTTATAACAGATTCCAAATTTAAAGACAAACATCATCGGTTATCTTTTTCTAGGGTGGAGCTTATATAGTTATAACATCTATATATATAAAGCTGAACGTCTGTCTCCGTGTGTGTGATTATCACTCGATAACCATTTATCTGATTTACGTGGTTTCTTTTTTAATTCATAGGTACGTTCTCTGGCCAGGTTATAGGCTGTATTTTGTTACATTAGGTAACATAACAACTAAGCAGTGACGATAATAGTAAAACAAGTCGGAGAAAAATTTTGCCGTCGGCGCACTATTTTGCAATACGCTGCCTAAACCGTTCAATATTGAACAAAATAATGTATTCAAGAATTGTGTAGAATCAAAAGATCTACAATAAAGTCAGCGACACATACGGGAACATATTATTCGTGCGATGGGAACCCGTGTCGCGGCGTGCAGTAAGGAGGGAGCGTGCCGAGTAGCCGCGGACTAGAGGGAATGATCGCAGTCCGGTATTCTTTTGATTGTCAATTGTTTATTTTGTTTTCAATAATTAACTTTTAAATTTAAATAGAACAAAAAATCCTAAACAATAATTCTGTAGTACACGCGAGCGAAGCCGCGCGGGTTCAGCTAGATTTAAATAAAAACAATAAATATACGTCCATTTCAAATAATGATTTATTATTACAAATTATTTTGTTGTTTATCTAATTTCTTATACCTATTTAATATAGTTATGTACTAATCATAGTACATAAAATTATTATACATAATCATATGTATAATAATTTAATTGCATGCATATATATGAGTACCTACTATAAACGAAGAGTAGTTCTTTATCTAGCAATTGAATTTTAAAATATCTGTCGTTGTTTGGTACACGGAGAAATGATTTAAATATTATACAAATCAAATGGGAGGAGCCTACTAAGTTTGTGATAAGCAAAAATGAATACAAACTGGAAGACCAGTTCTGCATTTGACTGTACATATTATAAAATACAGTACATATTATGCATGTATAAAAAAGTAAAAACATATATGTACATTTTATACATGTAGATACAATATATTATACATATACATATATGTAATATTTATAAAATATCGTCCCTTATTTTAATATACGAAATTTAAAAAACTGCTCAAACATTAGAGATAATTCCGTATGATAATATTTTGCAATTTACGCGCTGCACATATCATATTTTTACACGATGTTTAAAAAAATTATGATTTATAATTCCTGAATTTGTAAACACAAGGGACCAATGTTTACAAATTTTCCCCTGATGTAGAGCTACTATTTTTAGTACAGAATGTTATAAAATTTTACGAGTTTTAAGGCTTCCATGGTCAGTGTAGTGTTGAATTCAGGAGGGTTTCGGGAGGATATTTCCCCTGGCGGGAAAAAATCTCACAGGCCAAAATACATTATAATATATTTTAAGAAAAACAAAAAAATGTATAAAAACTGACTTTATAACATAGTGTTATTAACTTATAAATTCCAGATGAAATTTCATATTTGACTAGTATAGACAACGCCATTTTGATTTTTGCTAATCGAAATGTCCAATTACAATTGTGGTCGAAATCAATTATAAATTATAACTAACAGAACATAAATTATAGATAAAAATATTTTCTACAATTTTACTAAATTTTTTTTATTTAAAATAATTTAACTAAGGTACTGGCACCAGTTATGGCCACACAACTGTTTTTGTGATTGACGGGCTTCTTTTCTATAATTCTCATGAACTCATGATACTAATAAAACAAGTCAATCTTTATTATTAATTTAATTAATTAATTTAATTACCAAAATCCGCAAATATAGTTTTTTTTAAATTATAGCCTTTTATTTTGTTTATGTTTTTTCTCCAGTAATGGATAAAGTAAAACCAGTAATGAGCACGTAGTAATGGACACTTGCTAATAATTATAAAATGATAAGTACTACGACACAAAAGATATAAAAGAAAGAATCGTCAAATTTGAAACAATGTAAAGCAGTTGCTATGATAATATAATAATAAATAAATAAATGATACTAATAACTTGTTTAAATGTCCACCATTTTGACACCTATTAGCCGATTGTCACCAAATCACGCTGTAAGATAGTTAAATATATGTAGATTAATATTCATAAAAAGGTACTAATCAAATATCAACAAATATTTCTAATTCAGTACATTTAATAAAAAATACCCATTACTGGAGTCATATCCCAGGCTGGTGTACCTTATATGTTTTTTTTCAAAATTCCTAAACAATAATTCCTTAGTCCACGCGAACGAAGCCGCGGTCACAGCTAGTGTATGTATAAAAAAGTATAAATATTAGTTTTGTTAGTAATTTTTTCTTCCTGAACAGCTAATACAGTTTACGCTAACCACTAGACTGCGAGGCGTACAAGTTGTTATAGTTGTGTGCTTTGTATAAAAAATATTAGTTTTGTTGTAAGTAATTTTGCTTCCTGAACAGCTAATTTTACCAAATACAGTTTGCGCTAACCACTAGACTACGAGGCGCACAAGTTGATATAGTTGTGTGCTTTGTATTGTTTGCTGTAACTATTAATTAACTGTAAATATGAACACTGGGCTTGTATTTGTGTGCTACGGTTTTACTAGTTTAGCGTATTATAAATGTCCAATAACAGCGGTATCAAAACAATAATACGTGTAATGTTTTATATAATTATTTTAATGTTTAATTGTTGACAGTTTTGAATGATGTATCTACAAAAATATTGAAGAAATAGTACCAGTTTTTTTGGGTTTGTTTATTTACAATACTAATTAGAAAAATTAATTATCCATACTAATATTATATATGCGAAAGTGTCTGTCTGTTTGTTTGTTACCTTTTTACGGCTAAACCGCTGAACCGATTTCGATGAAATTTGGCAGTGAAATAGCTTGCATCTCGAGGACGGACATATGCTACTTCGTATTTCGAAAATTCAACTCCTAAGGAATTGCAAGAGGGTGGAAATTTTTTAATTTTTTTTAGTAAAAAATTAAGATCGTAAATCCGATTTTGTCGTTCACTTGCATGCAAAAACGCATTGTAAAAAGCTAAAAATCGAACTTTTGAAGCTCATTATCTCGAAAACCATTGATTTTTGGACCTTGTGTCCATTGAGACTTTTGTTCAGGAGGTCATAATGGATAACATACTACAGTTTCAGCAAATTTGGCCGGGAACTAAATTTCACTGATTGGGTGTGGGGTCTTTTCCAATAATTCAGGTACCTATATTTAATGTATTGTTGTTTTAAATACATAAAAATAAACTGCATTATTTATTATTACCTTTAAAACGGTTTATCACATCGAAAAATAGATAAAACATTATTCTATGTAGGTAATAATATATTCTACAATAAAAAAAATTCGATTCAAAATAATACGAAAAATAAATAAATCGACAAGATGATGTACTTCAAAAATAAGAGGTGCACATCTATTTTTTAACTTCCCAACTGGAAGTTATTGTAATCGGTCCGAAAATCAAAATCAAAAATTTCAACATATTTGTATGTTTTAAGGTCACTATAGTATATTTACACTATTTTTAGAAAGATGTCTGTGTGTGTATGTGTGTGTGTGTATGTACGTATGTGCGTGTCATTTTTTAGGTTCACGAAATTTCGCAAATGAAAAAAGAAATTAACTTCGTTGGGGTGTCAATCGAAGCGTCTTGACGTAAATATGATCTGAAAGAAAGGATTGTTCGAAATTCAACCCCTACGGGGGTAAAAGAAGGTGTACATTTTTTTTTTGGTCGGATTTACTTGAAACTTAGCATAAATATTCTACAATACAAATAATGAAAAATGTATTTCAGTATTTTTGTTTGTTATACGTGCCTAAACAGCCATAGAAGGGGTGAAAGGTGAAAACCACTCTCAAAATTTGAATTTTAAATACTAATAAATAAGTCTACAATTCATATTGCCTTGGAAACAAACGCAATTAAATTTAAATTGTCAGTATAGTTACGTTTTATAAAACAAATACAATTTAATTCTAATCACAGAATATACTACTAAGCAGAAGAGTCATAAGGATACGATGGCCATGGTCATAAAATTTTACTTCATATGAACTACCCTCAGAGGCGCCACTTGTACTGATTTGCGCCGCGTTACCTAGATTACGTGTTTAAAATTATGCATCATAATATTTATTTTTTGTTTTCTGTCATTTTCAATACTCATTGTTATTGAAAATTTTCTTACACCGTGCTTAAAGTTTTATTGTGTATAGAATTATTATTGAAAAGGTAAGTGCAATAATATATATTCAAAAAAGTGTCTAGCTACTTACTACCTATTGTTTCTTATGTATAAGTGTAAATTGTTATTAAACGATACTATCCTATTCGGGGAAAAAAACAAATTTAGATTTACAGGAATTAAATAAGATCTGCGTAGATCCAGGAGCGGACTAAGGAAAAATATAGTCCTAAGCAAGGTTGTGGGCTTCGTTAAATTAAAATCAACATAATTTTTTTAGCAAATTTAATTTAAAAATTGACCGCATTAATATCTAAAGAATTTTTTGTTTTCTTCCACTTTTGAAAATCCGGGCCTTTAGAAATTACGGGCCCTAGGTAATTGCCCAGTCTACTTAGGCCAAAGTCCACCGCTGCGAGATTTAAGATCTAATTAAATCGTTAAAATTGTCAACAAATAATTGTGATTGTATAGTAATATGTATAATGCAATGTATTAATTAATTTATTTTTTATTTAGAAAATGTCCTGCAAATACAGAAAATGTGCAGTGAAAGTGTGCAAAGAAAGTTCAAATATGAAACCTACCATACAAATGCACCGTTTTACAAAAAAAAACAGAACCTACAAAATATATGGCTGGGGAACATAAACGAAATAGATTTATTTAATTTAACAAAATCAAAATTAAGTAGTTTAATGATATGCGATAAGCACTTTTCCACATTTCAGTACGAGACGTCCCAGAGGAAAAAATTAAATTTTAATGCAGTGCCAACATTAAATTTACAGTCAAGTATAGCAAGTATAGAAGTAAATTCCAATCTAACGCCATCATATTGCTTTGTGCCACAAACCTTGACGAACGTAGTTAACGAGAAAAACCGTATGTATAAGTAATATTTTTTTAAAACACGACAGTCAATTTACTTATATTTATTTTGAATGATTATATGTATACAATTAATTCATATACTGTATTTCACAGAAAAAGAAAATAAGTATTTGAGATTTAATGTAGGCTAAGGATTTAAAATTATTTTTGAAATTTTTAAGCAAGTACTGTAAAAATCTACATGTTATATTTATATGAATTTCAAAAATTCTAATTGTATTTTTATAATATTATTTGTTGTTTTATAATTATTACTACATTATCATTAATTGTCCCTGTGATTAAATTAATTATACCTGTCTATATATATCTGTTAATTGTTGTTTGTTTGATTTTAATATTATTAATGTTCTTACTGTTATAAAATTTGTTAGTGTACCTGTATATTTTATATAGAATATGTATATAATATAATATTTTTTGTACTGTATAATATAAATAATTTTTTTTAATAAAATCAGTTAATATTAATATAACCTATTATTTTAAATGTATTTAAACATTTTCAGAAAATTTTCAACATGATAACTTTGTATTACTACTGATAATATAAAAATATATTAAATAAAATAATAATTATATAATAAATAATTTAATTTACAAATCCCGCCGATGTTTTTAGTTTTCATATTAAACGCTAGATGGACAAAATTATATTTTTATGAATAGCCCTTCTTTTATTTTTTAGTTCATATGAACGAACCCTAGAGGCGCTGTGGCCACAATATTTAACATTATATGTCCCTTCTACTTGTATATGTTCTGTGATTCTAATTGTCAAATTAGTTATTCTAAAAATGTGTGTTATATTATTGACATTAGGATATTAGAAAACTAATATTCATAATACAAAGGTGAGTTTTATTTCTGACCAATTCCATTTATATTTTTCATATACATATTAAAAAATGGAAGCAATAAATAATCAGTATTCAAGTATTTATAATCATAGTGTGTTGGTAAGTTGGTTGTGTGGACCTAAAAGGTCTCACCCCACCCCAAGCTTGTTAATTTTTAAATTAATGTTTGTAAAATATACTATTTTTATTATTAAGAAAATAGTGAAATCTTTTTTTTGTATGATTACTATACTATATAGTCCGGACGTTAAGAAATTTTCATCTGCACTTTTTGATAGAAGCATGAAAATTGGTACAGTTGTACATTAAACCTTCCTCTACAAAACTAGAAATGGCGACATTTCAAAAACCCGTGTGGTCCCCCTTTTAGGGGCAAAAATATCTCCGCGGATTTAGTTTTTCTTATTTATCTCGCAAATGGTTATCCGGACGACACAAATAGAAGACATCCAAAATAATGTTTATTAGATTCTAAACAAAAGTTGTTATTATAAATTTTACGATAAGAGTCACCGTTGCCGTATAAATGGGGGTTAAAATTATGAGAAAATTTGCGCGCGCGGTGAAGCTTGCGTTCATGCTCAAATATCTCGTAAACGGGTTTTCTTACGAGAAAAATTAATAGGACAAATATTAAAGAGCAGATAATTCTCTATCAGATGTATGAATCTGTCATCCTGTAAAATTATTTTTTAATTAATTTTGGTCACTACAAGTAGAATGACATATATACACTGCTTGTCACAATTAGTGGGACACTTTTTCAATGTAACACAGTTTTGGTAAAATTTGTCATATTGATATGAAAATTCATAAAAATCATTAGCGTGGTTTTGTTTCAAAGCCCAAAGAGTAAAAACTTTGTGCGTGCATCGATAGCGGGTGTACAACCCTTGGAGGGGTGAAAAATGGAAAGTGACAATTTCAAGTATTGAAAAAAAAGTTTAAAAAATGTTTATTCCAAGATAATGATAAAATTCACATTAATTTTTATACGTAGAACTTATTTGAACCCTAAAGGTATAAACTATTTTTTTAAATCAATATTTAATTCTATTTACCACCTGTTATCATCCCCTAAATTTAGGTTATTAGAAATATAGGAAAATATGAAAGAAATTTAAAAAAATTTCAAGGGTTGTTAGAAATAATCACAATAAATATAAATTTACAATTTCAATAAAATCCAGTAATTTTCAACCACTTTTCTACCCTTTAATATCAACCCCCTGTGTATTACAATTAATTCAAACAACGTAGGTAAAGATAATTTTTTGAAATTTACAAAATAGGTAGTAAACTGTATATACAACGGTACTGTATGTTAAAAAACACAAATAAATTATAAGGGTAAGCATCAACCCTTAAATACTTAACCGCCCCAAATAGTACGGTAGAATATTAAATTTAAGTGTGATTTTATAAGAAATCAATTAATGCTCTTATTTGAAGATTTTTGTGAAAATTTTGTGCACCACAATTCACCCCTACGGATGTAGCTACCCTAAATTTAAAAAATATACACTTTTTTTAAAACATCGTATCTAAAAATTCAGTAGAATTTTTTTGGCATCCTTTCGTAATATAAAAGGCCGACATTTGATCTTTCTACACCGGTAAAATTAAAACAATACACTAACAGGAACTACCCTTAAATTCTTATTTCTTAAAAATAAAATAAATTTTATTTCAATTAATATTGAAAATATAGGTATCTATGGAAATTAATGGATAATTTACGAGTTTGGCTCAAACTTATCCAATCGTTTTGATACGTTTCTGATAATGTATTGTTTTAATTTTACCGGAAACGAAAGAACAAATGTCGGTCTTTTATATTACGAAAGGATGAAACAAAAATACCACGGACTGTCTAGATATCATATTTAAAAAAATGTGTATATTTTTTAAAATTGAGGGTAACTATATCCGTAGGGGTGAATTGTGGTGCACAAAATTTTCAAAAAAATTGTTAAATAACAGCTTTAAATGATTTTTCATAAAATCGCAATTGAATTCAATTTGCAACTCTATTATCGGGGGTGATTTAGTTTTTAAGGGTTGATGACTACCCTTATAACTTATTTGTGTTTTTTAACATACAATTCTGTTGTATACACAGTTTACTACACATTTAGTAAATTTCAACGTCCCAGAATGATTGAATTAATTTGAGCCAAACTTATGAAAAACTAAATTGTCCATTAATTTTCATAGATACCTATATTTACAATATTAATTGAAATAAAATTTATTTTATTTTTAAGAAATATGAATTTAAGGGTAGTTCCTGTTAGTGTATTGTTTTAATTTTACCGGTGTAGAAAGATCAAATGTCGGCCTTTTATATTACGAAAGGATGACAAAAAAATTCTACTGAATTTTTAGATACGATGTTTTAAAAAAAGTGTATATTTTTTAAATTTAGGGTAGCTACATCCGTAGGGGTGAATTGTGGTGCACAAAATTTTCACAAAAATCTTCAAATAAGAGCATTAATTGATTTCTTATAAAATCACATTTAAATTTAATATTCTACCGTACTATTTGGGGCGGTTAAGTATTTAAGGGTTGATGCTTACCCTTATAATTTATTTGTGTTTTTTAACATACAGTACCGTTGTATATACAGTTTACTACCTATTTTGTAAATTTCAAAAAAATTATCTTTACCTACGTTGTTTGAATTAATAGTAATACACAGGGGGTTGATATTAAAGGGTAGAAAAGTGGTTGAAAATTACTGGATTTTATTGAAATTGTAAATTTATATTTATTGTGATTATTTCTAACAACCCTTGAAAATTTTTTAAATTTCTTTCATATTTTCCTATATTTCTAATAACCTAAATTTAGGGGATGATAACAGGTGGTAAATAGAATTAAATATTGATTTAAAAAAATAGTTTATACCTTTAGGGTTCAAATAAGTTCTACGTATAAAAATTAATGTGAATTTTATCATTATCTTGGAATAAACAGTTTTTAAACTTTTTTTTCAATACTTGAAATTGTCACTTTCCATTTTTCACCCCTCCTAGGGTTGTACACCCGCTATCAATGCACGCACAAAGTTTTTACTCTTTGGGCTTTGAAACAACACCACACTAATGATTTTTATGAATTTTCATATTAATATGACAATTTTTACCAAAACTGTGTTACATTGAAAAAGTGTCCCACTAATTGTGACAAGCAGTGTATAACAATTTAAGAAAAGTAACGGTTCTCGTCCAATTTTGTTTTCGTTATGTATAATTAAGCACTTGTATAGTTAAGTTATGATTCTTTTATGATAATTTATGAATATATAGAGAAAGAAAGAGAAAAACATTGTGTAAAATTGACCTGCATTTATCAATAAATCAAAAAATAACTATACGAACAAAAAAAAAATTTTTTAATTATAAAGTACACCCTGTATAATATATTATATGTACTTATGTTATAAATATGACAAAACATTAAAATTATAAATATTTATAGGCTACAAACATGTTTTTTATTCTCTTTAGCTGGAAAAACTTCTATTAACACTAGTGCAGAATCTCTTGATAGCTCCTATTTGTTAAACAAACCTTCAAACGCCCAAAACTTTAGGATGCATATATTCGTCATAAAGTTTAGAATAATAAACATTTAATTATTTTTTACTTAATATTGTACATTTTGACTAATTTGAAGTTGAAATTGATTACTATTAGACGATAACAGTAAGAATTGTGTCGGATGTATTCTTTTTTGTTTCAAATCTCGTGAACGGTCAATTGGATGTAAAAAATGTACTGAAACTGAATTGTCGGCAATGAAATTTTGAATAATATTTCGGTATTTTTCACATGTCAAATATTAAAGTTACCGAGTAAATAAAGGTCAAAGTTACAAATTAATTGATATATTACATGAACGGTGTAAAGCAGGGCATATTTGTCACACAATATTTTATGACCAGTTTTTTACAATTCAAAAAATTATAGAAAATATAATAGAGTGGACTTATATCTACCATACATAAATTTTACTTTTACAAAAAATATGATAGTTTTACTGTTAAACATGATTTCTCAGCATTGTTACTTTGTATGATATTTTTAGTATGTATGGTAATTATTTTTTTTTATTCCGGTCGACCTTTAGGAATTCAACCCTGCGATTCATGATGGAAATATAAAATTTTATACAGTTGTAAGTACATCAAACCCACCTCTACAAACCTAGATATGACTCTACCCTCAAATCTTGTGCGGTCCCCCATTCAGAGGTTAACATAATATCTCCACAAGTTTTTTTATTTAAATTTTGTAAATAATATTATAAATAAAATATAAAAATCGTATTACACAATTCAAATATTGCATTTTAATAGATAGATGAGTAAAATGCACAGTTGAATATATATTCTATATATTCATAAATTATCATAAAAGAATCATAACTTAACTATACAAGTGCTTAATTATACATAACGAAAACAAAATTGGACGAGAACCGTTACTTTTCTTAAATTGTTATATATGTCATTCTACTTGTAGTGACCAAAATTAATTAAAAAATAATTTTACAGGATGACAGATTCATACATCTGATAGAGAATTGTCTGCTCTTTAATATTTGTCCTATTAATTTTTCTCGTAAGAAAACCCGTTTACGAGATATTTGAGCATGAACACAAGCTTCACCGCGCGCGCAAATTTTCTCATAATTTTAACCCCCATTTATACGGCAACGGTGACTCTTATCGTAAAATTTCTAATAACAACTTTTGTTTAGAATCTAATAAACATTATTTTGGATGTCTTCTATTTGTGTCGTTTGGATAACCATTTGCGAGATAAATAAGAAAAACTAAATCCGCGGAAATATTTTTGCCCCTAAAAGGGGGACCACACGGGTTTTTGAAATGTCGCCATTTCTAGTTTTGTAGAGGAAGGTTTAATGTACAACTGTACCAATTTTCATGCTTCTATCAAAAAGTGCAGAGATTAGTCGAAATATTGCTCTTAACGTCCGGACTAATAGTCTAAATTATTATTGGTTGATACTGGAAATCGATAACACTTATTAATACTGCACCCTGTATCAAATTTCATAACTGTAGCACAATGGGTTCTTAAGGTATTAAATAAAAATTAATTTTGAGTAAAATCTTTGGAGGGCTTCACGAAAATTTTTCGTTTGGAATGTTTTTTGCTTAAAATATTTTTTTCAATTTACTGTTAAACATTGGCACGACAGTTCTATGTACTTTATTATCAATTTTGATAAAAAAGTTATTATCTATAACTAGTACTGAAGTATCACTTGTATTATAATTACCGATAATTTTGCCAAAAAAGTTTGATATCCGTTGTAAAACTATAATACATATCTGTATGTGTAGGTATATAGGCAAACATTCCTACACCAAAGTATTGTTTGTTGCGTGTATTCAGGGGGAAAATGTTTGGAAAATTCAGACATTTGTTTATAATTGCAATTATAATTCTCGCAAACTTTGTTTATACATTCATACGTATTCGTATAAGTACTCAGGCAACCATTTGACTGGAAAAAGAATGTATTTAATGGTTATGGAAAAATAAAATGAAAATAAATAAAAATCGATTATTCATGTTATTATTTTTAAAATTTCATTATTTTATGTTACCGAGAATATGTGCACAAAATAATCTTATATATTAAGACTAGCGCATTGGACCCGGTGTTACCTAAACAATTAAATATGCCCACCCAACATACCCGCCCAACATACTCACCCAACATGCCCACAACACACAGTTCCCTATGAATTGTTGTTTTTTGATTTACACAAAATATCCACAAATCTTACAACTTAACCTAACCTATCCATCAGTGTAAACCGAAATAAAATCCGTTCAGCAGTTACTGAGAAAATCGTATAAAATTATATTTTCAAACTTCCAGTAAACAAGGGGACTTGGTGTTTACTTAAAATCTGTATGAAAAAAATAAAAATAAATAGGTTAGCAACAATCATAATCAATTTCGATATTTTACCTTTCTTAGAAGAGAAATGTTTTTTTATATTTCTATTTTCAATATATTCAAAATATTTAATTGTTAACATATCGTGTCAAAAATCATCCAATTGTTCGATAAAATATTTGAAAGAGACGTGATCATAGTGACATAAATTAAATAGAATATTGAAACCGTAAATTATAGAATTCTTTGTACTATGCCAACTTTTTTTTATATAAATAACAGTTGTATGCTGCGACATTATGGAAACAAAAGATGACTTGAAAAAGATTCTTTTTAGTCTTTTGATGTTAAATCTTAGGTTTACATAAAATATTAACAGCCACGAACAAGCACAGAAAAATTATCTAACTATTGGTGAAAACTGCATTGAAATCGGTTCAGTAATTCCTGAATCTATAAGAGTACAATACAAACGAACGTTCATTTTTATACAGTGTATTCTAAGCTGATTAAGACATAGGCAATTTAACATGGAGGCAATTAGAAGTGTTGTAGTAACCTTTGGTCAAATTTAATCATGTGTGATAGGTGCATTTTGAAATCTCGCCTCGAAACTAACTGATAAATTTTAAATTAATCAACAGTATTTTGTTTTCAACAGAATAAAATACATTAATGAAATTAAAGTAAACATCCTAGATAAAATTAAAATAATATTTTTTGACGGATATTTTGAAAACAAAATACTAATTACTATTTTATTAAATTTTGTGGTGGCATTTCAAAATGCACCAATCACACATCGTTAAATTTGACCAATGGTACTACAACACTTCTAATTACCATCCTATGTCTTAATTAACTTGGAATACACTGTATATAGTAGGGCATACAAAAACCCGATAAAATTTCAAAAACCGGTTTTCGGTTTTTCATAAAGTGAAAAACCGGTTAACCGGTTTTTTAGTCGGGTTTTTCAATTAAGTTTAAAAAATGTTTTAAACTATTTAAATAAAATAATATTTTAATATTAAAAAAATAAAACTTATTTAACTATACCTTTTCAAGTTCAAATTGAGACTATTCAATTTCAAATTGGGAATAATCAATTTCAAAATTGAGACTATTCAATTTCAAATTGTAAATAATCAATTTCAAATTGAGACTTATCAACTGCAAATTGGGAACTATTAATTTTAAATTGGTAAAGATAGTTTAAAAGCTAGTATTAAAAGTGATATAGGTGAAGACAGTAAATATGACTCAAACCGAGTTTCGTTTACAGTAGCTAAAAAATATTGTACGAGAAAATATCACGAAAAATATTGTTAATTATACCCGATATGTCACTCATGATATATAATTATATGATGCATTAATTATGATTTGTTAATTTGGACAATAGTAAATAATTGAGGGCCTGATTTTAAATAAAATTAAGAAATGAAAAATATTTAATATATGTTAACTTAATTAATAAATATTCGTAACAATAATAAGTTAATTAATAATTGCAACCCTATACAAGGCTCTAGCCTGGGAGTCTAGGATTAAGGGGGATCTGGCCCGGCGAGCATAAATAAAAATCAGCGAATGGTATATTTACGTATTTAAATTATTAATTGAATGACCGAAAAAAAGGCTGGACAAGAAAAAATTTCTTATGGGGTTCGCCAATAATTCAACAGGAGCTCGTGATAGTATGTGGAGGCCATAATTGCAGCTATAGCAAAAATATTTTGTTTTATAAAACATTATATTATATTGAAATAAATTGTTTATTTATTTTCATCTCAAATGTGGAATTTACAATTCTCAATTTGAAATTTATTATTCTAAATTTGAACTTGAAATGGTATAATCTCCTTTATTAACATATTATTATATACTTCAGGAATGACCCTCAAATTCCATTTACTCCGCTATAATATTTTTATTTACACATTACGCGTTATTTTATAGATGTCCCCCTTTTTTAATTTAAATAAGTTCACAACATAAATACTTCATGAATAACAGTAAAAAAATAAAATTATTTGTCACTTAAAGAAACAAAAAAAATATATATAATTGACTTTCGGTTTTTCGGGAAAAACCCGGTTTTACGGTTTTGGTAAATTTTAACAAAAAACCGGTTAACCGGTGTCGGTTAAAACCGGTTTACATGCCCTAGTATATAGAGATAGGTTGTTTTGTAAAATAAATAAATTCTAATCGTACTAATTATAAAAATTGACATGTCTATCAATTATTTGAAAACATGAAAAAAATATTTATATTCATAATATTTTTGTATTCAAATTTTTTACTGATTACATTGTTATTATTAAGATTAGTTTCTTCACGACATAAAAAAAATATAGCTTTTATAGCTGCGGATCATGTGACGCTAGCTAAATTGACCCAAATGTATTACGTTTACCAAAATTTACATAATTATGAGTCTTAGTTAATTTTCCAGAAGCATTAAAATGCAAAATACCCGACCGTTAAAAATTCAAGCTCGGTATTAAGACGCGAAACGAGAGAAAAAAAATGTTACATAACCCGCGGTCCGTAATATGAACGTAGAAATAATTTTTCTGCTTTGAATTTATTTATTTTTTTATCATTTGTGCCATAATTCATGGTAATATTCTAGAGCTAGAATTAAAATGTAAAATAGTAATTCATTTTTAAGGATTAAGAATGTTATTTTGGCTGGTCCAGTGGTTATAATTTCGGACATAATGATATGTAACAACAAGTTTACATTGATTGATTTTTTTATACAGGTGAGTAAAAAATATGGAATATTGCTCATATTTTCTAAAATATTCATTATTTAAAAAACATGTTTTGGTAAAATTTTTTAAAGAAATTATTTTTTTTGTAATGCTAATTTTCGAAAAAACTATGATATCCAACTCTATTTTTTTAAATGACAACATATCTTTTATATTGATTCTATGAATAGTTCTTAATTTTTATTCCATGTTCTGAAAGAAATGGAAGTATTGTAATACCGTCGAAAAATCGTGTGCGAGAAAGAGCATATTTTGATTGACGTTCATCTTTTTGGTCAATTGTTAAAAAACCTGGTACCCATCGCGCGCAAAGCTTTTTCAAATGTATAAATGATATGATACTCTAATCCCCAAGTGTATCCACCACCTATTTCCGGAAATCCAGGCCTTTCAGTTCGTCTAAGCCTGCGATGGTCGACCCATCAGCAAACTTCCCATCCTTCTTGTGTCCCTGTCACACACCCAAAATACTCATAAACACCAACACCCATAACACGTCACGATACTACTGAGCTATCGGACTAGGACCAACCCTGTCTACAACAAATTTATGAAGAAAAAAAAATGATATGACCTTTGAGATGCCTATGATGTTAGCTAGCTCATTCACTTTCACTTTGCGGTCATTCAATACAATTTCACGAATTTGTCTAATGTTTTCTGGAGTAACTGCCTCATTTGGTTTTCTTGAATGTGGTGCATCAATTGTGCTCGTATACGGTCACGACGAAACTGAGATATGCCGTCACACTTATCAAGCCATTCCTTTGTTCGGACAGTATTTTTCCCCATCAAAAAACAATGTTTAATCAAATCACGAAATTCACTTTTTCCCATGATTAAAAGAATAACAAAAATAGCGTCATTTCGAAGGCTGTAACTTGAACAAAAGTACATGAAATGTTATGAAATTTTGACAGTATTCTACAATAGTTAAGGTTGGTACTCTATGGGAAGCATAAGGATTTTTTTATGTCATCATCTGTATGTGAGGGCGAAGATTTTTCAGTCCATGTAGTATTTGATCGTAAGATTTTTTTTATGTTTTACTTACAAGTTTCAGTAATTTTTCAAGGTTTACTTGGTTAAGAATTTCAGTTAATATGATCTGAGATTATAATCGTCAAAATTTTTCGCACTCAATGTCATTAAAAATTTTATGGATTGTATGCAAAAAATGAAGATCTATTCATAGAGTTTATAAAGAAATATGTTTATTTAAAAAAATATAGTTGAATGCCATAGAAAATATGAAAAATATTCCATATTTTTTACTCATTCTGTATAATACAGAGATATTATTTAAATTATGTTTTTTGTTCCAATATTTCAAATTGGACATATCTATTAATTGAATTTTTATGTACATTTTTTATAGTTAATACTTTCTTTTGTGTTCAGTTTCTAGAGCTAGAATTAAAATATAAAATATGGATTCGTTTTTAAGGATTAAGAATGTCATTTCAGATAGTCCAGTGTATATATAAGAATAAAGATTATTAATAATAAAGATGCATTATTATTATTATTATTATTATTATTATATATATAATCTTGGATAAAAAGTTATAAAATACTATCTGAAACGATAAAATTAAATTTAACTGAAAGCATTATTTTCAGGATTAAATTTACCACTTTTATAAAATTTCTTCGTAGTAAAAGAAGTTAGTTGTTGGAAGCTTTTATTTTTAGAACTGTCTTTGAATAATAAAAAGTTAAATATTGAGTTTATGCAAAGTGAGTACCTGCGTCTATACACGTACAAACTGACTTATATATACGTACATACTGAATATAAAAGTTTACGTTTAAAGTTTGATATCTAATACCATCAAGTAAAAGGTTGAAAATTTAATTTTCAAGTAAATAATTTTACAAAATTAGGTTAAGTTAAAGTTAATGAATTATTGAGTTCTCTTTGAAAGAAATCTCGATATCAAAAGTAATAAATATTTTTCCTTTTAATTCGTAATTTATTTCATCCTACAACTTGCTGCTTGAACAACATATAAATAAAAATATAGCCAAAACATTTGTGTAAAAAATTGAATGAAATAAAGAACAATACATTCTCCATTTCTCCCCCTTTTTACTCCGATAAGTAATTAATTAAACATAACAAAGCGCACCTGAAGTATACACATTCTAACCTGTTATTCACTATAAAAAAACATTAAATATTTAACTGACTATAAATTAAAGTCAATGTAAAAGAGGGTGTAGTTTGTGAGCGTAAAATTCGAGATGCCTACGGTATTATATAACAGGCAAAAGAGAAAGTCGTTTATTTTATTATTGTATTATATAATATTTAAACATTCGTGGAAGGGAGTGAGGGGGGGGGGGTAAATAAAACAATAAATATAATGCAGTTTGTTGTTTTGACCGTACTCTATTGTAAGTCTGTAGACATTGTCAATAATATATGGAAATAAGTTTTTTTAAATTTTTTTAGTATATGATTCGTTTTGATAGTTTTAAGAAGTAAACGTGAAAACTACTGAACTGATTTTGATTATACTTTCATTGTCCATACGTCATGTTTAGATTATAAACATAAAATAGCTACATCGTGTTTTTTTGATAGAATTAATTAGTTTAGGATAGATATCATAATTAGGGGTGTGCCGGAATTCCGGTTCCGGATGGATTTTCTGGAATTTTAAATTTTATTACTGTTTTCTACTAAGAAATTCATAGATAATATACGTTATTTTTGTTTAAAAAATCAAACATATATATAATAATTATGATATAACAACGTTTTATTAATAACAATTTTAATGGAAACAATTTCATAACAAAAATTCAGTTTTTTTAATATTTTGAAGTATTGAGAATTACTTGGTGATTTTCTTGATGTTGATTGGATACTTGGTGATTGATAGGAGAACAACACTCAACAGATACTGATTTTGTACTGTATTTATTTAAAAAATTTCATCGGCTTTTATACCAAATAAAACTTACATAACTTACATAATAATGATTAAAATGACTTATGCAACTTATATAACTAATCGAATATTTCTAATTTATAAACAGATTTATAAACTAAATACAATTAATTATTTTGACGTAACATGCAGCAAAAGTATAATTGTAATTATAACATTAATTGACCTTAAAAAATAAGTACATTTTTTTATAATAATATATTAACAAAATGTTATTATATTACGGACATTAAACAGGGTCATATCAGGTGGTATAAAACTTGAACAGTTGATCGAGAAAAATATTTCAAGAAAAAAGTTCATATAAATATGTATCCGGAAATTCTTCGCGAGAGAGCTACAGATTCTCAAATATTTTATCTAAAATTAGTTTTTATTTAATATTTTGAGAACCCATTCTGATACAGTTATGTAATTTTATAATCGGTTTAGTATTAATACTAATTTAGTATTAATAATAATAAAGAAAGATCGAGTGAAAATTTTGAAATCGGAGAACAATTTTTCTTTAAAAAATGATCGCAAAGCTTTTCGTATTTTCGATAATAAAACAACTCGTAGCAAAGATACAACGCATTTTATTATAATATATTGAATAAAAATCACAATTGCCATGGAAAACTAAAATAACAGTCAAAACTACAACAATCACTCGAATGCAATGTTAAATTTAAGTCAAGTAAGCTTTGGAAAAAAGAATGGTTGATGTTTAAAATTTTTATATTTATTAAAGTTCGTTGCTTATTTTGTTAATGTATAACAGTAATTCTGGCTTTAGGTAGGGAGACTGGGCGATTGCTCGGGGTGTCAGTTCAGAAGGGGCGGCGGATGACCACATGGAGAAAAACTGATTTTTTTAGGAAAAAAATTAAGAATAAAAAAAACTAGATATAACTCAAAGTGCCCACTGGCCGGACTGACTCCATATATCCCTGGTCCAAATAATCATTGGTTGATACTGGAAATCGATAACACGTATAATACTAAATCGGGTATCAAATCAAGTACTCACAATGGGTTCTCAAAATATTAAATAAAAACTAATTTGAGACAAAATCTTTAAGAGTCTGTAGCTCCCTCACGAAAAGTTTCCGGACACATGTTTATATGTACTTTTTTGCTTGAAATTTTTTTCTTAATAAACTGTTCAAGTTTGTTCCACCTGATAGAACTCTCTTGTATGTCAAAGATTTTTGAAAATTTCCAATTGTTATGGTGTAAAATTAAGACTAGCCCTAATGTTTTCTTCAAAAGCATTTCCTGCCTCCGAGAATAACCTCTCCGAATAGACTGATGCATACTATCTGAACTTATTGTTAGCTAATAGTGTTAAGAAATTGAATTGTTTATGATACATGCACTATAATAGTAATGTATTGGTGTTTTTATTTCGAGTAGTAGACATTCTTTTATCTGTAAAAATTTATAACATCTTCTCTATTGTGAATATGTCTAGATGCTGTTAGTGATTTATCACTTTTATAATTTGACACTAGAAATGTAATTAGATTTGATCAAGAAGAACGTATGATATACAAACAATTTAAAACAATTGATCTTACGAAAATGTAAAAGTTACAAGATATGTAAAACATTTTTTTTTATAATATAATGTAGGACTCTACGCCTCTACTATTTAAGAAATACCATATAAAATAATGGTATATTAATTTAAGATAATAATTTATGTAAAAAGTATACATATAATGTTTTAACTATTTGTTATTAATTAAAATAGAATTTTTTGAAAAAAATTCCGGGTCTGGTTTGAGGACGGTCCCATTTCAAAATCATCAAAATCGTGTGTAAGGGGGAGGGTGACATCCCAAAATATTTATTTTTTCAAGATATCTCAAGAATGACACATGTTAAGTGAAAATTTTATAGAATATTTTTTGTAGAGCATTACATTTTCTATAATATGGGTCTATAACGTTTGTAAAATATTCCCTTACAAAGATTTATCTCAATTTATTTTAAAAATTCGTGTTTTGTTTTTCAAAATTGATATTTGCTTGGACATATTAAATGTCATTTTGACGTTTGCATAAATTTAGATTTAGATTGAAATTGTCAAAAAATTAAAAATATACGAAAACATATAATTGTTCAATAATTAACTACCTTTGGTGAATTTAGCACGAGGAAGCATTGTGCAGATGTTTTTTAAGACGGTTTTATTTTTTTCTTAAAAAAGTTTTTTTATTTTTCCCTTTTGAGTTTCGTATAAATATAATAATAAATAATATCGATAAAATTTATATGAGACCATCTCGGGAGAATACTCTTTCAAAACAAAACAAAAAATTTCGGAATTATACCCGAACAAATATAAAAAATATCGAATAGTCGAATTGAGAACCTCCTCCTTTTTGAAGTCGATTAAAACAGTCATTAAAAGGGTGAATTTGTTAATCAGTCCTCAATTATTCAGACAGTAATTTAGTCAAATGATCTATCAATTAGTCAATTATAATAATAGCATGAACCCTAAAGTTCACAAACTCATGATCGATTCTCATTAGCCAGAATGTTTACTATAACAATAATTAAGTGTGTATTTTTGCACGCTCAATTCGCACTGTTTATCTCCACCTGCAAACTGTGCAATTTTCAACAATAATATCTACTTCTCTCTCTCTCGTACATACCCGCTTTGAATGATCGAATGGCCATTATCTAAATTGTGTGAATTATTGCTTCGGTGAAACTGTAAAATACGATCGCGCACTGCTTTGGGTTTGCTATATCGAGCGTTCGGAGTTCGAATACCGGCAGAAGTGTTTATATCGATCTGTGATGTAACCGTTCAAAATTTGTATGTATTTCATTATTTAGTAGGTACTGTAAGAATGGTGAGAGTGTTACTCGCTTCTTAAAATTGATTTATGACTTTAAGCTTCTCTTTAATTTCTTGAAAAATCAGACTGTTATGTTTCTAAATCATCGGTCTTCCGTAAAAAAGATAAATTGCCTTATACAAAATTATTTTGAAGGCTTACGTTTAAAATTATTTTATTGAATATCACTTATGAATCTATACACGGTGAGGCATTTAAAGTGTTACAGATTTTTATCACCGAACCATCGCATATTTGAAAATAATGTTCAAACCAAAAAATGTTAGGTTGTGAGAGGGTAATCGAAAAGTAATATTCATTTGTTATTTTAGCGTGGCCTTCAAGGATATTTGAAGGTCAAAATCATTTAAAAAAATAAGAACATACAGTTTTTATTTAGTAATTTAATTCTACGTGAAAAAACACGAATCTTTCATAGAATTTTTTTTTTAATAACTTAAGTTTTCCAAGATATCTAACAAAATAATTCGAGATTTTGGACTTTCAAGAAATTTTTACTCCAGAAACTATAAACTTTAGAAAAAAAAGTACAAGATACAAAAAATGTTTATTTTAGTCTAATAAAACTTGGCGAATTGTTTAAGAAAAAAAATTGAAACTTTTTCTATTTATTTTATTTAAGCAAAAACAAAAAAAATACGGAATAAGTATCAAAAAATATTCTAGAATAATTATTAGACCAAAATATGTACTTTTTCTCTAAAATTGATGATTTCTGAGTAAAAAATTCTTAAATGTTCAAATTCTCGAAATTGTTTTGTTAGATATCTTGTAAAGTTTAAGTTGTTCAAAAAAAGTTTTCAATGAAAGATACATGTTTTTTCACGTAAAATAAGATTATCAAGTTTCTATTTAAGAAAATGATATTGACTTCATAAAATTTGAAGGCCACGTTAAAGTAACAAATAAATAATAACATTCGATTACCCTCTCATAACCAAACATTTTTGGGTTTGAACATTTTTTTCAAATACGTGATAGTTCTGAGATAAAAATCTGTAACACTTTAAATGCCCCACTCGGTATATGTAGGATAGGATAAAACAAAGTTCGTCACCGCGTCTGTCTGTCTGTGTACGATTTTCTCAGTAACTATTGTACAAATTTTATTCCGGTGTGACCCAAAAATTTCAGGTACATTTTTTTTCTTTGTGGCTTGTTCGAAAGGGGATTCGACGGAGACCTTAACCCTAAATTTACGCACTGCCCAATTGCCCCTTCCGCCGCCATCTTTGATTACTTATTTTTTTCAATCGCTCTTAACTCGCGTTCTAAATATCCCACAGCAATGAAACCAGAGTCGTTACACTAATCAGACTTCACTCTTTAATTAAGTTTATGTCAAATTAAACTCTCCGAGGTCCTGGAAAAAAGTTATTAGCATTCAAAGTTGGAAGAACTTTCCCAAAAGTCATTTCGCCCGCTTTCTCTGCGTGTAGCTTAGCAGGTTTGGCGGGCGAAAAATCAACCAATCGGGATACTTTTTTTTTCTAAATACTGGAAATTGAGTCTACTTCCAATAGTAAACAGTCGAGGGTGTCTCAGCTGCACTGGAAAAGAGCTACGCGCGGAGAAAGCGGACGAAAGGACTTTTGGAAAAATTTTTCCAACTTTGAACGCAAATAACATTTTTCCAAGACATCGGAGAGTTTAATTTGACAGAAACTTAATTAAATAGTGAAGTCTGACGAGTGCAAAGACTCTGGTTTCATTGCTGTGGGATAATTAGAACGCGAGTTATGAACTATATTATTGAAAAAAAAGTAATTAATGATGGCGGCGGAAGAGGCTATTTGGGCAGTGTGCTAATTCAAGGTTAAGGTCTCCGCCGAAACCCCTTTCGAATGAGCCACAAAGAAAAAAATGTACCCGAAATTTTGGGTCAGTTACTAAATTTACTGAAATATAATGGATAAAGTGTTTCACGAGGAAGGTTAAGGTGTATAATTTGTGTAAATGTCGGAAAAAAACAATCGTCGGAGAGGTATCTTCGCGTGCACTGCGTAAATAGTTAGTGATAAATGAAAATAATGTTTAACATGTTAAATTTATATCCCCGGGTAACACCGGGTTCAATACGCTAGTTACAAATAAATGAAAGAGATTACTAAATATGGATTCGGTTAATAAACCGATTCCATATTTTCAAGTTTGAATTTTTAATTTTGGAATTATAAATTAACATCCTGGGATTCCTAATTGAGCTATAAAACAGTTGACATCGTTCGTATTAACATATTTGTGAGAAATTATTCTCTCTCTATTTGTATTAGGTACAACATAACAAAATTACAATACTTACATTTCCTTCGAAACATGGAAGTAATTCAGAAACAGATTAAATGCACTTGCAAATCACAGCACATAATCCGGATGTTAATATGCTTTGTAATAATAATGAATAACGGTCTCGGCTTCCATTATTGCTTCCTCGCTATATCTGAAAGATACGAGAAGCTTTGCGTACATTTTTCAAGAGAAAAAAAATGTTCTCTGATTTCAAAATGTTCACTTGATCTTTCTGTTTCAGATCAAGACAAATACTTTTTTCCGTGTCTGTCTGTCCCGTGTATCCTTGTCGCATGCAGAACTAATGGATCATTTAATCTATAAATGTCGGTATGGAGAACCATACATGACTTCCATGTTCTTTCTATCTTTTTAAATATAATTTTTTTTTAAATATTTTATTTATATAACTTACTACTATGAATATAAATTTTGTAATACATAAAAAACATATATATTTATGACGGTTACAGCTGTTATTGCCATTTGTATATAAATATTAGTTTTCTAATGTCCTAATGTCAATTTACATTCGTAGAACAACTAATTTGACAATTTGAATTTAGTTGCATTTGTTTCCAAGGCAACATGAATTAATTACGAATTAATTAGTATTTAAAATTCAAATTTTAAGTGTGTTTTTCACCCCTTTAATGGCTGTTTGGGTACGTACAAATAATAAATATCCCTTAGATTCAATTGAACTGCAAATGTACCCAATCTTATCAAAATTAGTGAAATAATACTCGCAATGTTCATTTTTTAGACGAAAAAAGTTACAAAATTTCGAATATTTCCAAAACCCCAAATCCGATTAGCACCAAAATCAATAGGTCTGGAGTACTCACTGAAACAAATATTTTCCCCAAAAATAATTCAGATGGGTGCATTTTCACAGTAGTTATCGTGAACGAAAGAAAATTCTACATCCAGATACACAGCCAGACGCACAGCCGCCATGCGGAAATTAACTTTTCTGTACGTTTTGAAGTTAGTACAATCAGAAACTGTCATTATCTCGGACACGATTTTTTGAAGGTATTACAATACTTCCATTTCCTTCACAAAACCGTGTGTAAGGGTGAGGGGTGACATTTCAAAATAAAACAACACATATTACGTGAATATTTCATAGAATATAATTTTATAGTAGTAAAATATTCTCTTACGAAGATTTATCTTCGTAAGGGAATATGCTTAAAAAATCGGCATTTGTTTTTTCGATCGCTATTTACTTTAATATTTTAAATGTCATTTTATCGTTTGCTAAGCAGAAAGATTTAGATTTGTATTAAAATTGTTAAAAAACTAAAAATTAATCAGACACATATTAAGAAAAAAATCGAATTAATATTTTCTAATAAAATTGTATACCTAAATATTAAAGGGCAGACCATTTCGATACTTTATCGGTATTTATTAAAATTGTTCGATAATAATTAACTATTATACATTTGATGAATTTAGCACGAGGAAGCACTGTGTATTCACTTGGCAAATGTGTTTTTGTAATGCAATCATTATCCTTCATATCTTAGATTAGGCATAAAACTGTTTAGAATAATAAACATATATCAAAAGATTTAAAGTACCATATACGTAAAACGGAAAATAAAAAATATTATACACGAATAGAGAGTCATATTATTCATACCGAGGGGAGAAATACTACAAGATTTATCCACTGTAGATGAAAAACGTACTTTTCAGTTATAAATAAAAACTCGAAGAAGCATAAAATATATAGTATTATAAGTGTACTGTGAGTTATATTAAAAATTTGTTTGCTTCTTTTAACGTTATTAGTTAAAGGAAGTATTTTTATTTAAGGGTGTATGGCAGGTACAGTCTGAGTCATAAATAATGTAAATCTAGATGCAATTACTTAAACTATTATATTAATACTTTTAATTAAAACCTTATTTCTTTTAATTGTTAACTGTTATTTTAGAGTTTTAGCCAAAAAAGTAAGATTTGTGTTGATAATATTAAAAAAAATTATATTTTATATGCTTACATAATATATGAAAATATCGGTATGGAGAAACATACATGACTTCCATGTTCTTTCTATTTTTTTAAATAATTTTTAAATATAATTTTTTTTTAAAATATTTTATTTATATAACCTACTACTATGAATATAAATTTCGTAATACATAAAAAACATATATACTTATGACGGTTACAGCTGTTATTGCCATTTGTATATAAATATTAGTTTTCTAATGTCCTAATGTCAATTTACATTCGTAGAAGAACTAATTTGACAATTTGAATTTAGTTGCATTTGTTTCCAAGGCAACATGAATTAATGACGTATTAAATAGTATTTAAAATTCAAATTTTGTGGGTGTTTTTCACACCTTGAATAGTTGTTTAGGCACGTACAAATAATAAATGTCCCTTAGGTTCAATTGAACTACAAATGTACCAAGTCTTATCAAAATTAGTGAGATAATACTCGCAACGTTCGCTTTTTAGACGAAAAAAGTTACAAAATTTCGAATATTTCCAAAATCCTTAATCAGATTAGCACCAAAATTAATAGGTCTTGAGTACTCACAGAGTCAAATATTTTCCCCAAAAATAATTCAGATCGGTGCATTTTCACAGTAGTTATCGTGAACGAAAGAAAATTCTACACACAGAAACACGGACACACAGACACATAGACACACAGAAACATAAACACAAGCACTGCCGCCATGCGGAAATTAACTTTTCTTTAAGTTTTGAAGTTAGTACTATCAGAATCTGTCATTATCTCGGACACGATTTTTCGATGGTATTACAATTTTCAGAACATGGAAGTAAAAATATGTGATAAAACAAATCATTACATTTAAGTAGGTATGCCATTTTTTTCAGCAATAATTATTTTTTTCACTCAATTTGGTTTCTGTTTAATGTTTATGTATTAAATTTCTTATGAAACTTTTTGCTAAATATGTAATCGACGTATTGTAAAAATTGCAGATTTTTCTCGATGATTGAACCATGTGTTTTATTGGAATTTAACCGTCAATACACCATTCTATCATAAGAGCCCATTCTATTAAAAAAAATAACTGTCATACTATGTAGTGAAACCTTCTGAAATTTTTAAAATGATGAAAATAAGATTTAGATGGGAACAATCACAAGCGTTGGGATGAACACTTACAACAGTTTGCCTGCGCATTACGAACTGCTAAACATGAAGGGATTAATCAAACACCATACTTCGTCAACTTTGGTAAAGAGCACGTACTTTCGGGGAAAAGTTTTGGGAAACCCTTGGATGAACCACTGCTGGAGTTTGACAGACGATCTGGTCAACGGGAAATGTCCGAAATATATGAGAAAGTCAAGAAAAGACTTCATACTGCCTATGAAAGAAATAGGAAAGTATATAATTTACGTCGTAGGGATGTAGAGTACATGCCCGGTGATGAGGTTATGAAACGAAATTACATACTTTCGGACGCATCAAAAGATATAACTGCGAAATTGGCGCCCACTTTTTCCGGTCCGTATAAAGTTAAAAAGAAACTCTCAAAACTGGTGTACGAGCTGGAAGATTATGACGGAAAATCGCGCGGAACATGGCATGTGAAAGATCTTAAACTATACCAGGGCTGACGTCGAATTACTACGTAATTCTCCACAGGGGAAGAGGGGGATTTGTCATGATATTTTTTTCCTTAAATTAATTTGAATTGTATTTATAATTTCAATATAAAATAACATTGTAAATGTTAACAAGAATAATACATGCACTCGGGAGATAACGTGCTTGTCGCGGCATACCGATGAAATGTGATATAGTTACAATCATAGTCTCTATGCCCGCGCGCAGAACTTGGACGCTGTATTTTGTATTTCTAAGTATTGTATATTATTATCTATAAAAGTCTCCTATTTCTCTTTTACACACTTTGAAAATCATTATTGTAAATTAATTTAATAATTTCCCCGTTTAATCTAACTTTAACATCTTTTCAATAGCTGGTTTTATTTATTTTAAAATTTCTCCCCGTGGAGGTTCGTGTAATTACGGCCATGGTAAAAGATTTAGTTTACCCAGCACCAAGCAACTGACAATATTAAAAGAATACATGGCAGTCAGTATGGAGTAAATAAGATCCTGGCGAACAAGTTTTAAGAGTGTCTGTCTGATAAGTGATAGTGGCCAAGGAGAGGACCGGAAGTCCAGTGAAATCAGCTGTCCAGCCTAATTTCGTACTAACACATTGGTGGTCCAGTGTTAATACCCACGCGTCACGCGGATTCACGGCGGAACAACAGAATTTTGGGGAATATTTTGGTGGTCCATAGAGGATATTTTCCAGTCGCACTTGCGGAACCAAGGAACCTGGACTCGGTCAGCACATCAACTCCGGCTCACCAGATAAGCTATACACATTATTAACTTTCAATACTTGTTTTGATAAATACATTTTTTTGCCAAACTCCTACTCATTATCAATTACCTTGACAGTGTAGTGATAAGAATTAAGTGTTATGGTTATTTAGCTAGTAAATTTCGAATTACTTTTTTTTTGTTATTATTTGTGGTCTGTCAATTGTATCTGTATTATTATTTTTTTTTTTTGTTGGTTATAATTTTAACAACATTCTATTAGTTACTTAAGTAGAGTATAATATTTCATACAGTGTACATCCGGGTCATTAGTTTTAAGATCATTTTTATTTTATTGTTTTTCTGTGTTACTATCGTAATAAAGGCCCAGTTTGTTACACATATGCCTGTTTGTTTATTTTAATACAACCTACATATTGTTTCGTGGTTTCTTACATATACGCAGGTAGGAGGGTAAAAATAAAATCTCGTGGCGCCCTTAAAAGAACATCTTAAATGAACCCCGCCCGTCTTCACTGAGCTAGGGCAACCTGCCTTTGTCATCTTGTGCAATTTAGGCACGTGACAAAGTTATACTTCTTTAGGTTCACCCCGACACATTTTTGCTGGGCATTGAAAAGCATAACTGTTTTCGAAAATAAATAACGCTCTCACTCTCTCAGTGGCTAACACTACCGTATGCTTGTCTCTGTCAGATTTGCTCGATGTGCTTTATATTTTTGGTAGCGTGTATGCCTTGCAACGTTTACACGTGTTATTACGTTTACATTATAGCAGTACATTTTGTTAGATATTATATTTATGTTTTATGTTTATGCTAATGGTTTTCGAAGTGATTATTAATTTGTTTCGTTATTATTAGAAATATTATTTTGAAAAAGATATAATATAAATAGGTATTTAATTATGACGAAATAAATATTTTCTTGTTTCAAATATGTTTTTAACCTAAACTAAAATTTTAATATTTGAAAGGAATATTCTATTCATAAAATATATTTAAAATAAATTAAATAAAAAATTCAAATTTTCAAAACTATTTCAAAATATTTTAAGTTAATTTTTCGTAGTTGTTATTCAATAACGCTAAAATAAGTATAACTTCTAACGCGTGTAGATAAGTACACACACCCATTTTTTATTTAGATGTAGAATTGACTTAAGTACCATGTTTTCAGTCATTATAAAATGATTTTTAGAAAATAAAAAAAATCTTTATAAACGTGAGTTAATTAACGAAAAACAAAATAACTGTCACTTCTTTCTCCCGTAAATTAAAATGAAAATTACGTCATAAAAATATATGAATCCGCAAGAACAAAGGGATGTGAATGAAAATATGTAAAACAGAATTAATGCAGCCGCTTTCACAATGATAATTTCTTATCGAGAACAAAGGGAATTTCCGCGATGTCGAAACCATTTCCCAACTTCATCACCAACTTTATTATGTACATTTTCTTCAACACTTGTATTTATTAATCGTTAATTTTAATAAACCTCTATCATTTTGTGTGCAATCTGAGCAGTTTACTAGCCAACACGACGAAGTCCACAAAATAAACAAGCCGTGGGATGCGACCCTTGTGGTCTACAAAACCAACATCACAACATGGTATGACTATCAATACTTGAATACTAATTATTTATTGTTTTTTCACTATTATAAAAAAATATAAGATGTTTAATAAAAACATGTTATTTTATATTATACGCATTGGACCCGGTGTTACCCGGGTTAATATCCACAAACTATACACCTAAACCTTCCTCATAAAACTCTCTATCCATTAGTGAAAATTGGAATGAAATCCGTTCAGTAATAACTGAGAAAATCGTGCACAGAATAAATAAGATGGTATTTGATAAAAACTATAAAAATATTTGATACTTATATGTATTTGAAATTATCGATTGCCACCAAAACAAATTATATCGGATACAACTTTTTCAAGAAATTCTGAAATCTACTTTTTTGCAGTCTTTTTGATTAAAAAAAACGGCTGGACCGAATTTGATGAAATTTATTAACTTAAATTTTAACATTAAATTTAACAGTTTTTGAAGTCGATGCCGAGCCGATAAAAAACCCTTTAATTACTATTTTTAATTGACTGATTTTTTGTTTGTTTGTTTGAGTATACTCCTGAGATGGTCTCATATAAATTTTATCAGAAGCTGACCATGGATTTTGAAGATACGATACTCAAAAGAGAAAAATAAAAAAACTTTTTTAAGAAAAAAATCAAACCGACTTAAAAATTTTTATATAGTTTTCAGGGTTTTTTTGATGTCGGTTTTATTTTTTTCTTAAAAAGTTTTTTTTTAGACTTAACTGAATAATTTAAATGATTTTTAATGATTGTGTAAAAATGACAGTACAGATGTGAGAAAACCTTTCAAAAATTGATAATTTTGTGTTTAAACAGAAATATAAATTTTCTTAACACTCTTTAAAAAAGAAATAAAATTGAGAGAAACATGAAAGTAGAATTCAAAAATAATTTATTTTTGCAATGTTGCATTCTGATAATAAACGCATCTTTTTGTGCTGAATTTCACATTGAATGTAAGTTTAGTCAACAATGAATAGGAGTCCTCTAGTTATATGAAATATAGTCACATGAATATTGTTGAGATAACGACATCGTTCTCACATTTTGTTGTTCCTTACTAGCCTGACGATGATTCTGTGAATCGAAAGCTTGCGAATTCTTATTATTTATTAAATTTTTTGACGTTTAGACAAAGAAGTTGTTTTTATTTATTGATAACAAATTTTCTTTAGACTAAAAATTTAAAATGTTGATTTTTTAGGATTATTTTAAATACAGAATTTGATGTACTTGACTGACTAATTGTAAGTGAACTGAAAAATTACAATTTAATAATAAATGAACAATTAGAACTTTCATGAAAAAAGCATAGATTTATACAATTTTCTTTAAACTTCTTTATAATATATTTGAAATCTTATGTTACTTTTACACAAGTTATTATCTATATTGAAAAATACTTCAACCAATTCTTACAACTATTAACTAAGCAATCGAAAGTTTGGAACCAGTCCAAACTTTTCCATTTCCAAATATGTATTTCTTATTTTTTTTTTTCAAATACAGAAATACGTTCTGCATGTGATGGAATGTATTTTTAGAACGACAGTACTTAAAGTGATCTTCATCCCCCTGTTCCATCCCTTAAACTGTATTACATTAGAGGGTAACTTAACGGAGATATAAAATTCCACATACATATTGTTCTTTACAATTTTTTCTGCACTTATTTTTATGTTGTTTTTAAGTTATTTTTTCATTAAATTTTTGTTGTTGAATATTTAATGATTTTTGTTTTGTATTTTAATAAATGGAAGGGTTCAGTTAAGAGCTGGGCGCGTGAATAATTTTTGCTCATGATCACGTATGTTCACGAAAGAAAAATGTTTAGTCATGCCCGCTCACTCACGGTTACAAAAAAAAGTATTCAAGATCACGCACACTCACAAATCCTATTTTTTTACTCACGCCCGATCACGCACGGCGGGTCACGCTCGTGAGACAATTTAAAGTAATTGTTGTAAATTAAATTTTGAAATCATGAAAATTATTACGTGCAATGTGCAATATTTTATGTGTATATTTTATATTCATATTATTTCTTCTAAACTGCATTTCTAGTACAAGTAATAACAAACAAAACAATAAGAAAATAAAGCTACAATACATTTTAAAATCTTTTTTGGTGTTCCGATAGAGTTGGCAATACTGACCATGTAAAAGTGATTCTAAAATGACATTTATTTTTTATACTAATAAAATATTATTATAGCTATGTATTATTTTATTAGTTCAGATATTAAAAAATATCTGCCTTGGTAACCACGGGACTTTCTTATACCTAACCTAACCTAACCTAACAGTGAATTGTATACGTGATTCTTTGTTTATTAAAACATTTCTAACAAACTAACAAGAAAGAACAAAATGAATAATTTTATATTTATATAACAAGTGATTTTTTTTAACGTAATAACTGAAAACAGATGTTTACTCTTGTAAATTTTTGGATTTTTGAATTATTTTTGAAATAAGAAAAAAATGTTTTAGATAAAAAATGTCGAGTATGTTATTATCTATAATTTATTCCCCATGTTGTTCCTTTAATTGTTTGGATGAGTGTATAATTTATTCCCCATACATTTTTTTCCAACATTTATGATTTAGCCAGAAAGAATTTTTTTATGTAATTATTTAGATTCACCTACACAGTTCACTCTCAGTATTACGTATAAGAAAGTCCCATGTTACCTACGGCAAATACACACACTGTTCAATCTCTGTAATACGTATAAGAAAGTCCCATGACACTCATGGCAGATATTTCTCCTCTGTTATGAACCATTTGAATTATAATAAAATTTTTTTTTTTTAAATTCGTTTTTACAAAAAAATGAATAGAACATAAATTATAGATATAGATATTACCTACAATTTTTAACTTGATTATTTTTCTCTATTTTGCACTGTTTCAGAGTAATTTGAAAAATTAAAAAATCGACGTAGGTAAACATCCGTATCCGGTTGAAAGATCGTTTTCAAAAATAGGACGTTTTCTTCCCAGCCAAAAATTAATCTTAAATATACAATATCACCCTTCTACGATTTGTCGTATTTGAGTTACAGCGCTTACAGACAGACAGACAGACAGACAGACGGACACACAGACATCATGGCGAAAATAGTCAGAATGGATTAAGAGAAGGTCAAAATAGATAATTCCGTCAAAATCCGAGGTTCGAAAAAAATCGGCTTCACTATACTTACTTATACTAATGTATATTTCATATACATGGTATAAGAAAGTAAAAATATCAAATAAGTTTATAAAAAAAATTATTTTCAAAATATACTCACGGATTCACGCGCGAGAAAAATGTACTCACGCACAATTGTTTTAATTTGACTTACAATCACGCACGCTCACGATTCAAGATTTGAAAATTGCCCATGCTCACGTTGGGTCACGGCCGTGACCCAACGTGACTCTAGTTCAGTTGTTAAAACGATAAAGTAAATTTCGTTTATTATTAAGAAAATAAAATGTTTGTAGTAAAACTTCGATATAACGAACTAACTCAGTGTCTGATAAAGCCAAATAAAAGAAAAATTTCGAACTAATATTTTTTAGTGAAATTGTATAAAAATTAAATGATTAACCAATGGCAAGCAATTTATCCGAACACTTTATCTGTTTTTATTTAAATTGTTCAATAATTAACTACCTTTGGTAGTTTTAGCACGAGGAAGCCATTACTTGGTAGATGTGTTTTTTTAAATCTATTTGTTATTGTACAAATATCTGGACGCCTAATATATATTTTCTGTCAACATTTTTCATAAGATGTCATTAAACCATATTACGGAAATATCAACTATAAATAACGTGCTTTTTTTCCTCACTGTATCCTTTTTTCCTTCCATAAAATACGATGTCCGCCAACCTAATAGAATCACCCCCTCCCCTTTTTCGTATGCATTTGTCCCCCTTATTTTCTAACGAACACTGATGCTACCGCCATTTTATCAGCCATAAAAGTAAACATAAAATTTACGATCTATAAAGTATATCCTTGCTGTTAGATTTCCATATTTTTTATTACATATCACACATTGCTTTAGCGGCCTCTTGGCTGTTATCTTTATCTGACCTATTTTGTTTACGCGCGTATGTGTGTGTGTGTGTGTGTCTGTCTGTTACACCGATGTCCGGTATTTTAATCGAATTCTTCAAAGCTGAATTAAATTTCTATTGCCCGGTATTATAAAGAATTTTCTCCAGAGCAAAAGCTAATTAGCTTTTGGCTAACGTTATCTACTAGGTATTAGATATTAATGACAACTACTCAGGGCCATAACTACCACTTGGGCAGTCGGGCGGTGCCCCGGAGCCCCCGAGTATAGGGGGGCCCTGAACAAAGGAGGATTTTTTTTTACGAAATCGGATTAAAAAATATTTTGAGTTAAACTTATTTTTATTTTTATTCAACACGGAGAAAGTTTTTCAATAACAAAAACCCTATTATTATATATTATGTATTTTTAAAACATTTATAGAATTATCTTTAGCGCCTTCGCATAGTATATACACATAAAAAATCTACAAAAAAAGATTAATCTGAAAAAAAAATTAGTAAATTTACAATATTTTTACTATACAAATGTAAAGGAAAATTCCAAAAGTCAGTGTTGGGAAAATAAATTAACTCACAGTTTAGTATATCTCCAATAAAATTTGTATTTTTACAATACAACTTGTAAGTTTACTACACAAGCTTGGAAATTACCTATACTTTTACGCTACAAAACAAATTGTGGTAAATTTACTTTACGAATGTGTAAATTTACAATATTTATCTATGAAATTCACATTTTTTTATTTGTAAACTTAGCAGACCTGTGTATGAACTTTTTTTGTACCATTAGGTATAGTAATTTTCTAATACATATTGTTGGTTTACTACACAAGTTTGTAATCCCCTTTGGTGAATTTCATTGCATATTATTAGAATATATTTATAGAAAAATATTAAATTTTTATTAAAAATTATCTTTGAATTGTGGGTCACCTTGGTGCATATAATATTGAAAATAAAGGGTTGTAATTTGTAATAAAAGTATATATTACTTAATGAATGCAGTTCTTAAATTATGTGAATCGTATTATTGTATTTATTTCCTCAATATCAATTAAATAAAAGGAGGAAAGATTAAAATTTTTATAGCTCGTATCTTGAGTATCATTTAAAACTGAATTTTATTACTAAATTTCACTATCCTATTAATTCTGGAAGTGGATTAAATTAATTACACAGACCGACAAAATATTTTTCTTTTGTTGTCTCTACTTCAATAAGTGATTTCGTTTTTTTTTTGGATTGCTGAAACCGAATCTGTTGCCCAAATTACTCTATTACGTCAGGTTTTTGAAATAACCTAACCTAAAAGTTAAATAAATTCTTAAATATTGCCAAAATCATCATTTTGGCAATATTTAAGAATTTATTACCAAGTAGGTAATTTTATTCTAAAGTTTTCATCCATGGTAAGAAATAGTGCATTAAAATTAATTTTTACTTTTTACTGTATGATTTTTTTTCACCGAAATATATTGTTATATTTAATGTAGTCAAGTCCATTGTGTCACTTGTGTCTACTCTATTAATAAAAATATCATATTTTCAAACTAGCATACTCGTATCTCGACGAAAAACGTACAGTAAAAAGTTAAAAAATATTTTAATGACTAAAGATAGTACTATTACTATTTCCTACCATGAACGAAAACTTTACAAAAAAAATCACTTACTAGGTAGTAAATTCTTAATTTATTTTCAGCACGCCAAAAACCTCAAAAATCGCCTATTCGTAGAGTAGAATCAATTTTTTTTTTTTTTTTTTTTTAGATTTGCTTTAAAGGCCCCTAAAGGCACCATTTTTGATTTAGAAAAAAAATTGAAAAAGGTTCAATTTCCGCTTGTCTGGTTATACATTTTAACGTGCCACATGCCTTGGTATAAAAAAAAAGTGTTTTTTTACCTAGCTTTATCTCCTTATTGCCCCCCCTGAAAAATTATTTATTCAATACATTTGTACATATTTTACTAGAGGGTGTCATTTTACATGTTCAGTAAAAATTTCAAGTTTCTAGCTTATATAGTTTATGAGCTATTTGGCTTTGAGTGAAAAGGACGGATGGACGGACGAACGGACGGACGACAAAGTGAGATTAATAGGGTTTCTTCGGAACCCTAAAAATGACGTCGTCCTGTGTTATCATTGAAAAATTATAAACGCACAAATATTGTTTGATAGCTTCTCTCTTTTTGTTTATCTACAATTTATAAAATAAAAGTATGAAAGTCTCTATAAATAAAATTCTTATGTTTTATTTATAGAACTATTCATCTCATTACATATTTAATTTCATGTTTTTCTTTTTAATAAAAACCAGTCTGTAGGAGAGAAAATTCATTAATGAAATATAATATCTGTAAGTAAATATAATATTATAAAAACACAGACAGAATATTACATAATACCCATTCAATGTGGACTGAGTGTAGACAGTATGAACATTTACATGTTAGATATAAATATAACTTTTCCAGAACTCGAATTTCTTTTTGTTTTCTTTAAATAGAATTTTTTTTATTTAGTAGTAACAGGATATCAAATTTGTAATACGATACTTAGTTGTTTTAATTATTAAACTAGAGCTTTGGACCCGGTATTATACTCGGGGTATAAAACCTAACATTTGTTTTTACTTATCGCTAACTATTTACAAAGTGCACGCGAAGATACCTTTTATGATGTTATTTTTTTCGATTTCATTTAAAAAAATACACAATATCCACAAATTTACACAAAATATTCACAAATTATGCACCTGAACCTTCCTCTATCCATTAGTGAAAACAGTTACTGAGAAAATTGTGCACAGATAGACAGACGCAGTGAGAGACTTTGTTTTTTACTATATATTAGTGATGTAACGAATGTATGCTTTTAAACATTCGCGAATACGAATGCGAATATTCACTTGTTTTATTATAAATTTTCTTTTTCTTATTTTTTTGCTTTTAGGGGAGCATTAAGGCCTATAAACCCCCTCAACATTTTTTTGTACATTTTAATTTGTATTATTTTGATAATTTTTTTTGCGCGGGGGGGGGGGGGACATGGTTTTTTTTAGGGTGGATGGAATTACCCATTATTGCATTATTTAATTTGCTTTAATTTTATAACTTTTATTTTTTGGGGGCTGAGGCATTATCCATACAACCCCCCCAAATGTATTTTATTATTTAATTTGCTTTAATTTTATAAAAAAACTTCTTTTTTTGAGGAGTGAATATTTCAAAAAAACCCAATCCGATTAGCATAAAAATCAATAAGTCTGGAGTACTCACTATGATAAACATTTCCCCCAAAAATAATTCAAATCGGTGCTTTTTTATAGTAGTTATCGTGAACTAAAGAAAAATCTACATCCAGACACACACAGCCATACGCACAGCCGCCGTGCGGAAATCAACTTTTCTTTACTTTTTGAAGTTAGTATAATCAGAATCTGCTCTTATCTCGTACACGATTTTTCGACGGTATTACAATACTTCCATTTCTTTAAGAATATGGAAGTAAAAATAAATGTTGGACTGTTCCTAGGTTCTTAAAAATAATTATTTAATACACTCAATAGAAAAAAAAAATTGTTTTCATTATTACAAAAACAAGTAATATTTGCACTTTTTCTTGCGAATGCGAACGCGAATATTCGATACATCACTACTATGTATGTACATATATTGTATAATATGTTACGGGCAAAACCCACAGGGTGTCGACACTGTCCGGGCAATGTCAGCATTGCACATCGCTGCTGGGCAAAGTTCGCAGAAATGGTTAATTAACGGACTCGGTCCGGTTTAAAATCTGTATATCTATCGCATTTTTAAAATAGTTTTCTTTTTACATTTAGGTTGTACCTAATGTAATGATTAATTTTCGTTGATTCATTGTAATAAATATATTTTAAAACGTTTACCAAGTAATTTTATGGGATAGTTAATATCAGTTTAACATTATATTATAATACAGTAGGTACTGCTCACGATGATTCAGCATAGTTGACAATGTCCGCTTAAAACCGGACCAAGTCCGTTAACTAAACATTTATGTGAACTTTGTCTAGCAGCGATGTACAATGCTGACATTGCCCGGACAGTGTCGACTTTGCACACCTTGTGGATTTTGCCCGTAACATTTTATTAAAATTTCGCATTTTTATGTAAGTTTAAGTTAGTACTAGAAAAGTAATTTTAGCAGAAAATGTATATTCAGTTTCATCAATCCTTTTGAGATTAAATCTTTCATATTTTGACTTTTTCTTTTTTAAATTAAACTCATTAAAATGTCAAAAATAATACGAATTCTATTATTTTTGTGTTCTATTCTAAAATATCGGTATGGAGAACCATACATGACTTCCATGTTCTTTCTATCTTTTTAAATAATTTTTAAATATACATTTTTTAAAATTTTTTATTTATATAACCTACTACTATGAATATACATATCGTAATACATTAAAAAAACATATATACTTACAACGGTTACAGCTCTTTTTGCCATTTGTATATAAATATTAGTTTTCTAATGTCAAAAACATAATTCACATTCGTAGAAAAACTAATTTGACAATTTGAATTTAGTTGCATTTGTTTCCAAGGCAACATGAATTAATGACATATTAGTATTTAAAATTCAAATTTTAAGTGTGTTTTTCACCCCTTTAATGGCTATTTAGGCACGTACAAATAATAAATGTCCCTTAGATTCAATTGAACTGCAAATGTACCAAATCTTATCAAAATTAGTGAGATAATACTCGCAATATTCACTTTTTAGACGAAAAAAGTTACAAAATTTCGAATATTTCCAAAACCCCTAATCCGATTAGCACCAAAATTAATAGGTCTGGAGTACTCACTGAGACAAACATTTTCCACAAAAATAATTCAGATCGGTGTATTTTTACAGTAGTTGTCGTGAACGAAAGAAAATTCTACATCCGCACAGACACACAGACACACGCACAGCCGCCATGCGGAAATTAACTTTTCTTTAAGTTTTGAAAGAATTTGTCATTTTCTCCGACACGATTTTTCGATGGTATTACAATACTTCCATTTCTTTCAGAACATGGAAGTAAAATCAAATCGTGTGTACTTATTTTTATGAAAGAAATCTAATACATCTTCACCTTTAACTTTTTATTTTGCTTCTAAACATGTAATACACACCCACTCACGCTTACAAACACACACACACACACACACACACACACGTCGTTGTGTCTTCTCAAGATTGACCCAGGCGTTACACTTTACCCCCGCCCCCGCGTAACACACTTACGGAGTTCTTTCTTTTGCCTCTTGTCAAAGCTTTTGTTATACATCATCCATCAAAGATCGACTAGATGGCAAATACTGAGGTGGTGCTACTTTTCCTTATTTGTAACATTTTATGTTGAAATTTGAATATTTATTCGTTGCAGTAACGAAAAGTAGGCTTTGGCGGTCAAATGTTTGATTGTATTTTAAGCGGAATATTAAAGTTATTATTTTTAGGGTTCCATATCTCAAAAAAAAAAAAAAAAACAGAACTTTTATAGGATTACTTTTTGTCCGTCTGTCTGTCAGTCAAGATGCGACATTTTAAAGCGTCTTTTGACAGACTAATTGATTGATCATCAAAATCAAAACTTATAGGGGACTTACCGTTCACCTAAAATCTTGAAATTTGGTACGAAGAAAGATTTCATAGTGCAAGTTAAGGAAAAAACCCGAAAATCATTAATTTCTAATTCTATGTGGAAATATAAACAATAAACAACATATAGTGTTTACTATGTAAGAAGCACACGCCACTGAATTTTTATTTTTAATTGCAGACAGTGGCATTATTTAAATATATTGTTCTTCTGTAAAATATACTATGGACGCCCTAAGATGACGGATTACCTTTTTCGTCACAACCATCTTGATATGGGTATCAAATGAAAGGGTTTAATGAGTAGAACACGATTAGCTATATGACGTTATTCTAAACCCAATATGGTGGCATCTCAAAATGGCGGATTACCTTTTTCGTCACAACCCCCTTTATATAGGTATCAAATGAAAGGGTTTGACGAGATTTACCTGTTAGTATGTTATTTAGTTAGTCAGTAACTAAAAATTTAAAAATAAAAATTAATAAAAAATGTGTTTAAAAAAAAAAAAAGTTTTTATTAAAAATGCACTAAAAATTAAAAATTAAATTTTCAGCTATCACAACTTTTTCATGTTTGTACATATGATTAAAATCAATAAAAGCGTGGGCACTCATAAAGACAAATGTATAGCTTTTGTTAAAGAAGAAATTAATTATGGCTTTCATCACAGTGTTATTTTAAATAAAAGCTTGTTTTTAAAAAAACAATTTTTTTTATTAATTTACATGTGTTAAACAATGCAAAACTGGGATTATAAATAAATTTTATATAATGGTACGGGACCCTCAGGGCTCGAGTTCTCGCACTAATAATTTTTTTAGGATTTCACGTTGAGACGTGATCAGATTAAATTATGAAGAGTTAAGATCGATATTTAACCGCTTTTAGATTAAAACTAAACCGAGAAAAGATCGTCTTAATTTTGATGTGAAAAATTGGGAATTCGCGGGAAACTGTATTTTATAAGAATATAAAGAAACGTGTAAAAAAATACGCCACGATTTAAATTTATTTGAACTATTTGCTTAACTTACTCTCTATAACGTACAACAAAAAAAAAAAACAATGAATCAAAACCCATACAAAATGTAGGTACATAGAATTAGACAAGCTTTAAATATCTTGTAATATTTTGTTACATAACATACGTTGGTATGTTATAACAATGGGCATTGTGCGGTAGAGGTATACAAATATATTGTAAACGTATATTATCACAAAGGTATAAACCCAAAACTAACAAAGGCAAAACCGAACAGCAACGTTCATTGGATGCTTTATTTTATTAAATTAATATAACATGTTTATTAATGTGTGAAACATTGAAATACAAGTGTAGTGAAACACTTTAATCATTGAAATTTTATAACAATAGTGACACTTATAGGTGAGGAATTGAAGAAGGAGCAAGATGGAGATGCTGGGCTTTATATAATTACATTAGTTATTGTTATACAGTATATTCCAAGTTGAAAGACATAGGAAATTTAATATGGGGGGAATTAGAAGTGTTCTAGTAACTTTTGGTCAAATTTAACGATGTGTGATTGGTGCATTTTGAAATGCCGCCACAAAATTTAATAAAATAGTAATTAGTATTTTGTTTTCAAATTTATATCTGCCAAAAAATATTATTATAATTTCATCTAGGATTTTTATTTTAATGTATTTTATTGTTGAAAACAAAATACTGTTGATTAATTTAAAATTTATCAGTTAGTTTCGAGGCGGCATTTCAAAATGCACCAATGACACATCGTTAAATTTGACCAAAAATTTCTAATTGTCCCCATGTTAAATTTCCTATGTCTTAATCAACTTGGAATAGACTGTATAACAGTTTTATATCGAGGTTAGGTCATTGAATTAAAAATATCCGTATGGAGAACTATACATGACTTACATGTTCTTTCTATCTTTTTAAATAATTTTTAAATATACATTTTTTGAAAAATATTTTATTTATATAACCTACTACTATGAATATCAATTTCGTAATACATAAAAAACATATATTTTTACGACGGTTACAGTTGTTATTGCCATTTGTATATAAATATTATTTTTCTAATGTCCTAATTCGTAGAACAACTAATTTGACAATTTGAATTTAGTTGAATTTGTTTCCAAGGCAACATGAATTAATGACGTATTCATTAGTATTTAAAATTCAAATTTTGAGGGTGTTCTTCACCCCTCCAATGGCTGTTTAGGCACGTATAAATAATAAATATCCCTTATCAAGTCTTATCAAAATTAGTGAGATAATACTCGCAACGTTCACTTTTTAGACGATAAAAGTTACAAAATTTCGAATATTTCCAAAACCCCTAATCCGATTAGCACCAAAATCAATTGATCTTGAGTACTCATTGAGACAAACATAACTTCCTTTTATAAAGGTAGAGATTTCCTACCTCCTTTCCTTCCCGACACCAACGACAATAATTCGGTCAAGACATACACGTGTGCAATGTGCATGCAATAAGGGTTCCGAAGTACATACTACATTTGGAGCCAGAAGTGCATTTTTGAGTTAGAAGAAAATATAAAAATAGGATCATATTCTACTAATTGAGATATACATTTCGACACCCCACATGCCTAGATATGAAAATAAAAATTCTACGACACCTCTCCCTATTGTTCCGAAATTTAATTAAAATTTACTAGAGAGCATCATTTTACATGTTCAGTAAAAATTTAAAGTTTCTAGCTTATATAGTTTACGAGATATTTAGCTTTTACTGAAAAGGACGGACGACAAAGTGAGATTAATAGGGTTTCTTCGGAACCCCAATAAAACGATCTCTTGGCGAACATTGTAGATGTATTCACGTCATCTGCCCGTAAAGCGACACAGACACACCCTCTTTTTTGCTCATATACAAATTCGATTTTTTCAAAAATTACAAAATTATGTATTTTCATTTTATTATTTATTATTAATCCATCCTCTTTAAACAAAATACATCATATGTATTCTGGATCCATTTTTCCTGAAAAAAATCTACACTAAGATTAAACATGAAAGTCATACTAGCAGATGGACTAAATGGTTTTATAAAAATAATATATTTTGTATGATTTAAGATTTTATCTACTCTCTAAAATATGTAAGAATAATAAAATTCATTACTTATCAGTTAAAAAAAAGATTTAAAAAATTCAAATCATTTAGAGTAATTTTCCATCTGTCAGCACTTGTAATTAAAATTTAATCTTTTTAAAACAAAGTTTTTAATATTACATATATATCGTTGACGGAAGCGAGTGCGTATACGGGAATGTAGGTGTGTGTACGTGACTGTAACAGTTTGGTCAGCAAAGGACAGAAGAAAAGTATAATTTATAAAATCTTATGGCGTGAATTTTCTGAATAGAATGTCAACCAAACCTTCTAAGAATATTTTTACATGAATTTCATGTTGACAGAATATATCTAAATATATTTCATACATCATATATACATTAGACATACGTCGTATATGTTTGTATTTTTTTTTATCACAGAACTCTCGAAATCCTATGACTATATAAGTGTTTTCTTTGATTATAGAAATCGTGATTCTTATTATTTCCACGTTCCGAAGGAAATGGAAGTATTGTAAATCGTATCCAGATTCTGATTGTACTACCTTCAATGCTTTAAGAAAAGTTAATTTCCGCATGTAGACTTTTCTTTCGTTTACAATAATTACTGTAAGAATGCACCGATTTGAATTATTTTTGAAGAAAATGTTTGTTTCAGTGAGTACTTCAGACCTATTGATTTTGGTGCTAATCGGATTAGGGGTTTTAGAAATATTCAACATTTTGTACTTATTATCGTCTTAAAAGAAGGGTTGAAAAACAACCTCAAAATTTGAATTTTAAATACTAATCGATACGTCACTAATTCATGTTGCCTTGTAAACAAATGTAACTAAATTCAAATTGTCAAAATAGTTGTTCTACGAATATGTTTTTGACATTACGACATTAGAAAACTAATATTTATAATACAAAGGTGAGTTTTATTCCTGACAATTCCCATTGAAATTTCTCATATATATTAAAAATTATTTAAAAAGATTAAAGAACAAGGTATGGTTCTCCATACCGATATTTTTGATTTAATTTTAATATATTTTTTGGTATCATTTCGGGTTTGACGTTTCGACATAATTTTAGAAAATAATGATGTTTTGGTGAATAATGTTACATAACTTATTCTATCGAGTGTATAAATATATAAAGATGTCCCGAGTGACTGACTCATCAACGCCCAGCTCGAATCCTGGTGTCTTCCTTTTATGACGTGATCACCCACTAAATAATACACATGTATTGCGGTATTTCAAAGTTCAACTCTAACTAATATAAATTATATAAATGTTCATAAAAACGCGGACGAAGTCGTGAGTGGACCGCTAGTAAGGTATTTTTAAATAATAAAAATACATATACATAGTAGTCGCATGCTGAAAATCTATTTTATTACAACAATTTCTAAGAATATTATGCGTCATTATATGAACACAAAATGGCACGAGCAAAAGAAATAGAACACAAATGTGTGTACATGTGACCCTTTGTTATGCAAATTAATAAAGATAATAATATAAAAAAGTTCTCTGTAAAAGATGTGTAAATAATTTGTATTCATATTTTTGTTTTCTTTTTAAACTATGTATAGAATGGAAAGAATATACTTTATAATGTTTTACAGTAAAAATTATAAGCTTTAAAAATCAGAACGTTTATAACTCAGCCTTAGCTTTTGATTATAAGCCATATCTTATCCAAAAACTGACAAGAATAAATGTCTATATCCGGTTTAGTAGTTCTCTTTAAAAATAGGATAGATATACTTATAAAAAACTGTAAATATATCATTGAGAAAATACTCGATCCAGGGATCCTCAAAATGTGTAATTTAGTTCTTTATTTTATTATATAATATGTAGATATCTTAGACAAGGAAAGATAAAGGACAAATAACACAATACCTAGCGTTGTTATCATATCGCTCCACGAGTCATTGGCGTATCATTCAGATTTTAAAATAAATATCAATTGTTTTTAATTATAAAATTAAATTAATAAGAAATGTTTTATATTGTCTTTAAAAGTATTTCAGTGATAATTGATTAACAGAGAAACGTCTATTTGAAACTATCATCTCTCATACATACTAAATTCAATTGTAATTAAAAGCATATTTGCATATTATAAATTTTCAACTGACGCCTATGGGATAATATGCGATTTTGACAATTAAAAAAAGATGGTCGAATTTTGGTAACACTTTCATATACGGACTAGCATTGGTTGTTATGTATCCATAGTCTTTCTTAATCTAAGGTATTTACAATTAAAAATTTGAGAGGGTGGTTTTCATCTCTTCAATGGCTGTTTAGACACGTATAAAAATAAGTGTCCCTTAGGTTTGATTGAATTAAAAGTCTTATCAAAATTAGTGAGATAATAATCACTTTTTAGACGATAATATGTAGGTACAAAATTTCGAATATTTCCAAAACCCTTAATCCGATTAGCATCAAAATAGGTCTGAAGTACTCACTAAGACAAATATTCTCCCCGAAAATAATTCAAATCGGTGCATTTTTATAGTAGTTATCGTGAACTAAAGAAAAATCTACATCCAGACACACACAGTCATACGCACATCAACTTTTCTTTACATTTTGAAGTTAGTACAATCAGAATCTGCTCTTATCTCGGATACTATTTTTGACGGTATTACAATACTACCATTTCTTTCAGAACATGGAAGTAATATCCCGTGACATACGAACGTCCTGTATTTCGACCACAATCTTGTTAATACTTACCATAAAGGTACATTTACTGAAGTGCTCCCTTCCACGTTTGGTCAGTTGTGGAAGAGAGAATCCAGAATAAAATATGGACTGTGCTGACAGTTTAAATTACAGTAGCGTTGAGAATTCATTGTGCCTGGGGCTCGTGGCGTAGGAGGGGGTGAAGAGAGACAAATAGCTACAACGGGGCTTGGAAATCACTGAGTAATTTCTAGCGCGGTCATCGAGATGATGAGATTTTTTCTATTTCGTCGTAAAGCCAGTGGTCCAGATAATCGTAGATAAAATTGCTTGAAGGTGTTGTAGTGCATAGATTAAATTTTGTAGGATAACAATAAGCTACCGCATCTTAACATTTTATACATAGTGCTCTGGAAGCCAACTTAAATTAAAAAATTGATTATCTTTGATTTTTTTGTACAATTCAATTTTTTAGTATTTAAGGAACATTTTAAGACCAAAAAGAAAAAAAACCGCCTTGGCGCTTTTTTTTAATAATTCATAAAACAAAAAAATACATAAATCGTGTACAGGTCAGAACGCGATTTTTTGTATTATTTATTGTTTATTAATATTTTATTCTATCTTTTATAATTTTTTGTAAATTTTAAATATAAACCAAACGGTTAATATATCGAAAAATAACAAGAAACACAATAATTTTCTTTTAAGGGGATTTCAAAACATTTTATATTACCAATCCGATAATTAATACCCGAGATATGAATTATTTTAAATTTTGAACGGCCGCCGCGCCGATTTGAAATTCATAAAGGAATTCCGCTAACTAACGAACTTAACCGAGGTATTTACAAGATCGATTTTTCTACCAAGTTTCAAAAAGATTGGAAGATTACCTGAAAGGCTGAAGAGTCCGCAAGAAAAAGGTCTTATAATAAAATTGAAAATAGTTCATATCTCGAGTACTAATTATTGCATCAATAATATCAAATATGTTTGAGAATCCTCTCAATAAAACCAAATTATTGTATCTCTTGTGATTTTTCGATATAAAGTACCGTTTGGTAGATAAGTATTTTAAAAATTTACAAAAAATTATAATAAATCTTGTAAACTAATTGTAAGTCCCGAGTTAGAATCCCAATATATGTTTATTTTTTATTTTTATTTTTTCTTGTAAACTAAGGATCTCAAGTTCGAATCCCAATATTTTTTTATTTTTATTTGTCTATTATGTAGAGTAAAACGTTAATAAACAATAAATGCGAAATAAAATTCGCGTTATAATTCTGCATATGGTTTCTTATTTTATAAATTATTAAAAAAGCGCCAAGGCGATTTTTTTCTTTTTGGTCTTAAAGTGTTCCTTAAATACTAAAGAATTGAATTGTACAAAAAAATCAGAGGTAATAATTTTTTTTATTTATGTTGGCTTTCAGAGCACCATGTATAGTTTAGTATATAATTATATATGCGTAGAAGGTGTTCGTTAGGTTACATCTAATCGTCAGTTCGGAAAATGATACATTTTTAGGAAATTTTTTTAGAATAATAAAAAAAGCAATCAAATGAAATTTGAATGGTTTATGTCTCAAAACATATAAATTTTTAAAAAATAAAATATAAAATAAATTGGTGACTTTAGCGTTGGCTACACTGATTGTGAGTACATCTTTTTTGTTATGTGCTCCACTGCGGAAAACAGAACATCTATGGATCAACATCGAAAACAAAACAAAAATTCTCGTTATTTACATGAGTTTTCCCATCGAAGTACACACGATTATTAAAAAATATCGATTTTTGCAAATTTTATATCACTTTGAACAAAAAATCGCATTTTTGACGAAATAAACGATCTTACATTGTTTTTAAAATCGTGACTATGTCGGTTTGGCGGTTTTCGGTTGCTCATTTTGTTTCTGTTTTAGCTTAAGACCGAATTACGGTGCTCCTTTTTAATTTAACCCAATAAAAAAATTGTCAAAAATTAATTATTACATTATTTCTCTATGAGAAGGGGGTTCAAAAAACTTTTTTTTCAAAAATTTCATCATTTCTGTTTTTGGGTCATCAATCTACGTCCGTAGACCAAGTTTTCTACGGAACCCTAACAACTAAAAAAACACACTTGAGCTTATTGTTAGCCAATGAGGAGTCCCTATGACCACCTACATCATCTAACAAGCTATATACTACCATATTATTGTAATGTCACCAGAATTGCATACGTTTCAAATCGATACGACAATAGGCATGATGCCAGTAACAAAGTATCACTGAAATTATGATTTTAAATAATGAAATAAGTTAACAAGATTCTAAAAAATGTATTTATTTTTATATTAATATCGAGATTAATATGATTTTCGTTAAAATAAAAACGCAAAATACAGCAATCCGCCACGTTTGATAAAACACCAGTCAGAGTGGGTGACGTCACGGCTAACAACTGTTTATAAATTATTTTGTGGTTTTAAATTATCAATTTGCTCAGTTTTATGTTACCAAAAGTAAAACCGAGAAACATTAGCGATGGAACAAGGATTTATTATAGTTGACAAGGACTGTTTACATAGGTGTGACGTCAAAAATGCGCCATGACACCTGCGAGCGTTTTGGCGTCAAATTCAAAATTAGTTTTAAAAGGGTAAATTTTTGTGATTAAACATTTATTTTCTGCAGAAATAAGATTTTTTTTGGAAATAAGAGACACGTAAGATCATCATAAAATAGTTTTTAAAAATTAGTTGTAAAGACTTGCTTACATTGTTACCATAGGTCAAGCTAATAAAAGCGTGTTAAAAAGAAAACAATATATTTTTAGTCAGGGAAAATTAGACGTAGTTTGGCGTTTAATTAAGTTTTGTATATAAGCTGACTTTTTAAATTAATATTACAACCAAAAATACAAGGTACGTATACAGCAATATGCAATGACCTAATTCTAGAATTATTGCATTGTAGAATCATTTGTGGATATGTATCAAATGTCGTTACAGTTCCTATAACATAACAGATGTATTTGCGTTAAATGTTTAATGCGACACGGATATTCAATTGTCAATAGTCAGTCATAGTGCTGCTCCGTTGTCGAAATTAACATACTTGTGAATATTTTATGTGTATACTGTACATACTATAGAAATGTTCTCTGCGTAGAATAATGTCCACGAAAAGCAAATCACTCTACCTTTTACAGTATAAATTCACACTTATGAAACATAATTTCACATTAACGAAAACAGATTTCACACAAATGAAATATAATTTCACATTAAAGAAAACTGATTTCTCACAAATGAAATATAATTTTACATAAAAGACAACTGATTTCACACAAATGAAAACAAAATTCACATATCGTCCCCTACAAGGCAAAGTATCGTAAGCGCTGTTTTTCTAATTTTACAGGAGGTACAAAAAACTGATTTTATTGATTCCCCTCTAATTAATAAATTAAAATCGATAAAGTTTTGATGGATATCGCGATAGGGTTGCACAATATATTAGTTCATTTTAGATCATCACTTGCAAGGATTCCTTGTATATATAGAGTTGTTTTCTTATTTGTGCTATTTAATATTTAAATCTGTAGAGTAATTGATTTTATTTGGGATATTTAATTAAAATATCGGGCACAAGAAGGTCTACGAGACAGACTGAGCTTAGATTAGACATTAGACACGTTTAGCTTATACCATCACTGTCATATAGCTTTATATAATCATAGTAGATGACAACAGTTGATGTGATATGTTCATTCCTGTAGAACATTTAATAACTTGTAGTTTTGGGATACCTCGGACTCAGTAAACAAGGTTTGTTCTGCAGATCCCGTTTTTGATGTATTTCGCCATAAACAAGGGACTTGAACCAGAATTTATTTATCGTTCGGGTTCAAACATAAATTTCGGTTCGGTTTCAACATTGCAAATTTGGTTTCAAAAACCGTTATTTTTTTAAGGTTCGGGTTCAACTTTGTAGTAAAAAGAAAATTATTTTGTTCGAACAAAATTTATAATTAACAAATAAAACATTTTCTGAAGAAGAAAAAAACATTAATAGCCATTTTAAAATATTGCTAGAAAAAAGGGCAAAAAATAAAATTACATTTTAAAGATTGAAATTTTTATTTTTCAGATTTTTTTGCAAATGGAAATGTAATTCAGTTACATGTAGAATTTAAAAAAGAAAGTAAAAAATATGTAAATTTCAGTAGTTGACTTGATAAGTGACATCATACCATAAAATTCAAACAGATTTCCAATATTAGGATACAAATTATTGGAGGAAAATATTAAAATATTAAAAATAATTTATTGAACCTTTTAAAAATATATGGTTCGAGTGCAGATTCAGGTTCGTTGACTTTGAGATATAGCGGTTCGGGTTAATGAAAAATACGGGTTTTTTCGGGTTTACCGTTCGGGTTCGGGTTAAAGTTCAAGTCCCTGAAAAAAACTATTAATTTTTACTATTTACTAACTTATACTATATGTATATTTCATTGTGAAGCCGATTTTTTTCGAAATTCGGATTTTGATGAAACTACCATTTTGACCTTCCCTTATTTCATTCTGACTATTTTCGCCATGATGTCTGTGTGTCGGTCTGTTTGTAGGTGCTGTAACTCAAATCGTAGAAGGGTGAAATTTTATATTTAAGATTTATTTTTATCTGGGAGGAAACCCTCCTATTTTTGAAAACGATCTTTTAATCAGATACGTTTTACTGATGTCGATTTTTGAATTTTTCGAATTACCTACTTTATAACAGTGCGAATTAGAGAAAAATGGTCAAGTTCAAAATTGTAGGTAATATTATTATCTTTAATCTATGTTCTATTCATTTAAAAAAAATTAATTTGATACATGTTGACATTAAATTTTAATATTTTTTTCGATAGGGGGGGGGGGGGGGGTAAAATATTTCCATCGGAAGTCGTAATAAATATCATCAATTTTTTCAATATATTAGGTTCTGTATTAAAAAGGTCATATGGTATCCACAAGTTTATTAGTGTCTAGAGGGCAGTGATATAATTTTTGTCCTCTCATCTGTAGACATCATCTTGTTACGTCACTGTATCCGAACAATGTTGTCTGATATGATATCTTTTCATTTTTAGGACAATGGTCGGTTGAATCGTACTCATTTGATTGATGTTCTGGATATCTTCTATCACATTTCGTCTGCCTTTTCTTTTTTACAACCACATATATCTTATTTTGGCGCGGCTCCATTCCGATAGAGGCATTGATTAATTCTATATTACCACATAGAAAAGATACTAACTAACAGGGTTGATCAAAATATTCAATTAAAAATCATGAGTTACAAAATATATTTATGGAATTATAAATCACAATTTTGAAATGGCCTTATTTAAAGTGTTTGTTACTATGCAGTCTATTTTTATTAGTTAAAATTTAAAAGCATTTTGATTACTTGTTTAGTAATTATAGATCTTTTAGTGAAGTATCTAGAGTCGCATGCAGAAGTGGTCTTCCAGTTTTCATTCATATTCGCTAATCACAATCATACTAGGCTCCTCCCATTTGATTATTATAATAAACTAGCGTATTGGATCCAGTGATACCCGGGGATATTAATTTAATTAAACATAAAGTAATCATGCCCACCCAACATGCTCACAACACACGGTTCACCGCGAATTGTTTTTTTCCGGCTTCATGAAATTTACACAAACTATCCATAAATATACACATAAACTTAACCTATTCATTAGTGAAAACCGGAATAAAATACATTCAGTAGTTATTGAAAAAATCGCGTAAAATTATATTTTTAAACTTCCAGGAAACACCAGGTCTTGTATTACAATTAGAATTTGTATGAAAATCAAAAATAAATAAATAAATAAATAGGTTACCTTTCTTGGAAGTGAAATATTTCTTTATGTTTCAATTAATATATTTCAAAATATTTCATTATTAGCATGTATCAAAAATCATCTATTTATTCGACAAAATATTTGAATGAGACGTAACCATAGTGACCTAAATTAATAAAATACTGAAACCGTAAATTATAGAATTATAAATGACAGTTGCTCTGACATCATGGAAACAAAAGACGACTTGAAAAAGATTCTTTTTAGTCTTTTGATGTTAAATATTATGTTTTCATCAAATATTATAAGCCACGATACTACTCAGAAAAATTATCTAACTATTGGTGAAAACCGCATTGAAATCGGTTCAGTAATTCTCGAGTCTATAAGTCACATACAAACGAACATTCATTTTTATATACAGTGGCGAGTATAAGTTTTGCATAAAGTGAATAATATAGTATAACTTTTTATAAAATACAGAAATTTCAAAAATATTCTGTGGAAATAATGATTGTCAATAAATAACAAAGTTACATGGAAAAAAAATTAACTAATAGAATTCCGAGGCATTTTAAAAAAAATGCGAGCAAAAGTTTTGCATACATTTTTTATTAATCAAATTCAGTATAAAAAAAACTATAAAGAAACACTTCATATTTGAAACTCAACACTTTATTTGAAGTATCCGTAATATTTCGTTGGATAACCATTTGATTTAATCACTGTTTCAAGCCTTCGATGCATAGAGTGCATTAAATTTGATAATATGGAAACGGGTAAATTATTCCATGATCCAGTTAAATCAGCAAAGAGTTCATCCCGATTTCGATGTGAACGACAACCTGCCCTAGAAAAAGTTAACTGATGATTTTGTCTTAATATTTTTGAATCTGTTTTAAGCGATTCTGGCCTTTACGGTGGCAGACGACTTCTGAAGGCGTTAGTACTTCTAAATCATTGGTATTATGAAATAATAATTTCGTTATTATTATTCAGTAATAACTTCATATATACGCGATTAATAAGTTGTATGAAAACAGCGCGTTAAAAAAACTCAATTACGTTGTATTTTTTAAGTCTGCCCACCCTTTTTTTCAAACTTTTTTAACTGCGTAAAAGTGAATCGACGTAAATAGAGACTGTGTAAACGAAGGGATTACTGTATTGATAAACATTGTATAAGTCATATTTGGTATAATCAACGTTTTAAATTCATTCCAAAAAGAAAAGTTGAGTGAAATAAAGTTTAAATAATTAGGATATCACTCATTCGATTTTAAAAATTCAAAAACAATTGTATTACTATCACGAATCTAGTAAATTAGCCCATCGGATATCGATATTTTTGATTCAGTCTAATTTTGAAAAACAGAAATTAATTTATGCTAGTTTTAAAACAAAAAAATTGTTTGAAAAACAAAATCGTAAATGTCTCGAAACTCTAGAGGTAATTTATAAAAATTGAGTTTCTCGTGGAGTTAATCACTTATAGCCTATGAATTTTACTAGCAGAAATAACAATAACATATTTTTAAGGTAAACTATAATACTAATTAAAGAAACATCCTGTATATGAAACATCTTAAATGGAAAACATAAACAATAAACTCGAGGCTTCAAAATACCATTCGGACAAAATTATTGCACCAGAAATGTCAGTATAAAACTGCTGAAACTTTTCGGTTCCGTTTCAGTTGACAATAAAAGTTACGACAGAACTTCCTTTAAACTTTGAACTCTTCATTGCCATTGCCTCGCGCTCAAATACCACTAAAATAGCAATTTGAAATAATTTCAATCTTTGTTAATCCTTTAAGTTCAACTCATTTCAAAGAAAAGTATTCTTTAACAACGGAATCGGGTTTTATTGTATACCTACAACAAAAGGCAAAGTGTTGAAAATGAGTGGATATAAATATCATGAAAATATGTAATATACGCATTCTCTACGTTTGACAGAAACCCAAAACTATTTATTTTTTCCGCTTGGTGGCGCTAGGAGTATTGCTATGCTGTTAAACGATGCGAGGAGAAATAAACAGCGATAGGGGAAATCATGTGTGTATGTTTACTTTATTTTACCTGCCTTAACGGCAACATACACACATGACTTTTTTTGTGAACTATGTTTAAATAACATTTGGTGCAATGTTTACTTAATTACAGCTAATAAATAAACAATTAATAATTTTATTTTAACATTGATTTTTTATCCATAACGTGCCGATGCTGCATCCATAGCAGCTGCTAAACTCTCGCCAGACCACGTTATTTCTTCCTTGTAGATGATCTTTTTATAGATTAATATTAGTAAATAAAAATGACATACCAATTTATAACAAAATATGTGATCATAAATTGTAATAAATAATAAAAAACCCAATCTTATATTTGGTAGGTCTTATTATCCGTAAGGTACTACGGTATATTTTATTTTATTTTATAAAACAAAAACTTAAAAACAATAGAAATTAACTTTTTACCATAAACTTTAAGGATCTAACTATTATCTGAACAAATAAGAAACATATAATATATGTATGTATACAAATTTTAACAAAAATTAAGATTATTTGTTGGTTGTTTTTATAAAATTGAGCATTCGTCACCATCTCTCGCAACAAACTCAGAGGTACCGAAAAGTTAGCCAACTATTGCAAATGTGTTTTTTACACATGGGCCTTATTTGCCGTTATAGTGGATACGATATAATTTCAATAAAAAGTTTATAATTGTATTAATCACTCTTTTAGGTACACATATTAAGTACATACATTTATATTTATTCTATGCATACACTATATGTACATATGTTATGTGTATACATACATATATGTACAATGTACATGCCTATATAATAATTAAAATTATTGAATTTAAAGGTGTTTGCATGAGAATATGTTTACACAAATTATAAATTCAATTATAGTATAAATAAAATGGGGTTTCATAATATATTGTTATATTCAGACTGTTGTTTTAACACAGAAAAAATGTTTAATTTCCTAGAAACAAATGTTAATTTCATTATTTGTTATTATATCAAATGTACCATTACACTAGTATTATTTGTTGCCGTCGATAAAAACATATAAAAAGAAATATCTTATTGGTAATAAATTCTTAAATATAAATAAAATCGTTATTTTTGGTAATTAATATAGGAATTTACAAAGGGGCCACGGTTGGCCCAGGCTTGCGCCAATGCTAGCCAACACTGAGCCAAAATACAGATAATAACTTCGTTCAAGACTCGGCCAAGGCTTGTTGATTAATATAGTACCAAGGCTGGCCAGGGTCTCCCCTATACAAAATAACAAAAGGTAATGAATAGATGACCGAAGCTCGACATCCGAAGGTTGGCCCAATCTTGGGTAAAGAATAGGTGACTAAAGCTCGGAATCTGAATGTTGGCCTAGACTAGGACCAACATCGAAAAAGTAACACTTGGCAATCCAATATTTAGCCAAGTTTGGGCCCGTCGTTAAGGCTGGCATTTTTCTACATGGGATGCAAAAAACTTTCGAAATAAACTATTCTGATCTTTGGGGCTAATTATTTTTTTGCTGATCAGTTATAGTATATAAATTAGGGTGGTCCTTATATAGGGTTAGGACGAATTTTGACCGGGCCGCCCCCAAATCAGCTCCAAATAATTCAAAAAGAATGTGGAAAAAGTTTCAGCCCTCTATCTTAAAAATGGCCATTACCAAAGGGGGTGATTTTCCCATTTAAAATACACGTTTTTTTTAGATTTTTCAAAAACCTGCGTAGTTGAGTGTTTTAAACTCTTTCTAAAAATCTAGAATACTCATGAAAGCATCACAGGTAATCATATTCCATATCTTGATGGATAAAGTAAACTTCTGATTCAACGTTGACAGCTATATGGGTCATTGGGTCATTTCATCAAGAGAAAATTAAAAAACAATTTTTTGTACAATTTCTGGATAATTTTATCAGAAAAATGTTTGACAATGAAAATATTGATCTTGAAATAAAAAATTTTGATTCTAAAAGAAAAATTGCAAAAAAATTAGTCGCGCCAGTTAGAAATTAATATGGAATCTTTTTTGATTTTAGAATCAATTTTTTATTTATTTCAAGATCAATGTTTTTATTGTCAAACGTTTTTCTGACAAAATTATCCAGAAATTATACAAAAAAAATGTTTTTTTAAATTTTCTTGATTGATTGACCCAATGACCCATATAGCTGTCAACGTTGAATCAGAAGTTAACTTTATCCATCAAGATATGAAATATGAGTACCAGGGATGCTATCATGAGTGTTCTAGATTTTTAGAAAGAGTTTATATTAAGACACTCTAGTACGCAGGTCTTTGAAAAATAAAAAAAACATGTGTATTTTAAATGGGGAAATCAGCCCCCTCTGGTAATGGCCATTTTTATGACAGAAGGCTGAAACTTTTTCCACATTCTTTTTGCATTATTTGGAGCTGATTTGTGGGGCGGACGGTCAAAATTTGTCCTAACCCCATATAAGGACCACCCTAATATACATACATATAATCATTCATTGATATGAACTATTTGGGGGCTAATATTTGTTTGACTTAGGGCTCTATAACATCAAAATCCAACACTGTCTGAACATTTATAAATATCTTTATGTATGTATAGAATATTTTCATCACGCAAGGAAGTGTAGGAACCCAATAAGCAAGCGCGTAACAAGCTTAAGTTCTTTGTGTTATTTAATTAGCAAGGCCGATTGGGTAGGAGGCAGACAAAAAACACACACATAAATCAGAGACGTAATGAGAAAGTTTTAAGGATAAATAAAAAATAATACTTTGATTTTACTAAAAATTAACGCAGGAAAAGGAGTTGTCTTCAGTGTACAAAATTACTCGTTATTAGTAAATAAAGGTTGTTTAAATGTTCAAATTAGAAATCTGTAAAACTTGTTTAATAAATGATAGATATTTTTTTATGTATATGTTGCTACAGTTTTTACTAATTGTAAATATTTTCTACTGCCAATAAAATATATTTTTTGGTAAGAATTCAGGAGGAATATTTATATGAACTTAAAAAAAATTCTTTGTTTATGTATCAGGTACTTGAATTGGAATTTATTTATGGTTCAGGTTCGGTTCGGGTTTAAATATAAATTTCGGTTCAGGTTCGGATTTGAGGTCAGCATGCTGCAAACTATTTGGGTTAAAAAACCGTTATTTTTTAGGGTTAGATTTGGCTTCGGGTTCAAGTTTGTAATTGAAAGAAAATTATTTTGTTCGAAAAAAAAATTATAATTAACAGATAAAACATTTTCTGAAGAAGAAAGGAACATTAATAGCAATTAAAATATTGCTAGAAAAAAGGGCAAAAAATAAAACTACATTTTAAAGATTGAAATTTACATTTTTCAGTTTTTTTTGCAAATTGAAATGTAATTCAGTTATATAATTAAAAAAGAAAATAAAAGTCACATCATACCATAAAATTCAAACAGATTTCCAGTATTAGTAGATTTTATAATTTCGTGTAAAAATTATTGGAAAGAAATATTAAAATATTAAAAATAATTTATTGAATCTTTTAAAAATATATGGTTACCGGTTATCCTTGAAAAGGTTCGGATTCAGATTCAGGTTTGTTGACTTTCAAATATAGCAGTTCGGTTCGGGTTCAGGTTAATGAAAAATACGGTTTTTTTCGGGTTGACGGTTCGGGTTTGGGTTCAGGTTCAAATGTATAACTAAAAACTCAAAAATAAAAAAACTTTAAAAAAATGATTTGCCTTTTAAAACCGACTAAAAAGTAGAAAATAAAATTCGGTTAGTCTCTTTTTGTACTAAATATTGCATTTCAAAAAAAGTTGATTTTGTTCATACTAGAAGAGTCATTTTTAAAACTATTTTAGTATGAACAAAATCAACTTTTAAAAAATGTAATATTTAGTACGAAAAGCGTCCAACCGAATTTTATTTTCTGCTTTTTAGTCGGTTTTAAAAGGCAAACTATCTAAACAAAAGTTTTTTTTTATATATTTTATTTGTTTATTGAAATCTGGCATACAAATATAAAATAAAAAAGCGATATGTGCTTCACCCACATAAGGACACGGTTGAATTAAAACTTTTTTGTTTTCAGTAGCCATGCGAATTAAATAAATAAAAATAAACGATTATTAAATTAATAATCAAACGTATTATTTAAACACAAACACCGTATATAAAACACTAACGTAAACTGTACGCGTTCATCCATCTTTTTATACATCTACTCATGCATATGCCCACTCTCCTTAGCGTTTCATCTATAAAACGTGTCGAATTTTAAAATATTTCAAGGTCATTCCAAGTTTCACTTCAAAAATATTACAAGTTCTTTTAATGATATAACTTATTGGTATTTTTAATTAGATAATAATTTTTTTATGGTTGTTATGAATTAGAAGCTATATATAGAATAGTTACAAAATAACGTTGAAAATAGGGCATTATTTAATCAATATTTTAAATTATTTTACCCCACCCCCTAGTTTCACCCCTGGAATGAACACACACATTTATTTTACCTTGTTTTAATTCTGTTTGCATGTTTCGTATATATAAAGCCAATGACAGGGGCAGTTGTTAGAAAGAGACAACGGCATTGTCGCACTATTATTTCAGTGTATTTTCATCTCTGTCTTACAATTAGAGAAACCGACACGTTTTTGCACTAATAATGACTTTGATAATTTAATTTTCTGATGAAAACAGTTTTCAATGGACGTTATTTGTATTGATTTAGATCAGATGCGTGTTAATCAGGTGGAGTGGGAGGATAATTAGCGTATAATTAAATATTTTTCTAAAATTTGATTTAAATAGGTGAAAATGTAAAATAGCATGACTGAAAAAAAGTATTCCAAAAATAATAAATAATACTTATATTTATCATAATACATTAATCGTGCAGTTATAATTCAGAATTAAAAATATTTTTGTCACTTGATGTTATGTCTGATATAAATAAATATGCTCCGCATTTTTTAATACAAACATACCAAATTTTATCTTACTTAAAGATGTAACGTAATGAAACAGAACTCAAAATAAATATTCAATCATTGTAATTTGCAAAAAAGTCATACCATTGAACAAAATAATTAAAATACAATAGATTATTATAATATGTCAGTTGCAGCTAGTGTGGCGCTTCTCGGCGGATATATTTTAAACAATCAGACTGACTAATATTTAATGATCCAATTTTATTAGAAATATCGTTTTTCTTTCAAATAAACTGAACATTTCCTTACTTCTAGTTATCCGATTTGACTTAAATAGTTGTAATTGGGTTCTATTCTGATAATAGATGAAGTTAATTCAAAAGGATTTCTGTTAATTTATTAAGTTTTGTGACCTGTAGCGTGTTACCATCACTTAAATTTCTCGACAAATTGAAATTTGTTTATATTTTTATAACAGAAAATTAAAACCAATCGATAATAAACTAAGTAAATATGGAGACTGTAATGTTCTTTTTCAGAAAATGTAAACTTTTAAGTGAGTTACTAAAGAAATTTAAGATATAATGCTCATTTTATAAATGTACGTACGCAAAAAATTTTAGGACATGAATAGAACACGCTTCCCGAGCTTGCTTGGGATGTGTAAATGGTAAATTTTTAATACTGCTGTCGCAATCAGTACTACGATCAACACAAAATAACTATTATAGATCGTAAAAATGTGACCCATTCTAAGAAATCTCTTAGCAATACTATCAAGTCTTAGCAATGACACCAAACACCCAGGCAAAATGGTCGTTGGACTGCGGTAAATTCTGAGGGCCGTACGTTATTAACGTCACAACGCGATCGCTGTTAAACCGCAACAGTGGGAGGGGTAGTATTTTCAGTTGTAAATGTCAAAGGTCGAATCAATGTCTCGATGGACGAGGTTTGGAGCCATCTAGCGAAACCCTTTTGTACCAACGACTGCTACATGTCTTTGTTAAATATTAATGGGGATGTTGGTATGATACCAGGCTTCCACGGTTATATCAGTAAATTAATTGATAAGTAATGTAAATAGAAGTCGATAAAAGCATTTATTTCATTTTAAACCGACTTCAAAATATCGGTATGGAGAACCATACAGGACTTCCAAGTTCTTTCTATCTTTTTAAATAATTTTTAAATATAATTTTTTTAAATGTATTATTTATATAACCTACTACTATGAATATAAATTTTGTAATACATAAAAAACATATATACTTACGACGGTTACAGCTGTTATTGCCATTTGTATATAAATATAATCTAATGTCCTAATGTCAAAAACATAATACACATTCGTAGAATGTCAACTAATTTGACAATTTGAATTTAGTTGCATTTATTTCCAAGGCAACATGAATTAATGATGTATTAATTAGTATTTAAAATTCAAATTTTGAGGGTCTTTTTCACCCCTTAAATGGCTTTTTAGGCACGTGAGATAATACTCGCAATGTTCAGTTTTACGACGAAAAAAGTTACAAAATTTCGAATAGTTCCAAAACCTCTAATCCGATTAGCACCAAAATTAATATGTCTGGACTCTGGAGTACTCACTGAGACAAACATTTTCCCCAAAAATAATTCAGATCGGTGCATTTTTACAGTAGTTATCGTGAACGAAAGAAAATTCTACATCCGCACAGACACACGCACAACCGCCTTGCGGAAATTAACTTTTCTTTAAGTTTTGAAGTTAGTACATTCAGAATCTGTCATTATCTCGGTCACGATTTTTCGATGGTATTACAATACTTCCATTTCTTTCAGAACATGGAAGTAAAAAAGAGGAGGTTCTTAATTCGGTAGTATTTCTTATATGTTCTGGTATAACTTCCACGAATATGCACCTATTTGGAATTTTTGTTTATTTGAAAAAGTATAGTCCCGAGTTGGTCCCATATAAATTTTATCAGAATCCGACTATGGACTTTGAAGATCAACAGGGAAAAAAAAAACTTAAAAAAAAAAACGATTTTATATATTTTTCAGTGTTTTTAGAGTTTTTAAGCTGGTTTTATTTTTTTTCTTAAATTTTTTTAATATAAAAATAAATAACACATTGGTAAATTAAAGTTTATCTATATTTTCAGATTGGCAAGACTGTACATTTGTGTCAAACTCAAATTATGTATAATGCGATCGAAACACCTGGCATTTGTTTTAAACATTTTGTACTTGACATTTAATTTAATTTGTCGTTTGACATATAAGGGGATTAAAAAATGTGGCTTCTAAAAATAATTATAAGCGTATCGTTATTGAAATCAATTGACAGTCAATACAGGCGGTATGAAAAAACTAAAGAACGAATGGCAATTTTTAATGGTGCGTAAACTAATAATTTTAAACAAATTTAATTAAGTAAAAATGTCTTACGGTGAACTAACTTTATATTAAATCGTATAAAAGCATTTAAATAATATTACCCATATTCATTTAAAGATAAAATTATATCTATAAAATAATGTTTCATATAAAAAGCAAAAACTTTATGAGAATCAGTGAACAAAAATTATTATTTTGTAGATTATAGATTTTCCAACTGTTATCCCCCTGTAATAGAAAACAACGTTTGAACGACCTCCTGAAATCTTTATACGGACCAGCGACGGGTCACGATCCACAGTATAATAACCATTGTTATTGATTATAGACAATATGAGAAGAATATCTATTTATAATCATCTAAAATTTCAATATTATTTCTACTTTTACCTAGGCATAAACGCAACAAATTTAGACTTCCCTTATCTAGTATGGATATCGCGCGACAGCCATTGTGACAAAATCTGCCAGGGAGCTTTAATAGACGCGCAATACATCATAACTACAGCCTCTTGCGTCAGCGAATTCGTTAATTTTTGGGTCTGCAAATACAACACTTACGGAAACGACGAAAAAGCTTTAATCTATCGAGAAGTCTACAAGATTTACATCCACGAAAATTTTGATGAAAAATCACAAGACTATAATTTTGCGTTGGTCAAATTAACAGAGCCTTTCCTGCTTAATAACTACACGACTATAATTCCTGTGTTCCAACGTCCTCTGACTATTGGGTTGCCTTGTATTGTAATTGGATGGGAACTAAGAGATGACAACTACTTTATGCAATTCGAGAGGTTTAAGATCACTGATGAAGATCAGTGTAAAACTGCATCGGAAGAAATAAAGTTCAAACCGACTAAGAGTATGGTGTGTGTTTCTGGGATGAATAACATTTGCAGGGCTGTGAAAGGAAGCCCAGTGGTTTGCGATTTTCAGTTGGCTGGAGTTATGCTGACAGCGACGGCTAATTGTTCGAGAGAGCCTGTCTATCCACAGTTGGCAACGCAGCTTCCAATGATGTACAAGTGGTTAGAAAAGACCATATCTTCTACGACGGAAATTACAACCAATGTGATATGTTTTTTGGTGGCGGTGCTGTTAGTGAATTTCTTTTAAGTTGGGAATAGATTTGGTCAGATTTTGTTTGTAAGAAGATATTTTAATGGTGATTTATTATTTACATTTATTTATATTACTGGATAATTTGATGGCAATATTCAAATTAGTTTAAGAAAATTGTTAAATAAATATTTATACTATGTATACTTTTAGAATTTTTTATACTGAAATTTATCTAATAAATTTTCGAAATGAATTAGGTATATCTTATTATTATTATGTTTTGTAGAAAAGTATAAAAATATATGGAAATATTATTATAATAAAAAAAATTTAAAAAAATTTCTTGAATGTGTTATACATAATAATATTACTGTTACTTACATGAGTCGTTTAATAATAATCAAAGTGATTTTTATCGATGTTCTTTTCATAAATGCATAATTAATTGATCGATAAATTAATTTTTGCTTCCTTGCCATATTGAAGATACGAGAAGCTTTGTGATCGTTTTAAAGATCAAGACAAACACTTTTCGTTCCAATTCTGTCTGAACTGATATTAATGAAACTTGGTTGGTTGGGTCTGATTTCAGGACGGTCTCATTTAAAAATAATTATAATCGTGTGTAAGAGGGAGGGATAACATCCCAAACTAGTTGTTTTTTTAAGATATCTCAAGAACATTCAATTTTCTATAATATATATAGTTAATTGTCTTTTCTAAAATATTCTCTTACAAAGATTTATCTCAATTTGCTTTAATAAATCGAAATTTGTTTTTTATAATCGCTATTTACTTTGACATAATAAATGTCATTTTGACGTTTTAAATGCCATTTTGATATTTTAAATTTAATTTTGATTTAATTGAAATTGTCAAAAAATTATAAAATATTACTAGCCTTGAAATATGGGTACGAAAAAATAATCAGGCACGTACTTAGAAAAATATCGAATAAATATTTTAAAATAAAATTGTATAAAAATTAAATGCGGTTAACCAATGTAAATACTTTATCGGTGTATATTAAAATTGTTCGACAATTATTAACTATCTTTGGTGAATTAAGCATGAGGAAGCATTGTGCATTTACTTGGCAGATGTTTTTTGTCTTATAAAAACAATTTATCGACATGTTTATTTTCTTATGGTTACTCGTTTTTGGGTTCTGAACAACTTCTGTAGGTTCTGTTTATGTAATGTAAGTATTTTGGTCATTTTGAGTTCAACATTATTTTATAGGCAACATATTCAATCAATCTTAAGAATTACTATAACATCTGGTATTAAGAATTGATATTTCCTAATAAAATGTTAATTGGTTTCGAAATAAACACGCGTGAAACCGCGTGGAATTGACAGTTATAATTAAAGATACCGTGTGAAACAATCTTTATAAACAAGAAATTCCATTCACTTCTGAAAAGAGTATTATTTTTGTGTCTCAGTTTCGTGTCAAATCCTGAATCGAAAAATTGATATGGTAGATATAGACATTAATACGTATAATAAACAGAGTTGGTCGGAGTGAGTAGGGAGTGGGGTAATGGCGCTGGAGGGAGGGGCGGGGAGGTAACTGAGGACTTCATCAGTCAGAAGCCGAGGTTGAGAGCGAAGCGCCGCTGAGAATTTTTATTTTGTGATTACATGTCAACAGTCAACACGGATATAGACACCGGTCTCCTTGATTAGAAGAATAAGTAAAGACCAGTGGCGGCGTGACGTGGAAATATGTGTTGTTATAAAGGAAATTCAAATGATGATACATTTTTTTATATAAAATCAATATTAATACATATTATACAGGATGTCCCAAGACTGTGTCAAAGTTCAATATTTCATTTATTATAACAAATGGAAGAAAACTTTAAATACAAAAGTTGTCAGGATAGACGAGCCGAAATGTTTTAAAATAGTTTATACATTTATATAGAACTAGCAGTGCCCACGCGGCTTCGCTCGCGTAGACTACGGAATTATTGTTTAGGATTTTTGAAAAATATAGTTTCATTAATTAAGTACAAACACGATTAGTTATTATTGTAATAATAACTTATCAATACCTAAATTACCTAACAAAAAGAAAAAAGTATAAATAATTTGTGTTCCGCTTAAATTTAAATGTTAATTATTGAGAACAAAATAAACTCAAACGATCAGCCGAGGGAATTCGAATATCTACCGAGCGTAAGCGAATCCAGTCTGTTGTACATCGCTTCGATGCGGCACGACACCATACATTTAAAATGTTACATTTATAAATTTATTTTAAGATATTTTCTAAACTATACGACCAAATTGGATGCTGTAAAGGGTAAATTATATCTACATTAAGTGCTTATGACGATGAAATCATTTATTTCGATAAGGATTATGTTTTGCAGGTCATAAGTCCATGTAAACAGAACCCAAATATTTTATGTTTTCTTTGTAACATAAAAGCAGTCATTGTGGCTTAAATATAAAAGTTAGATATATGGTGTTGCGGACTTTATTGTAGAACTTCTGATTCTACACAGTTCATTAATACATTATTTTGTTCTATACAGGGTGAGTCATTTTAATCAACGCAGTCAAATATCTTGAAAAGTAAGCGAAATTGAGAAAAACGTTTAAAACATAAGTTACTTGGTTTTAAGGGGGTCAAACAATGGTGACCTTGCGGTTGACCTTCAAACCATTTTCAAGGTCAAATCAGGGTCAACTTTGATTTTTTAAATGAAAACCTATATTTTTTATTGCATATTCGTATTCTACGTGAAAAAATGAGTATCTTTAGTAGGAAAAAATTTTCTTAAAAATGCTTTCTTCTCTTGGTGGAGGGCGCTGTAAGATTTATCAACGAACTGAAATATCTGAAGAAAAGTTGCACCTAATAGCTCAAACTACTTTTAGCATTACCCAGAAACAACGGCGTGGATGTAGTAGTTGTATGTTTCCTTTGGGATGATTTTTTAATGTGAGTCCTCTTGCCTCTTACTTTTAAAAAGCACCCCAAAAGAAACATACAACTACTACGTCCACGTCGTTGTTTCTGGGTAATGCTAAAAGTAGTTTGAGCTATTAGGTGCAACTTTTTTCAGATATTTCAGTTCGTTGATAAATCTTACAGCGCCCTCCACCAAGAGAAGAAAGCATTTTTAAGAAAAAAATTTCCTACTAAAGATACTCCTTTTTTCACGTAGAATACGAATATGCAATAAAAAATATAGGTTTCCATTTAAAAAATCAAAGTTGACCTTGATTTGACCTTGAAAATGGTTTGAAGGTCAACCGCAAGGTCACCGTTGTTTGCCCCCCTTGAAACCAAGTAACTTATCTTTGAAACGTTTTTCTCAATTTCGCTTACTTTTCGAGATATTTGACTGCGTTGATTAAAATGACTCACCCTGTATTGAACGGTTTAGGCAGCGTATTACAAAACAGCGCGCCGACGGCAAAATTTTTTCCGACTTGATTTACTATTATCGTCACTGCTTAATTGTTATGTTACCTAACGTAACAAAATATAGCCTATAACTTGGCCAGAGAACGTACCTATGATTTAAAAAAAAAACATGTAAATCGGATAAGTGGTTCTCGAGTGATAAGCGCACGAACGGACAGACAGAGAGACGTTGAGCTTTATATATATATTAAGGATGTCCCATAAGTGTGTTACAAATCAAAGTTGTATTTTATTAAATATAATATTGTATTTTATTAAATATAATTCTGATATAAGCATATGTGAGATTATAGTGAGCGGTTTAGAAATTATGATCATTTTTGTAAGAGAATTTGAATATTTTCAACATCTTGTAGTTTTCTAAAAAAAGTTTTGGTATATGCTCTATTATTGCGATATTATATCAAACATTTACAAAATTGTATTCAAAACTCTGAACCCAATTTTTTTCAAAATTTTCAAATAGAACACCCTATATATTTTCACATTATTGAATTGCTTATTCAATTCTAAACACATTTTGTTAAAAAGTTATTTGAAGATTTAATTTAATTTGAATGATAGTTTACAAATTTGTATTATCGCCGCTGGTGGACATTTTGAACAAAGAAATTGATTTTTGTTTATTTAATTTCTAGATTTTTATGTTGTTCAAGTTTGTCAGTTCTAGTGAATTGTTTTATGGATTATAATAAAGTTTTTATAATACATGTTAAGATATTTAAAATCTTCAAATAACTCTTTAAAGGCTGGATTTAGGTACAGAATATGTTTTATAAATGTGTTTAGAATTGAATAAGCAATTCAAAAACGTGAAAATATATAGGGTGTTCCATTTGAAAATTTTGAAAAAAATTGGGTTCAGAGTTTTGATACATCCTGTACAAAGAATACAATTTTGTAAATGTTTGATGTAATATCGCAATAATAGAGAATATACCAAAACTATTTTTAGCAGTGAACAAAATTCTTTTGTTGTAATTAGAAAATTACAAGATGTTAAAAATATTCAAATTCTCTTACAAAAATGATCATAATTTCTAAATCGCTCAGTATAATCCCATACATGCTGATATCAAAATATAAAAAAAAAACACTTAGATTATAAATTAAAAAAATATACTTTTTATTTAAAAAAATATAACTTTGATTTGTAACGCACTTATGGGACACCTATATAAATGTAACTATTTTGAAATTTTTCTGCTTGTCTATCTTGACAACTTTTGTATTTAAAGTTTTCTTCCACTTGTTATAATAAAATAAATGAAATATTGAACTTTGACACAGTCTTGAGAAAGTGTCTCTGTCTGTTTGTTACCTTCTAACGGCTAAACTGCTGAACTGATCTTGATGAAATTTGGTAGAAAGATAGCGTGTATCCTGAGAAAGGACGTAGGTTATTTTGTATTCAGAAAAATTAGATAAAAAATGGGTGTGTGACATTTGTACACGCGAAGGTATCTTTTTTGGCGTATACATCTATTGTGTAAATGCGAAACAAAAATCTGTTTTATCGACTGTCATAACAGAAATCTGTATTATCTATATTTATTATTTCTCTAACCTTACTCCATGGTTCACGCTAACGAAGTCGCGGGTAATCGTATGTCAAACTGAATATAAAATCTAGGTGCCACTGTATGACCTATTTTAAAGCAAAAATATCACGGAAATTGACGATCGACTCTAAAACACGTGCATTTTTCATTAATCCCGTTTATCATTAATCGCAAAGTCTTTTTTAATAATTGCTTTCAAATACTTCTAGCAGTACCTCTTTGCTATGACCTCATTTTTAGATACAATATTTTTTAACTGATATACCTAGGTAAATTGAAATATTGAATGAATTACTTTTTCTCATATATGTGTTAAAATAAATTTTTAAGTTTTTAAGGATCTCGCAGCCTATACTTAGAAATCAAGACCAAAATAAATTTTTCTTCACAAAATATTGGGAAAGTACCCAAGCGAGTTAAGAGTTTATTTTTTACACAGATATGCAAAAATGTACAAAGCAATATGTATAACGGCAGTTTTATAGAAACTTGACCACAATTTTTAGGGTTCCGTAGAAAACTACGAGCCCTTATAGTTTAGCTCTGTCCGTTCGTCCGTCTATATAAATTTTATACAGATTAAGATGAAATTTTGTATACGGACGTAGATTGATAACCCAAAAACAGATGTGATTTTTGGACCCTCTTCCAGCCAATTGACTGAAAAGTACATTAAAAATTTTTTATTTTCATTTAGCTCATTGAGTGGGATGTCTTAAGATAGGTCTCCTAAAATTCAACAAAAAATGCTTTAGGACCTTTTAATTTTAATTCTTCAGTCACGATATATTTGTATTCAAAGTCGTAATATATAATACTTTCACTGAAACTTATAACGAACACTGTCAAACATTTTTTGAACCCCCCCACCCATAGACTGAAAAGTGAATTCACATATTTTTTTCACTTACCTTATTGAGTGGGATGTCTTTAGATAGATCTCCTAAATGAACTTTTTGATTTTAATCCTTCAATTACGATATATTTGCTTTTCAATGTGCTTATCAGAAAAAATGTAAGGAACATTATAGCAAAAATAGTTTATGAAACATTTTGGAATTACTCTTTTTTTATAAATCGTAAAGAATGACTACGGAACCATATTATCTGCGTGCCCAACACGCACTTGGCCGTTATTATTTTATAAAATGTATAATAAATTATTGAAAAATTTGGATGGATGGATAACCCGGTGTCTATTTCAAAATGATGAAACAGCATAAAGTATATTAATATCCATGCCATTTTTGACGGGATAAATCGCAACTACAACACACTACACAACTTTTATTTATTGTACTTTTTCTCAACCACTTCAGCAAAATATTTCTTTCTTTGATTAAGAATTCTATCCACAGATGTGGTAAGTCTTACTTTTCCTTAAGGGATGTAAAATCTCATTACCACCGTGTCTAGCTGAGGGTTGGTGAGTTAACAACCCCCACCCCATTCGGATAAACTCGAGGGAGACAAGTCACGATGTCTACTTGTGTCAATATAACGCATTACACTGGAAAAGAGTATTAATTTTTGTCCTTTCTAGTGTATTTATCTTTAGGTTCGATTTATTGGAGTGCTACTGTACATAATGATTAGGAGATAAATAAATAAGAACTGTTTAATTTATATATTAAATAAGCCGTGGAGTGGGTTTGGACTCTACAAAGGAGGCATTTGTAACTAAGTGCGACCTTTGAGGTCCACACAACTAACTTCTCAGTATGATATGACTATCAATACTTGAATACTGATTATTTATTGTTTTTTCATTATTTTTTTACTATCATAAAAAACTATATGATGTTATTTGATAAAAACATCTTATATCCAAAAATTATAGACTTTAACCTTTCTCGTGAAACATTCTATCCATTAGTGAAAACCGGAATGAAATCCGTTCAGTAGTTACTGAGAAAATGATACACAGACAAACACGGGAAGGGACTTTGTTTTATAATATGCATAGATAAGATCACTTAAACTAAAAATATACACCTTAACCACATTAAAACAATGTCACTCGACATGTGTTTCGACTTCACAAGAAGTCCTCATCAGGAGCCTAACAGTTCTAGACTGTCTGGAACTGTTAGGCTCCTGATGAGGACTTCTTGTGAAGTCGAAACACGTGTCGAGTGACATTGTCAGTGTATATTTTAGTTTAAGATGTTATTTGATAAAAACTCAATAAAAATATTCGATATTTCAAAGTATCGATTGTCACCAAAATAAATTAGGTCGGATAAATATTTTTCAAGAAATTCTGAAATTAACTTTTTGTAGTCTTTTTGTTTAAACAAAAAGAAACGGCTGGACCGAATTTGATGAAATTTCTTTCAAATCATATTAACGTCAAAACACTTCGATTGGCACCCTAATTTTATTTACGGGAGTACACAGACACATGTTTTTTAGAATAGTGTAAGCATACTGTAGTGACCTTGAAACATAAAAATATGTTGACATTTTTTATTTCTATTTTCGGACCTATTACAATTACTTCACTATGCTGGGTAGTTAATAATGCACACAAAGTATGATTATATTTGAGACTAGATTTCTCTCACAGCTTCGCCCTTATGTACATCAAAATTGATGAACAACCGCGCCGTTTGTTTTGTCACTGATTTCATACTGTGTAACTATGAAAATTTAAGTAAAATCAGTTCAGTAGTAATTCAAGCATATTTTAATGCCACTGCTCAGCTCTTTGACGGAGTAGTGTGGTAATATATTTTAGTAAAGGTATGTATGTCTATAATAATAACCTTTTTTTCATTTCAGGACTATTGTATTGGCCGTCCTACTTGGTTTGGCGGAATGGGACAGTAGCGAATGTATACTACGTTTACAACTGTATGTGATTGGTTACCTGATAATCCTCGCTCTCTCATTGGTGATAGAACTGTCCATATGCGCTGTTGCGCTACGCGGTAGTATTCTGGACACGGCAGCAAGGGCGCCAATGCAATATATACTCTACACTCGTTTAGGTAAGTTAAAAAAAAATTATAAAAATTATGATCACGTGGACTCTTAAATTTGACGATTCTTTATGAAATCAGTGCTCATAAAATGTTTACTTCGCCAAAACAGCTTCTTTGAACGAAATCATTTCCATGTGACTATCAATGATTTATGCTTTTTTTTTTGGTCTGTATACAGGGTGAGGCAGTAACTATTACCACCTTAAATATCTTCGAATCTATAAGGCCCAGAGAAAAATTAATGTAACCTAAATTGTACGGTACGAAGGGAGCTATCATATAGCGATAATAATTTTTGCCCAGTGGAAGGCGCTTCGGAGATATCAAGGTCATCTTCATTTTTTTAAATTGATTTGGTACATTTTTTTCCATAATATGATAGAGTTCTGAACTCATCACACAAGATCATTGAATAAGATTTAAAGTGAAGAAAAAACGATTAAAAAATACATTTTTTTATTAAAAAGGTTGGGAAGTTACGTTTGAGGGGAAGGTGGTGGGGTAAGACGCAGTTTTCGTTTGCCAAAACTACGACTAGCACTCATGTATTTGTCATTACTTATCATTTTACAACTGGACTTTAAAATTCATTTTCTTAAAAACGAGATGGTCAAAAAATCTGAAATTTTAGAATGTCATTCATACTGAGTGTTTAAACAACTGTGAAATTTCAACTAATAATAATAATGATGGCCACCACTTCGAACATCTTCTTTAAATGTAAATTCGTTTTTTCTTCACTTTAAATCTTGTTCAATGATCTTGTGTGATGAGTTCAGAACTTGTTTTTAGCTCCTCTATCATATTTTTGAAAAAAAATGTACCAAATCACTTTTAAAAAATGAAGATGACATTGATATCTCCAAAGCGCCTCCCCCTGGACAAAAATGATTATCGCTATATGATAGCCCCCTTCGTACCGTATAATTTTGGTTACACTAATTTTTCTCTGGGCCTTATAGATTCGAAGATATTTAAGGTGGTAATAGTTACTGCCTCAACCTGTATACATATGTTACACCGAAACCGTGAAATTGCTTATTACATGGAATAAGCAAAAAATTGCTTAATTCATGAAAAATGCAAGCCCGTTGCTTTATTAATGAATAAGGCAAATTATTTGCTGAATACGTGCTTATTTCATGCATTGAGCAAAGTAGATGAATAGAATACACGGATTCGGTAAATAATTTGCCTAATTCATGAATAAAGTAACGGACTTACATTTCTCATGAATTGGGAAATTTTTTGCCATTTCATGTAATAGGAAATTTCACGGATTCATAGGATTAATAGGATTCGTAAAATGCTACCGAATACTGAAGCCAGTGTACCTACATAGTAAATATTAATTGTTTGGAATTTGAAAATGAATTAATATTAAATGTAAGCTTTGCGATCGTTTTTTTAAAATAAATTTTAAAATTTTCACTTGATCTTTCCGTTTCAGGTCAAGTCAAACATTTTTTTCTTTATTTTTCCTGAATCCTTGTCACACGCATAACTCATGAACCATTGAACCGATATTAATTAAAGTTGGTTGGTTGGTTGAGTATTGCTAGAGGACGGTTCCATTTAAAAATCATTAAAATCGTATGTAAGGGGAGGAGTGACATCCCAAAACAGTTTTTTCAAGATATCTCAAAAACGTTACGTGAAAATTTTATGGTATTTTTTTGTAGAGCATTCAATTTTCTATAAAATAGGTCACCATAATTTTTATAATAAAATATTCCTTTGCGAAAATTTATCTCCATTAGCTGAAAAAACCATAACCAGCCGCGCTACCTGGTCTCACTAAATTGACTGTAACTCACGAGGAGAACGTAAGAAGTGCCACGCTCCGATTTACCTGAAACTTCGTTTGGTGGAAGAGGGGTGAAAATAAGCGAACACGTGTCTCGGCTTATCCGTAGATACTCAAACGTTTCCGAGAAAATGACGGTCAAAGTTTTCGACTATGTGCCTTTTAGCGCGCATCGAGTTCAACGGAAGCAGCGTCTCGGTTTCACACTTTTGCGTTCGGGGTTCAAAACCCGATATAATTGCTTCCTCGCAATATCGAAGATACGAGAAGCTATGTGATCGTTTCAGATTGAGACAAAAAAAAAGTTCTCCAATTTCAAAATTTTAAATTGATCTATCCGTTTCACGTCAAGACAAACACTTTTCGTTCCGTGTCTGTCTGTCTGTCCGTGTGTCCGTGTGTCCGTCCGTCCGTCCGTCTGTCCCCTGAATCCTTGTCACACACATAACTCATGAACCACTGAACCGATATTATTGAAACTTGGTCGGATGGTTGGGTTTGGTTTGAGGACGGTCCCATTTCAAAATCATCAAAATCGTGTGTAAGGGGGAGGGGTGACACCCCAAAATATTTTTTTTTTCAAGGTATCTCAAGAACGACACATGTAACGAGAAAATTTTATAGAATATTTTTTGTAGAGCATTAAATTTCCTATAATATGGGTCTACTACGTTTGTTGTAAAATATTCCCTTACAAAGATTTATCTCAATTTATTTTAAAAATTCGTGTTTTGTTTTTCTAAATTGATATTTGATTGGATAATATATTAAATGTCATTTTGACGTTTTAAATGTCATTTTGGCGTTTTAAATGTCACTTTGACGTTTTAAATGTCATTTTGACATTTACATAAATGTAGATTTAGATTGAAATTGTCAAAAAATTAAAAATATATGAAAAAATATTCAGGTGCGTTTTAAGAAAAATCTCGAATTAAGATTTTTTAGTAAAATTTGTATAAAAATTAAATGATTAACCAATGCCAGGCAATTTATCTGAACACTATCGGTTTTAGTGAATTTAGCACGAGGAAGCACTGTGCATTTACTTGGCAGATGTTTTTTTTTTGTCATCAACCCATGTCCGTAGGAGATTACTTCACGAGTGTTTCTTGTCAAGTTATAGGATACAGGGCGTAATAATAATATAATTGTAAAATTACAACTGGGTTTCATAATGAGTTTTACGTATTTATGATATTATATAATATTTGTGTGAATGGTTTTCAGGGATTACAATCTTTTTAAATTCTCATATTCCTATATTTTATTTTTATATACATTTTTATATTTTATCCTTATATCAATTGTTACATTAATTCTTATATATAATATATAATATATATGACAAGAAACATTCGTGAAGTAATCTCCTACGGACATGGGTTGATGACAAAAAAAATTATATCGGGTTTTGAACCCCGAACGCAAAAGTGTGAAACCGAGACGCTGCTTCCGTTGAACTCGATGCGCGCTAAAAGGCACATAGTCGAAAACTTTGACCGTCATTTTCTTGGAAACGTTTGAGTATCTACGGATAAGCCGAGACACGTATTCGCTTATTTTGACCCCTCTTCCACCGAGCGAAGTTTCAGGTAAATCAGGGCGTGGCACTTCTTACGTTCTCCTCGTCAGTCAATTTTCTAAATTTGAACAAACATTTTTTACATACTTTTGAATATAATGTATACTTTTAAAAAATACAACGATTTTTTTAACCGTCACAGTGGCTTTCCCCCTTAAGCTCTCAAAATTATTATTACAAAAAATATCTATGTGTTACGTTTTCAGTGGTGCTGATCTCAGAGATAGCGTGGCTGGTGGTGGGTGTTCTGTGGATCGTCAAATACTACAGAGAGTGTGCGATCGAGCGACCCAAGGAGGTAGTTCTCGGTAAGTAATTATTCATAGCGTTCAATCAGTTGAAAGCTTCTTCGCTGCAATCTCCCGATAAAAAAACAACTCAGTGTTAATTAAATGTCTATTATTAAATTGCCGTCTATCTTGATTGTCGGTAACTGTATCTGTTTGGTTTGTGTCTATGATAAAAAATAACAATTGAGATTTATAAACAGTTATTATTAAAGTGATTTATATGGATATTGATTTTTGGTTAGTATCGTTTATTAAATCATTAATGTAGCATATGCTGTCATTTTTAGGGTAACGTAGAAAACTAGGTATCTTTATGATTTCAGTCAATCCGTCTGTCTGTATGTCTGTATGTCACAGCTCTCCCAATTAAGATGAAAGACGAAAGATATAGGGATGCAGGCAAAGTGATGATCTAAAAATAGAAATCATGAGATTTAAAATAAAATCCCCCCCCTCCTAAAGACAGAAAATTGTACTTAATTTTTTTTAATTACCTCATTGAGTTGGATGTCGTTAAATAGGTATCTTAAAATGCAACAAAAAATGTATCAGGACTTTCTGATTTTAACCGTTCACGAGATATTTGATTTCAAAATCATTATTAGAGCATCCCTCCGTCTCTAATCTTTAAACTATCGATGCAAAAATCTGCAAAAAAATTCCAGAATGTAGCTTTTAATTAGTAACTACTTTGATTGAAAATTATAATGAACACTGTAGCAATAATATTTTTTTAAATTTAGTAATAACCTAATAACTCTGTTTTTTTATAAATCGTCACACGAATACGTACACTTTTATATAGATTACCTACATATTAATAGCTCTTCATATGTATTATCACGTAAAGAATGTTAGTAGTGAGAATGGTTACGGAACCCTATCATGTGCACTTGGCCGGTTTTATACTAACATATTTTCTTTTTATTTTGACGTGAATAACAGTGTTTCACCCCAGATACTAGATGGGCATTTTAGAAACTTGATGTAACGCGCAGAGATCAGTTTGCGCACTAGCGTTTTATAGTTAGTATAGTACACTCAGAGCAGTGACCACGCGGATTTTGTTCTCAAATTATAGATCTCGATTAGTTCTACGAGGTTCTAGTAAAAATCAAAATATTTAACAAGTTTTAGTGAGTGGAAAGCGTCATATTATAAAAAACAACAAAAACAATTATATATTGTTATATGTTGTATGTCCATGATTGCGCTTGTAAATATTAATTAATTGAATTAAAAAAAATAATTTAATAACAGTATATAAGAAAATATTTTCTACGACCTAACGTTCTTAATTTTTAGGTTTCCGTAGAAAACTAGGAAACCTTATATGTAGTTGCGCCATGTCCGTCTCTCCTCAAAAATTTTAAGCCGATTAAGATGAAATTGGGTATACGGACAAAGACTGATAACATAAAAACAGAAATCATAAGATTTTTGAAAAACAAATTTTTTTGGACCCCCTTTCCATAGAATGAAAAGTATATTAAAAAAAAAAATTCACATAATCAATTAAGTAGGATGTCTTTAGATAGGTCTCCTAAAATGCAATAAAAAATGTTATATGACTTTTTGATTTCAACCCTTCATGCAGTCATGATATATTTGCGTTCAAAGTCGTTATCAGAGCGTTCCCCCTTTATTTTCTAAACTATCAATATAAAAAATTTGAAAAAAATCGAGAATGTAGCTTTTAATTAGTACTTTCACTGAAAATTATAACGAACACTGTCAAAAAATTTTTGGGCCCCCCTACCATAGACTGAAAAGTGAACTCACATTTTGTTTTCACTTACCCTATTGAGTGGGGTGTCATTAGATAGGTCTCTTAAAATGAAACAAAAAATGTTAAATGATCTTTTGATTTTAACCCTTCAGTCACGATATATTTGCATTTAAATGTGTCCCCTCCCCCTAATTTATAAACTATCAATTCAAAAAATCTGAAAAAAAATCAGCTTGTAGCTTTTGATTAGTTTAACAAACACTGTAGCTAGAATAGTTTATAAAAAAAATGAAATAACTCTTATTTATCATGTGTGTGCCCAATATGCACTTGGCCGTTTTATTTTATTGATGTTTTTTAAATTAAATAAAAAAATAAAAAGGAAATTTCGTATTTCTACGATTTTGCTTGTAAATATTTATTAATTGAATTGAAATAAATAACAATCTATAAGAGTATTCTTTACGCAGTAACATTTTTAATTTTTTGAGTAAAGTTTTTTTTATTTGAATAAAAAAAAGTTTTTTATCGACCAGGACGGTTTATTCTGTTTGTTTATAACAATATCAATTAAAATAAATATTAATAATTACACACTTATGTATCTATATTATGTCGATATACTATATCCAGTATGCAAAATAAAATATAAATTGATTTATCTTTATACACAAATCACCTCTGACCTACAGACTCGCCGAAATAGACCAAAGAAGGGAAAAATCTACAATTTCTTACGGTATAAAAATAAATTGAAAAGCACCAATATTTTCCGTGTTGCTGATTCCCCACATTTGCGTATCCTTTCTAAGCTTTGCATGTGGAACAAGGGTGCCGCACTTCATCCCTTGTGGAGTACGGATGATGAGGGTGGGTAGGGGGGGGGACGCCTTACACCTTTCCCGTACAGGGGCGTGTTTTAATGACGATAGTTTTTGATTTGTGGTTCACACTCCACACCCGTTGTTAAAAGGAGAAATTATTAAGGATATTTGATAACATATATCAGCGCTTGAATAGCATCCAGTCTATTAAAGAATTTCTGTGGATCGCTAATGAAATTATTTTTAGTAGGTAATTTTGTATACTTTACTATTAGGAAATTGAGTAGTTAAAATAAAGATTTTACTTAAACTCAAAATCTTCGATGTCTAAAATGGCATAGAAATAAACTATTATTATATCATTGTGATTCTATAAAATTTAAAAAAAAATTGATTATTCTTGTTTTTTATCTTCTTTTTAATCTTTTCGGAAAATGTTTTTATCTTATTGGGGAGGTTGGCTCGATTATAAAAGTGCAAGGTGTCAGTCGGTATCTCGGTCGGCTATTGTGTAAACCGCGAAAAGGCCCTTAAAAAATGTTTTTTGAAATAAAACATCTTTATCCCATTCGCATAAAAAAAGTCCTTACACTTATACGTGTAACTCTACTCCTTTATTTGTTATAAATTTTTAAAAGTTCATGAAACCTTGAAGTTTAGGTATTTTCAATCATGAAAATGTATACTTTAAAACAAATATCATATTATAGGTATATATTTTTTTATGATCTTCAAATGAATGTTAACAATATGGTATGCTTCAATTTTAAGATTCTTACCGGCAACCAACTTTATTTTAATTAACAACCAAGCGCGTTTTCCTACTCTGCGCGTTCATATTATCCTTTTATTCACACTCCTACGTCCCATATTGGGCAAAAACAGTTACTTATGTATAAAATTAAAAATAGTAAAATTCTCTAACAAAAAGATTCTATACATATTTTTCGTCAGATTCGTATTTCAACGAATAACAACTGTCTGAATTATATACACTAAAAGAAAAAAAATGTATAGGACCTTTTTTATTTGCTTTTAAATATCGTTATCAGAGCGTCCCCTGCTGTACTTTCTAAACTAAGGATCTAAAAAATCAGAAATTTTGTTTAATTAGTACTTATAAAAAAAATTGTAACGAATACTATCAAAAAAATTTTGGACCCCCCTCCCATAGACTGAAAAGTGAACTCACTTTTATTTTTCAATTACCCCATTTAGTGTCTTTCGATAGGTCTCGCAAAATTCAACAAAAAATATTATATGATCTTTTGATTTTAACCCTTCATTCATGAATTATTTGCTTTTAAATTCAATTCAATTTATAAACTATCAATTCAAAAAATTTGAAAAAAATCTAGAATGTAGCTTATTTTTCATTGAAAGTACCTACTATGTAATGTAGGTACTTTCAATGAAAATTATATCGAACACTGTAGCAAAAACTGTATGAAAAATTTTGAAATAACTCTTTTTTTTACAAATCGTAGTGACTACGGAACCCTATCATGTGCGTGCCCAACACAGTGGCGTACCGTGCGTTTTTGCCGTCCGGGGCAGATTCCAAATTTGCTATCCCCCCCAACCCCCCCTCGCACAAAAAATTCAAATTTATATTTTTCAATAAAAAACATTTTTCTCCAAAATTAATTAATCAACGATTATCTAAAAACAATATTATTAATTTGAAAATGTATTGTTGATTGAAAATTATAAAAAAAATATAAATTGTATATTAGAAATAAAAATAAAACACTAAAATTTGATTTTTCTACATCGCGTTACACTTCACGTTAGACGCAGGTGTAGCTTAAACATTATTATTATTATTATTTATTATTATTATTATGCATTATTTATATTTATTTCTTATAAAGATTAAAGAATATGTAAACAAATTAAAAAAAATGGTATGAAAATAACGAATGTAAATTTATTAATTCTAAATAATTTTTTTTTATCTTAAGTAAGATTTTTGAACATCCCTGTACCCATATAATTTACTAATATTTAATTATAATATAATTTTTTTTCCCAAAATTTGTCGCGCCTCGCAAAGTGCCGCCCGGGACGGCTGCCCCCTTTGCCCCCCCCACCCCCGTTGGTACGCTACTGGCCCAACACCCACTTTTATTTTATGATTATCACTCAAAACCCATTTGAAGATAAAAAAAAAATAACAAGATACCAAATACTTCCCTGCGAAGAATGCCGCGTCTTACGAACTTCGCCTAATTTATCCGAGAATTTCGTTTGACGATGTGCCTCGACGGTAATACACTCCTCGTTTTCGGTGATTTGCTTTTTAATACAATTGAATATGCATGCGTGCCCGCTCACTCGCGCTGATTGCTCCGACAAATTGGTTTAGGCGTTGCTGGAGCTCGGTACAAAATCATCGACACTGATTTATTTTGTTATCAGAAAGCTGCGCATATCGATTCAGTTTTACACGTGTTATATGTTGTACGTCATTTTTTTTACCTTTTTACATAGTAGTTTTGGTTTTTGAATAAGTTATATGAATCGTTGATATGTTTCTACATGCGTCATATGTTGCAAGTAAGTTTTAGCTGCAATCGATTTAAAGTTTGTCTCAGTCTCATACAAATTTGATGAACCAAAAAAAGTTTATATTTTGTGATTTCTTTTGCTTCCTCGCAATATCGAAGATACGAGAAGCTTTGTGATCGTTTTAAAATGAGACAAAAAATTGATCCTTCTGTTTCAGGACAAGACAAACACTTCGTTTCGTGTCTGTCTGTGTATCTGTTCCCTGAATCTTTGTCACAAGCATAACTCATGAACCAGTGAACCGATATTAATGAAAATTGGTTGAATGGTTGGGTCTGGCTTGAGGACGGGCCTATTTCAAAATTATCAAAATCGTGTGTAAGGAGGAGATATCTCAAGAACGACACGTTTTGTGAAAATTTTATAGAATATTTTTTGTAGAGCATTCAATTTCCTATAATATAGGTCTACAACGTTCGTTGTAAAATATTCCATTACAAAGATTTTGCTTTAAAATTGTTTTTTTAAATTGATAATACTTTGACATATTAAATGTCATTTTGACGTTTGAATTTTAGATTTAGATTGAAATTGTCAAAAAAATATATATATGCGAAAAAATAAAAATAAAGGTGCGTCTTAAGAAAAATATCGAACTAATATTTTTTTAGTAAAACTGTATAAAAATTAAATGGTTAACTAATGTCGGGCAATTTATCTGAACACTTTATCGGTTTGTATTTAAATTGTTCAATAATTGACTACTTTTCGCGAATTTAGCACGAGGAAGCACTGTGCATTTACTTGGAAGATGTTTTTAACACGCTTTTATTAGTTTTTCATCAAATTTTAATTGTATCGATTTGAAACTTTGCAAACTTATGCAATAGGCATGATGCCACTAACAAAGTATCACTGAAATTATGATTTTAAATAATGAAATAGGTTAAAAAGGTACTAAAAAATGTATTTATTTTTATATTAAAAGCGAGATTAATATGATTTTTGTTAAAATAAAAACACAAAATACGGCAAGTCGCCATGTTAGATAAAACACCAGTCAGAGTGGATGACGTCACGGCTAAGTAAACATCATTTTTGTTTTATTAATATCTGCACTGTTTATAAATTATTTGGTGGTTTTAAATTATCAATTTGCTCAGTTTTGTGTTACCAAAACTAGAACCGAGAAACGTTAGCGATGGAACAACGATTTATTATAGTTGACAAGGAGTCTTTACATAGGCGTGACGTCAAAAATGCGCCATGACACATGCGAGCGTTTTGGCGTTAAATTCAAAATTATTTTTAAATGAGTTAATTTTTGTGATGAAACCTTTATTTTCTGCAAAAAATATTTTTTGTTTTGGAAATAGGAGACATTTAAAATCATCATAAAATTGTTTTTAAAAATTATGAATCATGCCTATTCTGGTAACAATACAATTAATATGGTACAATCGAGCTTGTATGATAATGGAGGTGGTAGAGACTTCTCAATGGCTAACAATAAACCTAATGGCCGGTATTATAATGAATTTGCACGCAAATTTGCTTCCAGCTAATGCTATCCGCCAGGAGTCAAATTGTTATGAAATTGCTCGATATTTTAAAGTAGTGGTAATAAATGTATAATAATGTAAATGTTATACATTTGGCAGCACTTATTTTATGTCGCTGATTTCTACTTAATACGTCAAACAAAAGTCATTATATGTACGATTTCATTGGCTACATCTGCCAGTAGTTATCATTTATATTTAATACCTAGCAGATAGCGTTAGATGGGAGCTAATTTCCATTTACACTCAAGTAAATTCTTTATAATATCGTGTTTTTTTAAACTAGAATTTTTATTTTTAAATTGTAATAATATTATTTTTTATGAAAAATTTCGAACTAATATTTTTTAGTAAAATTGTATAAAAATTAAATGGTTAACCAATTCCAGGCAATTTATATAAACACTATCGGTTTTTATTTACCTTTTATACTACCTTTGGTGAATTTAGCACGAGGAAGCACTGTGCATTTATTTGGCAGATGTTTTTTTTAATTTGAACTTATAAGACTTTAAAAAATTAAAAACCTGTCTTACCGACTATCATAAAATAAATCTGTATCCAACCTAACTTCATGGTGTTAAATTGTTTCCGTTGTATGCAACACATAATTTCATTTCCGTTGCTTTACTAAAATTTCATACTGAATGCGCCTAAAGAAGTATTACTTCAATAATGACCGCCATTTTAGATGTCGATTCATCAACAATATTCATCTATTTTGTACAGAAGTTAGGCATATTATAAAACTGCAAATAGTTCAGGGTAATTTGTGAGGAAATGTCACACTATCAGAGACAACCTAGAATTTTATACGTTCTAAACAGTATACGTATATAGTTTGACCGTTTTCCGACACTTGGGCGTGTAGTTTTAAAGACTAATGGCCTTAAATTAGTTGGAATGTTTATAAAATGGCCGTAATAACGACGGACTGTGTGTTTAACGATCTGCTGTGAAATTGCTTCATAAATTATTTTAGCGAATTGAAGTATCAGAACGCTAGGAAAAACTGTCCAATAGAACATTTTGTAATTTATCTTAAATTAATTCTACGTTGCTCAATAAATTATTTGTTTAAAGCATAGAATACAATAAAGACATCAATGTACATATATTACACAACAAATTGATAAACTAAACAGATAATTTTCTAATCTTAATTCTGATAGTTGTCACCAACTGTTTGATAAGACCGCGTCTTCGATTATAGTATTAACAACGACAAAATGAATTTACCTTTACATATACATACTTGTAAAAAATAAACTTGGGGCAAGAAAACCTTGATTTATATATAACGAAAACTACATTGTCTTAATATAATAATTAGAGACCGGATTATATGCAACATAAAATCGCTAGTATATATATATATATATGCAGTTATATGCAACTTTTTCATGTCACGAATTTTAATTAAATTACAATATGTTGTTACATTTGTTATAAAAATAATGCCTCATTAACAATTTTACAAAAAATTGCATAATCTGGAATTTATATCAGATTTAAAAAAAGTGATTATTGCAAATATAGACGAAAATAACAGCTCGTGATGCAACAATAAAATTTCAGGCGATATATATAAATGTGTATACATGTATAATGTAAAACCAATCACCTGACAATAGCTGTCAACTGTGTCACTATATCTATATATTTATCTATATGTAACGTGCAGTTTTTTTGAATTAATTCGTAGTATTTTTATGTATTTATTTTGTTTTTGGACATTTATCTACTAAAATTGTAAAAATATGCCAAAACAACAGAAATATGCAAAAAGTTTTAAATGTAACGAAATATGCAATCCGGTCATTCCATAAATAACTGCACACTTTTTTTGTTGTTGTTACCGATTTTTTTTAATTTTTACATGTTTTAGTACTAGTTAAAAGAAGATTTTTAACGGTACTAAAAAATCGAAAAAAAAATTTACCCCCAAAAATATCGACTTTTGAAAATTTGACTTTTTTTAAAAAACGAAATATCTCAAAAACTATCAAAGATAGCGTAAAAATACAAGGGATCAATTTTGTAGGAAAATGTATATAATTTATTTTAAAAAATATTTTGCTGCACAAAACTTTTGTTTAAATATATTTTTTTATTTATGAAATTTAACTGAAAATTTGGGGCACATGTCAACTCTGAATTTTAAAAATAAAAATATATGTTGTAGATTAATCATGCCTGTGTATGTAGCACTTTGAAAATTTATGAACATATGAAAACTTTATGAAATATTATTTTTTTAGGTAACGACGCGCAATGATACGAAAACAATAATATGCATTAACTATGCAACTGAATTAATTAATTTTTTAATTAGGTTCCTGTTAGAATGACTGATTTTTTAAAATTTCATTGTTGTGTTACTTAATTAATAATGACATATGTATTTATTAATACATTAGGTCTGGTAATATGTGGCTGGTGTGTAGTGCTGAGCGTTCTGATGACCGTATGGTGCACGTATGATACAGCCGGAAGATCCTGGGTCAAGATGAAGAAGTACCAGAGATCAATGCGGGAAGCGGAGTCCAGGTTCCAGTACAGACGGAGCGGAAGTACTAGTCGGAATTGGAGACAACGGTCAGTACTCATTGCATTTATATAACAATAGTGAACCCGTCCCGGCTTCGCACTGGAGTTAATATTTCACCCCCTAACACGTATGTAAGGTTGTAATTAGTTTCATTAGATCCTGCTGGTAAAATACCACGGGGGTGGAGGTTTTTAGGGGTAGAAACAATCTCCTATCTCGCATAGGAGCCGAGATATTTACGATTTTTTCCGACTTGATTTACTGTTCTCGTCACTGCTTATTCCTTATGTTATCTAACATAACAAAATATAATAATCTGGCCAGAGAACATATCTATGAATTAAAATTAAATCACGTAAATTAGATTTTTGAAAAAAACTTTTCAGACAAAAGTTGTTATTTTTTTTCTTAAAATCCGTATCTTCAAAAAAGAAACAGGTTTCCATTAAAAAAAATAAAATTGACCTCAAAATGACCTTGAAACATTCACTCAAGGTAATTTGGTAATTTTTTTACCTTCATTGGTTTCTCTCTTTTTAACACCAAATATTTTCCATTTACAAGGTGATTTTTCAGTTTTTTTTTGGTTTCCAGTTTTGCACCTAGAAAAATCTCAATTTTTTATATTTAGACAGATTTATATTTGTTCTGGAAGGTCAAATTATTGTCTTTGATATTATAGGTAATTAATAATAATTATATGCAATAAATAAACAACTCTATATTTTATCAAATATTGTTTATTTTTTAACAAGATTTTTATCATGACTGATACACCAGTTTTAATTACAATAGTTGTCTACAGTTTATTTCAAAACCTTTGTTTATTAAAACTGAGCATTACCTCATCAAGCATTATAATACGGTATATGAATGTAGTACAATGAAACCGAAACACAATGATTTTTCATTTATTTACCGCCATTATCTCGGACGTTTAATATTATCGTGTGCTACGTTTTTTTTTCGTGACCGTTGGTCATTTTTCCATCCGGCAGAAGAACGTAAAATATTCACACATACACAAAATAATAATACTTCGTGACATGCACAACAGAATCGCGGGTTTGCCAGTGTCTGGACGTTGCCACGGCAACGATCTGTAGGCGCGCGATGGGTGGGCGTTTTTGCGACAGTGCCGGAGGTGGGGAAGCGCCGACACGAAACAGATCTTGAAACACAAATGTCCCCATGAATGAGAATTAGCTCATCGACATCAAAGAGAAAAATGTGGAATTGATAAAGAACTTGTGTGTGGTTTTCTAATGCGAAATCTCTTTGGTGAAACTTCTTTATAATCAGCTGCAAATGAAATCAAGTGTCTGGAAATTTTCTCGGCCTTTATGACCTATTTTTTGCCGTGGTTGTGGTAGACATCAGTGTAAATGATGTGGATTGTATGTTGTAGAAAAATTGGATAAAGTCAGAAAATGAAAGAATTTGTTTCCTTTATTATTATTTTAATTTTTTAACTATCTACAATTGTAATTTAGATTTAGTTATTATCATTAGTTATTTTTTCATTTTTAACCGACTTCAAAAAAGCAGGAAGTTCTCAATTCAATTTATATAAATTTTATATGTATGTTCGGGCATAACTCCGACAAATATGCACGTATTTGGTAGATTTTTGTTTGTCTGGAAGAGTATACTTCCGAGGTGGTCCCATATAAATTTTATTAGAATCTGGCCATGGACTTCAAAGTTACGCCACTCAAAAAGGAAAAATAAAAACTTTTTAAGATAAAAAAACCGACATTCAAAAAACATCCTAAAAATATTGAAAAGTATATAATAATTAAATTTAACAGTTTTTTAAATCGGTACCAAGGCAAAAAAAATTTTTAAGAAAGATAAAAAACTGCTTTTTTAATGTTCTTGTTTTTTTTAGTTGGTTTAATTTTTGTTATTGGCCTAGCACCCCTTTAATTGTGGACTATCCTAATTTTTTTCAATAAAAAAAGATTTGATTACGAAAAAAACAGTTTTTAATTTATATGCAGAACACCATGTACATTAAATGGAATTTTTTACTTTGTTAATAATTAAAAGTAAAAAATTAGATATAATTTGGTCGACTCTGATGATGTTCTCATGGCAGTGTTGTATGTCTAGTTTTTCATTACTATATAATAAATAATATATAATGTATAAGTATCATTACTATTGGAATTATTTAGATGTTTATATGGAGCTGCGTTTTTTTCCTGAACTATACTTTGAATTAACCTGGTTATGAAATTACACGTGAATCTGTTTTATATTTTTTATAGTATTTTAATGGGTTGGAGTTTTGAACAATCAATGTTTAGAATGTCTGTATAGAATGTTTTTGTAGAATTTCGATAAATAGAACACTTCTGGAGAGTTCTTTCATTTACTGTGTATTCAAACTCTTTTTTTAATATCCAATTTCTCAAAAACCTTACGTCCAATATTTTTTTTTTAAAATAGTAAAATATATGAGTTTCCATAAATAACATATTAAAATTTTGGACTTTTATCTATACATCTAATGATCGAATAGCCTTAAAATTTTTTTTTATTCAATCATATCTCTTCTAAAAATGTGGTCCTACTATTGCGTTCTAATCATTCCACTTATGCCATATTTCAATAAACAAAACTATTCATACCTTCTACCTAAATATAGCCATTGATTCTAAGAACAAAACATTGAATATTGATATAATGTACCTACTGGCACCAGTCGTGGATATGATCCCAGTAATGGCTATGTTTTAATTAAATGTACTGAATTAGAAATATTTGTTGAAAATTGATTACTACCATTTCTGAATATTAATCTATATATACATTTAACTGTCTTACAGCGTGATATAATAATCGGCCAATAGGTGATAAAATGGTGGACATTTAAACTAATTATTAGTATGATTTATTTATTAATTATTATATTATCATAGCAACTGCTTTATATTGTTTCAAATTTGACGATTCTTTCTTTTATATCTTTATGTAGCACTTATTATTTTGTAATCATTAGCAAGTGTCCATCACTGGGTGCTCATTACTGATTTTATTTAATCCATTACTGGAGAAAAAACACAAACAAAATAAGAGGCTATAATTTAAAAAACAAACTATATTTGCGGACATTGGTAATTAAAATTGATTAAATAAATAGTCACTTGTTTTATTAGTAACATGAGTTTATGAGAATACAACAAAGAAACCCGTCAATCACAAAAACAGTAAACCTTGTTATTACAGCGGCCATAACTGGTGCCAGCAATTTATATGAATACTAAGCATTATTGTTCTATGTTACAGAAAGGTAATTCGCGCTTACCAGGACAGCTGGGATGCTAGATGTAGATTGCTGTTCTGCTGTATGAGGCCATCGGACCGAAACCGGAACAGTTTTGCCGACATAGCTAAACTTTTGTCGGACTTTTTTCGTGACCTTGACGTAGTACCTTCAGACGTTGTCGCTGGCCTCGTGCTGCTAAGAAAGTTCCAGAAGATCGAACGAGAGGCAATCATCAGAGAGGTAAGAGAAAATATCGAATTAATTGATTATTAGATATAACTAAATTATATTCAAAAAATATTTGACTACATATTTTATGATGCCATTAATGTTTTAATAGATTTTTGATGTAATAAACGAAAACCGGAATAGAAGCAAAATAAAAATATCGGTTTTTACGGTTCAGTATATGTTAAAATACGCGCGTTAACATGATTATTTCCCACTTCAATTGTCGTTCGGACTATCATATATGTAAGTACCATAAAATGTACTAAATTATGGTAAAAACAAATTTTTAATACAAAATAATTTTTTTTTAATTAATCACTCGGAGTTGAACCGAAAACCGGAAAATCCGTTATTTTTTTCGGAACGAAAACCGGAACCGAACCGAAATATATTTTTTTACTCGAACCGGAACGAAAATAAAATAAGTTAATCTTATTTTTGAATAGAAAAAATAACAACTACAGTATAATTAAATAAATTAAATCTGAAAATATTTTACTTCCCAATGGTTTAGAGCCACTGATCTATAAAAATGCTTTAAACTTTAACCGATCATACAGAAATTACATATTCTTTATACCACATGGAAAACTGAATGGTATATAAATTAAATTAAAAATACCAAAACGATAAAATGTATTCAAGAAGGAAAATATAACAGTACAGTAAATGTAAAAAGGATACTAAAATAAGAAGCCAAAAAAACACCCCCATAACGACACGAGCTAGTGTCGTAAAGGCCTTGATTTAACATAAAAATCTGTGACCTACCCTTTATATCCATACCCCTATCAAATATTGGTTTTATGTTTAAAAATATACACATATTTTCTGTTTTGCATGAATTTAAATATTTTCACAATGCTTGTTTTAAAATATAAATTCTTATTGTAAGAAAAACTTAATATAAAAATCGACATGTCGATCAGATTTTGGTAGATAATATTTATATTTTAAACTGATTATTTTCACACTTATATATACAGAGTGTGGTAGAAAAAAACTTTTGTTTTTATGTAGGTATGTAAACATATTCACAAAATTTAAATATTTTTTTTTATACGTTACATATATGTATTTTTAAGGAATCTTATCGAGTACGCCTGTGTGTCTGTATGAACATTCTATAGTTACCACAGTAAACTAATAATGATGATATTAAAACAAAGTTTTTGTCTACATTAGAAGCATACCTTCTTATTTTAAAAATTGCTTCTGAAACGAATCTTCTGAAGAAGACTCCGACATGAGAGTCGAAATGTAATATCATACGACAACGTGGACAACAGCCCGAAAAGTTAGCTCTTATTACAGTTAAAAGTTACAGAAAATAATATCTAAACTTATGTATATTATAAATGCGAAAGTGTGTCTGTCTGTCTTTCTGTCCGTCTCTCTGTCTGTTTGTTACCTTTTCACGGCTAAACCGCTGAACCGATCTTGATGAAATTTGGCAGAGAGATAGCTTGCATCCCGGAACGGATATAGGCTACTTCGTATCACGAAAATTCAACCCCTAAGGATTTGCAAGGGGCTGGAATTTTTTTTTAGTAATTAATATTTTACCCCGCTACATATGAAGGGTTGTAAGTGGTTTTATTCGATCCAGCGGGAAAAATACTACGGGGGCGGAGGCTTTAGGGGGAAAAACAACCCTCTATCTCGTATAGGAACCGAGATATTTACGATTTTGTATAATGAAAGAAAAGAAAAAATAAGAAAAATTTAATATTTTATCCCCTGTCACATATGAAGGGTTATAATTGGTTACATTCGATCTGGCGGGAAAAATACTACGGAAGAGGGGTTATTAGGGGGACAAAACAACCCCTTATCTTACATAGGAGTCGCGACTTATATTATAAATACGAAAGTGTATCTGTCAGTCTGTCTATTTGTTACCTGTTTACGGCTAAACCGCTTTACCGATCTTGATGAAATTTGGCAGTGAGATAGCTTGCATCCCTAGGAAGGACATAGGCTACTTCGTATCCCGAAAATTTAACCCTTAAGGGATTGCAAAAGGGTTGAAAAATTTGTATGGGGAATTTTTTTTTAGTAATAAATATTTCACCCCCTGTCACATATGAAGGGTTTTATTAGTTTTATTCGATCCGCTGGGAAAAATACCACAAGGGTGGGGTATTAGAAGGAAAAACAAGCCCCTATATCTCGCATAGCAGTCGAGATATTTATGATTTTGCATAATGAATGAAAACCAAAATATAGAAAAATTTATATTTCACACTATTTTACATATGAATGGTTGTAATAAGTTTCATTCGATCAAGTGGAAAAAAATATCATGGGGATGGGGGTTTCGAAATCCACGCGAGCGAAGACGCGGGTAACGGCTAGTTATCTATAATTTATACCCTATCCATATTTCGGTATAACAAAATGTTTTATTTAATTTTACAGCGCAAGAACGACACATACGAATACCTTTCCGGAGTAGCGGTTACTCCGCGCACGCAGTTCCTGAAGCTGCACGACCCACGGGACATGGAGCTCTTCCAGACGGTGATCCATTACATGAACTACGCGATGGCCGCGTACGGTTGGCCCATCTACCTCATGACCTACTCCGCTACCGGGCTGTGTTACCTCTGTGCAAAAATGAGGTACGCATCTATAACTAATATGTCTTATAATTTTGCTTCATATAGTCACAATATGACATATTGTCTGTTTCATTTACGCGCTCCTGATTGGGCAAAACACCAGGAAGATTCATAATAACACAATTTTCACTGACGCAATTCATGTTGACTTGTAAACAAATGCAATTAAATTCAAATTGTCAGATTAGTTATTCTAAAAATGTATATTATATTATCGACATTAGGATATTAGAAAAATAATTTTCATAATACAAAGTTGACTTTTATTTCTTACAAAATTCATTAAAAGTTTTCATATACATATTCAAATATTAATACAGTCGGGACTCGTTTATTGTAAGTCTCGTTTATTGTAAGTGTCGTTTATCTGAAATGCCGAGTTTCGTTTATTCGAAATTTTTTCTCCTCCTTTCACCATTCTCGAGTCATGGCGTAAACGAACATATTTTTGAAAGTTTGTAGAATTAATTAGAGACACTTATCAATGTCGTCACTCATCACCTTGCTCATATTCGAAATTAAAAGTAAAGTAAAATTATTTCACTATCACGATTAACTATTAACGATAAATATTAAATACCAAGGTTTACATTACATAGTCTCTATAGCTCCTTGACCAATTAGCGTTGGCGCGGGAATTGAAGTCACCACGAAGACATATTCAAATGTTATAAATGTATAATAGAATATCAATTACAAAAAAATCCTTCATTTATTCTTGTTTTCGTATTTTTTGATATTTTAACAACACATACAATCAAAGAAGTACATACAAATTCGACATTGCAAAATCATAGAAAGCTGTCAAAAACTCAAAACCACAGAACGTTTTGCCAACTTAAGATTAGTAAAAATGACTTCCTGAATAGACAAAATTGTCTATGATAGCTTTTTCATGATTTTGCAATGTCGAATTTGTACTTCTTTGATTGTATATGTTGTTAAAATATAAAAAAATACGACGACAAGAATAAATAAAAGATTTTTTGTAATTGATATTCTATTATACATTTATAACATTTGAATACGTCTTCGTGGTGACGTCAATTCCCGCGACAACGCTGATTGGTCAAGGATCTATACATAACTTGGTGGGAGCCCCTCTTGACTTCGAATAAACGCGACTTCCTCGTGTCAAAACGATTCAGAAGGCTTCGAATAAACGAGTCCCGACTGTATATTTATTCTGTAAGTTAGCCTAGTACGAGAATAGTGCCTGTGTGAATCGTACCACTTAATCTCCGCCCACCACTGCAATCTTAAATGAAACAGACTATAGAAACATGCATACTAAAATAATTTTACATAAATATTGTGTTGTGTCTCGGGAAAAAAAGCCACAGCTCAGAGAACTTTTATAAAGAAGAAATGAAACACGCCTTGTTAACTTTAGGAAAAATGAAGCTACATTGTACATCATTGTAAAAAAAATAATGAAAGTGCGTTCAGTAGAATCAGAGTCTATAAAAAAGTTTCGTCCGGACATATATTACATGTAGTCAGTGTAAAATTTAAGTTGACACAACGTAATATTAATTGCATTCTATTAAATATTATCAATGTTATATTATCAATACAATTTTCAACATCGTTTTACCGCTTAAGTGTATATAGGTAATATTTTTACGAGGTAGCAAAGAGAATTAAAATTGTATATTTCAGAAAATATTTTCCATAAAATAAATAACTTTAGGTTGTAGATCAATGTTTCTTCCTTTATTAAATTTAGAAACGATCAGAATGAATATTTTCGTTAAAATAAAACAAAAAAAATAAATTCATAGCCACGATACTTCCTGATACCAATGATGTATAAGAAAGTAAATATTTTCCAAGGCCACCTTTTTATGATTTATTTGAAGAATAAGAGTGATATTCAAATTTATTTACTTTCATTTCGAATCCATTTTGGAATGTGGCCAATATTCTATTATCCAGATCGCTCGAATAGACAAAAAATTAATTTATTGTATTCGTGTTTTTATGCTTGTGTGATTACTGTGCAAAATTTTGTTATTGTTTGATACAATAATTACTTTTTGATGATTATTTTAGTTTGGATACATTGTATTTTGATGTTTTAAAAACAAAACAAACAAAAGAAGTAAAAAAAATACCTCACGCGAGATTTTAATGCTTAGATTAATTAGATTAGAACATTTTTTAAGCGACGTCAAAAAGGTGGGAGCTTCTCCATTTAAGTATGTTCGGGCAGAACTCCGACGATTCGGATAATTTTTGCTTGTTTGAGAATATACTTCCGATAAATTTTATCAGAATTTGACCATGAATGTAAAAAGGAGGGGACTCTCAATTCCACTGTATATATTTTTATGTATGTTGAACATAACTTTGACAAATATGCACTTATTTGAGATGGTTCCATATAAATTTTATCAGAATCTGACCATGGACTTCAAAATACATCACTCAAAAAGGGGAAAAATATTGAAAAGTATTTAATAGTTTTCGTAGTCGGTGCCAAACTAATAAAACACTTTTAAAGAAATAAAAAAAAAACGACAACAAAAACTAATTTAATTATTATATATTTTAAAGCAGGCCTGCACAACATATGGCCCGCCAGCACCCACTTTGCGGTCCGCGAAGGCTTTATTGAAAATGCATAATATTATAAATTAAAAATAATAATCCCTGGCTTATTGATTTATAATATTATGAAAGTTATATACCGGATGTTTTTTATAGACTTTCCAGCGGATTATTTCCAAAATTACGAATTAAAAAAAAAATGTATTAGACAAAGGTTTCATGGTTTTAAGGGGGATAATATTGACACTATGGGGTGAGCTTAGAAAGATCACTTTGGTGGGTTTTCAGGTTAAACTATTATTTTTCAAATCTAAACCTATATTTTTTGTTGCAGATTAGTAATTTAAGAGATAAACTAAACAACTTTTGTTTGAAACATTTTTTCTGAAAATATCAATTTTTATTATAAGGAGCAAACCAAAGAAAACTTTCTGGATTTTCCATACGTTTTTACTCGAAAATTACTAATTTTTATAAATAATCACAAGTATTTAAAAGTTTTTTTTATGTCGAATTTTTTTTCTTAAAAGTTTTTTATTAAAAATTTCGATACATTCTATTAACATTTGGTAGATGCACGTGCGTTCCGTGCCACAGAGCTGTGAAGGAGACCACCATGATCGTGGAGGATAACTGCTGCAGATGCAACTACACGGCACTAAAGAGGATTATCGGTGTCGGGGAGGTGGAGGTCACGTACGCGACGTTTCACGTGGACGTCGGCGAGACCCCGTTCTTTGTAGCAGTAGATTTCATCCGCCGAAAGGTCGTTTTGTGTATACGCGGTACCCTTAGCATGAAGGTAAATAGTATAATGATTTTAAGTGTATTGTATTTTTTACCATGGACTGAAAAGTATATTAAATTTTTTCCATTTATTAGAGATTTTACCCCTTGGAAGCTTTAAATAACCAATAAAAGGAGGTAAATAGGCTTTGTTTTATTAACAAATGAGACGGGTGTCACCCGGGGCGTTTGATGTGGGAAAATTTTGAAAAATCGATTAAGAAATCAAAGATCGGAGCTTTAAAAATCAATTTATCTATTAAATCAAATCGAGATTCGAAACGCTAAAATAAAATTATTAAGCACTGTAGATTTGGACACCCCGTATCAATCATTGGACGGTAGATGGTAAATCCAATAAGATATATTTTTCCGAAAAACCGCGGGGCCCGTAGCATTTGCTACTCCTGCTACATGGTTAATCCGGTACTGCAAATAGGTAGTGTTGAAAACCCAGTACATTAATAAAAACAAATACAATCTATTTAAATGACATTACACACTACAACCTCTTGAAGTTTGCACAGTTACTGTTTACATAACAAACTTTTCCGACCGATTCAAAAACTCGTCACTTGCGAAAGTTTTTGTCTGCTCCATTCATAGAAAATAGTTTATTTCTAAAATACAAAAAGCTCATATCCGATATTCATACTTATACATATGTATAACTGAATTTCAAAATCCACCAATCACGTCCTCATATTTGTACATTATTTTAAGAAAATTTTTCAACTGCAAATAACTTTCTTTTTTTTACTTTTTTCTGCATATTTCTCTCGTACAAATTATAATGACCTTTTTTTGATCTACACTTACACTTTTTTAAAATATTTTAACAGTAAATTTTTATTTCATCAACTGCCATTTACCACCATGTATTACAACTGAACTTTAAAATTTATTTTCTGAAAAACGAGTTGGTCAAAAAGTTTGAAATTTCAGTATTTTATTCATTTTGAGTGTTTAAACAATTTTAAGAAATTTCAACTTATTCCTACTGGTTTGACGTAACTTCCCAACCTCCTTAAATTTCCTATGTCTTAATAAATTTGGAATACACTGTATATAAATTGAGTATTCTACCTTTCATGGAAATTAGCTCAACATTATTGATCATACATTCATATACCTACATTCACTTTATTTAGTATATTCAGATAGTCCCACTACACGGGTAGAAATGTTGACTTGGGCCAAGAAATCCTTGTTTCATATATAACGAAAACAATACTTTTTTAATATAAGAATATATTCTTTATCTTGTTTTTCTTTAAAGCAATATTGTCGGACGAAAACAATAATATACTTGGATTAAGAATATATTCTTATATTAAGAAAATATTGTTTTCGTTATACATACATATATAAAACTAGATTTTCTTGGCCCAAGTCGCTTTTCTACCTGTGTATATAGACTAAAATTAATTGCAGGACGTTTTGACTGACCTGAACGCCGACAGTGAACCTTTACCTGTAAATCCTCCACGTGACGACTGGCTCGGGCACAAGGGTATGGTGCAAGCGGCCGTGTACATTCGTGACAAGCTCGCCGAGGAGCGCCTTCTCGAGAGCGCGTTCGAGCTGGACCCCGCCGGCCGCGGCACCGATACATTCGGCCTGGTGCTAGTCGGCCACTCGCTCGGAGCGGGCACGGCCAGCATTCTTGCCATACTTCTCAGGGAACAGTACCCAGATCTCAAGTGTTTCAGCTATGCGCCTCCTGGTGGACTTATAAGGTTAGCAAATTAAATAAATTAAGTAAAAATGGCATACATGTTTTTTGAAAGATTACAGCTATCTTAGGTAATTATATTTCAATTTTAGTATGCCAGCAGTTGAATATAGTAAGAAGTTTATTATTTCTGTGGTAGTCGGAAAAGACGTTGTGCCAAGGATTGGTCTGCATCAGATGGAGGCTCTCAGAGCTGATTTGATTAATGCAATCAAACGTAGCGTGGATCCTAAGGTAATTTAAAAGAATGTGATATACATATATTCGGTCTTTTTAAATCCTATTAAATAGAACCAAATCTTGAATTATGACAGATACTTCTTTGCTATAAAAAATTGCCAAATTAGTAGTGTCTGTTAACATAGTAATATAACGGTATTACAGACTAGCTAGCAAAATTTGTTAGCTTGCAAGCACTTTCAAATGAGGGTATCAAACTTATATAACGGTTCTCTTGGAGTTTTTAACAGATAGGTGCATGCGTGGTAAGTAAAAATGAAAGTATATAAAGTAGAGATGTAACGGATGTCGTTTTAGCGGATAAGGATGCAGATATTAGGAAGGTAGGATTTGGGGATGCAGATGACTGTGATGCTATTTTGGAGGATGCGGATAAGGATGTGAATTATTAATTCATTCGATAAATAAGATTTATTGTTTTTTTTGTGTAAATGTTAATTAAAAATAATAATACTTGAAATTAAGCAGTGGTAAATTTAATTTAATAAAAAGTAATTTACTGGTTTTTTCACGTACCAAAATTTAAATTGCGGATATGGATATGTAAATTAATAAGGATAATCCGCAGTTGCGGATATCCTGCAACTCTAATGTAAAGTATATTTACTAACCTTGAGTAAAAACCAACTTATCGCACATGCATCTATCTGTCAAAAACTCTAAGATAACTGCCAAAGTATATATTTGTTTAAAAGTGCTTGCAAATTTTGCTAGATGGTCTGTAATACCGGGCATTAGTAACGTATTCCTTATAATCATAAATAATATACAGAAAAAATCAGAGTGCATATATTTCATCATTCGTTGTTTATCTATAACAAGATTTGTTTATTTCATACAAAGGTAATACAATACTGAAATATCAACACAGCATTCCTTTATGTTGACAGACTCACAGAAGGAACAACGAGATATTGTATGATTCTTTGTTTCCAAACTAAATAAACTTATATGAACAAGTATAGGTTGTTATGGTTTCATATTATTGCCAGAACAAACTATATTTACAGGAAACGGAAACAATTGTTGACCCCGGGTATCTCCAATATCATGACTACAATTTCAACTACAAAATGTTTCGTATTTTTTTCTTTGATGTTAACATCTTAAAATAGAACGAGGAATTTTTGTTTATCTACTATCAACAAGGAGGAGCTAGAGTACAGTGTACGTACATACTGAATTTTTTTAGAAATATGCAAACTAAAAGGTCCATGATTGTTTCTTAAGACTTTAGAGTACTTACAAGGGAACTTTTCCGAGTGGTATATTTGGATCGAGTTTAAATTTTGTATATACTTACAATTAGAGGAAGTCAGGGTAAGTAAGAAAAAAAATTATCTTGGCTGCGGTAAAACCGTTTAAGGGGGTGAAATACCCCTATGAAAATGTATAAAATAATCATATATTTCAAATAACTCTGAAACTGATTTAAAAAAAAATTTAATACAACATTTTCATGATTTTTTATACTCTTTCGAATGGTGACAGTCGAAATTCGAAAAAATGAAACCATTAACGCTTTCATTATCACATTATCATATTTCGAAAAAATATTAATTTCATTTTTTCATTACGTTAGCGATAAGAAAAGTATTGACTATAGTTGAAAAGTTACCAATTTAGAAGGATATTTACATTTCAGGACCCCTAGAATCCTGTAAAGATACTTTTAGCGCAAGTTAGTCTGGAAAACGGCCAGTTAAAATTGTTATTAGATAGTTTGTTTCTTGCATTAGTCCGATGAAAAATTACTTTATGTGAATTCAATTCAGTTTCAAAGATTAAGTTTTGAATTTTGACATTTTGTTAACTGGCCGTTTTCTAGACTAACATGTGCTAAAAAATCTCTACTGGATTCTAAGAGTCCTGAAATATAAATATCCTTCTAAATTGGTAACTTTTCAACTTTAGTCAATATTTTTCATATCGCTAGCGTAATAAAAAAAAATAATTAATATTTTTCGAAATATGATAATGTAACGATGAAAGAATTACATTTTTTTTGTTAAATATGTCTAATATATTTGAATTAATATTGTTTACTTCAATAAATTTTAGTTAATAGGAAAAAAATCTTCAATAAATAATGGGGTCGGTGGGAGGTGGGTGTTAACGATTTCATTTTTTTCGAATTTCGACTGTCGCCATTCGAGTATAATAATATATCATGACAATTTTATATTATAGATTTTTTAAAATCTTCATCAGTTTCAGAGGTATTTGAAATATATGATTATTTTATACATTTTCATAGGGGTGTTTCACCACCTTAAACCGTTTTACCGCAGTTAAGATAATTTTTTTCTTACTTATTCTGATTCCCTTTAGCTATATACAAAATTTAAATTGATCCAAATATCCCACTTGGAAAGGTTCCTTTGTTAGATGCACTTATCTAAATACTATATGTATAAGATATTTCATTATTGTATTCTATTTCAGTATCGATTTTTTGCCATTTTCATGAAACGTAAAAGATCACTGTAAGCCATTTTAAAATTTAAAACTCCATATTATTAATAATACGATAAAACCCGTGATATTTTTTGTGGTATATATATTATCTCACATATATGTATACATAATTGTACTTCGAAGTAAATGGTAAGAACAAAAGCAGATTACACACAGAGATCAAAGTGGTTTCGGTTCGTTTGTTGTCTCCTAACTTCGCTTAAAGGACACGCTAGCTGGATCGGGTGTATTAATACGTATAGTATTATGTTAAATGGGTCAAATGTTCACCTAAGTTATCAAGAACTTGTGATGTACACAAATGATAAACTAGTTTAACTAACTTATCGGTAATGCTTCCTTTTTGTTGTTGGGTTGTTTTGCCATTTTTTATCTAGGTAGTTCTCATGCAAACATCATTTCGATAGAATTAAAAAAAAAATCAGGGAATAAAAAAAACAATGATATCTATTCGAATGTGAAATTTTAAAGAGATCGACCGTTTTAAACTCAAGATAATTGTCATCAAAGTTTGCAACTTTTGTACGTATCCGCTATACCAAGTGTTTTCTTAATTTTTATGATTAAACGTTTTGACAGATTTTTATAAAAAACTAACAAACAGCAATGGGTTATGATTCTAATATGTGATGAAAAATTCAAAATGATTGACCATTTTGTTTTTGAAATGCAAATGTATTTCAAAAAGAAAACGGTCAATGATTTTGAATTTTTGATCACATATCCGAATTATAACCCTTTGCTGTTTGGTAGTTATTTTTATCAAAATCTGTCGGAACGTTTAGTCATAAAATTAAGAAAACACTTGGTATATCGGATACGTACAAAAGTTGCAAACTTTGATGACAATTATCCTGAGCTTAAAACGGTCAATCTCTTTAAAATTTCACGTTCGGATAGATATCATTGTTCTTTTTATTCCCCGAATTTTTTTTTAAATTCTATCGAAATGATGTTTGTTTACATACTTTATGTACAATCGTGGAAAATAATCAATCTATTTAGCAACAGTCTGTGTGCAGCTAGATGTGTGTACCGAAGAAGGCAAAATTTTTTGAATTGTTATAACATCCGTTTGAATGTGCGCCCGGCGGGTGGTTCTATTTTTTTATGTGTTTGTAATTTGAGAAAATATATTCATGGTATGAGTGTGTTTGTAATAATCTGTATAGACGTAATTTCAGTGGCGTAGTAAGAAAAAAATTTTTTTGGGGGGGGGGGGGGGGATAAATACATATGAGTTAAATTTTTTGAAGGTATTTTGAACTGATGTTTTCTCAAAACATACGTTTTTTTAAGAACATTGACTATTTCGGGGGGGTTTTCGACCCGTTACTACGCCACTGCGCAATTTTTTTCGATATTTTGCCAGGTATTATGAGTGTAACTTTTTAAAATTTCCTAGCATTCTTTGACGTGTCTACGGCACTCTGTTTGAGAACCACTGATCTAACCAAACAAAACTTACATACTTTTCTTTTCATTTTCCTACATTTCAATTTCATCAACCAATCATTCATTTCATCATCATTGGTATCGTTAAATTGGATATTTCATCATCATTGGTATCATTGAATTGGACATTTCATCATCATTGGTATCATTGAATTGGACATTTCATCATCATTGGTATCGTTAAATTGGATATTTCATCATCATTGGTATCATTGAATTGGATATTTCATCATCAAAATTCGTCATACCTCATCAACATTTGGTCTTCATCATCTGTTATCACATATGCACTAAATACTCAGAATATGTGTGTGTGCGTTCAGTGGAAGACAATCGCCTGCAGCGCTTTGTGCTGCGGGTGCGCGAGCATGCCAACATCTGCCGAAACGTTGAGGAGTGACAACGCGAGGATAGACGCGTACCAAGCGGACAAGGGTGAAGCCAGGATGAATGCGGTGCATCCTTCGGACTCTAATATTGCTCTGACACTCCATAGGCCGCTCTATCCACCGGGAAGGATTATCCATGTTGTTAGACATCATCCTACATCAGCAGAGTGAGTATTTTTTATTAGTAAGGGTTGGAAATTAATAAAGAAATAGTTTTGAGTTTAGGTGTCGGTTTAAATTAACCTTATATAACTTTAGAATAAATTCGTCATGGACTTTAAAAATAAATAGAAGGCAAAATGGGAGATTTCGATCCAATTTTATGAACGTAGGTACTTTGACAAAAACTAGTAATCGAAGTGAAACTTCTTTAGCGAGCTAGTGGATTGGAATGACCTCGACACGTTTTAAAATACGATAGGCTTTCAAGATGAAACGCTAAGGAGTGAGTACATATGCGTGAGAGAGCGATGAGTACATGTATAAGAGAAAGGTATATAGCGTATGCGTACAAGTCAGTTTAAGTCGGTGTCAAGTTACGTGTTTGATTATTAATTTAATACGTTTAGCTTTATTTATTTAATTCGCATGGTTAATGAAAACAAAAGAAGTTTCACTTCAACCGTGCGCTTATGTAGATGAGGCACACACTTTTTTTTGTTAAAGATATGCCAAACTTTGAGATTTATTAAGACTTAGACAAATTTAATCAATATGATTTTCATTAAAATATCAATCAGAATAATTAAAATTAAATATCAACCTCCATAATTAAACAAAATATAAAAATTCATTCACGAATCAATATTTTACAGGCAAAAATATGAAAATAGGTGGAGGTATGTCGAAAATAAAAAATATATGAATGCTGTTTTACAATTTTGCGGAATGTTTAGATGTGGTTCCAAAAATGTGACTTAGTGTGTATGGTTAATAGACCTGCGGTCCTCAAACATTTCTTTCAAATTGTGTGCAAACTTAATAAATAAAAATAGCCATTTTGTTTGAGAACTGTATGTATAGACGCATGTGTAGAACTTCTGGAATATTTTTGTGTAGAGAATATACCCATTTACCTATTTAATTAATATTTTTATTTTTATAAGAAAATTATTCAAGCCAAATTTTTGTAGTACATTTTCGTCTATTTTTCAAACCTTTGTCGTCGTATTTATTCTATAATTTGCACTGTTAGGCTCAGTAGCACTTTCTCCTTTCTAAAGAAATTTTCCCAAAGAAAACGTAGTTTTAGTTCTTGATAAAATGCATGTATTCCTAATTTCTAAATATGAACTACTCAAAAAAATAGTACAATAGAATGGTATAATAATATATACATTTCAAAAATATTATCCAATAATACATATATGGCATGAAACTTTAAATAAATATTATTATACTACCATTTTAACTATATGGTGTTTTTAAAACCATTATGTGGAAGTATTAATTTGAAAGTAAGAAAAGAAAAAGTAGATATTATTAAATCTTGTTTGAAATAACGCCGCATATTTTTGTTTAAAATTAACTTTCATCTCAGTAGTGTCACTTAGCGGCTTTAAAAACACCATTCGCGATACGGTTACTACAAAAATATAAATAATACATATAAGAAAAAAAATTTATAATAATTTCAATATATTTGTAATAAATAAACACGTTGTATTGTTACACAGGCAAGCTCTATCTAAGAAAGAACCAGTGTATCAGGCAGTCTGGGCGGACAACACAGACTTTGATGAGGTGCTGATATCCCCGGTCATGATTCAAGACCACATGCCCGACAAAATGCTAGAGGCTCTAGGCAAGGTACGTTTATTGGACACCCACCGTCACGCAATTATTAGATATTAAAAACACGCTTTCGTAGCGGGGTTTTGCATTTTAAATCATCAACGAATTCATTAGTAATGACAAGTAGTTTACAGATAGCCACAATCTTAATTTACGCCCTCCTCGAATGTCATTTGACTTAAGGCTGGGCATCTAAGAATAACACCGTGTTGAGGCGCGTCGAGCTCAAATATCTATTTTATGTTATTAATCATTAACCTCATTCTACCGGCCGGAGCGGCCATGTCCACATTTACCTGGCTATATCTTTTACCAGAATTAATTACCATGAAAAAGTATTTCAACAATCTTTTAATTCTATATAAGGATACCTATATGTATATTAGACGAAGTTATAAAAAAAAAACTCCATCCTCTCTTTACCGGTCGCCGCGGCCGTACGCAGATCAGTTGTCGTTCGACTTTCGCTGAGAGTGTTTGTGTCAATTTTTGAAGTTTTATCTGTCGCCATATTGTACCTACTCAGGTATTTAAGTAAGGTATATTTTTACGTGGATTTTTTTTATACGGATTTGAAGCTTTCGGCGAGTGGGATATCAAAAGAAAGTTGACAATTCAAGGAATATAAATATGTAAACGTTTCGTTATGATTAAAATTTAAAAAAAAATCATAAAAATATATCTCCGAAAGTAGGTAATAGTGAAAAATTTTTGAAAAATTGTGAATATGTATAATGATGCCAAGATCATAAGAAAATAATTTGCACTCAATGCACTTTTTATCAAAATAAATGTTAATCCAATTGTAGTTAAAGTTAAAATCAATTGCAGTAAATTTTTAATTCCAATTGTTGTTAAACAACTAATTAATACACTTTTATTTAATAAAAATCAAACAAAGTACAACCTAGAAATCTAAATTTTGAATTAAAATTGATGTCGGCCTCTCAGGCTGCTAGACGTAGGAAGCAGATTTTCAAGGTCGACGCACTGCGTCACAGCGTTATTCTTAGATGCCAAGCCTGAATTGCTTCTTTGTTTTATGACCTTTACTTTTTCGATTTAGATATATTAGATTTACTTACGGCTTCATTTGTTTTAAGACCACCTTGAATATCAATGTTATGCCGTGTTTAGGCCAAAAAAACAAACAATTCGTATTTAAAAATATATAAGGTTTGTTGCTATTTTGACAAAAAACATCGTGTTGCTGTTTTTTCTCTTTGGAGTTTGGTTTAAACACAGCATTATAGTTACTGAAATAAAATCTAATTTATGTTGTTATTTGATATTACCAAAATTTATTTTTTGTAATTTGTTACAAATGATTTCGTTGATGACGTAATAACGATACAATAGATATTCAAGTAGAAACGTCAGTATGTTTATACACAATGTACATGTACTGCTAAAAGTATTATTGCATGGCCTAGATAAGAATAATATATGTATGCAATATTATGTTAAGTACTGCTGTGATAGGCATTTTTATTTGTAAAATAAAACTTGTGATTTTTTTATAAGTATTACTAACTATTATATTACATGTGATATAGATTTATTTTTTGGTAATGTTTTATTTGCATAGATTTTTCTATTATTTTTTGTTTTGTTTAACATATTAATTTTAGTGCATGGGTTTAATTTAATGGAGAGATATTGAATAATAAATGTTTCTATAGTTGATTTGATGGTTAGATGATTTTCTTTATTTGTCATTGGTAGATGTCATTTATTTTATTTAACCAATCAGATTCGTTTATATGCTAAAAAATACGTTTCATTTGTTCAATTAGATTTTTTAACTTATTCAATATTTCATTTATTAGAGCTAAAGTTGAAAAAAAGAACACCAAATATTTGTTTATATGTATTATAAACTTTTTTAGATAGAATAATAATGGTAGCAATGTTTAATAATTATTATGATTTATATATTTTGTTAATTGCAACGACAACTTAAGTATTTTTCTTTCTTCTATTATTTATTTTTATTTGCTTTCACACAACAAAAAAGTATAGCTATTAATTTGTAGATATTTATGTAAAATTTTATTTATTTCTGTAATATATTTTATTTTACATTATGATTTTATTTTGTTTTATTTAATTTGCAGTGCTTGAGCTAGTAACAAACAAATTGAATTTCCTACATTTGTGTGTTTTAAAATATATAGAATGAAATATTATCAAGATTTTCCACGGTGTAAGTGAAATTCAAAAACAATATTATGAATTATTATTTTTTAGTACCTAGGTGCACTGATATCACAAAAATAAAGATTATTTGTTATTAAATTAATAATTAAATAAATATTTGTAACAATTGAATTTGAAAAATCAGGTGAATTCAACAATGAAAATTTAAAAAAAAATGTTTTTAACAATTGATTTTTTCTAACAATGAAATGTAATTAGACAAGCTGAGAATTCAACAATTGATCAAAACCAAAATTGCTGGGGTGTGGATTATGTTTAACATTTAATCAATTCTATGTGACCAGGTAATGCTATGGAAAGACCACGTACCCGAGGTAGTGGTGGCTGATACGCCTCTGCCAGAGGCCCCGCGAGATATCAGGTATACAACAAACAACCTTAAGCTGACCCTGTTGTTCTTTGCCCAATTCAGCTACTATTCTTACCGCTTCAAAGTTTATTGCGTGGTACAGTTTTTAAAAATGCGTATTTCGTATTAATATCACTTTGTTTATATAGTATATTTAAGATTTTTATTGGTTTTAATGTAAGCATTCAATTCTCCAGATTTTCCGGATATTTGAATGTTTTATAATATATAAATTTAATAGTTTGGTTTATAATTAATTACAAAAATACTACGAAGTACGTATAGATAGCATTTTGCCACAATATATGTTACCTGACTTCTTGCTTAGACCTGAAGGTTTTTTTTATTGATGTTAGAAATTTAAAAATGGTATCTTATATGCTAGATTTTTAAAAAGTTGTTTTTTAGTGGGAGAAAATATGAATTAGATTAAATCGTATTTTAATTTTAAATTGTATATAATACAACACCTAAATAAAAATTAGTTTCTCTTCTAATTTTCACCACAAAGTTTATATTTATTGTTTCAATAAACATGTGATGGAAATTAGAACAAATTAAATAAATAAAATATTAAAATGACACTCTTTCTGTTTGCTATTTGCTAACATAGCTTTATTATTTTATTTATTATCTTTTTATTCTATTTTGCACGTAGAGAAAATGGTTTATTGTGTGGAGCATGTACATAAGTTGAATTTTGATGACTGGAAAAGCATGTTGTTCTTTAAAAAGGTTGTTGATTTGTTATCATTCAAAGTAAGTACACTATATTGACTATGTAATTTATATTAAACGCTTTTTTAATTAGTTTAATTTCGTTAATCAACGAGGATGTTAAAAACAAAGCAGACTTGAACTAAAATTACATATATTTAATTTAATTTTATGATTAATTTTATTTAACTTTAGAATAGTATTGTTATATTACACAAATAATAATAAATTGGTAATTAAAAATCAAATTGAAATATGATAATTTTTTGTTTTGTAATTTTAGTTTAAGTGATCATAATAGTTACAAAAACAATAATGACTCGATAATAAGCAATCTGGATTTTCTTGTAGGTTGTAACGACATTCGGCCCCAGAAAACCTCAACGTACATCAAGTTCCATCACATCTGCCGATTTCTACGATTCTGAACAATGCCATCTCCTTAACTCGACCAACCCAACGATCGAGCAAAACATCGCAAGCCCCTCTAGAATGTCTCCTACGTCAAAACAACGCCTCTGCCTCGAAACTAGCTTCACAAGTCTTCAAAGTCCTACAAACGATATATTCCACCCGGCCAACTCCAGTGTAAATTCATCACAAACAGGCAGTTACTACCCTTCGAAAATATCCCCTATTCAACTGAGTTCTATTTTATATCCCGATACCCATAATGACGGGGGGTCACCCAGTTGGCATTTAAATACATTAACATCACCACAAAGCTTGAACTGGCAGTTTCTCACGAACAGCAGTTCTGTTAGTCCAATTTTACCACCGAAATCTCCCCAGAGTTCGTTGAAAGATTTAAAAACCCCGTCCAATAACGATCCGTTTAGAAAATGTTCCGTTCCAAATGAAATGATACAACATAATATACCAAAAACGTCTAGGATATTTACTTCTAGTCACAGTATGTCGTATGTGGAGTCAAGACAAAACCCACCTAAGTTATCACGTCCTAAAAATTTCAGTTTTGAATTTGGGACCAAAGTTGATCTGATTCACGATGACTGGTTTGGTTTAGCGCCGTTAGCAAGTCCCGAAAGTTTAAGCGAAGTGTCTAGTATCAGTTCTAGAGCGAGTTCTGCATTTCGCGAACCCAAGACCAATTTAACAGAAGTTATAAGCACTAGTTACGAACTCAGAACACCGACAGTGATGAGGAGGACGCCGAAGATAACCGGGAATTTGTCGACTTGTGCTGACGATATCAAAAACGTCCGGTATTACCAAAAGTTAAGAAACTCTAAACTACTAAGGTGTCCATCACTGACAGGGTCATCTCACACAGGCTCTAGTGAAAACTTAAGTTACGAAAGTGCTACTAGTATAGACAGGACTGTAGTCGATAATTATGAAAGTAAGTTAGCTGAATGCCATTCAATAGAGAATAAAATACTAGAGACCATACAGATGTACAATTTCATAAACACTAGTACAGAAACTGACAGTTTTCAATCTGTTGAGAATATTTTAGAAGATGATAAACCAAACGAGTACATCTGTACTAACGAATGTCCAAATTGTTCATGTAGATTTAATACCGACAATAATGTAGTAAAAATAAGTGATAAAATAACAAACTCGTCAATAGCGGGGAGCAGGTGTTGTCAGAAATATGACCATACAGATTGTTTGTTGCCTTTAAATAATAATAACGACGATCCAGATTTGAGTATAACTCCCACAATCGAAATAAAGAATTTCAAAACGGAAATGTTCTACCCGAAAGAGGCGCTGATAAGTAACACTATTCCTACATATTTGGAAACGCATTTTGACCAAAGTTTCTTCGAAAGTGATAAAGAAAAAGAAGAAATAACACCGTCCACATCAGCACAAGAATTTAAAATACCATTGCTTTCTGAAACCATGTACGAAGACGATGACAAAAGCAAAACAAATGTTATAAATGTAAGCGTATTTGACCAGTATTACAAAACCAGTGCACTTAACCAAAACCAAACTCAAAAAGAGCTACCAAATGTAACGTACACATCACATATCCTTTCACCTACGTCCCCAGAAATAGACCAAGATTTGATATCAAACTTTGCCATTGATTTGAATTTAGATCCGGAAAATAGAGCAATGCCTCAATATGCGTCGCCTCCTACTGGGGAAATGAAATCAAGCCCTTCTATAGATTCAGGGAGCATTTGTAAAACCCCATCTGAATCGAAATCAGTTAGTTTTTGTCCACAGATAATAAGTATAGACCCAAACATGATCCAGAAAGGCTTTCATAACGAAAGTACTCTCACTGTTGATTTGAAATCGATTATGAAAGATTCGTCTTCATCCGAAAGGTCGATTTCTCCTTACTACAAGAACATGTACTCTTCTGTTAAAGAAGCCCACGTCGATTATAAGTTACCTGAAGAGAAGAAATCCAATAAGAAACAAGATAAATGGTACCTTCTTCCAAGACGAAGCCCGAAAAAGTTCAAAGGAGGTGATAGTAATAAAGACAGTTCAAAACCTTTGTTAACCAAAATACAGACAATTGAAGACCAGTGTTTTGCTAAAAACGAATCCTTACCCTTACTGACTGGACTCAGCAGTACGGCTGAAAGAACATCTCCTAGTTATGTGAGGAGAAAAAAGTATGTTTATCCTATAACGAAAGTAGGAAAAGGGGAAAGCAGTGTTTAACAGTAAATGAATCTTATCTGTTATTACAATTCGTAAAGTTCCTTCCGAAAATACAATGTAACTTCGATTTCTACAAACAAAGTTAGTTACTTTCACAACATTGGTACAAAGTCGAGTTTGAATTTGATATTGAAATGAAAAGTATATTATACAGGGTAGGGCTTTTAAAGCGTTGCAGATTTTTATCTCAGAACAATCGCATATTTGAAAATAATGTTTAGACCAAAAAATGTTTGGTTGTGAGGCGGTAATCGAATAGTAATATTTATTTGTTATTTTAACGTGGCCTTCGAGGTTATTTGAAAGTAATTATTTTAGTAATCTTATTCTACGTGAAAAAACAAAAATCTTCCATTGAACATTTTCTTTTGAATAACCTAAACTTTGTAAGATATCTAACAAAATAATTTCGAGATTTTTAACATCCAGGAATTTTTTAATCAGAAATTATCAACTTTAGGGATAAAGTACAAGATACCGAAAATGTTTATTTTGGTCTAATAAAACTTGGAGAATTATTCTAGAATTTTTTTAACATTTCGTTTTTGCTTAAATATTATAAAATAAAGAATAATTATTCAAGTTTAATTAGACTAAAAAAAACACATTTTTTGTATCTTGTACTTTTTTTCTAAATTTATGGTTTCTGAGTAAAAAATTCTTGAAAGTCCAAAATTTTGAAATATTTTGTTAGATATCTTGAAATAGGTTGTTAAAAAAAACTTTTTAAAAAAAATTCGTGTTTTTTTACATTAAATAAGCTTATTAAATAAAAACTATAGGTTCCTATTTAAAAAAAATGAAATTGACCTTCAAATATCCTTATAGACCACGCTAAATTAACAAATCAATATTACTATTCGATTACCCCCTAACAACCAAATATTTTTTGGCTAAAACATTTTTTTAAATATGCGATGATTCTGATATATAAATCTGTAATACTTTAAATTTATAAGTTATTTAAGTATTTTATATATAATGTTCATAAAGGTAAAAGAAATTGAAGTTATTTTGTATACCCGTATTAAGTATGTAATTATTTTTGTTATTGTTACCGTTAATGTAGTAAGTTATTTATTTATTTTTATTTATTATGAATAAAAGCTTTAATAAACAAATAATTTTCACGACTGATATATTGGAGTTAGTTGCCAAAATGAGGAAGATTTGAAATTGAGAGTTAAAAATTATTTTGTTTTGGCCCCTGAATGACAAATATTTGTCGTGAAAACAAGACATACATATTTCCTTATTTTTATTGAATTTAAACATATTGTTTTGGATCGAAAAATCGTTGGCATTTTAAGTAATATTCGTAATTCGAAAATCGCTATAATTATATCTAGGAAAAATAAATTAGATCTGTGGAAAGAAAATATTTAAAAATTGTTACTGAATATTAAAGAAATATAGTCAAGTGCTGAGTAAATTTACTTAACATAGTTATGAACAGAAATAAAAAAAAACATATTTTAACGATAAATATTATATTAAAATTATTGAGTCAACTTTTTCTGCTAAGATCTCATAAATTGGTAAAACAAATATTGGAAATAGACAATAAAAACAGCTTCAGCAATACAAAATTTTTTGAAAAATATATAAAACTGTTGAGAGTATTTTAAAATATACATACATATTTACCATATAAAAAAAATAATTAATTTTTTTTAAATTATTTATTTTCAAATACTTATTTATAATTACATTCATAGCGGCATCTAATATTTTAAAATATAATATAATATCTTTAATTTCATTACCTCGAAATTAAAATTAAACATTAAAACGCGACAAAAAATTATAATGAATTCTATTTCTATCTAAAATAAGCTAAAAGTGTTCAAATGACTATTGAATCATTATTTTCTGTAAATAATATTCCTGTATCTTCATCAGAACGATTTTAACATTTAAAAAAAGTCAATATTATGATATATATTACAATTTACGAAAATAATTATATTAAAGTATTTTAATATTTCATCTGATCATTTGGAATATCTTTCTTCAATTTCTTCAATTTAAGGAAGAAAGCTACTGTGACGGTTCGAAAAATTACCAATGACTGGCAATTTTTTTTACAGGTATTACTAATTATTTTATTGATAAATATTACAAATTTACAAAGTTATGAGCCTCGATATGACGACAAAAAATTTCGGGATGGGTTATCGGAAAAAAATAATAAATATTTTATTAATATCTATGTGAATATAGCTATGGTTGTGCGTAGTCGTTTTATTTTATTTTTTACAAAATGGCTATGGTTTGAATTTTTTTTTTCAATTTTAACACTTTTTTAAATTCAAGCGGTCTTAAAAAATAGTAAATATAAAAACTTCAAAAATCGGTTACGCACAGACATAGCCACTGCGAAAATTTTGAAAAAAAAATTTTTAATCGGTTTATTAGTCTGAGGAATCGCTGGGACAAGGTTGAAAAAATGTTTTGAGAAAAACGCGTTTAAAGTTTTCTAAGGGTCAAAACCGACCGTGCTACATGACTAAATTGACTGTTACTCAGGCAATTTTCGGAATTTTAACTTATATTTTGCATATTTTTGAATATGTATACTTAAAAAATACATTAATAAATTGATTTTTTCCATCACAATGGCTTTCCCTCTTAATAAACATGGATAATAGAGTTTGCGGGTCCAATATAGTAGAACTTACTTCTTTTTTTGATTAAAAAAAATAATTTTCTATAATAAATACCTTTTAAGGCTCAGTATCTAGAATAACGGTGAGACGCGATGCATCGACCTTGAAAATCTGTTCCATGTTATATAAGGATTAGACTTGTGTAGTTCACGAACGAACTAGTTCAAAAGAGCGCTCCCACACGAAAACTAGAGGAACTAGTTCGTATGCGCTCCGCTCTTTTAGTTCAATAGTTCTCTTTACTTTTAATAATTTACGTTTTCAATACTTTATTACCAATTTTGAATTTATTTTACTAAAGATATATTATATTGAGTTTTTTTTGTTCACATGAATGCAATATTTCTCTCAAAAGCAGGTGATTTTTATATTATTTTATGACAATCAACAGAAAGGAATGTCACAGATTTTAATGAAATTAAAATAAAATATATTGCTTTAATTACTATACAATAAATAATGTATTATTGAAAATATTTCAAAATTTTCATATAAGTACATTGAGGTTTCGGTTTAAAAAAAAGGTTCTTGCAAATATATACTTTTAAAAATATCGATCTTAATAACGAATTAAAAATTGCAGCAGTTTACATTTCTATAGTTTGATGAAAAAAATATGAATACAAAATTACTAATTATACATTAAAAATCCAACAATCCAAGATATCTAAATCAATAAATTGTCATCGTATAGTTCGGAAAAAAATTCTATGAACTAAAAGAACTAGAAGAACGAACCGGTTTATGAAAGACCACTGAACTATAGGGAGCGCTCTCTGTCATGAACTAAAATGCCCAACTCTAATAAAGATGGCATTCTTATGCCCGGTATTATAAAGAATTTGTACACATATTTGCTTCCAGCTAACGCTATCTACTGGGAGTCAAATTGTTGTGAAATTGATCGATATTTTAAAGCAGTGGTAATAAATGTAAATGCTATGTATTTTATGAGGTACACTTGGCAGCACTTATTTTAAGTCGCTGATTTCTACTAATACGCATGCGTCAAATTCATTATACGAGTATGTACGATTTCATTGGCTACATCTGTGAGTGGTTGTAATTTATATTTAATACCTAGCAGATAGCGTTCGCTGGGAGCTAATTTGAATTTGCACTCAAGCAAATTCTTTATAATACCGGGTATTAGCGTTTCGAGGTCGATGTGTCGCGTCTCAGCATTATTCTTAGATGCCAAGCCTTTAAACTGCAATAAATGGGTATTATTTATTTAATATATTTCAATTTATTCCTTACACAAAATAGTAATAAGTGAAAAGAAAATATATTGGACTTAATAAAAAAATGTGCCAAATTGTTATTCTATAGAAATAATTGATATTATATAGATAAATATTAATTAATTAATTTATTTAAAAGATAACAGTGGATCTAAGTGATGTTTTTTTTAATATTACTTAATTAAAATATTCTTGATTTGTTGATAAAACTTAAGAATATACATATATTTTTGTAATTCTTATTATAATTGTCTATTATTATACAAAACAAACATGTTAGATTCACTATTGTAGGTACGAAATAAAAAATGATTGGGTTAAAAATTCATAAATATTCCATTTTTAGTTCAGTTTCACTCTGTAAAAATGTATTAAAATTATTATATTAAATAGATTTGCAATAATTCTCAGTTATCCAAAAAATATAAATATAATTTTTATGTATTTTCTATGAATTTCCTTCTATAAAATAATGTAATTTTACTTAATTTTTAAGCCACAGAATTCTGAATAACTGAGAAAACATGTTGCAAAATGTATTTTGTTAATATACTGTACTTATATAGTTCGAAATTTTAAAAATGTACGCTTATCTTTACTAAATATATTTAAAAATGTGTAGAAAATATATAGAAGCATCTAATATTTGTATTTAATACTCTAAAAGTAGTATTTCTTTGTAGAATTTTTGTATAAATATTATATATATTGTAAAATAAACATAAACAATAAACATATATATCAAATCATATTAATTTCTTATCAGAAACCTTTTACAGAAATTCATTAAATCTTTTAGATAGGTCTCCTAAAATTCAATAAAAATGTCATATGACCTTTTGATTTTAACCCTTCAGCCACGATATATTTGCGTTTAAAGTCGTTATCAGAGCGTCCCCCTCCCCTCTATTTTCTAAACTATCAAAATAAAAAATCTGAAAAAATTCGAGAAAATATCTTTTAGTTAGTACTTTCACTGAAAATTATAACGAACACTGTCAAAATTATTTTGAACCCCCCTACCATAGACTGAAAAGTGAACTTACATTTTTATTTTCACTTATCTCATTGAGTGGGATATTATTAGATAGGTCTCCTAAAATTGAATAAAAAATGTTAAATGATCTTTTCATTTCGACCCTTCAGTCACGATATATTTGCTTTTCAATGTGGTTATCTACTTTCTAAACTATCAATAAAAAAAATAATAATCCAGAATGTTGCTTTTAGTTAGTACTTTCAATGAAAATTATAACGAACACTGTAGCTAGAATAGTTTATAAAAAAAATTGAAATAACTTGTTTATAAATCATAACGACTACGGAAACCTATCATGTGCGTGCTTGGCCGTTTTATTATTTTATTAAAATTGACTGTCTAGACGTAACCACCTAAGGGGGAACATTGAGACAAACGCACCTTTTTGAATTGTTCATTATAACTTTTTTTTTCTTTTAGTTTATTGTAATGTAATAGTTTATAACATATTGCTAACATTATAATATCATGTTTTTCTATTTTAACAGGCAGAAGTAAATTCTTTTTTTTTTATCATATATGACTTCTCAAATTTTCCTGTACCCTCCTCTCCCCTACATAAAACACATTTTCATTTTTTATATCTTTATTTTATGGTATTTTGATATTCGTCAGAATAAACATATATTTAAACTTTTCACGTAAATTTCTATATAATAAACATATTTTTACCGAAATTTAATATTCAAAATTTTAGGATTATAATATTATTTCATGCAAGAAATTGAAATTTGTCTATCAACTTAAAGTTAAGAAAATACATATCCATTCGAAAAATTTACGTTCCGCACACAGCTCTACATTCAATATTTTATCTTTATAATAATATATTCTCTTAGTGTAAGGAAGAAGGGGCGTCATATTTGGCATCTATCTCGGGTGGCAGAAACCTATGCTACCCCATAGATAATATTAATCAATTAAATACCTACCTCTTTAATTTAAGTCGTGTTCTACTACTTTTTAAAAAGTTTGCAAACCCCTGTCATAAAAAAATAAATAAAAGGTATTAATAAATTTGTTTTAATATGAATGAATATAATTTCTATAAACTTTACACTTATACAAAAAAGGGAAATTAGACGAAGATATTAACATTACCAACCTTAAAAAAAATCACCAAACACAAATTCATTTCTGAAAATCAAATAATAAAAACAATGCCAAAATAATGTAAGTTTATTGAAGTCAAATATAATATAATTTAAATAAATACTTTTGGATTAAACATACATAAATTTATAATAATAAACTGAAATACACAAATTCATTTCTGAAAATCAAATAATAAAAACAATGCCAAAATAATGTAAGTTTATTGAAGTCAAATATAATATAATTTAAATAAATACTTTTGGATTAAACATACATAAATTTATAATAATAAACTGAAATACATTTTTTTTATTAATAGCAATATATAATTTTTTTTTATTGATTATGTCTACACTTTAAAATCTATTATTTATTTTTTATTCTGTTCAAATATACTAAGCCATCTAAAACACTTATGTACATACATGTCCAATGCTGTCAATTTTTAATAAAAGCTTTATTTATATCCATGAAAAATGTAAAACTGTACATACGTTAAATTATTAGGGGTTTTAAATATTTGTGACTTGTTGACTAAAAACATTTTTGATTAAAATTTGGTTTAGAAAATATAAAATGTCATAAACATTCAAATAATTCTGTATCGCTTAAAGCAGTTTATATTTAATGCAGTGAAGGTTTTGAACTTTTTTTTTAATTTAACAAGATTTGTTTTAGGTTGGATAAAATCATTAAAGAGAATACGTTATTTTAAATTTTTAGTGGTTAGTTAATGGGTATTTCGGACCAAAACATTGCAAGTGCCTTACGAGTACATACATATAATACAGAAAATTTAGAAGCAGGTAAAACTAGAAAACGTTCTCTTTTGATGTCCATCCTAAATTAAAATTATTCAAAAAACGTTGAGCATTGTTGCAAATTTTCATGAATATAAATATTATACTAATTTTACATCATAGAACATTTACTTAAATTACACTGAAACATAGAGTTTTTTCGAACATATTGTTTTTTAAGATCATTGCTTGATATGAAATATTTCTTTGATATCATTCTTCAAAAAAACAACAATCATTATAAGTAGAAACAATCCACTTTTTTCTATAAAAATTGTTGACACCAACGATAAGAAACTCTTAAAAACTTCAAGCCTGTTATCAATAATGATTTCTGTCTCATAACAAGTAATATAATATATATAAATATGTATATGTATAAGTATTATGAAGATTTTTGTCAAGTGTGACAGAAAATGAGGTTACGTTACCTCAAAAAATGATACAATTTTTTGTACATTTTAACATTGAAATGTACAAAAATTGAATCAAAAAAATTAAAAGAACACCTCTCTATTAAAATAAACATGTCATAACAAAGGTATTCCAGTTAGTTTGGAAAGGTCGAACTTTTTTTTTCAATACAAAGACCTCCATTTTTTCATAAGAAACATCAACTTGGATACGTGTTTTTTTTTTTGCAAATAGGCACTACAGTATATTTTTTCAATCGACATATACTCATGATCATTTATATAATATTTTTCACTACAATGATGCCAATAAAATTTTATCAGATATGAAGTAATAGTAGTTCTACAATGCGGGTTTTAAACCAAAACTTGAATATCCGATCCACCCAATAAGTCTCTGTATAATGGAATAAAAATATCTAAATTTGATTTACAGTTTATAAATATTTTCTTTTCGGTCTGGTATTCAAGATTTGGTCTTAAACTCCCATACATGAACTACTAAAGTACATATTTAATTTTGTTAATATTTTGGAAAAAAGTGTCAAAATAGTTTCAAAATAACAGGAAATTTATTGTTTTGTATTAAATAAAGGTATATTTTTGTGTAAAATACTCCATATTTGATAATACTGCCATCATTGCTTTTAAATAATGATTTTTGGCAATTGTTATATAATAATATATTCTTTATCTAAGGTACTATTCATTTAATTCTTATAGAAATACAATGTTTTCCAAATACTGTTCATTTATTTCATATAAAAAATACTTGCATAGTATTTTCAAACAAAATGCATACATACTTAATAATTTATAAGTAACAATTTCATGTTTCTGTGAAATTAAATCGATTAGTAATATTTGTAATTGGAAATTGTTGTTGAAAATTCAAACTTTCGTTGTTACAATAGCAAAAAATTAAATTTCGAATGAGACAAAATAATATTCATAAAGAATTACTAACCGATTTTTGATATCTTCACAGTGACGCAGTTCTAATAATTATTTTTCTATATAATATTTATTTTTACATGAAGAAGAAATAGTTATTTTTTTACATTCAAACAAGAACAAATAATCAATTTAACGAAAATATTAAAATTTAAACGACAAACATAGAAAAAGCCTTGAAAGCCAATTTTCAACTGCATTTTTACTTCTACAGACTAAAACTATAATCTATAGATATCTAGACATGAAAAATACTATAGAGTATGGGAAAATTGAATATTTTCTCGAGAAAATGTTATTATACTGTTAATATTTATTTTATTAACGTAATACAGACTTTTGTGTTATTGTTATAACTGAAATATTCAATTTCTCATAACATTTTTGCTTTTAGATCAGTTATTTAGGTGTACAGCTATCACTATTTTAGATATTTATAAACATTAATAGTTACAAATGAATTAAATCTGAAAAATAATAAAAGTAGTTACAGTATAGGTGTTTCAAACATCTACAAAAATCTATTATCCACTAAAAATACTCTGAATAGTGGAAAAAATAGCTAAACATTGTTTTCGTTTAATGAATATATTTTATATTATTCATAGTTTTTGATTTGGCATGAAACTCCCATTATGTAACTACTAAAACATATTTTCTTTGATTTTTCTTTGTATTTATAGTAATACTGTATGGGTCGTAAAATAAATCAAATAATTCAATACGCATTTAATTAACTAATTAATATACGGTAAATATTAATCTACAAATCTCTTTTTTTATTCCAGTCTTCAGGGGAATGTGATATTATTGTTTGTATTTTATTCCAAGTGTATTGTTTTCCAAAATAAATTAACATAATTAATTGGACTTAAATTAAGTAATTCAAAATTGTACCAAAATCCAGAACATATTTACAATTAATTTTGGCATTATCTTGTTTTAGATAAATACATAATATTACATTATTAACTCTTTAATGCACAACGTTTGGAAATTTTAACTAAAATCGTTAATTCAATTTCTTGACAGATACATTTAGAATTGATTAAGTACATTTAGTGCTCAAGAAAAAGTGTAGTTATTAGTCGGAATATATTTGTACTTTTCTTATAAAGTGACTTTTGGTAACTGTCATATATTTAAGATTTAAAAACAGTTAGTGATTACAGTTGCTTCATTTAGATTCCGAAGAAATTGAATTACTGGATATTAAAGAGCTAATTTCAACCCTGCCTTCTCAAGACAATTCTTCCAAACAAACATCGATTTTGTCAAATATAATTCACCTTATAAACACACTTACTTAAGTCTAATGATTTAATAACTACTTAGTAATAAAATATCTTACATTTTCATATTTCATATTTTATCCTCAATCATTTTTATGTTGTTAATTTTGGAAACAACTTATTTTCTTGAATAAATATTAAAAATGCTCGAATTAAATATAAAGGAATGTTTCTACAAATTTAAATTCTAGATTGTTCTGCAATTGAGCAAAAATGACAAGGTTAGGTTAGGTTAGGTAAGTAAATGCATAGGTTACCTTGTAACTTTTGACCAATCAGCTTGGGTATACCAGATGACGTGTTTCCAACTCTCGCGCCGAGTTACGAGGGTACCTTATGCTTTACAAACCTTAGTACCTAAAATAAATTAACACAACATAACCTAAATGTTAAAATAATTTCCAATTTGACCGCTAGGCTAGTGTATAAACATAGTACTTCTTCTACCTATCTTTTCTTTTAAGAATTGCTGATGTTTAACAAATGCAAAATAACCTAGAATTATATATTTTTTAAATTTTATCTCACTGATGGCCGTATTTTTATACCTTTTTACTTTCATTGTCCAATTTAAGATAAGTACATAATATAAATTATATATTTCTTATAATACATACACTTAATAGTTATATTTAAATACACTATATTATAATATGTTGCTATTTACAATATATTACGATTTATGTTTATTTATATATATATATTTATATATTCCTCTATATAAATTTAAGATTAAAATTACATTATGTATTATATTTATCTCTTCAGGACTAGACAATTAAGTGGGGTATCTATAAATGTATGAAATTGTTTTTCTTTTATAATTATAAATGAAACAAATATTAATTAAAACATGGTTACATAGATATTTGGGATTATCAATTATAAATTACTTCAGTAAATTAATATGGAAATTTTTTTAATACTACCTAACTCAAAGCTTACAAAAAATATGAGATTTTTTATTAAAATTGGTTTTCATGCATTCTTTTCAAAATTCAATGTAAACATGTTTTACTGTTTTTTATTTTAACAATCCAGTCAAATTTTTGAAGAAATTGTAAATGCTTTTTCTGAAATATTGAAATATTTTTTATTATGAAAATAATATTTGAAATGTATTGTAATTTCATTTGATTTTTATTATTTTTGATATGTTGAAAAAAATTGACTGAATTGATAAATTAATAAAAATATGGAGGGGTGGGGGCGCAGTTATAAAATATAGCAAATATATAAAACGTTGTTACAAAATTGAGTAAAATTTTGGGTTATTGTCATTATTTAAAAAAAGATAAATAATTTCTATTATATTTATTGAGATTGTTTCAAAATTTTATTTTCTAATTTTTATTTTGTAAAATATTTAAGCCGGTCCTGATTAAGGGTACACAGCCAGATATGTTCATAAGTTTCTTAAAATACCAATTTTTTTAGTCTTAAGAATGATTCTTTATTTTATTTAAATAAAAAGATTGTTTTAAAAATTTTCAAATAAAATAAATATAGGTAGTATATTTATTTCGCAAAACTCAATACAATAGAATAAGTTTTTGCATTTACTAATCAGATTAATATCATTAAAATATTTTTCTTTAAATGCACAAAAAATATCTTTATATTATTTTGAAAATTTTTATTTCTAAAAATCAAAGTTAGAACACAAATTGAAATAGTAATAAGAATTTTTTTTACATAGAATTTATTTAAAAGAATCAAATCCGGAGTACATGAGCTATTATTAATTTCACAGCCCTGCTCCACAATTCTTAAAAATATCCCACAATAAAAATCTCTAAACGTCAACAATCATTTTATTCATTACATAAATTAGAAGCATGTAATAGCACTACTTTACGTCACATAATTCTGAATGCAACAACGTTCCACATATTGCCAACTGCCGCACAAAAAACACCACCAAATATAACTAACCAATCACGGGCTAGTAACATAAGATGTTGTTACCAAAAAGCACCTATATATTTAACATATAAACATTTTTAACAATTACTAAAAAAATATTATCATGTTGACACATCGTTATATAACAGAACATTTTTTACTCAGGTTTCAGCCTGTGCCATTGAACTATCGTTTGTCTTGGTTTAGTGATCATATCTTGCCAATGTTTCGTCTCGGATGCTCCGGAGCCGTTCTTACCTGAAATATTACATCCTGGTTTTCAAACGGCACATTGTTACCAAACAAAGACAACAAACATTACTATGGAATAGCAAGAAAACATTGGACTCTATCAAGGTTAATAAATACACAATACACAGGTAACCTCAGTAACTTTTGACCAATCAGCTTAAGCACCCCAGATGACGTATTTTTCCCTTCTCGCGCTGAGTTACAAGGCTATATTTGTTATGATTAGGCACACCATTCCCCCTCTCCACATTTTGGGCACCCCAGATGACGTATTGCCCTCTCTCGCACCGAGTTATTGAGACTACCTTGTCTTTATATACCTTGGGACTCTATTAGTCTTTAGTAACGTTAAATTTATTGACATTTTTTTTTTAAATTTGGTGGCCATATTTTTTGATTTATAAAAGATCAATAAATGCTACTGTTTGATAGTTAGTCACCAGTAGTGACAACTGTTTAATAGTTTAATACTCAATTTAAAGTAAAAATAATAATACATATTTCGGAATATATATAATATACATATTAGGATGTGTAAAAAAAATAAAATTTGCTCTCGTTACGAAATACGTTAGTTTTTGACCTAAAATAAATCTTCGCCAAAGGATTACTCTGTAGTTCAATTTTAAGAGGTGTCGCAAGGAGGGGGGGGAGGGCATTTCCCATTTAAATTACATGGGAAAATGATTCTTTAGTTAGAAAGTTGGTATCACTGATTCATGATAACTGATAAAAAAAATTTAATCACTTTGTAGAAGATAAAATTATCTATAATGTCATGTCTCTCAATTCAAATTGTACATCTAAAAGGCCCTCGCGGCTAAACTATTGTTTCTATAAAAATAAGTTAAATAGTAATTTTGTAGGAAATTTAATTCTCTATAAAAATAGTTCAGAGACTTATAGGTGTAAATGCAATGAGTTAAAACTTATAAGCGTTTTAAATATATTTTTTTTGCAAAAACAACATTCAATGTCAATAATTTTCTATAAATATCAATGAAATAGCAATATATCACCCTACAAATGAGCTGTCAGAAAAGGAATGACCAAGTCGATAACTGGCATTATTAGAACATAATTTTATTCTCTACAAAATGACATCTCATCATATCAGTAATACCAACTTTAGTACTAAAGTATAATTTTTCCATGTTATTTAAATGGTAAACAAGAGTAAGACCCCCTTATGGCACCTCTTAAAATTGAACTACAGAGTAATCTTTGTGGGGGGGGGGGGGGAAATTTATTTTGGGTCATAAACTACCTTATTTCGTAACGAGGGCAAGAAAAAAATATCGATTTTTTTACACACCCTAATAAATATATTTGAAATAAAATATACATGCACATTATAACATAAACAAGCCCAATATATTTCTTGTATTCAATATTACCAAATACAGTTACTATAATCGAATCTACAACATATATTAGCAAGCATAAGTACTTTTATTTTTATTAGTTATATGAAGCATTCAGAAGTCAATACAACTAATTCCAACTTCTTATTTATTATTTATCAGAATGGTGTTATTATAATTTTATTATATTTTAACTGTTTTGTGGAATTAGTCGATTTTGCTTCATGCTAGTACACATAATCACGTACATTGCTCATTCTAGCATTCGGGCATGCCCTGAAGGGCCGATTGCTTAATATGGGCCATTGGCCCGCTCAAATATACATTAAAATATACATTTATCATCAATCAATAGATTAAATTTTACTGGGCCTAAATTTCTACTTAATCCGCCCTTGCATTTCATGCATTTATAATCAGCGTTGGCTAACGTTATTTTAGCTTTTATGAATTGAGTAACGTTACTTAAAATATTTTAAGCTGCCAACACTGACCAAGTCGATAAACAAAAATTGTCTTACGTGACATAGTATTATGGAATTATCAATTTATAAACTTTAGAAAGGCCTTAAAATGTTACTTAAATAGTCTAGTATTACGTATAAAAATTTCAAATCATTTGAATGCATCGTTTACAAATAACAGCCTATCATATCGAATGATTAAAAACTACTCCTTATTTGGTAATTCAATTAGACTGGATTTTGACTATTGATAATGTAAGTTCTATCACTACAGCACAAGTGAAAATAGAATTTCTAAAAAAATACTCTTTTGATTGCAATTTTAATAACGATATTTCGTTATTTACTATTATAAATAGCCCACAGCCAGGAAAACTAGGATCCTTCTTACTTAAATTAAAAATATACACCTTAATTACAATAAAACACGTGTTTCGACTACACAAGACGTCCTCATCAGGAGCCTAACAGTTTCAGACTGAAGTGAAGACCTTGCAGTTGATTAGTCAGAATCATTGAAGCGAGATAAGCCCTTTTAGTATAAATATAGGTTTGGCCAAGACTGCAGCAGTCTGGAACTGATGAGAACTTCTTGTGAAGACGAAGCATGTGTCGAGTGACATTGTTTTATTGTGGTTAAGATGTATAATTTTAGTTTAAGTGACTAAGAACCCATAGTTTTTTTTTCGTTTTTCCAGTAGTAGGATCTTTCTGATCTAAAGAGATCCTACGAGAGCAAGTGCGTTGCCTTTTTTCTCTCTATTCAAGATAGACAAGTATAGAATGGAACGCTCGCTGCCTCTTTTTCTCATAACCAAGCCAGTATTTCAGTTATGAGGGTGGGGGCTTGGTTATGGAAGAAAAGAGAGCATTCCATTCTATACATATCACTCTTGTATCAAAATCTACCTGAAAGTAGTAGATCCTTAGAAATCAAACTTAGCTCGGCTCTGAAATAGCCCATTTATTTTTCAGAAATTTAAAGGACTGTAACTGAAATATTACTAAAAACATTTTAAGATCTTCTTAAAATTCATACGATTAGTACTTCCATCAATACCATGTCACAAAAATTCGTTTTTATTTACCCACCTGGTACACTAAATATTTAGCCACTTTGCTATTGCACAATATAGATAATAATATATGTTGTCCTGTAATACTAACCGGACTTACCTGCGAGTAAAATTCTTCCGATGAGCTCATTTCTACCGATGTTGTCGAAGTCCATAACCATGACATCGAGCGAGCACTCGCGAATCTTTTCCCACGGCACGTTGAACGAGAACGTCTCGTTAAAGATAGGGTTCAGCGTGCACTTAAAGATCGGTGTCTTCCGTTTCTCTATGCGCTTGTCGCCGAATTGCAGCCACACCTTTACGTACGGATCTGGAAACAGAAGATTTACATTTTATTTCAACTGTACTACAAAACGAAATAATTTTAGATTTATTTCTGTTTATTGAAGTAATTGTTTACCAAAGCTATAATCACCGTGTACCTCTTTTGAGAGTTAAGTGATCGGATTACCCTAAGGGGTGTGCCCAAGGAGGTGGGGTAAATTTATGAAAACATGTGTTACATATTGTAAAAAAAAGTTTTTAAAAATCACATTTAAGCAGAATTTTTCGTTCGAACACACAAAATTATTTAATAAAATAACACATTAAGAGGTACGCCGTGTATCCCTTGAAACCTCTTCGTATACCCCTAGAAGTACGCGTAAACACTACAATAGAGCAATGAGCTTATTTGTAATATTTTTACATAAATAGATAATAGAAACACAATTATTGATAAATATAAAATTATTTATGAAATTATTGTTTTAATAGTTTGCGTATTGTTAGACAGACTAGTATGAAGTTCTCTGTATTTAGCTGTACAGTGGATCATAAGTTAATAAAGTTACCCAAACTGTCAAATCGACATTAATTTGAAAAATAAACAATGTTTAAAAGTTTTGAAATATAACAATCAATTTTCAATGAAATAGACATTCATTTAATTTTCATAGGACATGAGTAAATAGAATGTCTTCCATAATATTAATATTATATTTAAGAAATAAATAAAACAAATTGTAAACAAAAGACGACTTAGTGGTAGGCGGGTTATTGGGGCGTGGTCTGGCAGTAAATGACGTATGTATTTGCGTTGTCATTTGGTGTAGCTTTCTAATTAAAAAGTATTAACAAAATAATACATTTTACCAATTTTACTACAAATCTTTGCAAAATCAGAATCTATGTAATTTCGATATATTGTTGAGTTAATAATTCAATCATTCCCACCGGTTTGATACCACTGGTACAACTGAGTACCAATGGTAGGAGAGGGTCAATTTCCCGTGATGAAGATAGTAATAGTTAAAGGGGTTCGCTCGCTACGGGATATAAGAAGTCATGTAATTTGCGACCCCGACCCGAATCCTGGGTATAAAATAGTCATGAAATGTAAATAGGCTTGTTTCAAATAAAACTTTGCACAAGAATTTACTCGAGAACTTCAAATAGCCGCAAAGCTTTGCGAGAAAAGAAATAAGATTTTTGTTTAAAAGTCATATGAGATAATTGGGGTATTAGATAATTTACAATTAATTTATTGTATATTTGTTTATTTTAATATGAAACACTATAGAAAAGTAAGGTTAATTTGTTGTTAAAATAAATTAAATTGCAGAAGAAATTTGAAAGAAAAAATAAGAAAGATTCTTTATTTAATCTTTGAATAAGTAATCTTTGACAATTGTGTTATGTATATTATATTATTGATTTTAGTAAAATAATCTCAAAACAGTAATTCGTAGTCAACAATTCGGTATTTTTAAAAAATTTGGTTTTTGTTAATTCATTCATAAATTAAATGTTTTTATGTAACTTCTAAATATCTACTAGATGGCTTTCCTCATTATATAAGATTAATAAAATGAATACAGTACTTGTATAAGCTGTAATTTAAAATAAAACGGCCAAGTGCGTGTTGGGCAGACTTGGGCATGCACATGATAGGGTTCCGTAGTTATTCACATTACGATTTATAAAAAAAAGTTATTTCAAAATTTTTCATAAACTATTTTTGCTAGTGTTCGTTATAATTTTCAGCGAAAGTACTAATTAAAAGTTAGATTCTGATTTTTTTCAGATTTTTTGAATCCATAGTTTAGAAATTAGAGGGGGCATGCTCTGATAACCACATTGAAAAGTAAATAAATCGTGATTGAAGCGTTAAAATCAAAAAGTCATTAATATTTTTTGTTGCATTTTAGGAGACCTATCTAAAACTAAAAACACACCACTCAATGGGGTTAGTGAAAAAAATCTGAGTACACTTTTCCGTCTATGAGAAGGGGGTCCAAAAAACTTTTTTTATAAAATATACTAAATCTCATCATTTATACCAAATTTCATCTTAATCGGTATACAATTTTTATAGACGACGGACAGAGCAAAACTATAAAGGTTCCTAGTTTTCTCTTATGTAAGCAAATTAGAACTTATGCGTCTTTGGCGTAGTGGCATCTAGCAAAACAAAAAACCTATTTTATTGACTATCATAATAGAAATCTGTATTATCTACACCTAACCTAACTTCATGGTGTTAAATTGTTTTCGTTTCATGGAGCGCGTACATCGTTACAACGCGCATTTCATATCCGTTGTATTACTAAAATTTTACCCTGAACACGCATAAAGAGTACAATATCAAAAATGTATTAAGTCCAATTTTGAAATAAACATGCATTTTTTTTTGATGAAATACAAAATAATAAATTAGACAGGGGGCCATGAAACATTTCGTTTCAAAAAGCGTTAGGATTCATAGGAGTTGATAATTTACATTCAGAAAGATGTAAAGAATGAAATTCTGAAAGTTGCCAGAAAAAAATTTCATAATTGTGTTACCTACATTAGAACGGAGTCATTCCATTTATAATCAAATTGATGAAAAAGAATATGTTGCACCATTTTGTAATTTTGATGAAAGTTTAATCAGTTGTTATTATACGTATTAGTTAACAGAAACTGTAAATAGACAATTTTTAATGATCATAGGTTGTAAATCATCAATTCTTAAGAATCCCAACGGTTTTTGAAACGAAATGTTTCTTGGCGTCTGCACTAAATATACAAATGACATAGACTAACCAGATTTTCCGTTGATATCCTTGGCCTTGAGGTTCCGCGCCTTCAATAGGGTCAGTGTGAGGATGCTGTTGCTCGGATGGTAACACAAAGAAGTGAGGAGTTCACCACACTTATCCTTGGCTGGCGGTTTAAGTGCTTTCCAGAACGATGGCTTCTCACTCAGGTCCACCTGAAATTCAAAATAAATTTGGTTTATTCAATTGGTGCAATTTTTAAAGATACTTCTTTAGTGAGCAAGTGAATTGGAATGACCTTGAAACGCTAAGAAGAGTGTGCATATGCGTGAGAGAGCAATGAGTATATGTATACGTTACGCATTTTGTATAGAGTTTATGCGACAAAGGCATACATTTTATTATTAATTTAACACATTTAGTTTTATTTATTTAATTCGGGTGAGACATAAACCAGTTTTTTTAAATTTTAGATAAGGATAACTTAGTAATTAAATAAAAAAATTGTTAAGGTATTTCTCGGAGAGAAACAAGGTACGCGACATGTTAGAAAAGGAAAAAAAAGTGTAGTATAAAATCAATATAGCCATGGTATAAATTAAAATTAAATTTGGCAACGTTGAGTATATATTTTCTATTGCGCATGCGCGACTTTTGTATTGACATCTACATATTATTTAATGTTTTGATGTGATAATGTGTACTATTATTTGCAGCTAAATTTGTTATATATTATAAGGTTATAATTAAGAAATTGTTTTTATTATTCCTTGAAATTAAAAGAACAATATATTCCGCACGTACGATTTTTAAATACCGCGGCAATTGTCAATACTTTGCGGCGTTGTCATAGCTAGTACCGTGATATTTTTTATCAGAAATTAAGTTTTTATTTTACTTATAACTTAAAAACTGGGTGGTGAAAATACTTGAATTTTTTTATATTAACTCCAATTATATTAATTTAGTTTTTCTCAAAATTTCATAAATTTCTTGATTTTCCTTCGCATAAAATTATATACTTTTTCATTGAAAATCCGCTTAAAATATCGTAATCCCTATACTCGCAATGTTAAATTTTTGATTTTATTTTGACGATATCTTCGCTTACAGATGGTTAATCATTTTAAAATTTTGAATGGAGCTTCTAACTTTAGTTTTTTTTATACAAAATTTGAGCTTACTCTTGAATCTTTTAATTTTTCCGAGAAGTACCTTAAATATGAAAATTATAAATTAAAAAAAATTGAAATTTATTCTGCTACCTGACATAGCGGCAAGAACACCTCGCCGATGGAGTCGTCCCTGGAGAACCTGTCGTAGTCAAACACGTGCAGGTGGAGCACGCGCGATTGCAGCTTCTGTATGGGGAATCCCTCGAAATAGAAAGTTTCGTTCCAGCGTGGGTTCAGAGTCCGTCGTTTGATCTTCGTTTCCAACCGGTGCTTCTTGTCCGGCAACAGCGTGACGCGGACGTACGGATCGGACGTGCCAGACAGATCCTTCGCGGGCAGGTCTTTACCCTAGAAACATAACAATGTAGTTTTTGTATAAGAAGCGAGCATGCTCGCTTGATAATCGCTCGCTCGCAAAGTAATATCTTTTAGTAGCGAAACAACTCTCTAAAAATCACTAATGCATAGTGAATATTTACTAATTAAAATAGTTAAATTTACTCGTAAATTAGTGAATTTCTTAAGCTATGACAGAATCTAAGGATTTTATTTTATTTATTTTTGTTGTAGAAAAACTGGAGCAATCTAAAAAACTCATTAATTATTTAATAAGCATAAATAAATAGAAAATAATCACGCATGACAATAATCTCTTAATCGTTCATAACCTAACTTCAATCTCAGTTATGAATAAGTCAATTAACATATAGGCTAATTTATGAAAGAATCAAAATTGATGAAAAATTATTATTGCAAACATACTGAAAACTAATTGTGAATAGATTTTTATAAATAAACTTATCTGATTTTTGTTATTAACTTATTCAAAACAGTTGATTCGTATACGTTGACAAATGAAGTAAGAATAAATGCCGTAATGGCGCCACTTTCGTTTCAAAATCACTATTCTTTTAGTGAAATTCAAAGTGACTAATACAATTAGTGAAATAACTACTAATTCAAATTTAGAGAGTAAGTAGGGTTCTTTTCGAGTTTCGATTTTTCTTTTTCTATTTTTTATATTGAAATGTCCTTTTTTTCTCTTTTTTAACTGAGCATATTTTGACTTAACCTTAGTTTTTATATTCGTATTTATAAATAAGTAAACCCTTTAAAAAAAGTTCATAATCTAGCTACTACGCTCAATTTTGAAAGGGGTAATATTTCAAGATTAAACTCAAAAACTAAATTTTAAACTATTTACTGTTTAAACGTATGTAAATAAACATAACTATAGCAAAAGTTATGCATCTTGGCTTCTGAGTGTAAGTCGTGTCGGTTTGGTCGTCACACATTGCAGTGGACATCTTTAGGGCTCTTCTAAAAGTGCACTGCAATGTGTGACGAAACGTTGGCCGATAACATGACCAAATCGACGCAGCTTACACCCAGAAGTCAAAATTCACGTCAAGATCACCGTGGAAGCCTCAAGACTTGTATAACAAAAGTTACTTATTCAAATAATAATTAAGTCCTCTTTAAAAAAATAAAATAGCTATTTTTACACATATTGCGTTCTGACAACCTTAAACTAAATCCGAGTATTTATTAAAAAGCTAGCATTTTCACTCAATTTTAAGTTAAAAAGAAAACGTTAAATATAAAAATATATATGGCACTATTCGAATTTTATTGTTCTTTCAGAATGTAACATGCAATACATAGTGATAACAAACTTTTGCAGTATTTGTTTAAATTCTTCGATTACACAAGACTGAACATGTTCAGAATATAGTTACTTCAATATAAAACACACACAGTTGGAAACTTCCTTTCTTTTTCACCTTCATTCATTACAAACAACCCTTGGCAAACAAACACAGATAAAATACATCTTTACAAACATTGTAAAAGTCCGAAGTGAGGAAAAACGCAACCCGATATAGAAAAGTAACAAAGGCGCCGATGATACAAAGTCAACTGATATTTTCAACCGACCTATGGGCGGGCAAGAAAAAGGAGGAGTGAATCAGGGTCGCAACTTCAAACAATTTGTATTGGGTCGTTTTCTCTCCCAACGTTACGTTATAAATCACAGTTAAACTTAATTTATAAAATCTAACAATAACATTTTTCTGTACTCAAAATACAGCGATTTTATTTGGTTTCCAAAAACGTTGAATTGTATTTAGTACCTAATAAAATAAACTTAAATACAAATATATTTCCTTACTATTGGAAATGAAGAAACTAATTGTAAGTTACTAAAAGTAAAAACTACATTCAAACTCACAATAAAGAACCCGTGGGGTGAGTTTGGACTCTACAAAGATAACATTTGTAATTAAGTGCGACCCTTGAGGTCCACACAACCAACTTCCCAGCATGGTATGACTATCAATACTTGAATACTGATTTTTGATTGTTTTTATTAAAAAACTATAATATGTTATTTGCTAATATTTGATATTTAAAAGTATCGATTGCCTCCAAAACAAATTAGATCGGATAAATCTCTTCCAAGAAATTCTGAAATCTATTTTTTGCAGTCTAAACAAAAAAATCGAATTTGATGATATTTCTTTCAAATCATATTAACGTCAAGACGCTTCGATTGACACCCTGACGATGTCAATATAATTTTTTATTCGCGAGAGTACACAAACACACATCTTTTTGAAAATAGTATAAAAATACTGTAGTGACCTTGAAACATAAAAATGTGTTGATATTTTAGATTTTTATTTTCGAATACATTACAATAATTTCCCTATGCTGGGAAGTAAACTAATTTCCATGTCACATGGTTATAACCTCATCAAGAAGGTTCTAACAACAATAACATACAGCTCCTACGACCCTGGTGTTAAACGATAGTCAGAACTACACGGAAAAGGTACTGGTATAATCAGTTAGAGAGGAAACTCACGTCAACGCTGTGCGTGTATATGTGCGTTGAAAACCTACCCGACGCATCTCAAATGTTTCCATATAAAATAAACGTGTTCAAAATAACATTAAATACACATAGTAGAACATCTGTATTTCAAATACATTCAGACATGAAATGCATTCAATTTACAAACTTTTAAAGCTTACTGAAATAATTCATGGTCACTGAGTGACGAAATGTTGACTAACATGACAAAGTAAAAATCGATTTCTAAAAACTTTAAATAAACATTAATGGAAGTTTTCTAATCCATATTAATATAAATGCGAAAGTAATTCTGTATGTCTGTTTGTTACCTTTTCACGGCTAAACTGCTGAACTGATCTTGATGAAACTTGGCAGGGAAATAGTTTGCATCCTGAGGAAGAACATAGGCTACTTTCTATCCCAAACAATTTATTAGAAAAAAATGGGTGTGTGACATTTGTACACGCGAAGGTTATACTTTTTTTGGTGTAGAAATCTAGCATGTAAATGCGAAACAAAAAATCTGTACCCATAACAGAAATCTGTATTATCTACCTAACCCAACTTTATAGTGTTGTTTTTTTTTTCTCTTTTTTGGCTTTACTATAATTAGATGCAGCCAGTTATAACCGGACGAACACAAACTTCTCCCGACGTGGATGACATAAAGAAAGGGAATGAGCCCTGGGGTAATCAGAGCAGGTGACCTTATGAGACCCTTCGATTCACGGGGTGTTGTTTTCGCTAACCTAAATTCCCCGCAAACGAAGTCGCGGGTAACAACTAGTATTCTATACATCATTTCTTACATCGTGATCCAAAATATTATAAAGCTTACAGATATGCATAATTATAAGAATTTAATTAAGAGAACGGAGTTTCAAGAACTTATTAATAAACAAACAAAATATTGAGCAATTTCTTTTAATTAGTGAAAAGAATTTCACTAATTAAGAAGTATTTAAATATCATAATGAGAAAATACTCGGAAATTGGTCGTTGCAGTTTCTTTTATAGAAGTTCAACTGTAGTCAGATACGGACTGGCAGGACGTTTAATAAAAAATTGCCCATTTACTGCAAATATACTATATATATTTATTCTATACGGGAGAATTTTCAGTAGTCGATTCTTTGAAATTTATTTTCTAAAAAAGTTAAATGCGATACTTACCAATGGTTAACCTTTACTCCCGAGATTTGGTAATGCCAGTATTATAATTAAATAATCTCTATCTTTATGAGATAAATGCTCTCACCGTGTCAAGTCATTCCAAAAAGCAAAGAATATATTATTATAAAAATTAGCGTATCTCTGAAAATAAAAAAACTCAGTTGTTAACAACACGCAATATAAAACTTAATTAAAGTTATACAAATAAAGGAGAGGTAAAAAAACATACATATACTCACAAAACAATGAGATTATAGAAAAAAAGGTTTAATTAACTTCACCGAAGAATACACGCACTGTTTATGATGTGAAATGAGACAGAGAAAGATAACAGAGAGAGGATGAGAGATACGTTTCCCATTCTATGAGAGTAAAAAAGGTTTTATTTACGTGAAGAAATATATGTATTAAAATTTGTACTATATCAACATTCGGTATATGAATCTTTTATAGTATGAATAAAACGGAATGAAGTAATTTTATTTGTGAGTGAATCCATCAAAATTGACGCGAAAGAAAATAATAGCTTATCTAATTATTATTAATGGAATTAAATAAAAATACACTGGTGACTCATTGACTGCACAGTAATTTTATTTATAAGATAGATATATGTAAATTTTAGGAATTGGAATTGTAAAGCTCTTATTGTTTGATGATCTGAAAGTGTAGATTAACTTAAGGAACATTTTAGGTTATATGCATGTTTCTAAAATGTTTTTATAGATAAACAAATAATACAATCAAAACTAGTTGTTCAAGTTGAAACAATTTGTTCCCGCAAATCTTAGATTAGGAAAGACTATGGATACATAACAACCAATACTAGTCCGTATACGAAACTGTTACCAAAACTTATGGCGGCTATCTTGTATCATATGTCATTTCCATGAAAAGATATCAGAGGCGTCAGTCGAAAATTTATAATATGCAAATATGTTTTAAATTAGAATTTAATTTTGTTAGTAAGAGAGATGATGGTTAAAAACATACGTTTTTATATATATTATTTGTCACCGAAATTCTTTTAAACGTAATATAAAACATGTATTTTTAATTAATTGTATAATTCCAAACAATTGACTTTTTTTTAAATCCGAATGATACGCCAATGACTCGTGGAGCGATTTTTTGTGGAGCTATATTATATTATATGGCAATAATGCTAGGTGTTGTGTTATCTCGAGTTTAAAACGGTTGATCTCTTTAAAATTTCATGATCGGATAGATAAGGTATTGGCGCCAGTCATGGATATGACACCAGTAATGGCTATTTTTAATTAAATAAACTGAATTAAAAAATTTGTTGATATTTGATTACTACCATTTCTGAATATTAATCTATATATGTACATTTAACTATCTTACAGCGTGATTTGATGACAATCGGTCACTAGGTGTAAAAATGGTGGACATTTAAACTAATTATTAGTATAATTTATTTATTAATTATTATATTATCATAGCAATTAGTTTACATTGTTTCGAATTTGACGATCCTTTTGTATCGTAGTACTTATCATTTTGTAATCATTAGCAAGTGTCCTTCATTGCGTGCTCATTACTGGTTTTACTTTATCCATTACTGGAGAAAAAACATTAACAAAATAAAAGGCTATAATTACAAAAAAAAAACTATATTTGCTGACTTTGTTAAGTAATTAAATTGATTAAATAGTTATTTGTTTTATTAGTAATATGAGTTCATAAGAATTACAAAAAAGAAGACTCGTCAATCACAAAAACAGTAAACTGATGCCAATACCTTATATATTGTGTATATTTAAAAAAAATCTTTTTTATCTTAAGACATTTTATGTATTATTTATTTGTTCTTGTGTTTATTTAAATCTAAATTCAGTGTTCTAATCTAATGGGATGTTTATTCTGAAACATACTGTATACAGTTACATAAGTATAGCAATGAAATTTAATATTAAAATAACGTATATACAAGAAGTATAAAACACAAATGATTTTCGAGACTGATTTGGAAAGCACGTAAATAACTTTCTTATTTTTCATTCAGAGTTGGCAATCAACAGAGCTCAGACGGAGAGAAACTCGGGGATGAAAAGAGACAGAACGTTTTTATTTTTTCATCATCCAGGAGACAATGTGTACCCAATATAACTGAAATTCTATATCCACAGAGGGTATAATAACGCGTTACCGTTGGTTACCAAACGGTGGACTGTATTAAAATTGTGGTGAGCAACATTTATCTACGTAAAACAATTTTTCTGATATGAATACTGTCACAAAGTTTTATTGGACACTTGTTTAATTAAATTCAGTGGCGTACCCCCCCCCCAGTGCTGTGTACCCTGTGAGGGGCCAAATAGTTATACTACTTATATATATTTTATACGTAAAATATCAATATTAATTGGTCAGTGGACTCCAATAAAAAATGCTAGTTACGCTACTGACTAAATTATAAATATTTATTTATATTTGATTACTGCCATTACTGAGTCATAATCTATAGACACTTAAATGTAAAACAGCTTAATTTGATGACAATCGGCCAATGGGTATCAAAATGGTTGACATTTTAACTCAATTTTGTTACAAATTTTATGATTCTTTATTTTATAACTTTGGTGTTGTGGTACTTAACATTTTGTAATCATTAACAAGTGTCCATCACTGGGTGACCATTACTGGGTTTACTTTCTCCATTACTGGGAAAAAACCATAAACAAAATAAAGGCTATAATTAAAAAAAAAAACAATATTTGAGGACTTTGGTAATTAAATTGATTTAATAAAGAGGTACTTGTTTATTTAGTAACATGAGTTCATAAAAATTACAAAAAAGCAGGCCATCAATGTCAAAAATAGTATGTGTAGGGAGAGGTGCTGCAGTTGAAACAGTTTTTGGGTTTTCGATGATAACTTTTATATTTTTACTAGTAATATGTTTCAACTGACGCCGTGTTTCAACTGCAGCACCTCTCCCCTACCTATTATGTGTATATAAAATCAGTGAATATATTATTGTTAAAATTTTATGAAGTAAAAAAGCTTTCATTGGCTTGGTTTTCAAAATTTGATATTTTTGTTTCCTGTTGGTAAAATAGAAAATTGATAAAATTAATTTTTCAATGTTGCATTATATTTCAAAACAATAATTTCCATTTGTTAATCTCTATTTGATTATCAAATTATTTTCAGTTTTAAACTTCCTATATATGTATTTAAAAAAAATGTTTTGTTTATAACTAATAAATAAATAAAATAAATTGAAAAATTAAAACTAAATATCTGCCAGGAAGCCACGGGACTTTCTTATACGTAATCCTGACAGTGAACAGTGCACGTGATTCTTATTTTATTAAAACATATTTTTGACAAACTTATAAAAGAATAAAATGAATGGGACATAAACTGTAGATAATATTGTTCTCTACATTGTAACTTAATCGAAAACGGATGTTTACTCTTGTCAATTTTTGAATTTTCGAATTATTTTTGAAATAAGAAAAAAATATTTTACATAAAAAATGTCGAGTACCTATATGTAATTATCTATAAATTTTTCTCCATACATTTTTTCCCAACATTTATAATTTAATCAGAAAGAATTTTTTAAAATAATTATTTAGGATCACCCACACTGTTGACTCTCAGTATTACTTATAAGAAAGTCCCATGGTACCTATGACAAACACGCACAATGTTCAATCTCTGTATTACGTATAAGAAAGTCCCATGACACTAATGGCAGATATTTCATTTCTGTTATGAACCATTTGAAGTATAATAAAAATTTTTTTCTCCAAAAATTTGTTCTTTCAAAGAAATGAATAGAATATAAATTATAGATAATAATATGTATTACCTACAATTTTTAACTTGACCATTTTTCTCTAATTCGCACTGTTTCAAATAATTTGAAAAATCAAAAAATCGATGTCAATAAACACCCGTATCCGATTGAAAGATCGTTTTCAAAAATAAGAGGTTTTCTTCCCAGACAAAAATTAATCTTAAATATAAAAATTCACCCTTCTACGATTTGTTGTATTTAGGTTACAGCGTTTACAGACAGACAGACACACAGAGATCATGGCAAAAATAGCCAAAATGGATTCAGGGAAGTTCAAAATGGATAATTCCATCAAAATTCGGATTTAAAAAAATCGGTTTAACAATACTTACTTATACTATGTATATGTATATTTCATATACATGAGTATAAGAAAGTAAAAATATTGAAAATACAATCAATAAAATGTTCATAACATTTCAAGAAATCAAAAAATTATTTAAAAAATCCAGTATGTTCTGAATTTAGTTACCGCCGTTGGTCGCTAGACGGTGCTGGCGCTACTGAATAATTCAAACTTCCCTCGATCTTATTTACATTCCCAAATTGCCGGCTGCAAAAACTGATTTATTAGTTTCCATTCTACCGCTAGCTATAATGAGCTGGTAATATTGTATCATTAACTAGAGGAGCGTTATGATAATAGCATGCATTTTTCGCGTGACATTGCGACGTTATGCAACAACTAAGGTGGATCCACGTGGTTTTGTTGTGTTATTAAATGGCGGCATTAAATAAATAACAAACGAATGTAGAAATTATAACTTTATTTATCATTTATTAATTCTGCATCAATTCAAAAATGTTTTAATTTACTTATGACGTATATTACTATATTCGGCATGGTGGTTAAGGTTGTATCACACGTACAGTGTAATGTAAATCTAGATGCAATGAATGATCAAAATCAAATTATGAATTATTCACTTTAAATGCTTATAAGAAAGCCAAATTGGTTTATACACTACATAAACTATAAAAATACTTTTGTTTAAAACAGTATTTCCCATTATTGACTGTTATTTTAGAATTTTAGCCAAAAAATTAATATTTGTGTTGATAATACGAAAAATTTTTATTCTGAATTCATCTGTGTCAGATATAAAAACAAAAGAAGTATTTTATTATTATAAATGACCTTAATTAAAATATTTTTAAATAACATTATTTAGAACATATGTGGAACATACAAATGTAATAAAAATAATAATATTAGTACTTCTTATGCTTACATATATGAAAACATATGTAATAAAAACAAATAATTGCATTTCAATACGCCATTTTTTTTTTTAATATTTTTGGGTAATAATTATTTTTTTTCTCACAATTTAGTTCTGTATGTGTATAATTTTTTTAATGAAACTTGTTACTAAATATGTAAGTGACGTATTGTGAAAATTTCAGATTTTTCTCGATGCTTGAACCATGGACTTCAACCGTCAATACACCATTCTTCCATAAGAGCCCGTGTTAATTAAAAAAAATAATCATTTTCAAACTATGTTGTAAAATCTTTTGAAATTTTGTGTGGGTACTTAAGATTTATAAAGGAGTAACTTCTCCAAATTTCAACTATTTCTCGTTGAAATTAGATACCTGCCATACATCCTTAAGTGCCAGCACTAAAATAAAAAATATATATACAAGTATTATTGCAGTTATTTTTTTAATTTTCAAAATTTGAGAGAAAAAATTATTTTTATTTCCTTTAGGAATAACAAAACGCTAGTAAATTAATTTACAAAGATTTACAAACAATAGTTACCAACAATTTATTTTAAAATTTTGAATGATGTTTTTTTCCGACTTCATAAAATTTAAACAAAATATTCACATCTAAACTTACTCGTGAAACACTGTATCCATTAGTAAAAACCGGAATAAAATCCGTTCAGTAGTTACTGAGTAGTGACAGTATAGATATAAAAAAACTAAAATTCTCAAATTTGAAAACCATGGTGCTTGATTGAAAATTTTGATATTCCAATATCATTTTTGAAATCTACATTTAACGTCATATAAGTGTTCTAGTACGTTTACGAAACATTGATTTTCTTCACTGTGAAGTAAATTGTTTCAGCTTCTAATATTAGCAATTCTAACAATATGTTATTATTACAAGATATTTAATGGAAGGCTTAAAACCGTTATGAATTATTTTAATACCCTATCATTGATCCTTTTTATAGTATACTACCCGCATTATACAGAGTTTATCCCTTCACTTTGGCAGGCTTTAACAATGAATATGATTGATTAATGAACTCAAACCAAGGATGTCCGTCGTTTTTTAGGAATAACCCGAACTTTTTTTGTGTGCTGTAAGATCATTTAAAAAAAGTGTTAATCTTTAAAAAAAATTAAAGTAGATGCCATCATGGATAAGGTATTTAATACCTTGACATATTTTTGGCCTGGCGTGTTATTTCTTAAAAATGAATGTATTTTAGAAGAATATATATGATCATGAACAAAAAACGCGATAGTTTTGCATGAAAATGTGTCACGGAAAATCCTCTACAAGCAATCAAAATACGTATTATTGTGTGACAGAAAATAACGTTTGGTACATGACTTTTTTTTCAATTTCACGAAAGTTAAAAGTTTCAATTTAAAATTTAAATCATGAAAGCCTAGGCTATATTTTTCATTTTTGTTATATTTATATATATAATAATAATATATAAGGTTATGGAGGAAAATAAGACCCACCTTAATTAAAAATGCTATATTTCGGGTAATAAGATATTTATATTAAAATGGCTAAATAATTTTATTTTATTATTTATTTTTATCCATAACGTGCAGATGCTGCATTCATAGCAGCTGCTAAACTCGCGCCAGACCACGTTATTTCTTCGTTGTAGATGATTTTTTTATAAAACTATTAGTAAATTAAAATGACATACCAATCTAGAACAAAATATGTGATCATAAATTGTAATAAATAATAAAAAGTCCAATCAAAAATTTGGTGGGCCTTATTATCCGTAAGGTAATACGGCATATTTTTTTATAAAGCTAAAACTTAAAAACAATAGAAATCAACATTTACCATAAATTTTAAGGATCGAACTATTACCTGAACAAATAAGAAACATATAATACATATAAAATTTCAACAAAAATTAAGATTATTTGTTGGTTGTTTTTATAAAATTGAGCATTCGTCACCATCTTTCACAACAAACTCAGAGGTACCGAAAAGTTAACGCGACGAGAAACTAGTCGGTGTGTAGTTCGTACCTTCTATGTGTATATAAAAATCCAGACCGATTGATACAGAGTTTTACAGAATAATAAATATGTCTATGTCTATTGAAAATATGTTTTTTTTCCACATGGGCCTTATTACACCCTTGGCCTTATTTGCCGCAGGTACCTTACAGTAATAATAAATATATTTTTTCAAACATTACTAAATTACTATAGGTGTTAAAAAAGTAACAGTATTTACCTTCAAGAAATCTTATTTATTATAAAACGATATATATTTTTCAATATTGAATATTTTTTTTTACGAAAACTGTAGTTTCACTAAGGTCGTTATTTCTATTAATCAACGAATACAGTCCTTAAAAATTCGGAAAATTATTTTTATTGAATTAATTTTTATTTCATTTCATCGAAGAGATTATAAAAGTGCAAGGTCCTAGTAAGTACCTTGAGGTCGGTTATTGTTTAAATTGCGAAAAGGCCCAACAAAAGGAAAAAAAGTGTTTTTTTTAATCAATTTTTATTCACCATATTTAGACTTTTTTGCATGAAAAAGATCCTTAGACTCATAATTGTAACTCTACCCCTTATTTTTTTATAAATTTTTAAAAGTTTACGAACTCTTGAAATTAGGTACATATGTATTTCCAATCGTGAAAAATATACTTTAAAATATATATATATATAAATCATTTTTTTATAATCTACAAATAAATGTTAATAATATGGTTCACTTAAATTTTCATGTTCCTATTAAAAAAATGCATGAAATAATCTTTAACTTTCGCACTAAATTTCAAGATTTTTACCGGAAACTACATTTATTTTAATAAACGACAAAGCGCGTTTCAATATTCATTCCTGCGCCCCATATGGGTAAAAACTGATACATATAAAATTAAAGCTAGTTAAATTATTTTTCAATTTCAATAAAAAGACAATATTAATAGCAAAACCAAGGTATCGACCAGCACATTGTACTTTTATAATCGAGCCAACCTCTTCGATAAGATTAAAACAAAAAATTCAATTAGAATAATTTTCCGAACGACTGCGCCACTATGTTCTGCACTAATAGATATGTGCTTTTGCATCCATTTGATTGTGGTATATGCACTAACCTGTAGTATCCGCAGTATAAGCGTGGTATTCTGGAAGTCGTACTCGAGCGAGAAATGGATCTGTCCGACGTTCTCCGACGGCTCCGAATTGTCGATGTACATGTCCACCAGCGAGATAGAGCGATTCTGCAGGAACGCCATCTGAAACAAGAGGTCAGCACAACAAGACTCTCATCCAAACACAGAAATGCAGGCAACGACGTGCTGCTCGTGCTTCATCGCAAACGACACTCATTGTTAGACACAAATTTAAACACAGATATACAGACTTGTAGATAGACATACTGATAGACCGACATACATATAGACAAGTAACAGTGGCAAAAGGTTAAGACACTTTGGTCACGTTCACGTCTGACCAAAAACAGTGAACAACGAACTTTAATTGGTTGATTCATGGAATTTCTGTTGGAATGTACCAGAAAATTAAAGAATGTAATTTTTTAAGTGTGTAAGGAAGTGAGAAAGAAGTAACTAGAAAGAGATAGAAACTAGTGACCAGGCTAACCAAAGAACTTTTATGTTCACTTTATGTTGAGCGTTTCTGTCAGAACACTAGTTTCTATCTCTTTATGGTTCTTCTGTCTCACTTCCTTACACGCTTAAAAAATGACAGTCTTTAAATTTCTGGTACATTCCACCAGAAATTCCATGAATCAACCAATCAAAGCTCGTTGTTCACTGTTTTTGGTCAGTCGTGAACGTGACCATTAGCGGTTCTAAATGTATGTAATCTGTGGGACACTCAGACACAAATTCAGACACAGACATATACACTTAGACAAGTAACAGCGATAAAAGACAAAGAAACATTGAGTAGTATTTAAATCCCCCCCCCCCCCTCTAACTCGGTAACTACTGGTTCAGAAAATCTGAAACAAAGGTAACGAGGTTTTGGTGGAACTTCCAACCATCAATACTAAAGTCAACAATATTATTTTAAATTTTAGAATAATAGGGAGGGGCGCATAGAATTTTTTATTTTTATTTTCATATCTAGGTATGTGGGATGTCGAAATGTATCAATTAGTAGAATATGACCTTATTTGTATTTCTTTTCTAACTTAAAAATGGAGTCTGTAGGGTGCTCCAAGCAGTAATTTATTTTGTCCTCCCTCTCTAAGTCGGTAACTACTGGCTCAAAAAATCTGAAAAAAAATTTGGTTATGAGGTTTTGGTGGTAACTTTCAACAACAAATACTAAAGTCAATAATATGAATTCAAATATTGGAGAAATAGGGAAGGGCGTCGTAGAATTTTTATTTTTTATTTTTGTATCTAGGCAAGTGGGGTGTTAAAATATAGATCTCAATTAGTAAAATATGACACTATATGTGTATATATTTTCTCTAACTCAAAAATGCACCTGTAAGTGGTTCCAAACAGTCCACGTAGTACGTGCTTATGGCATACCTCTGTGAATGTCTTGACCGAATTTTTTTAAATCGATTACCCTGTATATTTAATGTATTTTATAGTTGAGAATGTTCTCTTTATAAAAGTGTAATACATGCATGGTGTAAAAATTAATATAAACCAAGATATAATAAGTATTAAATTAATAGAAAATATCCAAAAACAATGTGCTATGTAAATTTTAAAAACACAAACAAATGATAAGTATTAAAAACATCTGCCAAGTAAATGCACAGTTCTTCCTCGTACTTAATTCACCAAAGGTAGTAAATTATTCAACAATTTTTAATAAAATAATTAAATAGTGTTTATATAAATTGCCTGGAATTGGTTAACCATTTAATTTTTATACAATTTTTCTAAAAAATATTATATATCTAAATTTATACAAATGTCAAAATGACATTTAAAACGCCAAAATGACATTTAAAACGTCAAAATGACATTTAATATATCCAAGCAAATATCAATTTAGAAAAACAAAACACGAATTTTTAAAATAAATTGAGATAAATCTTTGTAAGGGAATATTTTACAACAAACGTTGTAGACCCATATTGTAGGAAAGTTAATGCTCTACAAAAAATATTCTATAAAATTTTCACGTAACATGTGTCGTTTTGAGATATCTTGAAAAAATAAATATTTTGGGGTGTCACACACGATTTTGATGATTTTGAAATGAGACCGTCCTCAAGCCAGACCCAACCATCCGACCAAGTTTAAATAATATCGATTCAGTGGTTCATGAGTTATGCGTGTGACAAGGATTCAGGGGACAGACGGACACATCACACGGACGGACAGACAGACAGACACGGAACGAAAAGTGTTTGTCTTGACGTGAAACGGAAAGATAAATTTAAAATTTTTAAACTGGAGAACATTTTTGTCTCATTCTAAAAGAAGCAAAATAATAATTTTGAGTATTAATGCCATGTCATTTCTTTGCGGATTTTTAACGTTTTCAAAAAGGAAAAATATTTTTAGTTATAATTAATTATAATATTTTATCCAAATATTCCAATAAATGATCGCTCGGTTTTCGAGAAACACTGTATAAATATTTTTAATTGTATTGTTTATATAAGGTACTTGCACCAGTTATGGCCGCTATAAGAGCAAGGTTTACTGTTTTTGTGATTGATGGGTTTTTTTGTAATTCTCATGAACTCATGTTACTAATAAAAGAAGTAACTCTTTATTTAATCAATTTAATTATCAAAGTCTACAAATATAGTATGTTTTTTAAATTATAGCCTTTTATTTTGTATATCTTTTTCTCCAGTAATGAATAAAGTAAAACCACTAATTAGCACGTAGTGATGGACAATTGCCAACGATTACAAAATGATAAGTACTATGACACAAAAGATATAAAAGAAACAGTGTGAAGTAGTTTCTATGATACTATAATAATTAATAAATAAATTATACTAATAATTAGTTTAAATGTCTACCATTTTGACACCTTTTGGCCGATTGTCATCAAATCACGCTGTTAGACAGTTAAATGTATATAGATTATTATTCAGAAATGGTAGTAATCAAATATCAACACATATTTCTAATTCAGTACATTTAATTTAAAAAAAAAAAAAAATTACTGGGGTCATATCCAAGACTGGTGCCAGTACCTTAGTTGGCACCCTGTAGTCTACATGTTCTTTCCACCCAATGTAGATAAATTTTATTAATCGCTGATATACCTATTAAAATTTTCCTCACACGGTTTGACTTAAAAATGTTACTCTGTTTAAACTTCAAACTACATTTGTAATTTTTACTTCTAAACTTTAAACTTAGACACTAAACATGTGCTTGGTTAAAGAAATAAAACTACACCACAAAAAAACGGTAAAAATAAAACTGAATAAAAAACTTTTAACAGAAGCTGTGTTTAATTAATTTAAGACAGCTAAAAAACTTGGGTTTATTTTTTCTTCTTCACACCTCGAAATAAGACCATGAAATAAATTTATAAAGAATTCGTATTAATGATAAAATGTTATGCTACGCTTTTCCGACATTTTTATTATGATTTAATGAAAAAGACTCACTTGTTTTTCCACAGCGGGCAAAAATAATTTATGCAAAACATTGCATTAAAAATTATGTATACTATGTACATTAAAATACATGTACCTACAAAACACATAATTTTACATATTCATATTTTACCCGGGGATTTCAGCGGTTATATGAAATCACAAAAATGTCAGAAAAAACGTGTGTTCCGCCTTACGTAACATTTCTTGTAATTTCAAAACTAATTGCGAAACAATTTTTTAAGACAACATTTAAATAAATAAAAGTGTTAAGCACGCACATGATAGAGTTCCGTAGTCATTCTCACTAACATTCTCTTTGGAAATTAACTACATTTCTACAATATAAAGTAAAACACATTATACCGGGTGTTCCAGACCACCCGTCCACTATGTTTTACGCCCAAACTATTGAAGATAGAGTTTCTATTATTTTACATGGAGAAGATTTTTTAGTAAAAATTATCATCAAAATATTAAAATATGTTGTCTATGTGTGTGCGTATGTGTATGTGTGCCTGTCCCCTGAATTTTTGTCGCACGCTTAACTCATGAACCACTGGATCGATTTTAATGAAACTTTCTTTGTTGGTTCTGACTAGTAGATGATTCCATATAAAAATCATCAAAATCGTGTGGAAGGTAAGGAGGTAGTACCCCAAAATCGGTATTTTTTTCAAAATATCTCAAAACGACGCATCGTTTGTTTAAATTGTATTATATTTTGTAAAAAAAACATGTACAATTGTGAAAAAATGCCAAAAAATCAATGAAAAACGTTTGAAATAACAATCGTAGCACATGAATCTCATAGAAGAGATTTAGTTCTATAATTAAATAAATAGCATGTCATGAGATTTAACCGCGCTGCTAAATCGCATGCCTTGCGATTTAGTAGCGCGATTCAGTCGCGTACTGTGCAATTTAGCAGCGCGGATAAATCGTGCTGCTGAATAGGCAGTGTGTAAGGGGTTGAATACTGTTATTATAAATACAGTGAAAGTTATTTTAACATATTGAATTACAAACGTCTTTTAAATTTATTAAAATATAATAGATATAAAGAGATTTTAAAATTCTCACGAAGATGTTGAAAAAACATAAGCTTCGAATTCGTAGGATATTGAAAGGCAACACATCTCTTTATGAAAATGTATGCTGTATCTTCAAAGAGAAAAGTATTATAGAATCTAAATCAATAGATTTATATCGAGCAAGGAGGAGGGATAATTGCAAGGACGAAATGTTCACAGATATAAAAGTTTTGTATTGAATTCTACGGAAACTCCGTTTGAGTTTTTTTTTATGTCGATTTCCTTTGAAAGGAACCGGAATTAAGGTTAAAAATAAATGCTTTTATTAAAAGTTGAATGATTATAATTCTTATTGGCTCTTGGATTATAGGTGCAAGCAGTAACTTTCTATATTTAATACATATAACAAAAAACCAAAACAACCTTTATATCCGATTTTAATAGTTTGTTTTATATTTCATTATTATACCGGGTGTTCCGAAAGTAGGATACGTCTGCATAACTCATTCGGGAAGCATTTTAGAAAAAAATTCAGACAATAAGAAGAATGTATCTTTTAAACAGAATTTTGTTCACCCATCACCCTCTAAGAAGCACGGATAGGAGTAACTTTTGAATTTTAAATATCACTCCCCATTTTTTATCGTATATTTCGTTTCTACGGAAAAATTACACAACTTTTGTATGAAACATTTTTTCCTCCCCTGTTAGACTAATGGACCGAATTTTCATGCCGTCAAGGTAATTTACACAGATGAAAAGGTAACAAACAGACAGACAGACATAGTTACTTTCACATTTATAATATAAGTAAGGTTTTCCGATTCTGGACACGTTATTTTCATACTGATTTTAGAAAGAAAATATGGCAGGGGAGAAAAAAATATTTAGAACAAAAACTGTAAATTTTTTTCTGTAGAACGAAATATGCGATAAAAAAGGAGCGTGTTATTTAAAAATAAAAAGTTACCCTCATCCACGTTTATTAGGAGGTGGGGGTGGGAAAATGTTCTACTTAAAGGATCCCCCCAACTTTTGTCTGAAATGTTTTTTATGGTGGCGGATCCATACTTTTGTTTTTTAGTCTGAAAATGAGTTTTTCAACGATATTTTAAAAGTATTAGGATGCAATTAAAAAATACGGTTGATCCTGGTGCCGACGCGACGCTACAAAAAAGTGCAGTTATTTAAAATAATGTTTAAATAAAATAATGTTATACGTTTCTAAAATCAGATCGATGTGATCTTTATAATAATAATTATAATACTTACTGACGTACAAGAACTTCAAAATGTCTTAATTTGAGACTAGAAATCGAGTTATACTCGTATATATGCAAAGACAATATCTGTACGACCAATATCGCGAAGGAAAATGAAGGAAAATTTAATTATTCTAAGTTGGAAAAAGTTATCGGTTTGGCGTCGCTTCGATTCGAGATGACGCACAGCGCTATTTGAATATTTATGGCCCTAATTAGATTTCATCATCTCAAAGATTTTATCTGATTAAGCTATACCTTGATACCAGTGGCGCAGAAGGGAGGTGCTAAATATTGAAATTATATTTAAAGAGACAATTTTACACTTCTTAAGAAAATTATTTGTACTATAGTTATAACTAATACAGTCAAACTTGATTAAGTGGGACTTGAATAAGGAAAAAAAAATTTACTTGTCTCAATTTAAATAGACCACCCGGTATACTGAGGTTCCGTCACTTCGGCACCAAAATACCTCTACTCGTATTAACGAGACTTATAAAACTTCTCTATCTGGAATTTCCTTTTTTGATTTTTTTCAATTATTACCTCTCTTACTGGAACAGCTAAGATTGATTACCTATATAACTGAGACACAAGACAAGTAACTGTATGATTAGACCTTTTGTGATATGTGACTCAAACAAAAATCTCTTGTTAAAATTATTATTCCTGTCCCGGCAGTCCATCTTTGATTGCTTTAGTTGTTAGTAAGACGTTTTGTGTAGTACAGAGTAAGTTTTTTTTTATATATTTGACATCTATGTCGGCTGGGTCTTCTCCTCTTCCGACAGTTCTTCGTGTTTTGTTCAGTGTAATTGTGTGTGTGTTGTTTTGTTTAGTTTTATGGGGGAATTCACGGGGACACAAGATGGATATAGGATGTTGCTGATGGGCCGATCATCGCAGGGTTAGATACACAGGGTGGCCGTATTGACAGGATTGGGGTGTTTGGTTAACTATGGAATTTGGTTTATCTTTTATTTACTGTTTTTATTGTTGTTATATTGTTAGTTTGGTCTTATTGATAAATTAGAATAAATTGTTATAATATTTTGTATTTTGTAGTAGTTCTGTGATGGAGTCGAGAACTTCCCTGAGGGTTGCTTCTGTTTCTCTTTTCCAGATGGGACATTTTAGAATTAGGTGTTCAGCGTTAGCTATGCTTGTATTGTCGCATCTGCATGTGTTCGTAGGAGTGATTTTTATTTTGTGCTGGTATTCTGGTGTGTATGCGTGGTTAAATCGAAGGCGGATGACTGAACTTATTAGTCTTTTTTATGTTTTTGAACCATGGCGTTGTAGGAATTGTTGGTTGAATTTTTCCATAAAATCGACCTTTTGATTGGAGTGAGAGATGATAGTGGTATTGCCATTTTTCTGAGTAAGTTAATTTGAAAAATGTTGAAACGAAAGTTGAAAATGTTTTGTATTGTTTGTAGTTTGTACATGTACATATATTTGCACCTCTATAACTGAGATTAGTTATGTTTTAACTTCTATTAGTAGGACCCTCTGTAAATGAGACAATCACTTGGAAGAACTTGGATATCTGGAAAACTGGGTAAATAGGGCACCTCTTTAAGTGGGATAAAATAACTGGTCCCTTGAGATTTCAGTTATCCAAGTTTGATTTTTATACTAGTTAAAAAAGTAACATTATTTACGTTTTTTTCACGCCACTGTACAAGTTCTACAGTTTTATTACCAATTCAAACTTTTTTATCTTTGAATATATTTAAAACTACATAGACTTTTTTGGGAGAGACAGGAAGAAAATAGTACAGAGAGAATAAGTCACATGAATTTCAATAATGCAACATGTAGGTACCAATATCACATTTAACATTAAACAATCATTCGACATTTATATAATGTATTGTACAGTGTATTTTGTTAAAAAATCAAGGGTGGCCAAATTGTAGTAATAATTATTTAGCTACCCTTGAAATAATAAGTATGTATACATTCTTGCTGCTTATATGTAGAGGAAATATACTTTAAGAGAATTTTCAAAATGTATCTTAAATTACATTTTACATATACATATTAACAAATTAATACGAGTAAAAAATAGTATAGCAATTTTTATTTTTTATTTAAATATTAGGAACTGAATTAAATTTTGCCATTTATATATTTATTTTTAATTATTGAGGTACTGGATAAAAATATTGCCACATTAGTTTGTAACTTTAATGTCTAAATAGCTCTTATGTAAAGATGCTTATATCTAACGTTGTTACTTTGAATTTACAAAAAGCATTTTCATCGTAAACTTGTGTACTCATAATGAGTCATCGTTCTCACAGGCCTCATTATGCGCCATCAGCACGACTGTGTACACACGTGCATGTTACCCATATACAGGATGGTCCAACGAAAACGAAACGGCCGCAGTTTTGGTCAGTTAAAATAAGATTTTGTAAAAACGCTCGAACATGTCGATTTTGCTTTCATGGGGGACATCTTTTGCAATAAAATTTTTACAAGAATCTTTTCAACCCTTTGCACTATGAGCACAAACCTTAAAATTTTAAATAGCATTTTTTCATTCTAAGCAAGGTGCTTTTTGTTGTTTTTTAAATATGTTGAATTTTAGTCAAGTTATTTACATTTGTAGTTCAATGAATGCATTTTTTTCTGATCAACAAAACAACAATTTACAACTGAAATTTAAAACAAAGTAGGCTTATTATCGAGGAATGTCGCCAACTTACTCCCCAAACGTTTCAACAAATGAGAAATAACTTGAATTTTTGTATGAAAGCTAGCGGAGCTCAATTTGAACATTTATTGAATAATTTAAAGTTTTGGATATTATATAAATTTTTGTGAATTATCTAATAAGAAAACAAGCCTACTTTGTTTTGAATTTTAGTTCTAAATGTTTGTTTTGTTGATCAGAAAATAAATGCATTCATGGAATTAAAAATGTACATAACTTGACTAAAATTCAATAGATTTGAAAAAAACAAAAAGCACCTTGTTTCAAATGAAAAAACCTTTCAAATGGTTTGTGCTCATAGTGCAAAGGGTTGAAAAGATTCTTGCAAAAATTTTATTGCAAAAGATTGCCCCCTTGAAAGCAAAATCGACGTGTTCGAGTGTTTTTACAAAATCTTATTTTAGTTGACCAAAACCGCGGTCGTTTCGTTTTCGTTGGGCCACCCTGTATACATACAAGGAATATAACTGGAGTATTTGGTCAATGTTACGAAGTTAGGTCCTCTCAGAAAATTATCATTGGTAGTTCTAAATTAAACAATAGCAAGGACAAATACCTACATAATATGTATTTACTTTTTCTATACATAATGTGGTATATAATACGTCAATACATGCACAATTTATACATGCATACATATAAGGTACTATGGGCTTCAAAAGTCGTCTGCCACCCTAACGGTCAGAATCGCTTACAACAGATTCAAAAATATTAAGACAAACATCATCGGTTATCTTTTTCTAGGGCGGAAGTTATATTGTTATACCATTTTAAATAAAAACACAAATATACGTTCATTTCATTAATTCATTTAATATCAAGTTTAACATATTTAAATACTAATATTCGGAATATTAAATATAAATTTACTTATACAATTTTCAATAGATTACATAAGTAATAATTTAATCTCACAAATATATATGAATACTATAAGTACTTCTTTATCTAGCAAATGAGTTTCAAAATATCTGTCTTTGTTTGGTACATGGAGAAATGATTTAACTATTATAATAATCAAATGGGAGGAGCCTACTAACAATAAGTTTGTGACAAGCGAATTTGAATGAAAACTGGTCGACCACTTTTTTGGCTCAATCTACATCTAATTCTTAATGTTCATGATTTTTTTAGATTTTTCTGAGCGATCTTTTTGGGATAAGGATGGGTGAAAGCAATTTTTAAATGTTTTTTCCGAAAAATGTTTTAAAAAATGCATAAAAAAATACATCATATTACATATATACTGTTCAAAAGTTTAGAAGCAAGAATATTTTTTTGCAAATCAAATTTTTATTATCAGTGCATTCGAAGAGACCATTTTGAGGATTCCGTACCACAAAATGAAAACACGGAACCCTTATAGGATCACTTTGTTGTCCATATGTCTGTTAATCTGTCCGTCAAGACCTTCTTTCTTAGGAACAGCTAGAGGTATGAAGTTGAAATTAATGTCAAATAATAAATTTCAAGATTCTAGGTCCACTGGAAGTAACCCTACAGGTTTTGATGATCAGTGAGTCAGTCAGTCTGTCAATATCAAAATATGCTTTGAAAAGCCGTATCTTTTTATTGCATTTAGTTAGAAACTTGAGTTTTTCAGGACTGTAGATCTTAGTATTTGATATTATTTTCAACTTGATACCTCTAACCGTTCTTGAGAAAAAGGAGTTTGACGGACAGACAGACAGACGGACAATAAAGTGATCCAATAAGGGTTCCGTTATTTCAATTTTAGGTACATACACCTAAAAAAGGTCTTTTAGAACGCACTGATAATAAAGTTTTGATACACAGAAAAATATATCTGCTTCTAAACTTTTGGATGGTATTGTTGATTATGTGCTCAATAAGCTTTCATTTGACACTCTACAAAATTAAAAAATTTTTCGTCGAATAGTTTCAGAGAAAATCGCTTGTGACAGACCAGAGAAAACGAAAAAATGTTAGTTAAAATTTGTTTAAGTATATTTTTGACCTTACATAGATAACATCAATAAATCGTTCCAGTTATATTCCGGTATATATGTAATATTGACCTCAGCGTACATTGCAGGTTCACTTTGAGTATACTGTACACAAACCGGCACCTACATCATTGAAAGTCACATCCCAAAGTGAACCTTCAACACACATCATCGTGTTCCATGTGAGTGTTTGTGTACACCTACATATGTAGTGTCCTTACCGAGGGGTGATCGCCGGCCGCGCCGCCGGCTCCCGCGCCCGCTCCACCGGCGCCACCTTTGACATTGTGCAGCGCCTTGTTCTGTGGCGCCGTCTGCGGACTAGCGGGCACTGCGCCACCTGCGCTACTGCCACCCGGGGACTTCGCCTGCGGACTTCCTGTCGTCCTAAGTAGGCAAACAAACGGAATCATTAATAATATAATACTGTCAATGTATATATCGATAAAAATTGGTCAGTGCAAACATTAAAGAAAATATCGCTGATATTATGAAAATTACCGCAGAAATATACCAGTTCAGGGGGAAATTTTAGTAATGCAACGGCAACGAAAACAACACCATGAAGTTAGGTTAGTCGTGTAGATAATGCAGATTTCTGTAAAACAGGTTTTTATTTTTGCATTTGCATGCTAGATGTCATTACGTCAAAAAAGTATAACTTTTAACGCACGTACGCACACTCACTTTTGACTTTTTTAAACATACATAAAATGTAAAGTATAGTGATTATGAAAAAATTTGAACTCGAGATTTTAACGGAACTATACGTATTAAGGGTTCCTGAATCACGTACGACCATTATCTCAATTACGTCTGTGTGTGTGTTTGTGATCGCTCTACAACAAAAACGGTGAGACTTACAAACATGAAATTTTACACTTAAGGTTCTTGTATACTGTAGATGTGCACGGATGTTTACTGATGTCAAGTTTTTAATTTCTCGAATTATTTTTTAAACGGTACATTAATAGAAAAAAATGTTTTAGATACAAGTTATAGAGAATATTATTATCTTTAATTTTTGTTGTAATTATATTACAAAAAAAGTGTAAAGAAATAAAGAAATGGTTCATAACAGAAAAAAATGTTTATACATAATAAAAGTTGTAGAGAACGTTATTTTCTATAATTTATGTCCTATTCTTTTTTTTAATATGAATTGACCAAAAAATAATAATTTTAGTTTTTATTTAAAAATAATTTTAATATTAATAATTTTGTTATCTATGAAAATAAAAGCATTTATTTTTACAACTATAAATTAAATAGATGTATAGAAATAATAATATATAAAACGTGTTGCACTGTTGAAATATCAAACAAATAAGAAGCCATTGACAAAACAACATTTTTTAAAACAGAAAAATTATTATAACGATTTGTAATAAAAACGTTTGAAATAAAATCACTGAACAGAATTAAAATATATCTCAAACATTAACAGAAACAACAATTAATATAATGTAAGAAAGTGTTAACTTATGTAATTTCTACTGTATCATGATGTATAAAAAAATCTTGTACCGACCAGGGCAGTTTATTTTAGTGGACACTAGACGGATTTGTATGTAGAGGGTAGATTAAAAAATAATGCCTCCAACTCTCTGGATTGGTTAGAATAGAGATGAATCAATGAAATCAATTGGAAAATGTATCGAATTCATTAATAATTGTTTAATGTAATCTTCATTTATTGCTACACATTTTTCCATCCATTCAATTCATTTTTAAATTCCATTGAAACGGAACTCGTTGCCACAGCTGCATGCATGATCTCTTTGTTCAATTAATTCTGACTCTCGGATATTCTCCTTTGGCTTAAGAAAAAGGTAGAAATCGCAGAAAGCCAGATGGGAGCTATACATTTATAAAATATATTTTTTCCTACATTTTCCAATTGGATTCAATTATTTATACATGTACATACATATATTTATCTTTCTTCATTTAAACAGATTTTTAGAGAAGTGGAAATGTTACTTTTCAGTTTACCTTTATACAATATAAGCGCGCATTGGACCCAGTGTTACCAAGGTTAATATCTACAAAATTATAGTGACCAAAATATTCAACATGTCCACAACACACGGTTCACCGCGAATTGTTTTTTCCGACTTCATAAATTTACACAAATATCCACAAATTATACACCTAAAACTAACCAAAGGTATATAAAGACAAGGTAGTCTCAACAATTCCTTGACCAATCAGCGTTGGCGCGGGAATTGACGTCACTTGGGGGATGTATTCAAATGCTATAAATGTATAATAGAATATAATTACACAAAATTCCTTTATTAATTCTTGTTTTCGTAGTTTTTAGTATTTTAACAACACATACAATCTAATGCCGTGTTTAGACCGGAAAAACAAAACAGCAACATCGTGTCTTTTTGACAAAATGCAATAAACCCTATGTGTTTTTAAATACGAAGTGTTTTCAAACACCGTGTTGCTGTTTTGTTTTCTTTGGTCTAAACACGGCATAATAAGTACAAATTCGACATAGCAAAATCATAAAGAGCTGTCAGAATCACATATCGTATTGCCAACTTAAGAATAGTAAAAATGACGCTTTCCGAATAAACCAAATTGTCTGTGACAGCTTTTTTATGATTTTGCAATGTCGAATTTGTACTTATTTGATTGTATGTGTTGTTAAAATATCAAAAAATACGAAAACGAGAATAAATAAAAATTTTTTTTTGTAATTGATATTCTATTATACATTTATAACATTTGAATACATCCACCAGATGACGTCAATTCCCACGCCAACGCTGATTGGTCAAGGAATTGTTGAGACTACCTTGTCTTTATATACCTTGAAACTAACCTATTCATTATATTAGTGAAAAGCGAAATAAAATCCATTTAGTAGTTACTGAGAAAATCGTGTAAAATTATATTTTCACTCCCAGGAAACATCAGGTCCCGTCTTAGAAAAAATAAATATAAATAGGTTAGCAACAATCATAATCAATTTTGATATTTTACCTTTCATGGAAGTGTATTGTTTCTTTATATTTCAATTTTCAATCAATAGAGGTATTTCAAAATATGTAATTGTTATGTAATAATATGACAAAAATCATCCAAATGTTCGATAAAATATTTGAAAGATACCTAAATGACAGTTGTATGCTGTGACATCATGGAAACAAAACACGACTTGATAAATATTTTTTTAGTCTTTTGATGTTAAATCTTAGGTTTTCATAAAATATTAATAGCCATGATAATGGACAGAAAAATAATCTAACTATTGGTGAAAACCGCATTGCAATCGGTTCAATAATTCCCGAGTCTATAAGCCTCATACAAACGAACATTCATTTTTATTGTAGCTGTTAATACCAGTTTAATAAATAAATGAATACACATTTCAAGCTGTCTGTAACCTTTTGTAATCCTATAATAATTTAACCAAACGGTTTATACATTAAATTGTTACTATAAATTGTATAAATTAAACAACTCAAGTATAATTGATTGCAATGAAATTATTATACATACGATAATTACAATGTTTTAATGCATTCAATAATTCAATGAATTCTAAAATTGATGATTATTATCGGCTGAATTATTAAATGTTTCATTATAGGTATTATTATTGTAGATTAAATTCAAATATTTGCCATGGGAGCCACGGAACGTTTTTATATGTAATACTGATTATGAGAGACACTGAAAGTGTACATATCCACTAAACCGGAAACGAATGTTTACTCTTGTCAATTTTTGAATTTTCGAATTATTTTTGAAATGGTGCGAATAAGAAAAAATAGTCGAGTCTGTTATTATCTATAATTTATGTCCCATTAATTTTTTATCATCATTTATGATTTAACCAAAAAAATTTTTTTTTACATATAATTAATTAGAATCACTCACATTGTCCACTCTCAGTATTACGTATAAGAAGGTCCTATAGTCCCATGGTACCTTTGGCAAACACGTACACTCATGGCAGACATTTCTCTGGTATGAATCATTTTAAATTTAATTAATTTTATTTTCAATTATTTTTTTTGGGAAAATAAATAGAACATAAATTATAGTAAATCGGTTTATTAATACTTATTTTACCTACTATAGAAAATTTCACAAAACTTGTATTGGATTAATATTACATATTTTAATACGGTTATTTTGTCAATCAAATAAAATGTGTCTATCTATAAAACATTGATTGTTCGGCGAATTTACCCTACTAGTAACATACAATATTTTCCATTTTATTTTCTTAGTTTACCCAATTAGTACTATACAACATTATGCGCCGCATTATGATATATATTTCCCATCATATTTTGCGAGATTACGGGTCTGTCTATAAAATATTGAATGTTCGGCAGATTTACCCTACTAGTAACATACAATATTTTACATTTTATTTACTTAGTTTATCCAACTATTACTATATAACATTACGCGCCGCATTATGATATATGTTTCCCATCATATTTTGCGAGATTACGGGCCTGTCTATAAAATATTGATTGTTCGGCGAATTTACCCTACTAATAACATATAATATTTTCCATTTTACTTTCTTAGTTTACCGAACTAGTACTATACAACATTACGCGCTACATTATGATATATGTTTTCCATCATATTTTGCGAGATTACCCTACTAGTACAATACAATATTGTACGCCATTTTAATGCGTGTAAGTCTACTATTGTACAATGCCGTTTCGGGGGAAATGCACGATAAGTTTTAAATATTTTATCACAACAACAACTAGGTTTTGTTATTGATCTGAGCCACGGTGTCACGTGATCGTGTGCAGCTCACAGGTTGGGCGAATACAGACACAAAATCTTCCGTGATCAAGGCTACGCAGAACCGCTCCAACATTTGCATGTTCCCGTACGGTAATGATCCATTTCACTTATGATGATGGCTCATACTGTATTACAAATATGTATGCACAATAAAAATATATATAAATTAAATCACAGGTTCTTAAACTTTTTTTTGGTAGTGTTAAGTTATATAAACTTGACTTCATTAACATTATCTCTACGATATATAATTTAATAAATTATTTATTTTTTATTACGTATCTATATATATATGTATATATTCTTTAATTTACTAATAATCGTTCCTATGTAACACGTCTAGACCTTAACGCTGCCGCGCCATGTCAATTTTAATTTCAGAAACTGTCACGATATTATCCTATTTCTGGCAATGAGCCAAAAAACAACAACTAATTGATTAAAATAATTTTGTTTCTTTTAGCCGTACCTTGTAGTACAAAGTTAATAAAAATTAGTTTACTGAATAAATCATTTTATTAATCAATAATATATAAAACGCAACATCTGTCTGTCCGTCCGTTAGTGCGCTTATCACTCGAGAACTATTTATCCGATTTACGTGTTTTTTTTTTAATATATAGATATGTTCCCTGGCCAATACTGGCCATGCTTTAGGATATATTTTGTTACGTTAGGTAAATAACGAATAAGCAGTGATAGTAAATCATGTCGGAAAAAAGTTTGCGCTCTTTTGCAATAAACCGATAAATATTGAACAATATAATGTAGTAAAGACTTGTATAAAATGAAAAGATCTAAAATTAGCTCCACGACACCATATATATTATTTTTATATTTAAGTCACAATAACTGCTTTTATGTTACAAAGAAAATTTAAAATGTTTAGGTTCGGTTTACGTGGAATTATCACCTGCAAAACATTAATCCTTATTGAAGCGAATGATTTTGTCGTCATAAGCATTTAATGTAGATAAAATATGCTCTTTACAGCAATTGGTCTTATAGTTTAGAAAATAACTTGAAATAAAGTTACAAACGTTAACATATTATTAAATAACGCGCGAACTAAAGAAGAAGAGCTGTATTGGAGCGTGGGGCTGGAGGGAGTGATTCGCGTGCGCTCGACCGGCATTCGGACTTGTTTGATCGTCAATTGTTTATTTTGTTTTCAATAATTAGCTTTTAAATTTAAACAGAACAAAAATTATTTGTACTTTTTGTTCTGATTCGTTTTTGTTAGGTAATTTAAGTGTTGATTTATTAGTATTACAATATACATATATTACAATATTAGTTATTTATAAAATTTTCGTAATAGTATCAAAAATCAAGTAAAATTGAAAATAATGCGAAAAATTATTTTCTTAGTTTGCTATGATTTTAAAAACCGACACTCTTTATGTTACAATTAAACCGATATTACCGACCATGGACTTATTTTAAAGAAAATTTTATGCTCTAAAAAAAAGTCCTTTACATCGTATTCATAAAATGAACGGTTTCAGAGAAAAACACGAAAAACTATGAAAAATTGTAACCCATCCGCCATTTTTTCAAGATGTCGGCGGTACCACAACTCGGATCAGCTCGAACTTTTTGTGGGATGATCAGAAACACTAGTAGAACGTTTACACCAAAATTTTGGTCAGAATTAGTTCCGGGTAAAAGTCTAATCTGATTGAACTAAATTACATTAACACTAACTTATGTAAATACAATTTATAATTATAAAGTGAACTTTATAAACCTTAATACATTAACAATAAGATAGTGATTTTTGTTCTAACGTGTATAATGTCCAAGTTACTCTTATCTTTGCTGCAGTTAACTTGTTTATTACATAAGACGCAGGTATTTGTTTTAAAGCGAGTATGAATGTGTATGTGTGAGCAATAAAAAGACTGCTGTTGTACCATCTTGCGATTTTATGTAGTTGAATCTTCTAAACTACGTACGTAGTTAATCTTTTATGTTTTTCAGTATAAAAGAATGTTGTTTCATTTAGATAATGTGTCTATTACTTAATTAAATTCATATGTTGCATGCACTTAAGCAGACGCGTATATAGCCTAACTTCTTTTCTAATAACAGCATATACATATATTTGAAATAAACGTATAATAAATCTCAAAATATTTTTTATTGTTTAGTTTTTGTAAAAAAATTCCAGAACAGTACCTATACAGAAAAATTTGCTGATTAATAAACTATAAATCAAAATTTATTTAGAGCTGTTGTTTTCGAGATATTATTTAACAAATATTTTCTTGACTGCAAATTCTATAATTGTTTATTTTACAAATTCGAATTTTGCAATAAACGGTAGTAGAAATGAAGTCAAATCAATTTCGTATAACTCACATAAAATAATTACTAATTAGATATATTAAAAATAGTATATCAGTCTTTATTTCTACGTGTCAAGGAGTTAATTATCAAAATATAAATTTTTTATTCAAATGATTTTGTAGTTGAAAATAAATATTAATTCATAGTGATTTTAAATCATCTGACCACTTTAAATAACTTACCGATTTCTTCATAATACCAAGTGTATTTTTTTAATTCTTGGGGGGGGATCATCAACCCTTGACCTCCCCTTGTATACGCGCCTGTACTTAAGTTCGTTAAGTGGCCCGTAATATACAGTCTTTTATTAAATAATTTAATATAATGAAGAAAAGGCTGAAAATGTAATAATTGTTTGCATATTTTAAAATGTTTCTTTTGTTTATTTAAGAAATTATCATGTAAGCAATGAGTAGACATCGTTGTAAGCTTTAATTTAATTAAATAAACTACAGAACATTACTGATTTAACTAGTAATTTAATTTCTCTTATATCCGGTATAATAAAAGAGCTGACAAAATTTGCAAACTTACAAGCACATTCAAATAAGGTTTCTAGCCTATCTGACAGTTCTTTTGAAGTTTCATGAAGTGTTTGATAAGTGTCGCGTACGCGTGGTAAATAAACATCAACGGTATTAAAACAGTGGTGATATTATGAAAAATATTTTATACGGTCAGAGTTGCCAACTGTGTTATAATAAGTTTGAAATATCACTAAATTCCATAACTGATTCATAGAATTACTATCCCATTTAAAAGTGCTTGAAAGCTTGCTTTATTAACTCCTTTATAATACCGGAACTTATTATAAAAACGATGTCGAAAACTTAAAGTACCTATATATCTAGACGTTATCCGCGACTTCGTCCGCGCGGTAATAGATTTTTGTTATGATAGTCGATTAAACAGGTTTTTAGTTTCGAATTTGCACGCTAGATGTCACTAAACTAACCTAACCTATCGCGCGTACAAAAGTACTAAACTCATTTTTTATCTAATCAATTTTTCGGGATACAAAGTAGAATATGTTCTTTCTCGGGATGTAAGCTATCACCTTGCCAAATTTCATCAACGCATTTATAATAGTATTATAATATATAGGTAAAGGTATTGTCAGAAATGAATCAAAAAGTATAGTTAACAATTAACATAGATTTGCAAACCAACTCTTCTAGAGATATGATTAATTCTTGAAAAGTAAAATAATGTTAATGATTTTTACAGCAAACGTGATATTATGGTAAACAATACCTACTAATAATAAAACTCATTTAATTTGATAATTTGTAAGTTGGGAATCCCAACTTGGGATTCAAATTTTTATGTTTGATATACAATTTTGTTCAATAATAGTTCTTAAGTGAGCAATTAAGACGTTAATTAACATAAACTATGGTAGAGCAAATCAAATAAACATCCAAGTTAATTACTTGCTGTTTTTTCTATAATAAAAAATATGTATAGATAAATATAATTATTTATTTCGTTTTCTGAAAAATAATTTACAAATCAAGAAAAAAATTAGTAAGTCCTTTTTTTAAAGCATTCCTTTTAATATGTTATATAAATTTAATTTTCTAGATTTATTAAGTACATTTTTCATAATTTATCCATGTAATTTTTTTAATAACGCCAAGCAATGAGAAATGTTTAATACCATTAAATTAAAGAATGTAATAAAAATTGTATGGCATTGAAGTAATATCGGTTCTATGTTCCCATTAACATAAGAATTTTCCCCGCTAAACTATAATGTCTAAAACGTTTAACGCAGTGGCGTGCGTATTAAAGAAAAATATGTGTTATTCACTGAATCTTCATGTAATTTATTTGTTGAATTTGTTGCATGTTTTCTTATTTTGTATATCAATGTACAATAATGCAGTACTTAGTACTGCATTATTAAAGAATAGCTCAATATATAATTTTAGTTTATAAAAATATTGATTTTTTGAACGGCTATAAATGAATAATAAAAAAAAACCTATAAATATCATTTATTAATATATTAAGACAGTGGTTTCAAAAATGTTTCGACTCGCGGCGTCCTTTTAAGCTAACAATAAGGTTTTCCCATTTATACATGAAATGAACAAGTCAAACAACTGCATTATATCTGCAGTCGAGATGTGTAATTCATGAACGATTCGTTCTTTTGGAACGATTCTTTTCGGTGAACGAATTGACTCAAGTCAGTATTTTAAAAAATAATCATTATTTTTTTTATATTGTAAAATATGTATAAAAAGACTCATTTTTCCCATCTCTACTCTGCAGATCTACGGTGCCCCTGTAAAGGCGTCAGCGTAGAGGCTCCCAGGTCGTCGCGTCGCACACTTTGGGAATCACTGTATTAAGATATCAAACAACCAGTTTCAGGAACACTTCTAACAGCTCGAAAAATTAGTTCTTAAAGATATTAAACAGTAAACCACATTTATAGATCTTTTGATTCTACTTAATTCTTTACTACATTATTTTGTTCAATATTTAACGGTTTAGGCAGCGTATTGCAAAAGAGCACGCTGGCGGTAAACTTTTTTCCGACTTGATTTACTATTATCGTCACTGCTTATTCCTTATGTTACCTAACGTAACAAAAAATATCCTATAACTTGACTAGAGAACATATCTTTGCATTAAAAAAAACACTTACATCGGATAAGTGGTTCTCGAGTTATAAGCGCACTAACGGACAAGCAGATAGACAGAAAGGATAGATCCAAAATGAAAATAACCTCTGCAATGATAATAAAAATCTAAAAAATTATACTGATGTGAGGTTAGTTTAACTTTCATTTTAATTTATTTTGTATGTTGTATTATTGTTAAAATAAATAAATATTTTCGCACGCCACTGGAATCCCCTTCTTTAAAAAATAGGGCGCAATTTTCTCTGACAAAATAGAAAATAATGAATAGAGAATTTTGTTTACTCAGACAGACGCAGGTATACCTCACTATTACGTATATTATTATTTTTCTTCTTCTTGGCTTTTCTTTCACACACCCATTCACTCACACACATACAGTTAGACAATGTGGAAATATGTAGTTTGCATTTTCACCAATGAATATTTCATAGACTTGCAAGGTGTGACGCATGAAAAATCTATGTTTAAAAATGTAATATTTTAGAATTAGGTATTGCATATTCTGTAATAATATCAGAACAAAAAAATTACACTGGTAGAAACGTTGACCAAGAATTCCTTGTTTTATATTTAAGGAAAACAATATTTTCTTAATATAATACAACTATATTTTATTGTTTTCGTCTGAAACAACAAGGATTTTTAACATGGGTAATTTGTATTTTAGAATTTAATTAAGGCAACAATTATTTTTGAACTTTATGCTATTGCAATTATTATTCAGTAGAGCCTCAATATAAGGGATTAATTCAAAACGGTCCGAACAAGTTTATAATTAAAAAAATAAGAAAAAAATCAAACCGACTTCAAAAAAAACCCTAAAAACACTGAAAAGTATATAAAAATTAAATTTAACGTTTTTTGAAGTCGGTTTTCCATTTTATTTATTAAAAAAAATTTTTTTTGGCTTGGCACCGACTTCAAAAACCGTTATATTTATTTATTACATACTTTTTAGATTTTTTTTAAATCGGTTTTATTTTTTTTCTTAAAAAAGTTTTTTTCCCTTTCGAGTGACGTATCTTTGAAGTCCATGATCAGATTCTGATAAAATTTATATGAGACCACCTCGGGAGTACACTCTCTCAAAAAAACTAAATAATATTTAAAATATATTGTCGAATTGAGAACCTCCTCTTTTTTTCGAAGTCGGTTTAAAACAGACAAATATTTATTAGTTAAAATTATGCTTGAAATATTTAATTTCACCTAATATCGACGAAATTTTCAATTTGTATAAAATGAAGAAAAAAAAATTGAAAAATATACCAAAGAATTTTATCTAATAAAAATTATTTAAATTGAAGTTTAAGTTTTGAGTTAATTACTGATAAAAAAGTAGAGTTATACCCTGATGTTACAATTAAGTCAACCATAACATAAAGCTTCATTCGTGTATCATCACTCGTTTCCATTTAACGCCACCAGAGGTCCTGCTATAGAACGATTCTAATAAAAATAACAGTAAAACTTCATATGCTCTTTTATTGCAGTATTAAGTGAAAATATATATAAAATTGTGTTATTGATAGCTTGAAAAAATTTACTAAGGGATTTTAGTGCCTTTCGTATAGACTTTTGTAATGCCAAAAATTATTGTTATTATGTATAATATGTATGTATGTATGTGATTTTCTAATACATTTAGAAAATTAAGAAATGTGCAAGCAATAATTGCACAGTGTTCCGTGCCATCAGCCTCCCATTTAAATTATTGAAAATTTTGACAAAAATTGATCCTTACATCATGAGAAATATTTTTTGTCGATAAACTTTTCCTAAAACCTATGGTTCATCAGTTATAAGAAAATAAACAATTGAATTGCTTATAACAATTGATTGCACTCAAAATTTTCAATTCTGATTTTTTCAGGTTGGTGATAAGGGTGGGGGACAGCAATTTTAAAGTGTTTTTTACGAAAAATACATCATATAAATACATCACACACCATACATGATTTTTTTCCATTTCCCAATTTACCCCCTGAAATAAACATCCGGAATTAAAATTTTATACTTCATGTTTATTTCACTTTTGTCACTTTTTGTATTAAATTTCGAATAGTTTCAGACAAAATCAATTGTGATAGACGCAGTAGCGAACCGAAGAGGGGAGGGGCAAAGAGGGCATTTACCCCAGGCGGCAAATTTGAGGTGGCAATAAAAAAAGGTAATCAAAATTACTAAAAAACGCAAAATTGTGGATTGTCAGTGGAAAATTCGAAAAAAACAGTTTTAATTTTTTTTCATATATAGTATATAGTGGAAGGGGGGCGGGCGGCAAATTTGCCATCTGCTCCGGACAGCAGAAACCTACGATACGCCATTGACAGACGGACGGACGGACACCGAAGTGATTCCATAAGTGTTTCGTTTTTCACGTAACACTAAAAACTGAATTTTAATGGAATTCTAATTTTATAATAGATGCATTGAAACGAATTCAAAAGGTTTAAATTATGATAGTATTTTAAATGTATTTTAAAAAGTGTATGTCAAATACATACATAAGACACTGGCACCAGTTATGGTAGCTATAAGAGCAAACTCTACTGTTTTTGTGATTGATGGGCTTCTTTTTTATAATTCTTATGAACTCATGATATTAATTAATCAATTTAATTACCAAAGTCCGCAAATATAGTTTGTTTTTTAAATTATAGCCTTTTATTTTGTTTATGTTTTTTCTTCAGTAATGGATAAAGTAAAACCAGTAATTAGCACGCAGTGACGGACACTTGCTAATGATTAAAAAATGATAAGTACTACGACACAAAAAATATAAAAGAAAGAATCGTCAAATTTAAAACAATGTAAAGCATTTGCTATGATAATATAATAATTAATAAATAAATTATACTAATAAAACCAGTTATGTTAAATCAGGCTGTAAGACAGTTAAATGTTATAGATTAATATTCACAAATGGTAGTAACCAAATGTCAATAAATATTTCTAATTCAGTACATTTAATTAAAAAATCTAAGACTGGTGCAAAAAAGGAAGTCAAATTAACAATAAATATAGACATTCACATTATACTCAAGTTTTAAAAATGTAAAACTTGATGTGGATTGCCGAAGCTTATCGTATTAACGGGTATTTCCACGACCCCCCCACCCCTCCCAAACAACTGTACAATGTGCAGCATAATACATTTATATCGTAACCACGAATATTAAATAAATATGAGTCCGACATACGTAAAAAATGTTAATAAAATGTAACAGATACAGAAAGAAGATACGGTTAATAAAAAATATCGATAGATATACCTCACAAATAACGCACACCATTCACGTTTTGCTACATAAAAATCCCGCTACATCAAAAAGTATATATAAAATGATGAAATTTTCACGTCTGTATCAAAATGCGTATAAACTATTTAAAATTTCCCGCCGTTACCGCAGCAGCCTCGGGCGGTTGTAGCTGGCTTGTCCATTGCAAGCACGTAACTAGTTGTCATACGCGAACAGATTATTTAATCGCGATCGACGTTGCCTTTGGAACGGTTTTTTGTAAAATAGGTCGTACAATAGATGGCGTTGGAATTGTCCTGATTACAAAACTGCGGATTCAATTTGCAAATGTTGGTATTATTTTTCGTTTAAAGATGCATTTTCTTTAATTTTTAATCATCGAAATTTTCTGGAAATACATGTACGGGCAATGCCGATTTTATTCATGTCTGAATACATTGACAAAAATATCTACCAAGTAAATGCACAGTGCTTCCTCGTGCTAAATTAACCAAAGATAATGAATTATTGAACAATTTAAATAAAAGTAGATGCTCAGATAAATTGCTTAGAATTGGTTAATCATTCAATTTCAATTCAAAAAAATATTAATTTGAATTTTTTCTTAAGACGCGCCTGATTATTTTTTCGTACGTTTTTAATTTTTTGACAATTTCAATCTAAATCTAAATTTATGCAAACGTTAAAATGACATTTAAAACGTCAAAATGACATTTAATATGTCAAAATAAATACCAGTTAAAAAAAAAAACAAAAAACAAATGACGATTTTTAAAGCAAATTGAGATAAATCTTTGTAAGGGTATATTTTATAACAAACGTTGTAGACCTATGTATATTATAGGAAATTGAATGCTCTACAAAAAGTATTTTATAAAATTTTCACGTCACATGTGCCGTTCTTGAGATATCTTGAAAAAATAAATATTTTGAAACTTCACCCCTTCCCCATACACACGATTCTGATGATTTTGAAATGGGACTGTCCTAAAGTCAGACCTTACCAACTAAAGTTTCATATTGGTTTAATGGTTCATGAGTTATTCGTGGTTTCAGGGGACAGACACACAGACAGACATACACGGAATGAAAAGTATTTGTCTTTACCTAAAACGGAAAGATTAAATTAAAATTTTTAAATCGGAGAACAATTTTTTTTCTCATTTTAAAACTAACACAAAGCTTCTCGTATCTTCGATATTGCGAGGAAGCAAAATGGTCATGTGTATGAGCCTTCATTTTGATTATTTTTATTATAACTGGAATGTATGTTCATTTTAAAAGTTTTAAAAATATAAAAACTATGTTGTATACAAATTTTTGTTTTTACAAAAACCATTAAATATATGTAGTATGTATACAATTCTCTTAAATTTTTATTTGTCATTTAATATCATTTTTGTTGACAACTGTGCGATTGTATAATGTTTTTGTACGGATGTAAAGAGAATACAAAGTATTAAATAATGGTGCAGTAAAAATATACGGTGACGTCATATTATTGACGTAGTAGGTACAGTAGCACTTCGCAATAATGGCGTAATTGAGACCGGAACCTCGCCGTTATGTGAAAAACGCCAGTAAGTGAATTAAGGCATTTTTGTGCCTCGCGAGTGCCTGCAGCAAAACTAAGTACTATGTACTAATCACATAACATTAAATATAGTACTAATATACAAGATGGTCTGGTTTGGGTTACAGATATTTTAAGAGTTGATTCTTTGGCTCATTGCGAGTAAAAAATTGTACGGGAAGGTGGGGTCTATCTTCAACACCCTCTGAACTACAGGGTGTTTAAAAACTTCCTTCAGAGTAGTACTTACAAACAAAGATTATCTCATTATATATATATATATATATATATCTCATTACTTCCAAAGTAACGTAACTAGAGTTACCACAATGATTCAGTTTCATAGGTAATAAACTAACGTATTTTTTCAGTATTAATAGCGTTATTGATAATTGTGTATCCAGTTCTGCGTTATTGCTCATCAAAATATATATATATTTTTTTTAATTTTTTATGAAAATGACATTTTTCCCCAAAATGTTACCTACAAATTCATTATACAAAGTGTGACAAGGATTCAGGGGACAGACTGACAAACATACACACACGAAACGAAAAGTGTTTGTCATTTTAAAACGATCACAATGCTTCTCGTATCTTCGATATTGCGAGGAAGCAAAAAATTATTATTAGCCAATAAATTTTTGTAGAAAATAGTTTTTCATAAAGTTAATATTTTAAGTTGTAAAAATCAATTTCTTCTGATTTACCTTATACATATACTTAGTAAATCTATTTAATGACCAAGGTGAAATACCTCAAATTGAAACACATTTATTGTTTCCAAACTAGAAAAACAAACCCAAACAAACGTTTTTTTTTTCTGACCAAGCATTTGTTTTAAATTTGCACCACGTTCCAAGAGTAGAGAAAGTACAATAATTTGAAACCCCCGAAGAATTATACATGACATCATTCGGTAATTAGGTTTCTTTTGTTACACAGACCGTAATTGGACAATTTCACACGTTCGCTACAAATTGAGGTGGTATTTATTTACAGGTATAATTGTCGGTTCGTTTTTGTAGGTTTGTACCAATTTCGAACAAAATAATTGGGAGACAAACAATTAGGAATCTAACATTACAGTTATGAAGGGGTAGATAGCCGAATAAGTAATTATTTTTTTATCGATAATTTTTATCAAAAAAACTTTTTAAGAAAAAATAAAATTGATTAAAAAAAAAATACACTGAAGAGTATATTATGTAAATATGTATAATAATAAAATTCAATAATTTTTGAAGTCGGTTTTATTTTTTTCTACTTAAAAAGTTTTTTATTGGCTTAGCACCGATTTAAAAAACTGTTAAATTTATGTATTGTATGTATACTTTTCAGTGTTTTTTTTATAATAAATACTTATATTGTTGAATAGAAAACCTTCTCCTTTTTTGAAATCGGTTTAAAAAATGAGGATCAATTTAATAATTTTCACATTATATTAAAAACATGTTAAATTTCAATATATTTTGTTAAAATGAATACGATGCAAAATTAAGTAGAATTAGGTTAGGTTAATTTAATAAAAATATTTGTCTTGAAAATTGTGATTGCTTTAACGAAAAATTGCAGGTGATTTCGACATTTCAAGCGATTTTACTATATTATTAATTTGTCTTCCTCATTATTTTAAGCACTAGTTAAAAAGAGAAGGAAAAAGTAGGTGTGTGTACTTATGTACACGCGTTGGAAGTTAAACTTCTTTGGCGTGATTGAAAAACAGCTACGAAAAATTAACCTCAAATATTTTAAAACCCGAGTTTTGGAAAATATTTGAAACAATAAAATATTTATTGTGTTAAAATTAAATACTTTATGTTAAATACGTTTTGTATTTTATCTTTCCCGAGGTTACCCGAATGAGAGTGTCACCTTCGAGCCTGATGCTTTTGATTTATTCACTGCCCAGGAAAAAATATAAACGGGTGCGCCGAAAGAAGTATAACTTCAAAAAAAAACTCGTGTAAGTTTATTTTTCACTTTTATGCAAGAATGTAAAAATAGCTACCCTCGACAAAAACCGCATTAAATATTAAACCTAACCGTGTGCTGCCGTCTAGCTTCCTGGCGCGGAAACTAATCTGTATTGTTACCTAACACATCTCTAGTGTGAAATTGTTCAAAGTAGAATCTTCTTTCTGTGTGTGACCTTCTCCGCAAATATGAACGGATTTTATGTTGCCAATATGTGCTATATTAAAAAATACATATACGATGAAAATTTCATCTGTAGGTTTCAGGGGCACAAATAGAATTTTCTTTTAGGGGCGGTCCAAAAAATATATATTTTTTTTACAATTTATGATAGATACCTCCTATTTGTTTTTGTTATTGTTCTATTATTATCTTAAGAATACCTTATCTCTGCGCTATAATTTCAGATGTTGACGTTTTTAATATGCATAACTATTTAATTTCCATTTTTTCCTATAATTACTTAAATTTATTTATGTTTGTGCTATTATCATTTTTTTCTACTTAATGTAGTTCGATTTTTCTCTTTAAAAAATCCTTTATTTTGTTAATTTTTTTTATATATCCATTATATTTTTTGCTTTTTTTGCTTCCTCGCCATATCGAAGATACGAGAAGCTTTGTGATCGTTTTAAAATGAGAAAAAAATGTTCTCTGATTTCAAAATTTTAACTTGTCTGTCTGTCTGTCTGTGTGTGTGTGTGTCTGTCCGTCCCCTGAATCCTTGTCACTTTAATGAAACTGATTGGTTAGTTGGGTCTGGCTTGAGGACGGTTCCATTTCAAAATTATTAAAATCGTGTCTAAGGGGGGGGGGGGGTACATTCCAAAATATTAATTTTTTCAAGATATCTCAAAAACAACACATGTTACATGAAAATTTTATAAAAATTTTTTGTAGAGCATTCAATTTCCTATAATATAGTTCACCACAATGTTTGCTATAAAATATTCTCTTACAAAGATTTATATCAATTTGATTATAAAAATCGTCATTTGTTTTTTCAATTGCTATTTACTTTGTCATATAAAATGTCATTTTGACGTTTGCATACCAGAAAAATTTAGATTTGAATTGAAACTGTCAAAAAATTTCGAACTAATATTTTTTTAGTAAAATTATATAAAAATTAAATGGTTAATTACTTAATTTAACTTAACACTTTTTCGGTTTTTAATTAAATTGTTAAATAATTAACTACCTTTGGTGAATTTAGCACGAGGAAGCACTGTGAATTTCCTGCGCAAACGGTTTTACTTTTGATGGTTAAAATAGCAAATATTCGTCTTGAATCTTAGGGGCGCGGCGGTCCAAACCCTCTGGACCACCCCGCTGTGTGCGCTTCTGGTAAGTTTTAATATTGATACGAAGCTTGGCAATTGGAATTTCAAGGCTTTTGCGGTGATAAATATTTCAATATCTATACGAATGGTGCAAATTGGAGTTGTTATTTGTGTTGGCTGCTGAAAGACTTAATTTGATTGATTTTATTCAATGATTTATTTATCATTCTAGTTTTATACAAATAATTGGTTTTTGAGGATGAACAGTTTGAATTTAGATGAGAAAAGCCAATAATGTAATTAACATTGCTATTGTCACCAGGTTTTCTATTGTTTCAATTGCAATTGTTTGTTATTCAAAGCAATTGTTTTATAACTGAAAATAAATAATCGATTTGTATTTCAATAAAAAATCACAGTTACAAAAATATAAGGTTATTAATGAAAAGAATCTAGTAATTCTACCGCTAAAATAGAAAAAAAAATAATAATAATAATTTCTTACCGAGGAGGTTCTCAATTCCATAATAAGGTACCGGGGTGTAATAAGGCCCATGTGAAAAAACACATTTGCAATAGTTGGATCGGTCTGGATTTTTATATACACATAGAAGGTGCTTATACAAAGCTAACTACACACCGACTTGTCGCACAAACTTTTCGGTGCCTCTGAGTTTGTTGTGAGAGATGGTGACGAATGCTAATTTTTATAAAAACAACCAACAAATAATCTTAATTTTTGTTAAAAATTTTATGTATTATTTTATTATTATTTGTTCAGGTAATAGTTCGATCCTTAAAGATTATGGTAAAAAGTTGATTCTATTGTTTTTAAGTTTTTGCTTTATAAAATAAAATAAAATATACCGTAGTACCTTACGGATAATAAGGCCCACCAAATTTAAGATTGGACTTTTTATTATTTATCACAATTTATGATCACATATTTTGTTATAGATTCGTATGCCATTTTTATATAGGTACTAATAGTTCTATAAAAATCATCTACAACGAAGAAATAACGTGGTCTGGCGAGAGTTTAGCAGCTGCTATAGATGCAGCATCGGCACGTTATGGATAGAAAATAAATGTTAAAATAAAATTATTAATTGTTTATTTATTAGTAATTAATTATTTAATTTATTGGTAACTAAGCAAACATTACGCCAAATGTTGATTTAAACATAGTTCCCATACAAAATAACATTATAATTATCTGAAAATGTTTAATTTAGTTAAGTGGCCTTATTATATCATCATAGTTTAACAAGGCCCAAAGTTACTTTTTTTAAGATGTCTTAAAAGGAAAAAATCATTTAAGAAGAGTAGGTTTTCATACTTCTTTAGATTAATAATAACCCAAAGTTTATCATTAATATAGCCTTTTTAATATAAATTTCTTATTACCCGAAATATAGCATTTTAAATTAAGTTGGGTCTTATTTGCCTCCATGACCTTACCTATATATTTTTTACGTATGTTGGGGCATAACACCGACAAATATGCACCGATTTGGACGATTTTTGTTTGGTTGAAAGAGTATACTTCCGAGGTGGTCCCATATAAATTTCATTAGAATCTGACTATGGACTTCAAAGAAATAAAAAACAAATAAATAAATAAAACAGACCTAAAAAATAAACTAAAAACACTGAAAAGTATATAATAATTGAATTTAAAAGTTTTTGAAGTGCCAAGCAATAAAAACTTTTTAAGAATGTAAAATATAAAAAATAAAACCGACTTCAAAAACTCTTAATTTCAATTTTTTTAAGTTGTTTTTTAAGTTTTCTATTATTGATAAAAAATTTAGTTATGTACTGACCTCTTGTAGGTATCTTTGGTATACTGACGGAATAATTTGATTTATGATATATTGTTTAAAATATTTTAGATATTTGTAGGTATTCATGTTTTTTTGTATTAATATTTAACCATTAACTACAAAAAATTTCAAAGTAACAATAATGATATAAATATAACAAAACGTGTATATTTTAATACAAATTTAACAAAATGTGTGTAGACAAAAATTATTTAAAACAAATACTTCTTTGTGGTAAATATGTTAATTACCTGTTTTATCAACATTTAATATTACATTATAAAATTCAAATTTCCCAACCTGTGTTAAGAAAGTTACCAACTAAATACATATTCATATTACATATACATTAAACATACTTTAAAATAATATTTCTACTTGCATTCACATTGAATAAATACACAAATGTCTGTATGTAAACGTGTATATACTTACTCAAGTTGTGCTCTGCGTTTCGTTAAAAAGATCCAACGAAGACATGGAACAAAGAAAATGTAATTAGTTAAATAGTACACCAAGTACGTAAAATTTTTAATTTAAAGAATATTTTACATTAAAAACCCGATCATTTTGGAACTTTACTTTTAAGGGTATTCTGGATATTAAAATAAACCCAAGCTTATAAATACAGTGTGATTCAGCACTGTCGTGCCAAACTTGAATAGTACATTGAGAAAAATATTTTAAGCAAAAAACATCATGTGTTTATCACCTAATACGTGTCCTCTTAGACCTATTGCCAGTTCTATTACTGTTGCAAGTACATAACTAACATAACTAAAAAGCGATACTTAAAATTGGTAATTGTTGGCAAGGATGAATATTTGGAGGAATATTTATATTATTTTTTTGTCTTATATTTTACCATAGAACAAGAATATACATTTATTTTTTGTAGTTTGAAGCATCAGTATTAAGTAAAATTCTGCATGCTTTCTTTTGCATCGATATTTCTCATAAACGGTTTATCCTATTGTATGATAAATGAGCAAAGTATATTTTTATGTATTTTGTGCCATACAATCTAATTCAAATGTATTACTTAGAAAAAAATTAAAGAACGAACAAATACTAGATAAAAATCGATGGGCCCACTGGCCCCCTACAGCCCTGATCTAAATTATAATTGCTTAATACTGGAAATCGATAACACTTATTAATCCTAAACCCTGTATAAAATTTCATTACTTTAGCACAAAGGGTGCTGCAGATATTAAATAAAAACTAATTTTGAATAAAATCTTTGGAGAGCTGTAGCCCTCTCACGAAAAATTTCCGGACACATGTTCATATAATGTTTTTTGCTTAAAATATTTTTCTTAATTTATCTTGTATACAGGGTGAGTAATATCAGGTGGAACAAGTTTAAACAGTTGTTCGAGAAAAATATTTCAAGCAAAAAAGTTCATACGAACATGTGTTCGGAAATTCTTCGTGAGGGTGCTACAGACCCCAAATATATTACCTAAAATTAGTTTTAATTTAATATCTAAAGAACCCATTGTGATACAGTAATGAAATTTTATTATTGGTTTAGTATTAATACGCGTTATCGATTTCCATAATTGGGGGTCTGTAGCTTCCTTACGAAGAATTTCCAGACACAAGTTTCCACCTAATATGACTTATTTTGTATGTATATTCGTTACCAGATTATGTTAGTTTTGCAGAATCGTACGTAGACATTTTAAGGCCCAAGGCGTAAAATTAAATTATTTTAATAAATAAAAGTAAATATTATACGGGACTCACGAGGCACCCAGCTAGCGCCTGTTAACAAGTACGTCTCTGCAGTTTTGGATAACCTTTATAAAATTTAAAGTATTTAAGTGGATTTAACTTTTCTCATAGCTAAATGTTAATAAATCTAGTTTGGGGTATTTTTAACCTCCTTAAAAATGATAAGCTCGAACTACGCCGAGGTTATCTTGCTAGTTAAATAGATTACATTATATACAATAACATTATCTAAGAAATCGTCTACAGTTTTCCAAACAAAATTGTGTAGTTGTAACAACAAACTTTGAACATCCGCTACAGTTATTATTCTTCTTCTTTCTCTACACAAGCAACATGATTTATTATATTAATTCATATCCGTGAAAAACAAACACAAAATATAATAATGTAGTAAATAAATATTGGATAAGATGATACACAATGTAGAACAAATTTTCAACCATTTCTATGGCAAAAATATTTCATTTAAAAAATGTAAAACTATCAATTTTCTTATATATAATAGGTCTAAAAGATAAAAACATGAGTTGAGTTTTGAGTCATAATTTTGATTTTTCAAAATCAAGTAGGGCTTGATATGATTTTTTAAATGTAATTGTTAAATTATTTTAAAAATTAGTTTTTATGACGTTGTCCGATATATTAATAAAATTGTGTACATAAATAAGCTACTGGCACCAGTTATGGCCACTAAAAGAGTAAGATTTACTATTTTTTGCGATTAATTGGCTTTTTTGTAATTTTCATGAACTCATGCTACTAATAAAACAAGTAACTCTTTATTAAATCAATTTAATTACCAAAGATCGCAAATAAAGTTTTTTTTAAAATTAATTATATCCTTTTGTTATTTATGTTTTTTCTCAAGTAATAAATAAAGTAAAATCGATAAAGGACACCCATTGATGAACACTTGATAAGGATTACAAAATGATAAGTACTATGACACAAAAGATATAAAAGGAAGAATCGTCAAATTTAAAACAATGTAAAGCAGTTGCTATGATAATATAATAATTAATAAATAAATTATACTAATAATTAGTTTCAATGTCCACCATTTTGACACCTATTGGTCAATTGTCATCAAATCACGCTGTAAGACAGTTAAATATATATAGATTAATATTCAGAAATGGTAGTAATCAATTATCAACAAATATTTCTAATTCAGTACATTTAATTTTAAAAAAGCCATTACTGGGGTCATATCCAAGACTGGTGCCAGTACCTTATGTATGGTTTTTTATTTTGAATAACTTTTCTCAGTAAATTCTGTCTGCTAAAAAAAAACACTTCACTTGAAGAAATATCAGTTTTTTGTAATGGTTAATCAATGCTTACTTGAGTTTGGAAAATCAAAGTATGACACTTTATTAAACCCTTTGAGTAGTGAGTTAATTTTTCCGCATATATATATGTATACTACCTGGGCGTATATTTAACGTATTTTTTTCCTCGATAAAAATTAATATGTATATATTTTTAAATAAGTAACAGATACTTATCATTGATAAATATAAGTAAAAAAATTGAGTGTGTACTTATAAACACGCGTTAGAAGTTATACTTCTATGGTGTAATTGAAAAACAAGTATGAATAACCTAAAATAAGTACGTATAATAATATAACAATATTCTGCTGTTTGATTTAAATTTAATTAAAAATTTTATCTAAAACTACGTATTAGAAGATTGGATTTAAGCAAACAATGATATAGTACTTATCAAAACTTTTATTGATTTAATATAAAATATAAAATAATAAACAATAATATTAAGAGTGAATCTCCAGTATAAATCTTAGACGTGGAATGCGAATTTTGTTAAAAGAAAGAGATATCATGCGTTGGATATTTTGGTTAAACATGAGTAAGAAAATTTAACACATTACAGGAAAATGTAATGTGTTAAATTTTTAAATATGTCTACGGATGTCATGACGTCATCATGTCATTGTTCCGTTACAATGTACCATGTCTACTGCGCTTCGCACGCGTTCCGTTGTGTTTCATTTCCGTTGCATTACTAAAATTTGGCTCTCAACGTGCTTAAAAAAATATAACTTCAATAATAGGACGAAAAAATCGCGCGAAGTTGTAGGGCTGTATCCGTATAGCGATATTCTATTTGGATTCATAGAGTCTAACTGTACCGGTACGGCCATACCACTCAAAGGGTTAAGCAGGGTTGAATCCCAAAAGTACATAATCAATTCAATAATTTTATGTCAGTACATAGAATTATATATTTGAACAATTCTTACAAAGAATATTTGAAAAATAGCTTACTTAAAATATATATTGTCAAGTTCATTTAAAAATCAAAAATTATTTGATAATTCATTTGTTTTCATCGAGTACTTGTGATAGCTCTACTACCTGGTATATTATAATTCCACTTGATATTTAAAAAAAAACAAACATAAAGTGATATTAACAGTCAGAATTTAGAATGAACTTTGAAATTTGATAAAACACAAATGTAAAATTAAATTGAGTACTTGAACTTTTCAATATTTACTGTGGAAAACCAATAAAACTAATGGTTCGATATCGAGAAAATTTTATCTTTTTGACTAATAAAAATTAATTAAGATTTGAAAACTTAAATTTACGAAAATACTATAAAATAAATGCATTTATAACAATCCCTGAATAATATTATATAGATCAAATTTAGAGGGTAAAATTCTTATATATATACAGTAACGAATTCCTTACTGGTACATAATTTCAATTATTAGTTTAATTTGTTAGAATACATGCATTTCAAATTAACTTCATTACAATAATTAAATGGTCGTGTCTACATCGTAAAAGTTATTCGTTAAATTTAGTAACAGAATTATATTTTAGAAACTTGTATACATAAATAAACCCATTATCCTCTTCGTCCACTCCACGTTGAGTTGAAATAGGGTAAATATGGGAGACTGTTGAGTAAGAAGGTTTTACTAATACTTATCAACGTGTATTACAGTGGATATCTTTATAACTTTTTATAAAAAAAGTTTTTAAAAGTACATAATAGTAGCATGCATAATTATTATAATACGGAGTATATTTACTCTACTTGCAATGTACAAAGATATTAATTACTTATTCAAACTTAATTATAATATGTGTTTATTTTTCTAGTAGGTATACAATATCTTCTTTAGTTGAAAGGATTTATTCTCAAAGGATACATAATCTAAGTTTTTAGATTAAGTTAATAATGGAGTTTTTGTAGAAAACACATCATAAAATAAAGACGAAGCAAAAAAAAAACTGATGATTATATAATACTAGCTGGGCCCGCGCGGCTTCGCTCGCGTGGACTACGGAATTATTGTTTAGGATTTTTGAAAAATGTAGTTGAATTAAGTACAAACACGATTACTTATTATTGTAATGATAACTAATCAACACCTATATTACCTAACAAAAACGAATCGGAATAAAAAGAAAAAACAATTTTTGTTCTGTTTAAATTTAAAAGTTAATTATTGAAAACAAAATAAACAATTGACGTTCAAAGGACCGAACGCCGGCAGAACGCATCGTTCCCTCCTTATCGCACACCCCGACACGGGTCACCTTCGCGCGAATAATATGTTCCCGTATGTATATTTCAAGTTATTTCCAAAATCAAAAGACCAAATTGGATGCTGTAAAGGGTAAACCATATCTAAATTAAGTACTTATGACGATGAAATCATTTATTTCGATACGGATTAATGTTTTGCAGGTCATAATTTCACGTAAACAGAACACAAATATTTTTAATTTTCTTTGTATCATAAAAGCAGTCATTGTGGCTTAAATATAAAAGTTAGACATATGGTGTCGCAGACTCTATTTTAGATGTTATTATTCTACACAATTCTTTACAACATTATTTTGTTCAATATTGAACGGTTTAGGCAGCGTACTGCAAAACAGCGCGCTGGCGACAATTTTTTTTCCGATTTGATTTACTATGTCGTCACTGCTTAGTTGTTATGTTACCTAACGTAAAATAATGGCCTATAACTTGGCCAGAGAACGTACCTATAATTAAAAAAAAACGTAAATCGGATAAGTGGTTCTCGAGTGATAAGCGCACTAACGGACAGACAGACGTTGAACTTTTTATAGTAGGTATATTAAGGATATTAATTTATGCTGCATTCATTATAAAACTACATGTGAAAAATTTTAACAACCTTTTTGAAGTATTTTATTGAAAACGGTTTTTAAAAAATTTATTCCAAATTTAGCATACGTTATTGAATATAATTTACAATAAGCTTGTGTGAGAGAGAAGGAAACAAAGGCAAGTCAGCTTTATAACTCAGTACACAAACTGTGTAAAATCAGCAGTCAAAAGGGTATATTCATGTTCGTTTATACATTTATGATACGACCCAGACCATCACTTACATATGCACATGCTGAAAGTGTATGTTCCTTCGGTACCTACCGACATAAATACATCTGTTGGGGAAGGGAGGGGGGTAAAGATGATGAAAGCAGTTACCTCTATATATGTGTAATATGTAGAATTTATGTCGAAATGTGTAGTAAAACATTGTAAGGAATTTTCAATATGCAATATTTCTATACCTGTTTGACAAAACCAGGTAAGTACGCTTTTTGTTTATTTTGGTGTTCTGGTTGATTCTATACTTTGATTATATGATAGGTAAAACTTATTTAAGGCAAAAATAAAAAAAACCTAAATATTTTTACGTACAATATACATTGTGCATACACTCCTCAAAAAAATTAAGGGATATTTAAAAAAAAGCAACAAAATTTCAAAATTTCAAACAGCTATACCTCCGCGAAATATGATTTGATTTGCATGATTTATAGCTCATTCGAAAGCGTGCACTTTTTAGTTATTTAATCAATATTATTGGCCGCTGATTCTTTTTACTAACAATAAGAGTTAAAAGAGTTCGAAAAATTATCTCTTAATTTTTTATTAACTTTGCAAGCGTATATGTACCACAAAAATTTTTTAACAAGAAATTCAATGTAAGAATTCGAATTCTTGTTATTTTCTCTTGAAAATTCGTTGTTTTTTCATCTCTGTATGATTTTTTTGACCACGTTAAAGTAAAAATAACATTTTTGTTTTTAAACTCTTGTATATCCTGAAATAATTATTGCACAATAATCGTTTTGATATTGGAAAGCTGAAAGTATCTTCTTTAAAATGCTTGATACAATTTTGTAAAAAATTCATTCCATGATTTTCGTTTTTAAAACTTGTAAAACACGGCATTTTCTCATTTTTATTAATTATCTGGTCACAATTTAAATGTTAACGTGTTTTTTTTAGTTAATAATGTCCCAAATAAGTTATGCAAAAGGCGTATCTATTCTTTATGATTAACTCAATCGTTCCCGACGTTTTTTTTTTGTTACCGATATTGCAGATTTTTCTGTCATCAATTCATACCTATATATGTATACTAAAACTCCAGAACGTTGGTTATTGCATTGTTGATGTATTCAGTCCAATACTCGAAAATAAGTATGATTTCAAACCCATTTGAATTAAAATAATATTACATCAAACGCAAAATGTTAACAAATGCGCTCTGTTACATATATGTAACGCTGGGCACGATTGGGTTAAGTAAAAAACTAAGTCAAAAATCCATAATCACACTTAATATTTATTTTTTTATGATTCTTAAATGAAGCAGAAATAGTAATTTTTACACTATCCATATAGTTCTTTATGAAATTCTATTACAAACTATATAAATATGTGTTCTATTTTTCCATTATGTTCACCGCACCTTAGTTTGTTGAACATATTTCGAAATAAGAAACCATAATAAACTTTTCTGACGTCGACTGGTTGTAAAATAATTTTTAAAAGTCTGCGCGAATTGATAGTTTCCATTTACAAAAGTTTTATCGACTAAAAAACACCAAGCACGTCAATCATCCAATAACTTTCTGTATAACGAGAAATATAAACTTTTCCTTTGGTTGTTTCCAACAAAAAAAGGTGATAATTTGAAATTAATTATCTATCTACAGATAAACTTTTATAGTTTGAAGGTATCTAAATTGACATTTTGTTAAAAGCGTTATCGAAAACTATTTTTTTGTTTTAAGTTATTTTCGTAACATAGAAATAAAATACTTAACTATATATTTTTATCTAAACATATCATAAAATATAATAAAACAAGAACATTTTTCGTAATCCTGAAACCATGTAAGGAAAAAACGTGGTGCAAATATATATACAATGTTCATAAATTCTTGTGGAAAATTGTGGAAATAGTAAATTGAATCAACAGGATAATAATGATATATGTTTAAGGGGGGATATCGTAGCGGGCTGAATAAATTCAGAGGAAAATATCCGAAAAGAAATATTTATTTATGTGCACTGTTATTTTATCTATTACATTATTAAAGGAGTTAGGTCACTCTCTAGGTCCTTAGGGTAACATTTGTCAAGTGTGCGAATCGAGCCTTGCGTACTATTGTTTCGTACCGTAGAATAAAACCTTTAGCATAAATAAGAACCAATTCAATATTAAAATATTATTGAAAAGGTAGCAGCTTTTCATTTTTACTTAATTCTAATTTTGTATTATTTTTGAATAATATAAAACTGGTGAGTTCTAATAATTTACATATTCCCAATTTTTCGAATTTTTTTTGCTGATGAGCAAGGGACAAAACATTTTTACGATTTTTTTGAAAATTTGTTAAAAGAAAATTTAAGTAGGTAACAACAAAACGTTTACATATTTAAATTCCTTTAAGAGGGACGAAAAAAATCGATTTTTTATGCATTTTTCTAAAGTAGAGGTACAATATAAAAAAGGTTCTGAGTTACGGTCAATTTAGTAAAAGCAGATAGTGTGGTCGGTTAATAGGTTACAATCAGCAGTGCACCCAGAAATAAAATAGTGAGGGGGCGGTATTTTTTTTGTAATTATATATAATTTTCATTTTTATATGTTATAATTGTTAAATTAAATAATGTATTCGAGAGGAGGGGTTCTAACCAGGGTTGCCTCCCCACTGGGTAACCAAAAAAAACCCACCCGGGTTTTTTTGGGCAAACAACTTTAAAAAAACCCGGTGGGTTTTTTTCTTTTTTAGGTATATTTAAAGGAAATATAATATTTTATAAGGAAAATTAAAGAAATACAATCATTTCAGACCATTTATTAACTAATATAATTGAAACATTGATTCAAAATTCTGATTTTTAAAATAATAATTCAATTTAAAAAAATATTCTCTATATAATACATAGTTAATTATTATATCAAAGATAAACTGGCACTACCAATCTTTCTGGTTCTGTTCTTATATATCTATATATTTTAACTAAGTCTAAGGCTTTATCAAAACCAAGTCTATTCCGCATTTTGGTCCAAATCAAACCATATGTGGAAAATATTCTTTCAATTGACGCTGAGCTTGCCGGACAGTTATGAAAAGATATGAAAAAATCACAAAAATTGATGGGTAATTTGGAAGTTTTCTCATTTTTGGCTTTCATTATTTTCCACCATTTAGCAGCTGTGAATTTATCTACCACATCGCTGTTAAACATAGCTTCGGGGAAGTAATCTGTGTCTTGAATTTTAAAAGCTAAACAGTAGGCCAAGAAATTTGGGTGTTTTTTCACCAACAATTCTTCTGCAACACTTTCTTCATCATTACTAAGGGATTTCCCCAAATACTGTGGATGCATCATGTTTGCTAAGTAATGTGCAGGGGTAAGTGCACTCTGCATTCGTTTCTTGATAAAAGTTTTAATTTTTGCAGTTGCTAAAATTTCACTTTGTCAGTCTATTATACTTCAGTAGTTTTATTAAAACACAGTATTTTACAAAATAAGCTATCGATAGTTGATACAAGCACGAGACGCGAAGATTAAAGACTTTTATGAATGCAAGTATACAAGAACACAACACGTGTAGCAAAATATTTTATTTTAATTTTGATTGTTAAAAATATGTAATTTTAAATTATAATAATTATAACAAGTAGAAAGTGCCTATCCATATAAATTAAACACACATACATATCACAGCTATTTAAATAAAAACATAGAATATGTAAAAAAAAATTTATTAAATTTTGCACAACAATTAGCAAACAAATTTTAAAAGTATGGTAACTATAACCAGTAAATAATATACATACAAATAAAGGACCCCGCAGTTTTTGATAGGGAAATCTCTTTGAAACCAACTGGAAAATATTCTCTAAATCATCCCGATTAAAAGTCTCAATGGTCGCAACCGCCTAAGTTCCCGAGGTCTCGCGCAAAAAGCTGTTTTGTACCTAATACTGCAATAAAAAAATCGATATAGTACAAGATTTCCCAAGTTCAATATTTAATTTATTATAACAAATGGAAGAAAACTTAAAATACAAAAATTGTCAGGCTAGACAAGCAGCATATTTTTAAAATAGTTATATTTATATAAGGTGTCCCATAAGTGTGTTACAAATCAAAGTTATATTTTTATGACAACTAATTTTCTATTGTTTTTATTTTACAATTTAATATTTTTAATACTATCACTAGTAGCTGGCGCTGACGGCACTACACATACCTTAACATGTTTTATAAAAACTTTATTATAATCCATAAAACAATTTGCTAGAACTTGCAAACTTTAACAACATAAAAATCTAGAAATTAAATAAACAAAACGATACATAAAAATTAATTTGTTCAAAATGTCCTGTACTATATCGATTTTTTTATTGCATTATTAGGTACAAATCAGCTCTTTGCGCGAGTTCTCGGGAACTTAGGCGGTTGCGACCATTGAGACTTTTAATCGGGATGATTTAGAGAATATTTTCCAGTTGATTTCAAAGACTCCGGGGTCCTTTAAACAATTAAAATTCAAATAAAAAATTTTGCGTTCGTAAAATCTAAACACATTATTTAACTCAAAATAATATAAATAAAATAAAAATAATATTAAAATTGCTAACGTAACTCTGCCTGCCATTCATAATTCTAAGTAGTACAAAATATTTATTTTTATTGAATATTACTATATGTATAACAAAAATGTAAATAATATATTATACCTTATGTATATGTTACTAAATAAAACCCAAAAAAACCCGGTAATAAAACCCAATAAAACCCGGTGGGCTGGGCTTTTTTAAAAAAACCCGGGTTTTTGCCAACCCTGGTTCTAACCCCTTGAAAAATAATATACAGAACATGCAAAAAATGTAATACTTAAGACATTACTTGAATATTCAATATACTATATATTTATTATTATTTATACTGAAAAATTTTTGTTTCTGTATATCAAAGTTAAATACTTGAATTGATGCAGCATAGTTTTATATCTCTGGACGATTTGTTGCTAAGTATGCATTAAGAAAATGCTCATTTTAAAAATCCACCTTTTCAAATATATACATAAGCATATATGTATAAGACGATAAAAACGAAAGATGTTATGTCAGTAAGTACCATTACGAAATGAATTTTTTCTGTTCATTTTAGTCATTAAACATAACAACATAATTTAGTATAAAATGTTATTTTCCTTTTTTTTATGAAGCATTAAGAATATTCACTTGTTTTGAAATATGATATTTTATAATAGAATATGTATATAAAATAAACGATTTTTTGGCGGTTTTCAGTTCTAATACTTTTATTTTTAATTTGAATTTCATAAAACAAATTTGTATGTACGAGTTTTTGAGAAAAAATGTATTTTAATTGGCAACTTATTTAAAATTAATATGTAAAATATTATTACGAATAAAAGTATATTCTTTGTGTAAAAAAACGAGGCTTTTGCGCGGTAATGTTTATGAAAAAGTAAGTATAAAATAATTTGAGAAAAAATGGCAATATTTATATATTATATATTATATATTATATATATATATTTATATATTCAACTTAATTAAAAAATAACTTAGGAACATTTAATTTGATTGGATGTTCATCAAAGTTATAAAGTAATGTATTATTTTTATATACATGACATCTATAAAACGAGATAGGGTATACCAAGTGCATATAATATCATTATTCTATCCTTATCACCCATTTATCCAATTGCAGCATTATTTTATATTGTAGTGTGTTGTACATACAAGCTGATTTTTATTTCATATAAAAGAAAAACGTGAAAAAAAATCACATCTCTGTTTTTTTGAAACGTGTGTCTTTTTTTCACCCAAAGACGTGATTCAGTTCAGTAAAAAGATCTACTTGAAATTATGTATATTCAGCGGTTACTGAGTGAATGAGACAGAACACATAAATATACGTGCACTCGATATGACCATCTCACTTATACAAACACATTTCCGAAAGTATCTAGTAGTTATAGCAGAGTAAGAAAGAGCATATAAGTATATGTATATCTATATAAAACTATCTCACTCAGGCGGTGTATATATTTTTTTAAGTTATCATGTGGTGAATTTAGAAATAAGAGAGAACATATGAATATATGTATACTATATGTGACTATCTCGTACCAACAGTACATTTTTTATACGTTATCACGTAAAGTAGTAGTAATATTGTAACTGGGATACGAAGATGAGATTTACATGATTCAAGGAGAAATGGGCACCTTATTTTTATTTTATTATGTTTGTTTTGTCTGTATTTGACTTCTAAATAAAATTCGGGCTTTATTTTTGAGAAAGTTGATAGTTATTTCAAGTTTAAACTACAACGAAACGTAGGTTAGCAAGTTAAGTATATAGTAATATGGTACTGGTACCAATCTTGGATCTTACCCTAGTGTTAGATTCTTGTTTAATTAAATGTACTAAATTAGAAATATTTGTTGATATTTGATAACTGCCATAACTGAATCGTAATCTATAGACACTTAATTGTAAAATAGCTTAATTTGATTACAAACGGACATTGGATGTCAAAATGGTGGATATTTAAACGAATTATTAGTGTAATTTATTTATTAATTATTATCATAGCATCGTAACACTGTTTAAATTTACGATTCTTTATTTTATAAATTTTGTGTCGTATTTTATTAATCATTTTGAAATAAATTATTATTGAGTGTCCATCACTGGGTGCCCATAACTGGTTTTATTTTATCCATTATTGGGGAAAAACATAAACAACATAAAAGGCTATAATTTAAAAAAAATTATATTTGCGGACTTTGATAATTAAATTGATATAATAAAGATACATTATGGTTTTATTAGTAACATGAGTTCATGAGAATTATAAAAAAGAAGCCCATTATCCCAAAAAACAGTATACTTTGCTTTTAAAGAACCCAAGATTGGTAACAGTATCTTATCTTGATAATTGAAAATTCGTCGAAAAAATACTTTTGTTTTATTATATTGAATTTTAAGACATAATTTTAACAGAATACTTAATTCTAGAGAGTTTAAAATAGGGAAGCAAAAAATTAAAACAGTTTTTCAATAAAAATATCGAACCATTTTCATTGATTTTCTGGGTAATACCAAACTGAGTTACTCAACTAGATAACTAGCCTGGTTTCCTGTAAACAAATTTTAACCCTTAACATAAATTAAGCACGTTAAAAAAGTTCCCATTTCTCTAAAGAGAACAACAAAAAAAAAAAAAATGGTACACGCCCGGTGTAACAACGATATTATCTACAAACCGCAAAGTGGCAGTGTGCAGACACGCAATGGGGGAATCCGAGCCACCAGTAGTAGGCTGTGGTGGGCTTAGAGCCTCAAGGTCATACAGCAACGCCATCTGTATTCAGGTGAGGCGACAATTCAATTGCACATCGCTTCTCGGTTATATAGAAGAAGCGAGCGTGCGTTATATGTATTTCTCTCTCCATCCTCTACCTCTGCACATCTACACTCGCTGTGGCTTATCCCCCTCTCCACCCTCTTATTTTGACGTGAGTGTACCACATTTGTCTCTCGACGGCAATTATTGAAAATGTTATACAAACACAGAAAAAGGGATTTTGGTTTTATATTATTAACTGAGGGTTTTTTGTATTGAAAATGTATGTTGTTTTAATTTATTAGAGCAATTTGGAATAATAGGTGATATTTTACATATTATACTATATGTAAAGATAATAAAAATAATTTATCTGTAGTCTGTAGGCTCTCTTAATAAATGTATTTTTTTAAATTTATACATTATTTTAACAGTTTAGAATCTCTTTGATTGTTTTACACATAGAATTAGGACTTTACTGTTAAAAAGCCTAAGACCCTTGAATTAGTTTACGTTATATGCTAATTGAACTAGGGTAGACCCATAGAAGAAATTATTTACATATTATTAACAAAATTCAAAGATAGTTGCGATGTTGATGGATTTATATACATACATTGAATAATTAGACAAAAAAACTTACAATTGATATTTTCTTATAAAAAGTATAAAAATGTAAAGGAAAAATTAATTCGAACGACGTCAATTACCATTGATTTTGAAAAAAATATAACTACACAGAAATAGTTGGATCTACGTAGATTTAAAATTTAATTCGGCCATCTTTGTTTCTTGATATACATTGATTATTATCTTCTTAGAATTGTGTATATAGATCTATGAAACAAAATTGGTCGATTCATATTTTAGATCTACGTATATCGAATAAATCTATGTAGATCTGTTTTTTTTAATTTAAATTCCCGTAGATCAAATCTATGGCAATCTAAATTATGAAAATAGATCTAAATCTCGTAAATAATTTCTATAAAATTTTTACCAGAAACATTTATTTTTGTAAATGTAACATATATATACAATAAAAGAACTTATCAATCTAAGATTTACCTTGATGTGTAATATTCAAAAAATGCGACCAATATTTCCAGTGACCTCGTAACTGTGGCCCACATCTCATGACAGTATTCTCATGACCCGCAGACCACTTTTTGGTTACCACTGTTCATTTCACATTCAACTAATAACATTATCATATTAGGGAAATTTATTATAACAACTATAGAAATAATTGCAATATTTTTACAATTTTTCACCACTTAAAACACATTTTTCATCGTGGGTATTCTGTATAATTCTTCATTTCTGGTATCCTGATATCAACAAAAAATATAAATAAATATGCATAGAATTTCTATAAAAAAAAAAAAACTAAAAAAGTAGTATAACTTCTCTAGCTTCGAATGATAAATGTTTTACAGTATAATGTGTTTATGTATTTTTAAATTAAAATAAATAAAAAAAAACAGTAAAGTAAATATAAATTGGAGTTTTAAAAATAAGCACTTTTTATTAATTTTTTTAGATATTGTAACTTTAATTGAATTTTTTTAAATATCATGTTAACATAAAAAAAATATTAAAATTTTTGTTTTACGATCTATATTTATGTTATTATTATTATTTGTATAAATTATATGGCTAAAATTTTTTATATTTATTACATACACAAATTAAAATTTCACTTATGTAAAGTATTATAGAAAAATTTGGTCTCGACCAAAATGATTTCAGAATTTTTTTTATGATTGCTATTAAAAAACTAATTCTATCAGAGATATACGTTATCCTTAGGATTAATTTTAAATAGTTTATAGGATCGTACACGCCGTTATTCCGTCGCTACAAATAATATGTGAGAAGTTGAGGTCAGCAATAGTTAATTGTTTTTTACCTACTGACATGTGTCAACTTTTTTTTTAAAACTTCTCCCTGCTTTTTCAATGTTTTTAATAAACTAGCTGGGCCCGCGCGGCTTCGCTCGTGTGAACTACGGAATTATTGTTTAAGATTTAAAAAATATATTGTTGAATTAAGTACAAACACGATTAGTTATTATTGTAATAAAAACCAAACAACACTTAAATTACCTACCTAAAAAAATCGAATCAGAACAAAAAGTAAAAATAATTTTTGTTCTATTTAAATTTAAAAGTTAATTATTGAAAACAAAATAAACAATTGACAATCAAAAGAATACCGGCCTGTGATCATTTCCTCTGCCCTGCGTCTACTCGGTATGTTCCCTCCTTACCGCACGCCGCGACACGGGTTCCCATCGCGCGAATAATATGTTCCCGTATTTATAGTTCACGATAATTTCTAAACTATACGACCAAATTGGATGCTGTGAAGGGCAAATTATATCTACATTAAGTACTTATGACGATGAAATCATTTATTTTGATAAGAATTAATGTTTTGCAGGTCATAAGTCCACGTAAACAAAACCCAAATATTTTTAATTTTCTTTGTAATATAAAAGCAGTCATTGTGGCTTAAATATAAATGTTAGATATATGATGTCGCGGACTTTATTTTAGAACTTTTTCTTCTACACAATTCTTTACTACATTATTTTGTTCAATATTGAACGGTTTAGGCAGTGAACTGCAAAAGAGTGAGCTGGCTGCAAACTTTTTTGAGACTTGATTTACTATTATCGTCACTGCTTATTCCTTATGTTATTTAACGAAACAAAATATATCCTATAACCTAGCCAGAGAACCTATGAATTAAAAAATCGGATAAGTGGTTCTCGAGTTATAAGCGCACTAACGGACATACAGACACACAGACAGACAGAGACACGTTGAGCTTTATATATATAGAAGATATTAAGGATGTAGATGCACAAGAAAGTAAACATATTGACAATCGCTGCAACACGCATCATATTTTCGTATAAGTTTTGCATATATAACAAGGATGTCCTTACGACGATTGTCGCAGTTCGCATTCGCCACTAGCATGTTTCTCGCACGTGCGAGCTTGTTTACTTTATCGCAGCATTCATGATCTCAGTGAGCGGCAGTTGTGCGTCAAGCGACACAGCATCAACGAGGACGGGAAACAATCAATTATATAACAGTGAGTACATCATCTCATATTGTCTTACACCTACACACACACACACACACACGTCGTCGTTAATTAAAGTATTATTTTGTAAAGTGTATTACTTTTGCAGATATAGTATCGAATGTTTCGTATCATTTTACGTACGAAGAATATAAATTATTTATTTATTTAAATATACATATCTACAAATTATAGTTATAATATTTCCAAGAAATTTTGTTTATAGAAATACTATAAATTAATTATTACATAATTACATTTATTGACCTAAAGCTTTTTCTTAAATGTGATAAAATGTTGGTTAAAAATATTATACCAAAGCAAAAATAAATCTGCAAAAACATTAATAAATACATTATCACTAGCATTTTTAAATTTTAAAAGGTTTACAACTTATCAACAGAAAAAGCAATGTTGCCAGATCTGCATGATTCATTTTCTCCATTAATAAATATTTTCTCAATCAAATTCTTTACAGTACCAATAATTTTACCATAAATAGGTTTAATCAGATATGAATTACTCACTAAATCAATTAACTTATTAATTAATAAAAACAAGATCAAATTAATTGCACTACGTCTTTTAAAAATCGCACGCACGCTTATTTTGTTATCTACATGTCAGAGGTCACATTATAAAACAACAATTATATAGCCTTTGTTCTGAAATAACATAATTTTTACAAATCTAATAATATATATATTTTTTCAGATGAATAAATTACAGATCCTAAAGTTTCTGTTATCCATAATCATCGTGACAACTGAAAAATGCCAAGAAGACATTCAGTCGAGGTTCCTGATATGCTACAGTTCATCTTTGGATGACTACAACAACTATGAATTTAAAATTAACGTCGAGGGCAAAGTGTCCTTCAAAAACTCACTCATCAATTTACCAAGACGGTCATTTACCAATCAAGAGCATTCCATCACTTACTTATGGTTCGCTAACAACAACATTGGAACAATACACAGGTATGCTTTCGAAAATTTAAAAAATCTCAAAAGAGTTTTGATCGAGGATAACAAGATTTCAAGGATAGAATCCGAAGCTTTTGCTAGAGAAAGACTTAATCCTATAGGGACAGTTTATGAATCCCTACCTTTAGGGAATTTGGAGAATATATACATTGAAGATAATTTAATAACAGAAATTGAACCTGGAGGATTTCAGGGTCTCCAAAATACAAAAAACTGGTTCTCGAATAAATTCGAAGTCAAATTAATTCGATCGTTAAATTTCATTGGTCTTAGTAAAGACGTGCATAGTTTATATTTCCATAAAACTGATATCCAATATACAGAAGCTTCGTCCTTTGATGGCTTAGAGGGATTGGAATCTATTATATTCATTGGAAACAATATTAAGCTCCTGTCATCAAATACATTCTCGAATAAGTCTATTTTGAGGAACATCATGATGAGTAATACAGTGATACATGAAATACAGTCAAATTCCTTTGCGTCACTTGAAAACGTCGACATGTTCATCCAGCCGATATTCCGAATAAAGAAGGTACCCAGGGAGGCTTTCAATGGCTTATCACTAATCTATCGCCTGAATCTGAGTTATTCAGGAATAGAAGAACTGGAAGCAGGATCGTTTCTAGGTCTCAACACTTTACAAGTTCTAAATCTATCACACAACGAAATAAACTCGTTGAAATACGGTGTGTTTGAGGGCATGCCAAATTTAAAGCAACTGTATTTAATGTACAATAATATAAAGCAAGTAGATAGGGGGACTTTCGAATTTGTGATGAAAGATAGTAACCTGAACGTGCAGTTGGTTCAGAGGACGTTCGAAGAGGTTTGGTTGAACGAGAACTGCACGAATATGAGGTATTTTGATTTGTTTGAGTCGGGGATGGATGTAACAGACATATTTTCAGTTTGTGAGGGTGATAACACGTCAGTTAAAAGTACGATTAGTGTTAATAGGACTGTGCAGAAAAGTGAGTTATGCGTACAGCAGAATAACGTTCATATATTATTTGTGAAAGTATAAATGTGTTATTCAGTAGCCAAAACGATCAACTACATGGTTACATTGCTCGGCTAACGTTTCATTACACATTGCAGTGGAAAAAATATGTCGAAAAGTTGGCCGGAAAAATTACCAAAATAACACACTTAAAGTGGATGTAAAAATGGACTATTATATTAAATTATTATATTAAGTCAGTATTTCACTCAATAAGTACTTTGATACAAATAATCGACAAAAAAAGAACTTAATCGTTTTGTCAACTGAAATACGTGGCTAATTTTGGAATATTTTTATGTTGTTTTTAATTTAATTGTTATTATTGAGTTTTGAAATGATTATATGAAACATTTTAAATAAAAAGGTCAGGAAAATGTTTGATAGGGTCATGACCTTCCCCCCTTTAGTTATACAAAAAAAATTTAATAATGAATAAAACTCATGTACGTCGAATTAATTCAGCATAATGTAAAATTCATTTTATATTAAATATTATCAAAATGATATTTATATCAAAAAACAATAAAAAAAATTATTTATTGACTGTTATATAACAAAATATGTGTTTTATATATAGATTATGAAGTTGTATATATTTATATTTATATAAAAGGGTACCTGTATTTTCAAAAAAATAATAAAGTAAATTGTAAAAATTGTTGTAAGTATATTTATTAAGTTTTTGTATATGTTTAAAATAAACTAATAGATTTAAATGTAGATTATTTTAAAATAAATACGAGTTGTTTTTCAACGAAAACTAGTTCAAACACACTAAATATCGTAGAAAAATTTATCAAATTAAATGTAAGCAAAAAAACCTAATCGTCATTGACTTTAACATTGATCTTATTAAGAGATTTTGATAGAAATTTAAATTAATTTGTTATTTGTTAAGTTTATTCAACTTTAACATTTGTATTGTTTTATAAACATTCATGATATTTATTCACTAATTATATTATTATTCTATTAGGTATATTAATTAATTATATAATGTAATTATAAAAATGTATATATTGTATAAATTTAATTTACAATGTTTTTGAATAACTATATTTTATCATTTCAGGGTAACTTTTACAAAATTGTATTTAAAAAATTGTTAAAAAATAAATATTCAAAATTTAATTTTGTACGATTTATCATTTAATATAATAGCATCGCAATAACGGTATCTTCAGATGTCAAAAATATGCTGTCACCAATAATAAAACAGTAACGTATGACCGTGTCAGTGCGGTAAGTGGACAAATAAAATATTGAAATTCCCCAATCATAGATTTTATAAGATGTTCAAATTTTGATATCGATATTAAAAAACATTAAGATACAAAATAGCCTCAAAATTACTGTTGAATAATTATGTCTAATACCCCCTCTGATTCCATATCACGAAGTTAAATAAATAGTTAGTGATTTTTATTTTATTTTTCTCGCAGATAACAGTAAACAGTTTTGTTCAATAACGCAGTTTAGTATCGAGCAGTGAATCAAAGTGCATTAGGTTAAACTGTTAAACAAATGTGTATTGTTTTCAACAAAACAATGTAAGTACATCATTTATATTCTCTTTATTTTCATCAATATTTTTAATTGTTAAATGTCCTAAGCTTTTAAGTATTATTACAACTCTAACCTTGGGCTGCTTAAATCAAAATTAACCACGATTAGTTAATCAATTGTTTTCAAACCAAGATTTATGTTAATTCTAAGATTAATCTTAATTTGTAAACGAACAAAAATTATCATATTTAGTGAATAAATATGATATTTTTTTACCTTACAAAATTTATCATAACCGTGATTGTTTTTTAGAATAGGCATGAAAAAATTATGATTTTAAATAATGAAATAGGTTAAAAAGATTCTAAAAAATGTATTTATTTTTATATTAAAAGCGAGATTAATATGATTTTTGTTAAAATTAAAACACAAAATATAGCAATCCACCATTTTAGATAAAACACCAGTCAGAATGGATGACGTCACGGTTAAGTAATCATTTTTGTTTCATTAATATCTGCACTGTTTATAAATTATTTTGTGGTTGTAAATTATCAATTTGCTCAGTTTTATGTTACCAAAGCTAAACCCGAGAAACGTTAGCGATGGAACAAGGAATTATTACTGTTGACAAGGAGTCTTTACATAGGCGTGACGTCAAAAATGCGCCATGACACCTGCGAGCGGTTTGGCGTCAAATTCAAAATTAATATTTTTTTGGAAAAAGGAGACACGTAAGATCGTCATAAAATAGTTTTTACAAATTAGGCATTATGCCTATTGACGTAATAGGTAATGGTTTTAAAACAACTGATTAATTTTGCTTTATGCAACCTAAGGTAGTAAATATTTTTAAAAATTTGTCAACCGCAAATTTTTAATGTCAAAAATTATTAGTGACCCGGTGTTACTCGGCTTAATATCCACGACTCAAAAAATTCAACATGCCCACCCAACATACGGTTCACTGAAAATTCTTTTATTCCGACATGAAACTAACCTATCTATTAGTGAAAACCGGAATAAAATCCGTTCAGTAATTACTGAGAAAATCGTGTAAAATTATATTTTCAAACACCAGGTCTCATCTTTTACAGCCAAGCTAACAAAATTATAGCTTATAAACACTTTCAAATGAAGTATTAATGTTGTGATATTATCTATGAATTAGTTTTGGAATTTAGAGCAGTGTTAATTCAACTGATTTTGATCGTACAAGATAATTTTTAAAACATCACCACTGTTTTAATACCGTTGGTGTTTACTTACCACACGTGCGCGAAACTTGTTAAAGACTTCACGAAACTCCAAGAAAACTGGCATATAAGTTTGATACCCCGTTTGAAAGTGCTTGCAAGTTAGCAATTTTTTGCTAGTTAGTCTGTATTACCGGACATTAACTTAATTTTTTTTCGAGAGTAAATTATATATAATACCGGGTATAAATGTTATAGTTAACTTATTTTTGTAGATAGATTAAAAAGAAGAATGAACAGATATACATTTTCTGTTTGTTTTTATAAATTGCATACTTGTCAAACTGTCATTATTATTCATTTATTTATTCTTTATTATTATTCTTATCTTATTTTCCAGATGTATAAATACACACTTGTATCAATTGTGTTTCTTCTGATAATTTCCCTGTCAATGTCGACTGACCTACCAACCCATAGCAAATGTAAAGATAGCGAGCTTTGGGGATTGGACATCGTACTCTGCATGAACGCAAACTTGGAAGACTTTAATTCATTCACCAGATACGAATTCAGAGCCAGAAGAATATGCTACCGCGAATCCAGCCTAACAATATTACCAAAACATACATTTACAAACTTAGCAGATAAAATATCCAGTCTTTGGTTATCATCCAATAATATAGAACACATAGAACCATTTGCTTTTGGTAACTTGAAGAATATTAGTTACATAGACCTTAGCGACAATAAAATTACTGAAATCCATAAAGGAACGTTTGCCACAGAAGATACAGTAACTAATATGTCGATAGCAATACCAACCTTAAGTAAGGTAAATCTAGAAAGAAATAATATCATACAAATAGAACCAGGCGGATTTTTTGGTATGAAGAATGTACAATTGCTAACACCAAATTATCAATTGCGAATAATTCACTCGAAAAACTTTCAAGGCCTTGGTGATTCAGTAGAAGACATTGTAATAAGAGATACTGTAGTACTTAGTACAGAACATTTTTCGTTTTGTGGTCTCAAAATACAACTGGCAGCTTTTATGTCATGCGAGATCAAATTACTGGCCGCATATACATTCGATTGTAATGGTTTGGGAATCTTAATGATGAACAATTCTGTTGTTTATGAAATACAACCCAACGCTTTCTCAAATTCAGGAGATTTGCATACTTTTTACCAACCTCGCTTTAGAATGAAGGTAGTTTTTAATACTACTTTCATTGGCTTAGGATTTTTGAAAACATTAGATTTGAGTAATGCAGGTATTGAAGAAATACAAAATGGTGCATTTTCTGGGTTGGATTCTTTAGAAGATCTGGATATTTCTGATAATAAAATAACTAATTTTAATCCTATTATATTTGATGATTTGGATCATTTAAAGAAACTGAATTTGAAATATAATCATATCAGTATTATAGGATATAAATACATGAACAATTTGGAAAGTTTAAATATGTTTTACATAACTGAAAAATTTAATTATGAATTTTTTAATTACTTTAAAAATTTGAAATACCTTGATATGTCTGATCAGAATTTAACAACACTGAAATCTTATTCATTTAAATCATTAGAACGATTGGAATATTTAAATTTATCCAACAGCAAAATAAATTATATACAAATAAATGCTTTCAATAACTTGGTATCGTTGAAAACATTAAATTTAGAAAACAATATTATCTACGAAATAGATAAAGACGTATTTTTCGATTTACAGAAACTAGAAACACTCATGCATCCAATTTACGCTGTAAAAAATTTAAACGAAAGGCAGTTTATTAGATTGAGAAACATAAAAACACTTAATTTATCAAATAGAAATATAACATCGGAATCTTTTAGATTATTCGGAGATATTCCATCTTTGCTACATCTAAATTTATCGAACAATAATATTACTAAACTCAGACAAAATTCGTTTGAAAATTTAACTTCACTTCAAGTTTTAGACCTTACCGGAAACCACGTAGATGTTTTAGAAGTAAACGCGTTCAAAAATTTAAATAACTTACACGAGTTGAGATTATGTTATTTAACCATACCAGAATTAAAAGTAGGGATGTTTAATTCATTAGAAAAAATAGATACATTGAATTTATCTTCATCTGGAATTTCAAAAATAGAAGTAGGGGTTTTTACACCAACGACAAACTTAAAATATTTGTATCTAAATCAAAACCGAATAAAAAAATTACAGACGAACTTATTTTTCGGATTGAAACACTTAACAGTGTTAAATCTGAGTCATAACTCCATAGATACAGTAGAAATCAATGTATTTGATGAATTGATCAATCTAACCCACCTATATCTAAACGATAACAACATCAGCTATCTTCCTTCGAATACTTTTCAATACCTATCAATGTTAAAAGAACTGTACTTGAATACAAATCAAATAACCAAACTTGATCATGACTCATTTAACGGTCTCACCAATTTAAGACATCTTTATTTAAATGGAAATTCTTTGAAGAAAATCAAAAGTGACATTTTCCACGCATTAAACAATTTGGAAAGACTGACACTAGCAAATAACGAAATAAAGTATGTCAATATAGGGACATTTACTGGATTGAACAGTTTAGAATATCTCAACATGTCTCGGAACTTGATTGATGAGTTGCATTACGCAGTTTTTTATCCGCTAAAATCACTGAGAGAGTTAGATATCGAATATAATCAACTGAGTACAATAAATATAAATTATTTGACTGAAATATTAAATAAATTGAACACTTTGCATGTCGGCCATAATAATTGGAACTGTTGGGATCTATTGCATATTTTAGGTAATTGTTCATACACTAGAACTAAGTGCGTCCAAAAAAATGAGCGTATAACTAAAGGGATGTTAAATATTGACGGAATCGAATGTCAGGATGAGGAACATGAAAAATATAACAGCCAAGAAGTGGATGTACAGAAAGAAGAAGAAATTATCGAAAAATCTGTACAGGCCACTAGTTATAGTGTTATTGTGATAATAGTTTTACTTATACTTATTTGTGTTATTCTTGTTTTGTTTATTTTGAGGGAAAAGGTTTTTAACTGTTGTAGAAAACTGAGGAACAATTCAACTAGTAATTTTCAGAGAGTAGATTTTGGATTTGCTACATCAGAAGAATTGTAAATATTATATTAATTCGAGCATTTAGAAATATAAATTAGAAAATTGATAAAAATTGTAAAAAAATGTATAGAATAAAATGTATAAAATTATTTAAAATATGATGTTTTTAATGACAATGAAATGCCACATAATATATGTATATAAAATTTAATATACTTGTATTTAAATGAAAAGTTATCTGGTATAGACACATAAATGTCATATGTCAAGTTATATTTAATGTTTATCTTAATAAATAATTAATTTATAATCTCTCTTTTATATAAAATTTTTAAAATGTCAACATTATATTTATTTTATTAAAAATATTTTATATATTCTTATGTACATACCGTGGCATTTGCTCAACCCTATTCTCCCAAATTGAAAATAACTGCGTGACTAGTAATTTTATGTTTTTGTATGTAAGAGCATGTCAGTTTAAAGTTGACATCAATTGATCAATAAAACAATACTTACTTACACTATATGTATTTTATACATGGGTATAAGAAAGTAAAAATATGTTGGTTAGATTTTCCACACAAATTTAGGAAAAATGTCCCCTCTCTATTCTTATGGAAAAATAGAAAATATATCAATTATGAGAGTCTCCGCAAACCGTGATAAGATTTTTGAAGATCAGACTTTTCTCTTCATTTTGTTTGTATCGCTGTACAACTATTTTTAATAGAGTTATGAAGAAAAACATTCAGTTTTCCCAATCTGTCCATGGAATTTTTTACGATAATTTGTCCAAAGATGAATGTGTGGTTTTTGCTTTGATTGGTCAAAAATGGCCATACAGCGATTAAAAAAAATTGAAGCGAAAAATCTGATCTACGAAAGTCATTCATTAGGTTTGGTAAAAAAAAATTATCAAGGCCTATGCAGTCTTTCAAAATGAATTGTTATAACATTAACATACGAACGAGCTGTCAGAAAAGGAGATGATCCAGTTAAAAAAACGCATAAAAAAAGAAAAAGAAGAATTGTTTAAAATATTTTTACTTTTCTTTTTAAATTTTTTTTTAAACATTTTTCGAGGATCAGCCAGGTTCTTTTATAGCCAAACTCACTTTCAGCACCCAAAAATACGTAATAAATAAGACTTTTGTTTGAACATGTGTAATTAATTTATAAACAAATGAATTATTTTCAAATACATCATTTTATATCTAAAAAATGTTTTGAGACGCTGGATTTAGGCAATAACTTTAGGAAGCAACAGTATGAAAAAGAAATTGAATTCCTTCCTGTATTTCAAGTATGCGTAAAAATCATCCATAAAAGTTCGCATATCGTCTGGTTTTGAGGTTAGAAAATTTATATAAAATATTTTTTTATTATAAAAATGAATTTTTTGATTTAAACGTTGTATCATCTTTTTTAAGATAAAATATGACATATTTTTTACTACTAGATACAAACCAGACTGTTTCTTTCCATCAATTAGGCCACTGGAGATGTGTAACGATACGTTAATTGATTTAATAAGACGGGAAACAGTCTAGTTTCTTAATTCAGAAGAAAACATTGCAATTAATGTATAATAACATAGTAAAAAAAATGTTATATCCATGTTTGTGCTGTTTTCATAGCTGACCTATTTTAACAGTTTACTGATTACTAGCTGTTACCCGCGACTTCGTACGCGTATACCAAATTTCCTCAGGATCGGTTTAGCTGTGAAAAGGTAACAAACAGACATACAGACAGACACACTTTTCCATTTATAATATTTAGTATGAGCTGCATAAAATTCGATTTATAGTGCAGTCATATTAGCGAAATTTTTGTACCTTGTTAAAAAAACGACCATTTTTACGGTTTTTCGTGTACGATTTTTTAAAAATATCTCCAATTCTAGTGACCGGATTTCAAAAATAAAAAAATCATTTTAAAATTCATGTTATGAATTTCCCTATAAAACTAAATTTTTTTAAATCTTATAATTTTATTACAGAACCTATTTGCAACGACCAATAAAATCGATTTTAATAAAATTTTGGGGAAAGATATTCCTTATAATTATAAATATGTAAGTGTGACAAGTTCCAAATCAAAACGGCTATAAAAGACATTTACAAATATAAATTGACTCGTTGATATCTTGTGCGCAACAAAGGGACATTCTTTTTTTTGTAAATTTTTTATGTAGGTACTATGCGATGCCGCCAAAGATAATTCTACAAATGTATTTAACAATTTTTTTTTGAGTTTTTGTTTTTGAAAAATTTTCTCCGTGTTAATCAAAATAAATTTAACTCAAAACTTTTTTAATCCGATTTCGTAAAAAAATACTTTCCTTTTTCGGGGGCCCCTTAAGCTCGGGGGACCCGGGGCACGGCACCGGTTGCGGCTTGTCCCGGTGGTAGTTACGGTCTTTACAAAGAAATGTTTAATATTTATTTTTTATTATTTAATTAAATTTAATAAATATATTTAAAACCATGCGTATATCACTTTGTTTCATTTTTCTATACATAATTCGTCATTGCCGAGTACAAAGTTTATTAAATTATTGTACGTATATTACACACAAAACCTGAAACATACATATTTGTGTGCTTTACAATTATTTTGTTTGCAGATTTTCGTTATAATGTAAACATTTACAGCATTTTTGTTGTTATTGAAATTTAGCCCTTTCATACATGATTTGTTTGGATAAGTATTGTTTTGTGAATTTTATTATTTGATTTTATTTGTACAGAAGCCTAGGCGACTACTTCTATATTTCATTTTTTTAAATTTATTTTGTAAAAAGCCATTTTAAAATATTATTATTATCTGAAATATATGATCTAATCGTTTTCTCTGTTTAGTTTCAAGATATTTGTTCTATATAATAATGAATAAATAAGCTTTAATCATTTTAGCTTCTAAAAATCTATACTGTATAGCAGGGGTCCCCAAACTGTTTGTACTTAAGAGCACATTCTAGAATACTGGTTGCCACATAGCGGGCACATGTAAAACGCTCGACGGGCAGAGGATTGGGGACCCTTGCTGTATCGGATGTTTTTTTATTTATTTATTTTAATGTTTTAACTTCGGATCTAAAAAAAAAATATCCCAAAATTTTTTGATTCGTAATCAAATATGTGATTGACGCAAAAAAAGTTTAAAAAAAATTCTTACAGCAACATTTTTTAGCGCATTAAATTTCCTACAAAAAAGATCCCGAGTGCTTAATTCATAGATCCAGTATTTTTAAAGATATATTCGTTTAAACATTATTATAAAAAATAAAACCCAACTTTTATGATAATGTTTAAAACAAAAATATATATTTAAGAAAACTGGATCTATGAATTGACCACTCAGGATCTTTTTTATAGGAAATGATATTTTCTAAAAAAATGTTACTGTGAGAAATTAAAAAAAATATTTCAACGAACTATTCATCACTGGAAAAAATAATTGGTTGAATTTACCTATCATAGTTAAATTGAAACAAAATTTTGGTTGAATTTAACTGTAATAGGTAAATTCAACCAATTCTTTTTTTCAGTGCACGCGCAAGTAAAAAAGTAATTTTTAATAAAATTCTGTTACGAGTCAGAAATGTTGGGAAAGAATTTTCTTTAGATCCAAAGCTAGAACATTGATCAATGAGACTGAAAAATAATAATAATAATAACTCTAATACTGATGTTTGTATAAATAAAGTGTAAAAGAATAAAGTTAAATAGTACTGCACAGAAATAATAACGAATAAAACATTATCGAAAAAATATATTTAAGAGATTGGAAAAATAGTTTTTCAACTATTGCGTAAAAATGCATTTATTGTAATTTTTATTACATATCTCCACCGTTTTCAAAAACTGGTTTGATTGGACACAATTTGAAATCAATTATTTGCAACTACATTTCCAACTATTTACAACACTTTTTACTGCTTCGTTTGCACTAATTATTATTAAATCGTAAAAAAACTATTGAAAAAAAATTCAACTAGTAACTATTTCATTGAAAATAACAACAATTTCTTCAATCTCTATTTATTAACTTACAATTTAAACAAAATTCTTAAAAGTTTCCACAAAAACGTATCTTCTAGACTAAAATAAAAAATTACATAGTCAGCAGTCAACAATAAAATTCAAAGTTAGTTATGTATTTACTCTCATATCAAAATAGAAGAAAAAGAAGTGAAGATGAAACCACGGAGTGCTTTAAAACTATTGGTTTTGAATTCTCAACTACTAATACGGATTCTAGTAAACTGTGGATCAACTACTTTAATACTTTGTGCTTTAGAAATTTCAACAGGTCGAAGCGTTCTATTTAACAATTCCTCTCATATTGAAACGAATAATACATCCTTAAAGTTAAATCGATCTTTGTTGAACATTAACTTATGGGTAAGAGCTAGAGATTGGAAAAATATTTGTTATTTTCAATAAAATAGTTACTAGTTAAATTTTTTTTCGGAAAATAGTTGGTAAATAGTTTTTTTTTACGATTTAATAATAATTAGTGCAAACGAAGCAGTAAAAAGTATCGCAAATAGTTTTAAAATAGTTGGAAAGGTAGTTGCAAATAGTTGATTTCAAATTGTGTTCAATCAAACCAGTTTTCTGAAAACGGTGGAGATATGTAATAAAACTTACAATAAATGCATTTTTACGCAATAGTTGAAAAACTATTTTTCCAATCTCTAGTAAGAGCAGATGATTTTACTGATTTTGTTTACCATAGTTGTATTACAATGTATAATAAAAAACATCTGCACAGTGCTTCTTCGTGCTAAATTCAAGTTGTTAATTATATTGAACAATTTTAATAAACACCGATAAAGTATTCAGATGAACTGCCTGCCATTGGTTAACCATTTAATTTTCTTACAATTTTATTTAAAAAAAAAAATATTCGACATTTTTCTTAATACGCGTGTGATTAAATTTTTCGTATATTTTTAATTTTTTGACAATTTCAATTTAAATCAAAATTTTTCTGCTATGCAAACGTCAAAATGATATTTAATATGCCAAAGTTAATAGCGATTGTAAAAAACAAATGACGATTTTGTAACCAAAAGACAAATCTTCGGAAGGAAATATTTTAAAATTGAATGCTCTGCAAAAAAGATTCAGTAAAATTTTCACGTAACGTGCTGTTCTTAAGATATCTTGAAAAAATAACTATTTTGTAATGCCACCCCTCCTCCTTACACATGATTTTTAAATGGGAAGGTCCACAAGCCAGATCCAACGAACCAACCAAGTTTCATTAATATTGGTTTAGGGGTTCATGCGTTATGTATATGACAAGTATTCAGGGGACAGACAGACAGACACGCACGAAAAGAGATTTTCTTGACCTGAAACGGAAAATCAAGCTTAAATTTTGAAATCGAAAAACATTTTTTATCTGAGGAAGCAATAAAAATGTATAAAAATGACCTATAATAGATTGGCACTATTTATCTGGTACTCCAAAACCAACGATCATTTCTGTCCACTAATCAAGAATGCTATGACATGACTTACAACAGCATTCGAGACAACTAGACGGGGTTGATCTGTCCAATTAACAGCAATCAGAGTCAGGAAAGGTGACCGCTTCTCCCTCTACTTTCACGCCTAACAAGACAACAAGGGACTTTCACATTCCTGAACCCGCACAAATACACGCAAATTAAAATAGAATACGAAACAATTGTATGATTAATGAATGTAAGAAAAAATACTCATTTTAATTGTGTATATTTACTTATCTAATTAAATGAACTTTAAATAACAGCTGATCATTTGCATAATGTTGTTAACTTTAACAGTTAGATCTCTTTTAGATATAGCTAAAGAACTGATATCATCAAACAGGCAGATATCTACCAGTTAAAGTTAAAGAGCATATAAATTTAACTTGTTACAATCTTGAGACGTTACTAAATAGACATTAATGAATAGATAGATATCTGTCAGTAACAGTTAAAGAGAATAAATTATTATTATTGTTTAATTCTTCCAAATTTTTATTTCAGTTAAGGGGTTACATCTACAAAAAAATTCTCATTATTAACATGAGTTTTCCCATCGAAGTACACACGATTATTAAAAAAATATCGATGTTTGCATATTTTGTATTTTTTATGTAAGACCTTCAATTGTTTATAAAAACAGTAATTGTTAACCAATCGTAAAAATTGTGTGTACTTCGATGTATTATAGAATCTATCTAAGAAGTTGCAGTTAAAATTTCAATCGATCGGATGGAAAATGGCCAAGATTCGTTTTCAGCAGTTTTTAAAAACGTGGTATCGATAAAAATGAGTTTAAAGTTTGAAAACTGTTTTATTTCATGCAAACGTCGACGTTAGTTCCGACTTTTTTCGAGACTATATCGGTTTTGCGATTGCTTATTTTACTTCTGTTTTGGCTTGAAACTGAATTACGGTGCCCCTTTACGTTAACATATACATCATTTAAGCCAATAAAAAAATTGTCAACAATTAATTAATTATTTATTATTAATAATTAATGCCTTAATAAAATTAGTTCGGTTGTAAAAAGTGGATATAGTGATTAGTTCGAATTTGACTTGAACCTCGAATCTTAATACATTCGCACACATACTCGCGGATGCACGCGCCGGGGTTTCCCGCGCGCTGAGTTTTGTCTGCAAGCGGTTTAGAAACGTTACCATGGCGATATCGATCTCTCGCGCGCGTATCTGTCTGTCTTTGTCTGTCCGGGGGAGTCGCCAGTCACTGCTGGGTATCGAGCACCGGTCGCGCCAAAGATTCGAACAACTGCGTACACGTTACTCATGCCAACCATACCTATATGCAAGAGTTTGTAATACATTATGTAAGGTCGCGTTTTTCTTAAGTTAGTATGTGCCAGAAATTTTCCCAGAAACCGATAATGGAAAGTTAATACTTTAAGGCATATGATCTATTTCAATGAACTTAAAAGTTAAAATATTATAAATGCGACAGTGTGTCTGTCTGTTTGTCGCCTTTCACGGCTAAACCACTTAACCGATCTTTATGAAATTTGGCAGAGAGATAACTTGCATTCTGAGGAAGGACATAGACTACTTTGTATCCCGAAAATTAGATAAAAATGGGTGGTTTTTTGGCATATACAAAAAAAACCTGTTTTATTGACTATCATAACAGAAATTTGTATTATTTACCTAACTCAACTTCATGTTCTTGTTTTCACTAACCTAAATTCCACGCGGGTAAGTAATTAATAAAACTTAATGCAAGCTGTAATTCCCTCTACCATGAATATTCCATTAAAACTTGTTCCATATAAATTTTTATCTCTTATAAAAAAAAATGCGAAACTAAAAACCTGTTTTATCGACTGCCATATAAAAATCTGTATTATCTATCTGTTTTATTTTCTAACCTAACATCGTGGTGTTGTTTTCACTAACCTAAATTCCACGCGAACGAAGTAGCGGGTAACAGCTAGGATCGAATATTAATTTAGAATAAGAATAAGAATTATTAATTTGAAAGGTCGTATGTTATCTTGAGAACGAGTTGTTATATATAGATACGTAGTTTGTAGTTTCAACTTCTCGCCTCATTTTTATACGACGTCATAAATTTTACGAAATTTGTTTTCAAATGTCTTCCTTTTTAAATATATCAACAGAAAATTTAGATTTTATTATGTATGTACATTTGTACATAAATGGTATTCTTAAATAGTTTTACTCTGATTTTTTATATATACTATACTGCTGTGCTTAGGTAAAGGGCAGTAAGGTGTAACAAAAAAAATGAAGAAAACTGAACTCGAAGTTTTTGATATAACATCCTAATTTCATTATATTAACATAATTCTCGGTAACGGAGAAATATATTTGAATGCGCTATAATTTAAAATAAAGAGCAATCCAGTATCTTTAAATAATATGTAACTGTAATTTTTTTTATAGTTAATAACTATTTTTTAAATGATGTTTTTTTTTGTTTTTTTTTTTGTTTTTTTTTTTTTGTTTTTTTTAATAATCTTATTATAAAGGCATTTTTCAAACGATTAACTATAATAAATGTTTGACTGTTATATATCATCTTAAAGGTACCGAATGTCTCTTTAATTTAAAATATAGTGCATTCAAATATCTCACCCCGTTTACGAGATATAATGCCCAAAAATTTATGTTTTTTCTAATAAAGAAAATCATTTAGGAACCTCAGGATGATATCCAATTTCAAATTCGGTAGGTGTTTTAAGGATATACAAATGCAAATGTTGCGCATATAGCGTTTCGAAGATTCGAAAAAAATAATTTCACTCCACCCTTGTGAGTATCTCGCACAAATCAGTCCATTATATCGAGGCTTTACTGTACTAAAAAACCACTCCCTTATATTTTATTGAAAGTGTTTACTTAATTTATACAATCTAACTTCTAAAACTCAAATAACAAACAGTATTTTTAATCTTGTAACACAATCAAGTAAGTTTAATATGGTACATAACCCACATATATTTTGTAAACATTTAAAACCTTTAAACGAAAACTTGGTGAAAAGGCATTAATTATCTGCATTGAATATTAAAACCGAAATTAATTATCTCTACTTAGAATATTTTAAAACTTCTCAGAGTTTGATGTAATCCAAAAGATGCAAAGAATTTAAATTTTATATTCTATAAGGGGATTGAAAAATCTGCTGAATATTATCATACATATAATAGCGTAAATTAATATTAAAACATTCTTAGGTTACTTTCCAAAAATTCCGTATTTCTGTAAAAATTTTGTGAAAATAATATTTCTTAACTTGTTTTGTATCGAAAATTATGTATTGAAATTATACCATCTTCATTAAACTACTGGCACCAGTCTTGAAAAATACCCCAGTGTTGAACATTTTAAAATTAAATTTACTAAATTAGAAATATTTGTTGATATTTAATTACTGCCATTATTGCATATTAATGTACATACATTTAATTGTCTTACAGCGTGATCTGATGACAATTGATCATTTTGTTTAAATAGTAGACAAATAAACATCGCAAGTCGGCAGACTATCAAGCAAAGTGCATTTTCTTATGTAAATTTAACGATTCTTTATTTTATAACTTTTGTGTTGTAGTACTTATCATTTTATAATCTTCTCACGTGTTCATCATTTGGTGTTTATTACTGGTTTAACATCGTTCATTACTGGAGAAAAAACATAAACAAAATAAAATGCTATAATTTAAAAAAACAAACTATATTTGTGAACTTTGGTAATTAAATTGATTTAACAAAGAGGTAGTTCTTTGTTTTATTAGTAACATAAGTACATGAGAATTACAAAAAAGTAGTCCATCAATCCAAAAAAAAAGAAACAATATACCTTGCTCTTAAAGCATTCAAGATAGTTGTTTATATAGTAACTTTCGTAACAACAATGTTAAAATCTGAACTAGTTTTTTTAATGTATGAGTATATATAACTGATTAAAATAAGTGATTATTGCAAATATATTTTATAAATGATTCTATTGAAGCTTGTAGCGAATTTAAAAAAATGAGGCAATGGCGTGTCATTGTTTTCATTTAAGTGTATGTTTTCATTTCATGATCTCTTTTATTAAAACTATACGTTTTGTCGTTTTCCCTCTAATTATGTTTTTTTCCCGTTAGTCCTTTCAAAAACAGGGTTTCACTGTATTAACGAATGAAATAAAGAAAACAATTAAAAAAATTAATACTTACAATTAATATGGAAGGTAGTGACTAGTTGACTAGTGAGTGACCCAAGAATATAAGACCCAATACCCAAAATTTATAAGACGTGTTGCGTTAATGACAACTGAACGACAATTAAAATCGGGAGTAAGATCATGTTAACGCGCGTATTTTAGCATGTATCGAACCGAAAAAAACGGTATTTTTTTTCGGTTCGGTTCCGGTTTTCGTTCCGGCAAAAAATAACGGTTTTCCGGTTTTCGGTTCAGTTCCGGTTCGAAGCCCTGATTTTTACATACCACATTATAATTTTTTTTCTTCGCTTTCATTACGAAATAAGTTAGTATATGACTTAAAATAAATCCTTGCCGAAGGATTACCTGTAATTAAATTTTAAGAGGTGTCGCAAAGGGGGGTCCTATTTCCTATTTAAATAACATTGAAAAATTATTTATTAGTACTAAAGTTGGTATTACTGATTCATGATAACGGACAAAAAAATAAGGATGTCATTTTGTAGAGAATAAAACTATTTTCTAATAATGTCAGTTGTCGGCTGGGTCATTTTTTCCGATAGCTCAGTAATAGGGTTATAATTATATTGCTATTTAATTGATATTTATAGAATATTGACGTTAAAATGCTGATTTTTGTAAAAAAAATTAAAATATTTAAAACGCTTTTTGCATTCAAACTTATACCTCTCTAGATTATTTTTATAGATAATTAACTTTCCCATAAAATTAACATTTAACTTAATTTTATAAAAACAATAGTTTAGTTGTAAGAGCCTTTTAGACGTTTATTTTAACAAATAAATCACTCAGAATGTCTGTAACTTTTGATAAGTTGAATTGAAATAGTTTTTCAACTATTGCGAAAAATGCATTTATTGTAATTTTTATTACATATCTCCACCGTTTTCAGAAAACTAGTTTAATTGAATACAATTTGAAATCAACTATTTGCAACTACCTTTCCAACTATTTTTAAACTATTTGCCACACTTTTTGCTGCTTAGTTTGCACTAATTATTATTAAATCGTAAAAAAACTATTTACCAACTATTTTCAGGAAAAAAAATTCAAATAGTAATTATTTCATTGAAAATAACAACTATTTTTCCAGTCTCTACTTATTACACATATCTATATATTTTCATAATTTTGGAAAATTGAAAATTCTGTTAATTTATTTCGTTACATATTATAAAATATATGTAGTAATAAAAAAGAAAATGTATAACGAAAACTTGAACATTGAAAAATTAATTAGTTGTAAAATTAACTCAGCCCTGCAATTAAATTTAATTACCTTCGTGCCGAGCTATATAGGAAATTCGAATAAAATTTAATTTGCTGTTAAATTTACAGCATCCAAGTTTATGACTAACTTCCAATGATGCGTACGAAAAAAGGTTACGCCGATTAAAAAAAATTAGCAAAGATTTTTGTTACTACAATGTAAACATTATGTAATTAAATTTAAAAAATATTTTACGTCAACATATCTTGATTATTAGTGATGCCAATTGACTTTTAATGGTGTTAATCAGGGTCGTAACTAGAGGCGATCAAAGGGCCTCTTATAAAAATTTTGTTGAAATTTTTTTAATATATACATATGTGACTATTTTTGAAAAAACAGTTTTTCAATGAAAATATAAAGGCTTTCAAATTTTAAATTTTTATATTTTTTTATAAACAATCAAAATTACACCAGTAAATAAAAAAAAACAAAGGCTGTTTTAGTGTTTTTAAATCTTGTGTAAGAACAAAAGTTGTTTCTTAATCGTGAAAAATATTTTTTGTCAAAAAACTTTTTCTCTAAAACCAATGGTTCAGTAAGGAAATAAACAATTACATTGTTTATTAAATTGTTTATAACATTTTTCGCGCTGGAATTATTATTTTTTTCAGCGATCCTTTTGGTAATAAAGGTAGGGTAGGGGACATCAATTTTAAAGCGTTTTTCCCGAAAATTGTTTAAAATAAATACATAACAAAATATATCATATATATTGTTGAAATCTTACAATTTCATTTGACAACCTATACGATGCCCTTGTTAAAAAAAAATTCCATTAAACAATTGAATTATATATCTACCTTTTTGGGTTCTTGTTTGTTTTCTCCGTGTTTAAAACAAAATGAGTTTGACTCAAAATTTTTTTTAATCCGAATTCGTAAAAAAATACCCTCCTTGTTAGAGGGCCCGGGGGCACTGCCCCGGCTGTCCCGGTGGTAGGTACGGCCCTGGTGTTAATGCGTAAAAGGGTTAAATAGTAAATGTGTATAAATATTAGTTTGTTTGTTTGTATATAGATAATCGTTTAGTGAATATTATTTTGAATGTTATCTTTTTTCTCTATTAATATTTTAATCCTTTAACTAATTTGTTGGATGTCAAATGTAAAATTTAGGGTCGATAATTTAACTACTGTCATATGAAAATAAATGTTGAAAGATAGAGGACAAAACTAAGTATGCTATATTATATTTGTATACATACGTTTTTATACAATTTTTTGAGAAGTTTTTGCTGACAAAATATATTTATGTCGTGCTATAAAAGTCTTTTATCTTAAGATAAGACCGTAGACATTTGGCCGTTAAAATGGCGCTATTTTCATTTATATATGATCATCAAACATTTATTAAATGAACGTTTATATGAGTTTTTATCATACTTATTGTTAGAACTAAATAAACTTTATTATTTTTCTTATAATTACAAGTAGCAATAACAAGATATTAAATTTTATGTGAAATAATTTTGATCTCAAAAGTATTTTAAATAAAATGTAATAACAAAATTTTGTTTATGTATTCTGATAAAATTAAAAATTATATGTACAATTAGGTACGAAATTATTGTAAAAATATTAATATATAATTTAAGATTTATTGTTGTATTCGAAAAGGGTTGAATTTATTTAAAGAAACTCCATTTCTTGTATTAACTATATCGATATTTGAAACTTTTTCGTTTTAGTAACACAATAAAACTAAAGTATGTTTAGAATAGGTTTGGTATAAAAGTTTTTTTCTGAAGATATTTTTATACCTACTGTTTGAGACATAAAATATTGTTTTTTTATGTATATCTTTTACATTAAAATAGCATGTTACAAAAGATTTAAGTTCTAAAAAACATTTTTTATGTTTTCAAACATTACTTTTTGTTTGTGTCATTTAAAAGCCAACTCGATTTTGCAATATAAATCAGTCAATTTTACTTTTAATAGAGATACATTTTATTCTTAATAAATAAAATAGATATAACATATTTGTTGTATTTTCTGCTAATTACTCCACAAATACTTTATTTTGCCTTCTGAATGTCTCATTTGATCATTAATAATTGATATTTTTCCTTTGCAAAATCTGACTAAATATAAACTAAAATGTAGAAATATACACATAAACTGTTCATTTAAATACATATGTCCTGACAGGCCCAGTGGCAATTTCTCATTATTATTATACTTATAATGTAGCACGTGAAAATTACCCCCAAAAATATATTCCTGAATTTGTTCACAAAAAATCCAAGAAAATTGAACCAGAAAACAATCAAGAAAGAGAATTTTATTACTTTAAATGATGAATTGTATTTCTTTTAAATTAATTTTGACTCTAAAAAATGTCGAAACAATATTGCAGATAATTTAATTAAAAATAAATAAAATAGTTTGCTGCATTAACGTCCCTGCAAACAAAGCCCTCTATTAACCCATAAACGCATCAAACAATTGAAGCTCAGGTGCTTCGGAAACAAGATATTTCGGTTGCTTAGCGACGCTCGTTGACAAAATTCAACGTATAAAATCAAGGAGTTGCATCATATATAAAAGTTACGCTCAACAAAGCACTCTTTGATTACTTACGGAAATAATGTGAAAGCGATTAAAAGGAAGAAAGGTCGGCACAAATCAAACGTTAAATTGGACAGATCTTACAAAAATCTTGTTACCGTTCCGATTTTTTTGTCTGATGTGATATAGAAGGACTACTATTAAATTTTTATAAAAATCAGTTAAAAATATTTTTGCTGAATTTTAAAAAACTTGTAATAATCAATTTATTCGACAGATCAAATTTTAATCATAATTGTTATTAATCAAAAATCGTTTGATTTGACGAAATAAAGCTCTTAAAACTTTATATTTTAAGATATTTCCATAAATACATACATATATATATATATTTATATATATTATGTATGTATTATTATTGAGAACCTCCTCTTTTTTAACGTGGTTAAAAATACAATCATACAAATATAATTTTTCAAATAAGTAGGTATACGTCAAAATTACTAGAAATTATAAACAGTTGACTCCAGGGAAATTAAATAAATTTACATATCTGTTACTATATTCATGTTGTTGATATCAATGAATGCCTGAAAATTGAATTATTCCTTAAAACAATTACATTATGAATTTTAAGCATAGTCAATTAATCTTTTAATTTTAATATAAGGCAATTATAGTTTAGGAAGTAAGAATTATACATGTCATTGTATATTCATTTATACATTTGGGAATAAAATAAGGTTTACATTAAAAGTATTTTAAATAATGAGAGAGGAATTATAAATAGAGGAAAGATACTAGATAAAGATAAGGTTATATGCGATAGAGATATAAAAGATAGAGTGGAATTAAAATTTTGCAAATCTTTTATCGAAACAGCATTTTCAATATGACTACTAAATAAGGTATATTCAAACATTGAGAATGGTAATATGGTGAAGGGGGGAGGGGAGGGGAGCTAGATCGCGATGAGGTTTACAGAAAGAACAGAATAGGCCAATGTGTACATACACAGAACAATGGGCGATACGGTAGCACAAAAGATATGTATTTGAAAAGGGTTATACTATACCTTCATACCAGTGGTACACAACTGGTGGCTATTTATTAATTTCTGTTTACAAACTGTTACCAAGCATCCATCGTTATTTCCTAGCTGAATATAGCAACTATTACTATTAAATTTAACTGAATCCAACTGTTTAAATTTCCGGTAACTTCTACTTGAATCGGATAAACACCTATCTATTTGTACTATATTAATATGAATATATATATAATATGAATAAAGTTAAAAAACGGACGTGCAAGTACAACTCGCACCCTGTGGGTTTCATACCGTTATATAAAACTTAATTATTGACAATAGTTAATTACGTAGACAATGGTCATAAGGCGTCTTTCTTTACATAGACGCTGTTAGATAGAAACCGCAAAATTAAGTTTGTGACGTAATAATTCCATATAGAATAAGAAATTAATGATTTTCGTAATTTTTCTTTTACTTCGCGCCAAATTTCAACGATTAATGATTAGTTAGTATCAAAATACAATTTGTAAAGTTGTATCTTCTTATTACATTGAGTTAGAATTTTTTACAGGACTATGAGGCTGTAAACCCTAGTATATATTTAATATTAATTTCGACTTGATACCTTTAGCAGTTCCTGAAAAAAAGGGTCTTGATGGAATAACAAACGGACAGTAACGTAATCTTATAAAGGTTTCGTTTTTTTCATTTTGATGCACAGAACCCTTATAAATATTATAAATGTTTTATATTGAATACTAGAATTTCATAGGGGCAGATAAAATTAATTAATTTCACATATATGTTTCAATAACACATCTACAGAAAAAAAATTGTGGGACCAAAAAGCGACCTATATAGTATTGTAGTATTGATCGAGCAGAGTCGAAATCCAAATTTTTGAAATTTTCTGTTCACCAGTTTTTTTTTTAATTTGAGCTTGAATTTTTCCAAACAAAGTTAGTATTGGTCGAGCATAGTTGAAATCCAAATTTTTGGAATTTTTTTTACCTGTTTTTTTTTAATTCCAGCTAAACCCAAAATTCAAGCTCAAATAAAAAAAACTGGTAAGAAAAAAATTCCAAAAATTTTTTATTTCGACTATGCTCGACCAATACTACAAATGCTATATATTTTTGGCTCTGCACTTTTTTTTGTGTAGCTGTGTATTTATTATCAAAATTGTTTGAGATAAACTGTGGGTAATGATTGCATAAGGAATAAACTGAATATATCTTTTGTTGGAAATACAATAATATATTGTCTAGCAAGCCTGATTTACATCATTGAAAGTTGCGTGTTTGTTCTCTTTTTATTGCACCAAAAGGATAAACAACTGAATTATTTATTTCGTCGCGCCGCGGTACTTATAATCATTTCCATCGATTGAATAGCTCTATGTAGGTGCAGATTGCGCATCACTGCTTTATAATCTATACGTATGTACCTAATTTTCATACATTAGGAATGAGCGCACTGAGCGAGACGACTTTTATACAAAATTATGATATTACCAACTTCCGCATGACTAGATTTAATCTCGAGGATTATTATTCTCTTTCTCTATCACTCCGCTCTCTACTTTGAACGATGTCGATTGTGATGCATGTGGAAGATGGATAAAGAAATCATTTTGAACTGGAAGATTTCCAGCTTGTTTGTAGAAATATGTATACGTACAATATATGATGCATATTGAAAATTGACAAAGAGACACTACCTCTGAAGATCTTCTAGCTAGTTTGATCAAAATATGTATACGGTATATAACGTGTATTGAAAAGGGACGAATAGCTACTGTTCTTGAAAGTCTTACAGTTAACTTGATGAAAATTAATATGTAACATATGGCGTGTGTTGAAGGCTGAGAGATATAGAAAACAGATACTAGATCTTTCTGTCCTACTATTAAATCTAAAATATGTACATTTATACTTATGTATACGCGTTACGTTAGAAGTTATACTTCTTTGGCGTGATTGAAAAACAACTACGCAAAATTAACCTCAAATAAAATATTTCTTTCAAATATTAAAATCATAGTTTCGAAAAAAACATATTTGAACCAACGAAATATTTATTTTGCCGTAACTAATATTTCCAATAATAACGAAACAAATTACTAATTATTTCATAAACCATTAAAATTAACATAAATATAAAACATAAATATAATATCTAATAAAATTCTAAATGTAATGCTAATGTTAGTAACACGAAACGAGGTAAACGTTGCAGATGTAACCAAAAATATAACGCACTTCGAACGTATCTGACTGAAACAAACATATGGTAGTATAAACCACTGAGAGTGAGAGCGTTATGTATTTTCGCAGATAGTTTTATCTCTCTCGTTCGGATCTCCCGAGTTTACCCGAACGAGCGTTTCACTTCAGAACCTGACGTAAATGGTGCGACTAAAGCTGGGGTAGCCAACCTTTTGCATACCATTTTTTTTAGACGAGTCCAGATGCGCCATGTAACTCAAGCACTTTTTCTACCTTCTTTTGATCATGGTTATAACTTTTTGCAAATTTTCTATTATTTCAAATCTAATAATTCACAGTATTATCTGAATTCTCGTCTGTTTATAATGCTCTTGCTCTGCCAAACTGTAAGCATGGCTTGGAAATAATAGTTAGCTAGGAAACTGTCAAAAATAGGACGCATTGATTAGTAACAAAAGACTAAATTGAACTGAGAACACTTTGGTGTTGAAAATATGTATCATATTATATGAAAATGAATTAAGTTATGGCATTATGAGGTCTACTTCAAAAGAATAAGTAGGCGCAAGGATGCAATGCGCCACTTGTAATCATACAATGCTCCACGTTTAGCGCATGCGCCACGGTGTGGTCACCCCTGGCCTAAAGTGTAGTATTTATAAATATACTAACAATAAGGTACTTACTAAGCTTAAATTTAAAATAAAATGAAAAACGTTGCTTGTAAACAAGAAAATGTATTATCAATCTGTCTCTCTGAGTCTTATAAATAAATTAAAACAAAAAAAGTTAAATTCTATCAATAACAAAAATAATCATTTTTAAAATTAACATAAATAAGCCTTATTATACTACGATAGTATAATAAGGCCTAAAGCCGCGGTCACATTAGGCTGGTTTACCAGCGCTGCTTTGCCAGCGCTGCTAGCAGCCGACTAGTAGCGTAGTGTGAACCCAGTACCAGCGCTGCTTTACCAGCCGGCTGGTGATTTTAGCAGCCGCTACTAAAGTAGCGCATGTCCAACTTTACCAGCATACCAGCCGATCACGTGACTCCGTTTTCGTCTACTATTGGCTGGATTTAACCTACTTTAATTAATTTATAATAGTTAATTATTTAAATTATTTTTTAAATTTGTTCATAGACAAATTATTATTGTACAAAATTATTATTAGCTACACAAATATTATTATTGTAACGTAAATAAATAAATAAAAAAAACAGTGTAAAACGAAATACTGACAATAATATTTTATTATGATCACATAACTAAAAAAATACTAATACAATAAAAAGATTATACGACATGTAATTTTCTAATAATTTATAAACAATTGTAAAACAACAAAAATTACATACGATATGAATATCACTGTACTAAATAAAGAATAAACTCTTTAACATTCACTAATAATAACTTTAATGTGTTAATATATTTACAATGTATACAAACGTCAAAAATACAAAATAACCGAGTAGGATATAATATTATAATTGACTCAGCACATTTTCTTGTGATTTGTGATCTTTAGATTTCAATATATACTTGTTGGTTGAAAACTGTCGAAACGCCTCATGCATCTGACTTTATTTGATTCCATAAAAAGTATAATACATTAACAATTGTCGTATAGAAGTATCGCGGTGTAGGCAAAGAAAAAATATTATCAGAACTGTCACAATTTAAAATACAATGTGAATCGACAACAAACCGTCGGTTACTATGGTTACTACAGTTAGCAGCGCTGCTTTGCCAGCGCTGCTAGCAGCCGACTAGCAGCGTAGTGTGAACCCGTACCAGCCGCTGGTTGCTGGTGCTGCTAGCAGCGCTGGCAAAGCAGCGCTGGTAAACCAGCCTAATGTGACCGCGGCTTAAGGGCAAAATCTTCAAAATTAATCTAAGTATAAACATATATTTGGAAATTGAGATCAAATTAAACACTGTAAATAGTTATAACAGTAATAATAACTCTAATCACAGCTATTAGGGCATTCGAAATCATCTGCATCTTCTGATGATAGACCGACACATTCTCAAGTGATACCACTTGCTACATCGACTGCACTTCCTCATATTAGCCAGTCTGTCTTCTCCACAACCATAGTAATGCCATTTCGTTTCCATTAATTCAGTACGAACATTCTTTGTTACTACTAATTTTATAAATAGGCCTTGTTACCCGCGGATCCAATTATTTTTCGATTTTTTTTTAGAAAATATTTATATTGAGAACGACAAAAAAAGACAATAAATTTCATGAAATATAATAAACCTAGATCGTTTTTAAATACAAACTTTTTAGTTTAATCTATTAACGTAGAAAATATTTACAATCATTTGCAACAAACTCTTCGAGCGAATTTTCTTCACTGTTCGAAACAAAAGTTAAAACTGGTGGTAGGGCATGGGGAACCGCGAGGTTTGTAATGGAATGAACTTATCTACACTCATGTGTGTGTGCGGGGATTTTAAATCTCTTTTTTTACTCTTATGTCCGGTATTATAAAGGAGCTAGTAAATTTTTTTTTTTTTTTTCAAATGGGGTATTAATTCTGTACTAGTATCTATGGATTAGCTATGGAATTTAGAGTAGTGACACTTCAACTAATTATAACACAGTTGGTATCTTTCACCGTACAAAATAATTTTCATAATATCACCACTGTTTTAATACCGTTGGTATTTACCTACAACTTTATAACTTGTCAAAGTCTTCAACAAACTCCAAAAGAACTGTCATATAAGTTTGATATCTTATTTGAAAGTGCTTGCTAGCTAGCAAATTTGCTAGCTCCTTTATAATACCGGACATTAGGCCTTATTACCCTCAAGTACCTTACGTATCAATGTCTAGAGTAATATAGATCAAGCTGTGTAAATATTTAATTGACGTGATATTCTACTTCTATTATCATATAATAATATTTACATAGACAAAATTCCGATTGCAGTTTTTAAAATATGCAAATCGGAACGATTAATGGAAACCGATTTCTGAAAATCGCACATTCAAATATAAATCACACATTAAACGGGATCAACGTTGGCCATGGCTGATAAATATCAGATATCTTTGTTGAAAAGCAATTTGCAGTCATAACTCCCATAGTGGCTTATGCTAAACAATGACAGAATATATGGTACGCGTTAATATGATGCAGTTTGTCTCGCTCAGACACGACACACGAAAACGCTGACAATGCCGATGGCCATAGGTCGAACAGGGTTACCAACTTTATATATTTTATACGGGAAATTTTTAAAAATAGAACGACGTATTCGATTAAAGTGGATTCTGCGTTAAGCCGAAATTGTTCAAATTTTGCTGCGGATAATATTTTGTAAATGGGTGATTGTAAAATTTTATTGGTATACTTTACATACGTTCTATAAAATGTTTGTTTGATATGATCGATTAAAATTCTTATCAATTATATAGATATAGTAAAAGTTATGTATGTCGAATTTAGAAAAACAAAACAATTTGAATATGAAAGAGAGTGTTTATCTAATCTTGACTATCTCTATTTATTTATTATTATTTGTTTCGTGAAAATTTATCAATCCACTTTCCACACGCGCCATGTGCTGTACAAATACATAACATTAGAACAGTTTTTTTCGAAAAAAAAAATTAATTTGTATCAGAATAAAAAAAAAATTTGTGGAATATTCAACCAAATTTAGAGATCGAAGTGAATAAATATATATTATATGTTAAAATTAAATAATAATCAGGGACGCCAACATTATTAACATAATTAATTAAATTAATAATATAAAAAAAATAATATTTGAAACATTTAAATCTGGTGGAAGATTGCCCAATTTTACCTAGTACTGGTGACGCCTATGCAAAGAATTTACATGTGTTATAAGCTAATCCAGGTATAATTCATATACGACATATCTCTAATCAAAATAAAGGAAATCAATAGGAATAATCAAATGTTTTTATTTTCATTTTATTAGAGTTCGTGATATGTTATTGTAATATTGACACTTCAAGCATTCATTCATATCAAAATGATATAAACCTTGTAATGGCCATAAACGTGTTAACGTGTATGCATAATTCAGATGAAAACATCAAGATAAAAAAATATAGTAACATATTTATTTATATAAGAAAGCTAAGTATTTGATTCACATACATACCAATATTAAAAAAATACATATTTGAAATTTTTATGAATATCAGCCATAATGCTTTTTTTTGTATATTACCAAAATGAAATATTTGACTTATGAATATGCTTTCAGAATAGATTGGTGAAAAATATATATAATTATGTATTTTTTTTAAGCTTCACACACTGGTTTAAATTGTTACGAAGAAATCCATAATTGAGTCATGTCTCATCGAAATTAACTTACTTATAAAAAAACTCTAAAAAAGTATATATTAATTAAATTTCACAGTTTTTGAAATCGATTTTTTTTTCTTTCTTAAAAAGTTTTTTTATTAGGTTGGCACTTGACACCTACTTCAAAAACTGTTAATTTTATATATAATATACTTTTCATGGTTTTTAGTCGATTTTATTACTTTTTTCTTATAAAGTTTTTTTTTTGTTTTTCCCTTTTTCCCTTTTGGGTGGCGTATCTCCGGTTTACTTCGAGACTATACTCGTTATAAAAAAAACGTCAAAATTGGTCTTATCTGTCGAAATTATGTCCAAACATACATAAAAAATATCCACAGCCAAATTGAGAACCTCCTCCTTTTCTGAAGTAAAAATAAGTTCGTGTGAATTAATGTTAAAATAATATTGTACTTTCTTAGTTTTTGAGTTTAAAACAAAACATTTTGAAAAGCTCTGATATTCACTATAATGTGTGACTATACGTTGGCCTATATCAGTGGTTCTTAAACTGATGTAGTCTAGGGACCCACTTTTGAACAATTATTTCTCAGGGACCCCCTCCCTGTAGGGGTTATTTTAAGAAAATTTTAAAACTGCAAGACTATTTTTTGCTGCACACTGACAATTTTTGCTTTTCAACTGCAATTGTTTTTTGCATAACATGTATTATATTTTTTGTTTTTACAACTGCAATTGCCTTTTGTTTTGCTCTACATTTCTTACATTTTTTTACAACTGCAATGACCTATTTTTTGCTCTACATTTTTTATATTTTTTGCTTTTACAACTGCAATGATCTTTTTTCCACACATTTTATTATTTTATTTATTTATTAAACATTTTTTCAATTTAGCTTTTACAACTGCACTTTTCATTTTTACAACTGCAAAAACAAGCAAACTATACACTAAAATAACCCTGATAAAGAGAAATATAAAAGTACTTTAATTTATGCCAAATATGTTTCACGGATCCCCGGCAAAAGTTCGCGAACCTCTGGGGGTCCGCGGACCCTAGTTTAAGAACCGCTGGCCTATATGATATATTAAATAAATTACACAAATTCAAAATATCTAACGAACAATATGCTTCATACAATATTCAGTATTACAAACAATGTATTCCTGAAAGTAATAAGCAAATGGCTAATTTGAAATGTCACTTCAAGAAAGATTAAACCATCTTGTAATCACTTAATACACCTTGTATATAAATTATTAAAATTTTTATTATAAATACAGTCTACAAAAGCTCGCGCTTTCAGAAACGGGGGTGGAAAGGTTGACGCATAATTATTATGTATTTATAAAACATAATCAGTATCAGCTGATCTTGGTTTAAACATGAAAGAACTTTCTTTTAATTTTATATCGCGTTTCTATAAAAATTCGATTTTTTTAAAACACGTCAATGTTATTATTAATTTTTATAGGTTAAAAGTTAGATGTATTTCTTTGAAAGTGGTTCTTGTATTTTGGATATAAGACTTATTGTAGTGGAGATAATAAAATATTTTAGAAGATATGTATTACAGGTCGAGTAGAAATTATCATAAACAAATCGAAAACGAAGTTTTCAGTTTAAAAACTTCAACACATGTTTTCGTATTTTAAAACTATGTTCGATATTAAGAAAAATCTTGATGGGGTTGTTTTCCAAATTGTCTTCTAGAGAAATCATTAAATTTATTTTCGTAATTGGTTCGTTCAGAATCTAAAACTAATAAGTCAATTTAATAATAATAATAATAATAAGAAATATTATATTGCTAATCGATCACTTAGAACCGTGAAATCTCAGGTGTTCCTTTTATAATGTAAGCACTCACTAAGAAAGGATTTTTCTAAATTCAACCCCTAAGGGTGTAAAAGTTTGTATGGGAAAAATATATTTTTGGTCGGATTTACTTGATACTTAAAATAAATACTTTACAATACAAATAATGAAACACGTATTTCAGCATTTCCCAAAAATTAACTCCTAAGGAGTTGCAAAGGAGTGGAAAAGTTTATATGAGAATTTTTGTTTGTTTGTGTTCACTCGAATAAAACTTGCCACAAATACTCAACAAGACAAATAGCATTTTCGAAAATTCAACCCATAAGTGATGGGAGGAGGGGGGAGGTTTGGTGTAAAATTTTTAAAATATTGATATACATATTTATCTACATAACTGTTTATGATATAAAGGTCGATTCAGACAAAATAATATTCAATAAAAATAAAAATTTCCACATTCAATTCTGTAATAACGGGATGATAGTGGGTTTTTGATATGATTATCTGCATAGTTGCTTTAGTTATAAAGGTAAATTCGGGCAAAATAGTCTTCTGTTAAAATAAAAATTTCGACATTCAACCCCTAAAGGCGGAGTAAGGCATGGGGTGGGATTCTTGATATGTATCTGTATAGCTGCTTAAGTTATAAAGGTGAATTCAGGCAAAATAATCTTCAATAAAAATAAAAATTTCGACATTCAAGACAGGAGGTGCGTTTTTGCAATTTTTAACTAAGATCCGAGATATTTACGATTTTGTAAAGGTAATGATATAAAAAAAGAATAATTTAATATTCCATCTCCCGTTACGTATGGAGGATTGTAATTAGTTTCATTCGATCCGGCTGGAAAATGTATAATGAATAATTATAATAAATAAAATAAAATTGTATAATGAATAAAAAAAACAAAACAAAAATAATTTAATATCTCATCCCCTGTATTAAAATATTATTTGTGCTGCCCACATAAAGAAATTATCACATATATTTCAATAATTTTGTTACATAAATTCCATAAAAAGTTAATCATTTATTTATTCTGAACACATTTCTTAGTACCTACATCTATTATTAATTTAAAAAATAACTATAATAACTTTAAAGAAGTAGAAATAATTGTTTCCTCATTAAATAGAAGATTTAAAATAACTATAACAATATTCTGAAGAGAATTTTTTAAAAAGCTGATGTATTTATTTCATTGTATTTTACTTTTTGTATACATTTGTACATTTCATATCAAAATAAATAAAATATAGATCCCCCGTGATTCGATGATTTATTATGGGATTTACATAAAAGGTGTGCGCTGCAAGAGTAGATAAACAAATTCATTCAAATGTCATGTACATGTTATATAGAGTGATTCAAAAGATATAATTGTATTACCTGTTATTGTTTAGGCAGATTGTAACAATTCTTATCACAGGTGGTGGGGGAGGGGAGGTCAAAATATTACGACTACTAATTAAAATTGTTCAGCTTGTATAAAATTTTTTTTATGGATTTCGGGATTTATTTTAAGCCTAAGAAAATATTTTTCGTGGCGCTCATGATTCTATCTCTTGTTTTTTATCCCTAGGGGATAAAGTTTTACAGATTTTTTTTATATTTGTATGAATAGTCTTTCTATAGCTACCCTGAATTCTTAAGAAAAAAGTTTGAAAAGAGCATTTTAAAAGGACATACAAACATATGTTTGTTAATATAAATAAAAATTGTATATATACAATCTCAACCTTACAATATTTGTAATGATTTCTATCGCACTGCCTCTATCTTTGTTATAGAAAGTGAAACATATTTCCAGTGGCGCGTTTATGACTTCAAATTTCAATTTGGAGGACTCACTCTTTTAAACAGAATCAGTGAGAATTCAACTGATTCCTTTAGTGGGCGTAAAAGTCACTGAAAATCAGTGATCTATACCAGTTCTCACTGATCAACCAGTGATTTTGGTCATATTGAGGACCATTGCAACAACGATCCACTGATTTACTATTTCATAGTACAGAGTTTTTTTTTAGTGAGTTATTGAAGTTTTAAGCTAAAACCGTCGTTTATTGAGTATCTGGAAATTAAACAATTGTTGATATCACTAGAGGGTGTGTGAGTAATTTAAAACTCACGAATATATTAAATTTTAAAATGTATTTGAGTTGTTATTTTTATATATGAAAAACTGAAATTCGAATTATGAAAGAGTAAAATTTTTGGGTTTTCGATTTCGTTAAGTATGTTTATTTGTATATAAAATGACGTAAAAAGTCAAAAATTTTAAACCTATATCTCAAACCATTCTCGATATATGGCTTCTGAAAGGTATTTTTTTGTACAATAAACATATTTTTAACGAAATCAAAAACACAAAAATTTTTAGTTAATTTTTATGACTCAAATACCAACTTAAAGATAAGAAAATAAGCAATAAATTTCATTTCTTTTCATATCATTTTTTCCTAGATATGGCGTCAAATTAAAATTTTGATATTATATCAGTAATTAGTTCATTGATAAAAAGGATTAGTTATAAGAAAAAAAAAAATATTTAGTTGGTCTTTTTTCGCAAATAATTGTTAATTATTAATATATTTAATAAATGTTATCAATTAGATATTTGGTAATAACTACATACAGGTTGGGGTATTTAAAGTGTTTCAGATTATTATCTCAGAACCATCGCACATTTGAAAAAAATGTTTAAACCAAAAAATGTTTGGTTGAGGGGGTAATAGGTCGTTCAAAAAAAGTTTTCAATGAAAGATTCGTGTTTTTTCATATAAAATAAAATTACTTAATAAAAACTATAGGTTTCAATTTAAAAAAATGATATTGACCTTCAAATAAGCTTGAAGGCCACGTTAACATAATGAATAAATATTACTATTCGATTATCTCCTCACAACCAAACATTTTTTTCAAATATTGTATGGTTTTGAGATAATACCTAATCTGTAACACTTTAAATGCCCCACCCTATAATATAATATATAAATAATCTCTTTCTCAATGTTGATAAAATATTGGTTTCCCTGTTTGTGGGGCCCAGGCAATTGCCACTGCATATTAAAAAAAATCTAGTAATATAGACAAGTAAGACCATCTTGTTGAATTTAAGTATTGTTAACTTGAATAATGCAAATTAGTTAGATTTCAACAAGACGCCACTTCATTTACAATATTTCTCGTAAATTACACAGTCAACTGTCTTTAAATTTTCGTTAAAGTATAGTTGAATACTTTTCTACTAACAGGTTTTAATTTATTAAAATTCTAAAATAACGTTTCTATTATAAATCAAAATTTCAAAACTTTATTAAGAAAATCGCTTCAAGTGGCAGAATTTAATTATCTTCAAATTTTCTTTAAAGTATAGTTAAATACTTTTCTATTTTAATAGGTTTTAATTTATTAAAATTCTAAAATAACGTTTCTATTATAAATCACAATCAAAATTTCAAAAATTTATTAAGAAAATCTCTTCAAGTGGCAGAATTTATGTAAAAATTAAATAATCCTTCATTCCAGAGTAAAAAAATAAACAATGTCTAACCCTGTTTGCTGTAAACATTTGTATATTGACCGTATCACTTTCCTTGTCAATGTATGAAATATTTATCCTGCAGAATAACGAAAGGGTCCCGAGTAAGGATCGTTATTCGTTTCAGGGAATTATTCACAAGTTACACTCGTAAGTACGAACAGTTGAACCAGGTCTTTTGTATCTAAAGTGTTCTATTCATTCGGTATTTTGTACTTTGTTAGAAAGAGCCAAGATTTATTTAGCTTTTTACCTTTAGCATTATTATAACAGATAACGCGATTGTGAATAATTTATAAAAGTATTTTCTAATTTTGATACTTATCAAAATAATGCGAACAAATAAAACGCGCATTATTTTAAATGAAATGAGAAATAGCGAATAGCATTAAATAAATTATTCTAACATTTTATAAACTATTATAGCATTTGTTAACAATATTGAACGATATTTTTTGTGTTTTAGTAATAGTTAATATAAACTACCAGGGAAAAAATTTCAGATCTGAAATGATCAAATCAGATCGTGATAGATCTGCATTTTGAGACATCATTTTTTTTTACTGGTTTTTGATCTGTGGAGACCTGCAAAGATCTACAACGACCTACAAAGATCTACAACAATCTACAAAGATCTCTAAAGATCGTTAAAGAGATTGAAACGTTAAAAATTCATGAATTTTTTCAGAGATCATTGTAGATCTTTGTAGATCGTTGTTGATCTTTGCAGGTCTCCACAGATCAAAAACCAGTGAAAAAATAAGGAATTTGTCTCAAAATGCAGATCTATCACGATCTGATTTGATCACTTTAGATATGAAATTTTTCCCCGGTAGCTTATATATACTTTTTGTTCATTAAAGAAATAAAATGACACATAAAAAAATACTTCCTCCTTAAAATGTCTAAATGAGTATAAGGTTGGTGAAATTTATACTAATTGACTAATAACATGTATTTATATAATCTATAATATACTAGTAGTGACGTTAAATATAAATGAAAACAACTTGTTTGTCTAAACGTCAAAATTTATTTAAGAAATTAGTAATCGTAAGCTTTTGATTTACAGAATCATCGTGAGGCTAAAATATAATAAATAACAATTAAATACAATTAATACAATGAAAAATATTGATATTTTAAAATAAAAACTCAGAATATACCTATTAATAAAGATCAAAATGTGAGAACGATGTCATTATCTTAACAATATTCATGTGTATGTTGTATGCGACTTCTAGACTCGGGAATTACTGAACCGATTTCAATGCGGTTTTCACCAATAGTTAGATAGTTTTTCTGAGCAGTAGTAATGCTATCATTATCGGAGTCCTAAAGACACTAACTTAAATTTAAATAACTACCACTATTTATATACCTTAGAAACTACTGAACCAGAACTCATCGTTGACCGTGTTGGTCTAACTCATTACTTTAATAAAGTGAAAAGGTTGGACCATACGGGTCCATTGTCGGAATTAAATACTTTACCCTTATTTTTGAAAATCTCCATACTTTCATAGCAATCTAAATTTTTACTGTTAAAAACCGCTTTCAATAGATTAAGATCCTGTATTCGGTGGTGATTTTCAAACATATGAGTAGCTACACTGGACTTATTTAATCTTAAATGTTTTACATCGGCTATATGTTCTTTAAATTTTACATTGATGGCTCGTCTACTCTGACCAATGTAAAATTTATCACAATCTTTACAATTTATTTTGTAGATTCCTGATTTGTCCGTAGGTTCATCCTTGTCTTTAGGGTTTCCTAGCAAATTTTTGATGCTATTATTAGGACTAAAGACTATTTATAGTTAATATTTTAGAAAATTTAAAGAAAATTAAATTATACAATAATAATAAATAAAAAATATATTGCGCAAAACAAAATTTTAATGCTGAAAACGGAAAATGTTATTGCTCAGAAAAATTATTTTTAATGTCACTTTTTATGCTTATTGTTAGTAATATGTTCATAAATCAAAATATTATTGCTCAAATACAATACATTTAATGCTGAAAGTATATAAAATATTGCGCGCTTAAATACTACCCAAAATAAACCATTCAAGAATTAACTCTAGACGAAATTATGTTTAATAAAATCATAGATAAAAAAGTAAGTGCTTTTTAAAGTTAAAAGTCTAAACTTTCGATTGGCATCAACTGATTTTGTAAACTCCAACAATGTTTACAAAAAAGTATTGATTTTTTGCTTTATGTCTTTTTGATAATTAATTGGAAAATGGAGTTTTCAAATTTTCTTTATGTACAACACAACCATTGTTACTATAATTATTACATTTTTTTAATAATGCCCTACGTTTGATGAATGTATATTTATACAAATAATTTATAATATTGATTTTCTCAATAGTTTGATATTTCGACAATTTAAATAAAGATGCCCATGAATTTTATAAATTTTTCGCTTTTCCTAAAAATTTCGTTTATTTTTGACCGTTGTTCAATTTTATGTTTTAATTTTTTTTTACTTCAAAGTTACAGTTAGCACTGAAAATTATTATTTGGTTGGACGTTTTCAATGCAAATATTCATTGTTTGTCGTCTGAATTTTCGTTAACTTTGTCAACATCTTGGCCGGGTTTATCAAAGGAAAGATGACATTTAACATAACGAATTAAAAAAACTTTCACATAGAAATGTTTTTAGAAGATATTTTTCTTTGGAACAAATTATTCAAGTTATGTGTTTTATAATTTATTAATTAAATCCTCAAAAAGCAGTAGAGAACATTCATATTTTTCTCAATATTATTGTCTGGATTTATTATATTAATTAATGTAATATCAAAAAATGATTTATTTAATGTACTGAAAGAACTGCACAACAGCAATGAATTTTGCTTTTTGGCTGAAATTTTTTTTGTAACTTGGGAAAATGAAAGTTTAACGTGTGTTGATCAAAAGTTGTAAAGGGCGCAACCTACGAAAACCTTTACTTTCCACTCAAAGGAGCACCTAAACATTTTATGATTATGTAATTTTCGTGATTTTTTTTAGTTTTTTGGTTCGACAATACTTTTAAATTAATTATTTGTATTAGGTATTTGGTTAATTCTAAGTACTTTTTATTCATTGCAACTTTTTTAAAAATTGTATCCTCTTTAAGAGATAAAAATAAACATAAAATTTTTCAGTGCCCCATAGAGCAGAAATTATGGTAAATTGGGGACATTGCAACTATTGATCAACATACCTTCTATTATCACCCCAAAAAATTTCTCCAGTTAAAAAAATTCTACCAAAATGCAAAATTCAATGTTTTTGAGCGGAGTCGTTTATAAATAAACATCTAAACATAAAGTTGGAATTTATATCGAAATTTCCTATTCTGACAATAAAGGCGTATATCAGAAAACATTATTTACGCCCTACGTACTGAGTTCACGACCGTGACTCACGAACTGTATATACTCTTGCTTTAAAGGCCAAGAACTACCAAAAGAGGTAAATCAATGCAATATTTTATGATATCATGTTCCCCTAAATGATGTAAACACGTAACATAGTGTTTTGTTTTTTGAGAACCGCATGTACACATAGCGATTTGTTATAAGTAATGACAATTTGTCAAGCGTAGCGCGTCGCAGCACACCTCGATAAAGCAGTATGAAAAAGCGCTGTCGATGTAATGTTATCTACACTGTTATTACAGTGGCGTAGAAATTACCTAAGGTGAAATACGTTATGGTGCAAACTTCATGCAATGACTTGACACAGGACCGGACCGAAAATAGAACATTTATTTTTGGATTTAAATTTTTGGGGTTTTGAAATATAATTACTTAATACATGTACTTAACGTACTTAACTAATTTACGAATATTTGAACTAGTACATTTAAAAAAAAACTTTTTTGATTATTTTAATGTCTATTTATAAATTATTTTTCGTCAATAGAATACTAATAATCTAAAATACAGGTATCTTTATAGTTGTCACAAATCCTGTATTAATTTGGCGCACCGCGACACATTTTTAGATGGGCATTTTAACGATTGACTGGGGAAGGAACCCGAGAAGTGATCAAATCAGATCTTGATAGATCTGCATTTTGAGACAACATCATATTTTTTAACTGGTTTTCGATCTGTGGAGACCTACAAAGATTTACAACGATCTACAAAGATTTCTAAAGATCGTGATAGAGATTGAAACGTTGAAAATTCATGAAGTTTCAACGTTGACAGTTCATGAATTTTCAACGTTACAACGATCTTCAGAGATTTTTGTAAATCATTGTAGATCTTTGTAAATCGTTGTAGATCTTTGCAGGTCTCAATAGATCAAAAACCAGTGAAAAAATATGATGTTGTCTCAAAATACAGATCTATTAAGATCTTAATTTTTTTTCCCGGGAACCGTGTTCGACGTAATGCTCGAAAATTTTCGGATGGACTCGGAAATGCGTGAGATAAAACTGTCTTCCCAAATACATAACGCTCTCTCATTGGCTTACACTATCGCATGCTTGTCTCTGTTTGATTTACTCGATGTATGTTAATAATTTTACATTATAGCAGTACATTTTGTTATTGTTAGATATAATGTTTATGTTTTATGTTAATGGTTTTTGAAGTGATTATTAATGTTTCGATTATTATTATTAGAAATATTACTTTGAAAAATATATAATATAAACAGGTATTTATAATTTTGATCAGTGTTTTGAATTTTTTAATTAGTTGTTTTTCAATAATGCCAAATAAGTATAACTTCTAACGCGTGTAAAAAATTACACACACCCATTTTTAAATGTTTATTTTCATATTTACAGAATATAGTATAACTATTATAAAATATAAATATATAAATAACTATCTTTGATGTATTTTAGTGAGTACGGCCCTGTTGTTACGAATACGTACAGCCGGAAGGCGTAAAAGATAGACATTTGCGAATCCTGTATGTAATATTTTTCTTTCTTGATTAGATATGTCTGGTAACATTTCCCCAAAGTATTTCCTAAGAAGTTTATGCAGCGTCAAATAACAAATATATATTAGGTTATTAGCTTGTTTATTATAATTTCTATTTTATGATAAAGAATATTAAACCTATTAAAATTATTCGAAGCAAATTTATTTAACAAAAAAAATTAATATTCGAATATACTATACTATCATAGAAGATAACAATTGTCAGTAGGTATAATTAATTGACAAAATCACAAGCAAAGTAAAAGAAGTAAGTTATTTAGAATTTACGGACAGGATGCAGTTTGATGGTATTCGATATGAATTTGTTTATAATAACCGGAGAGATATAAAGTACTGGCACCAGTCTTGGCGCGTATACTCTAGTCTTGAGCACTTGTTTAATTAAATGTACAAAATTAGAAATATGTATTGATATTAGATATCAGCCATTACTGAATTATAATCTATAGACAATTAACCGTAAAACAACTTAATTTGATGACAATCAGCCAATAGGTGTCAAAATGGTGGACATTTAAACTAATTATATTATTAGTGTAAACTATTTATTAATTATAATTATCATAGCAACTGCTTTACATTGTCTCAAATCTTAAGATTCTTTATTTTATAACTTTTGTTACGTAGTACTTATCATTTTATAATCATTAGTGTGTCAAACACTGGGTGCCCATTATTGGTTTTACTTTATCCATTACTATACTTTGGTAATTACATTGATTTAATAAAGATATGCTTATATTATTAGTAAGAAACTCATCAATCCTAAAAAACAGTATACCTTGCTCTTAAAGCGACCAAGACTGGTACCATTACCTTATACGTATTTTGATTTATTTTTCGTTTATTGGAAATTAAGTACATTAAGAGGCAGATTTTTACTATCGAATAAACATGAAGACTTATTGTAAGTCATATTGACAACCGAATGACAGGTTTTACAATATGTTTCACCAGATTCTGTCCCAGATTGTGAGATATAATAGTATTAAATCTCTTTCTGTCCCCCTAAAGCACAAAATAAACTTACGTACATTTCTATACATCATTGAATAGACTATAAACATTTTTTTCTGGAGAAACCACATCGATTTTGAATCAAAGCAAAGGACTTACATAAAGTTGGATACATAATTCACCCTCTCCCACCCCTTTTTACGCAAAATTCTTTGATCCTATTTGACAATAGTCAATCTCATCGCATGTATATTTAGGTAAGGGTTGGAAAAAATTCTTGTATTATTTTTATATTTATGTTATGTTTTTTAAGAGTTAAATAAATTTTATCAAATGTTTCTATATGAAAGGGGTGGGGTAATTGTAAACTACGACACGATTTTACGTCAAAAATACGAAAAATATGAATAATTTATAAAAAAAAAACTATAAATGTGTTTTTTATAATTCACAATCAGTAACTATTTCCTTTCTTTATATCAAATAACATAAAATTTTCTAGAGCTTTTTAATAAATACATACAAGTAGCATGCGTTTAATATTTTTGTTCATGTATACACAGGCTGTTTCATAATTGAATGTCAATATTGTAGGGGGTTCATTTGTGCATGGTTTTAAGACAAAAAGATATTTGTTCTTAATTTTTAAAAGTCACTTATAATTATTAACTAATTTATTCAGAAATGGGTAATACTTATTTATAAGATAGTAGCACCAGTCTTGGCAAGGACTCCAGTAATGGCAAATTTTTAATTAAATGTACTGAATTAGAAATATGTGTTGATATTTGATTACTACCATTTATGAATATTAATCTATATACATTTAACTGTCTTACTGCGTGATTTGATGACAATCGGCCAATATGTGTCAAAATGGTGGACATTTAAACTAATTAAATAAAAATAAAGCGAAAACGGACCTTGTTTATATGAATTTTTTGTTTTAAAATCATGCACAGATTAACCCCCTTTAATATTGACATTCAATTATGAAACATCCTGTATAATATTACATATTATGCAAATTTTAATACACAGTCTAGACCTGTTCTCTGTCTAAATATTCTACAGGAGTAATGTTATTACACGACATTTGTTTCAAAATACTTAATGAGTCACACAGAAAAACACTCTTGCAGTTTATTAATTCTTATGTTAATTTTTTATTTTACCCTCACTATGAATATAAAGTAGACACAGACACATTACTTTTTTAAAATTCAATTTTATTGTTGGTTAGATTTTTTTAAATAGAAATGTTAAAGGCGTTTTTCCGAAATCAAAATGAATAATGTTGTAAAAAGGTACATAAATAACGAGTAAGAAACAACAAAATTAACTTAAAAGTTTTTGTCAAAAAATTTAAAATAAAGAGACTATCACTCTTTAAAAATGTATTTTTATCAACATCGCCTTCTTCCCCTCCTTAAAATCAGCCCATTTAAATTTCTACATTCAAATTTTTGTCAGTCGTATTTAAATTGCAAATATCATATTATAATTGTATCAACATGGCTTTTAAAGTGTATCTAATTTAACCGAAATATCTGCCAATTTCTGTACAACATTGTACCTTATTAATATGTTAAAATAGTTTAATATTATTACGTAGGTAATGAAAAGCGCTTTCCACAGCCCTCTTAACATAATTTGCATATTAATTATATAGAAAATGACGTAGTATGGAATTGATCTTACTTAGAATTAAAATCCCCGAGAATATTTTACATAAATTATTATTGCAAATTTTTTTGACATAACCAACATAAGAAAATTAAATTACACTTTAAATTGTTTATAAACTGGACATATAAAGTTAAATTATAGGAACACATTTTTTTTAAAGTAACAAAATAATTATGGTCTAAATTGAACCAAATCTTTTTTATATTTGATAGTATAAATTTTGTGAAAATTTTTTAGAATAAATTTTAAATGGAATACTTTACAAGCAGTTGGATACACTCAAATAGAAAGATAAATTTAATCTGTTTCACTCGATATGTTATTGAAGGCTCTGATTGATCCAATCAATAGTTACAAAACAATTTCAAATAAACTGCTGAGAACCAAATTAAATTTTCTATTACATGATCTTAAAATTACTCTTGGCTTCTGGGTATAAGCCAAGTTATAAAAGACGCCAATTCAATTTAACGATTCTTCATCTTCAAGACTATTTATGTTTCCCTAATTAAATACTGAAACGTTAATAAAGCTGAACAATTTTCACTCAATGCAATAACAACATTATGAAAATTCTGAGAGCAATAATACCGTTTAATGTACATAGATCTTCAAAGGAATTGTTCTAACAGCGGATTCAAATTGAGACATTCCCTGTTAGAAGACCGCCATTAAATTTGCATTCTCTCTCTCTCTGTGAATTGATTCCTGCAAATCTCCAAGGCGCAATAAAATTAAATTAATCGGCCGGATTATTGCGTCCAAGGATGTCCAAAATGTACATCAATAGGTATGTTATAAATTTTAATCAATACTATTTATATGTATATTTTGTGTTATATGTAAATATTATCATACAGGCTCAGTAAAATAAAAAAATTAAGAGAAGTGCAAGTTATACTTGCACAATATGCATGATGCCAGTAACAAAATATCACTGAAATTATGATTTTAAATAATGAAATAAGTTAAAAAGATTCTAAAAAATGTATTTATTTTTATATTAAAAGCGAGATTAATATGATTTAAAAAAAATGCAAAATACAGCAATCTGCCATGTTTGATAAAACACCAGTCAGAGTGGATGACGTCACGGTTACGTAAATGTCATTTTTGTTTCATTAATATCTGCACTGCTTATAAATTATTTTGTGGTTTTAAATTATCAATTTGCTTAGTTTTGTATTACCAAAAGTAAAACCGAGAAACATTAGCGATAGAACAAGGATTTATTATAGTTGACAAGTAGTGTTTACATAGGCGTGATGTCAAAAATGCGCCATGGCATCTGCGAGCGTTTTGGCGTCAAATTAAAAATTAGTTTTAAAAGGGTCAATTTTTGTGATTAAACCTTTATTTTCTGCAGAAATAAGCATTTTTTTGGAAATAAGAGACACGTAAGATCATCATAAAATAATTTTTAAAAATTAGGCATCATGCCTATTAGTGTTCCGTGCCAGCAGCCCCCCACTTAAATGATAGACAATTTTTTTAAATGTGTAAGGACAAAAGTTGTTCCTTACATCGTGAGAAATACTTTTTGTTGAAAACCCTTTTCTCTAAAAGTAAGTAAACAATTAAATTGTTTATAACAATTGATAGCGCTAGAATTTTTCAATTCTGATAATTTTGGCTCAATCTACATCTAATTCTCAATGTTTTTTCTGAACGATCCTTTTGTTATATATTGTCGAATTCGTACTTTTATTTGACACCCTATACAATAGCCTTGAATTTTTTTCCATTACCCAATTTACCCTCTGAAATTAACTCTCAGAATCAAAATTCAACTTTTTATACTTCAATTTTATAACTGGGCCACTACACTTTATCTCTTTTAAAATTTCAAATTTTTACGTCGAAATATTCATAGAAAATCGCCTGTGACAGACGGACGGATGGACACCGATGTGATTCTATAAATTTTCCGTTTGGCATGGAACACTAAAAAAAATTTTTTTCTTATTTAAAGATTATTCTTCTTCTAGTTTTTATATTTAATTTATGTCGTAAGATTTCGGTATATATATTCCTAAACATGAACCTATATAGTTTTTATAAAATTTAATGGTACAAAACATACCACTTTTTACGAACATGATGTTACTAAACGAACCCTAAAGCGTTTTTTTAACAACAAAGTAACCCTTCCTGATAAATCGAGCGATTTTATGCTAGACATAAAAAAGTTCGTATTGTATAAAATAACGTAACCGTTTAAAGATATTGTAAAAAAAGATTTGAATCAGTGATTTTTCCAGTTTAATAAAACAAACCATGTCTTCTTAGTTAAACGTTTCGTTAAGTATATTTCAGTAAAAAATTATTGAAAAAAGTTTTATCCAATATTTCAATGTGTCTCTGACATAATAATTTAAAAACTGGTCGCTTGGTTTCTGAACAATATAAATGTCGAAAATAATCAAAGATTTTTTTGAAATCACAAAAAGTATAAAATATTTGTGTTGAATTCTGTAATAAAAATATATAGTATATGTTGATAATAAAATTATAAAACACAACTTTCCTGCCTTATTTCGTCGTAAAGTAGATTATGTATGATTTATTCATAAAATAAAGTAGAGCAAAGTAATACGTCATTTGGTATAAAAATGTTAAAGACTAAAGAAAACAGCGTTGAAGATAAGTTAATATAAATTGAGAAACAAGGAATTAAACGACATTTCATGATTGAAAATAACAGCTAGTATGAAATTACGATAACAATTTAATGAATGGGTAAGATTAAAATATAACTTTATACAATTTTCACTCAATTCGTTTACTTGTTACTGTACTATTAATAATTAATTATTTTTTATGATTTTAAATAAATTTTAATACGTTTTGTAAAAACTTTGGTGAAAAACTTTCTGCAGATACTAACATTATAACTTTAGAAAAGAAAAGCTCGATTTGTTTCTGAAACTGTTGTTTGATAATAATATAGATAGAAGGCTAAAAAAGTGGTTTGTGCCTCACCCACATAAGTGCACGGTTGAAGTGAAACTTCTTTTGTTTTCATTAAGCATGCAAATTAAACAAATAAAATAAACGATTATAAAATTATTAATCCAACGTATTATTTTAACACAAAAACTGACCTGTACGCATTCATCCATCTTTCTCTTATACATTTATTCATTTCTCTCTCTCTCTCTCTCTCTCACACGCATAACCGACGTAAAGTGACTTGTATGCATGCGCTATTCGTCCACTTTTCTCTTATAGATCTACTCACGCATATGCACACTTTCCTTAGCGTTTCATCTTTAAAACGTATCGAATTTTAAAATCTGTCGAGGTCATTCCAATTCACTGATCTCGTTAAAGAAGTTTCACTTCAAAAACATTTGATACACGAATGTTTGAATTTTTTTAGCCAGCTTCTATAATAAAAGTACTTATATTTTTCACAATTTAAATTTAAATCTACAAAAACTACTTTTCGTAATAATTCTACAAAATTATTAAGAAAAACTCTACATAGCTAGTTTAAACTATTGCCACTATACCGAAATAAATAATGAAATTAAAGTTAATAAATAATCGTGCAAGCGTTATAGAACACTATGTGTGTGCGGTATATATTGTTTATCTATGTTCTGTTATAATCTATGGGGCATGCCTTGTAAGTGTAAAGAAAATAAGAAATAGAAGAAAGATATTTAAGTATTTGAAATAAAAATATTTCTGGTTTTTTTGGGGCCGTTCAAAAGCCTAAAACGACTAGCTATATAAATAAGTTAGTCGCTTTGGTGCTTGAACATTACAAAAAAAAAATATAATATATTAATATATAGTATATAAATATTTAATTAAAATACGTTTAAATGGGGTTACATATTACATATCTCAAAATTCTTGTAGTTCATATACTGGAAAATGTACAAAATAAATACTTTTCAAGATTCGTGTGTATTATTTAAATTTAAACTCAAAATAAAAAATAACGTAATGGGAAAATTATGGGACGATATGGAAAAATGGACATACTGAGAAAATGTAAAACGTATTATTCAAGATAAGTTAATTTTATTTAAATTTATATCCCAAAATAAAAAAAATAACAAGGGAAAAAAGTAAGGGACATTAGGGAAAATAAGAACTAAAAGGGTAGATGTGGATAAAGATATGGAAAAGTAGGGTAGAATTCAGAGTAGATTTAAGTATAGGGAAGGTAAAATAGGGGGGTAAACGGGGAGGGGAGATACGTGCATATGTGACAAGTGTTTTAAAATTTAAATTCTCAGCGACAATGTCTCCCACCTTGTGTTTCCGGCTTGAATTTTTCTCCGCAATTTCTTCAACATTGTTTATTACGTGTCTCTCACTAGAAAATTCACAGAGGTTTTTCTTTTTTATGTATCAAAAATAAATTCAATTATTATTTCATATTCAAATAAAATAAATATACCAAAACAATTTAACAAAACAGTTGAAAAATAAATATTTATAATTTTCTGTGTTGTTAAAATGTTTTCATTTTGGTGCTATTTTTAGGGGAATGTCGCAAAATCGCAACTTAATAATAATAAATTGCGTTTTTTCTACTGAATGTGCAAAATAATGATATGTGATAACTTATAAATTAATGGTAGGGGTTAATATTACATTTATTCAACAATTACCCTTAAAGTACATCTTCTGTTTATCAAACCATAAGAATATTAAACATTTTAATTTATATTATTATAATTACACAGGTCCAAAAAAAAGCGGTCTGTGCTGGGGTACAGACCCAACTTTTCTTTTGTATTTTTTCGCGCTGAACACGAATTCGTCGTCACAATTGGGGGTTGATGAACAAAATCACGAGAAAACCCAAAAAAACGATAAAAACCGGTTTCTCGTGAAAAGTTGGCTCTGTACCCCAGCACAGACCACTTTTTTTTTTGTGGACCTGTGTTATTAGTAATTATAATATACAATATACTATCTATAATTCAAATAACATTACCTTATAAACGTAATTTGTCTTGTAAAAAATAATAAATATATACATTATACAGTACTACTTCTTTAAATCGAATTAAATAATGAAACAAATATAAAATCTAGTGTGATTTTTACTTTTTAAACGTCGATAAAACTGTTGAAGGATCACAGGAAGCTCTGGAAGTACACACACACGTAAACGTCTATTGTTTGAAAACAATAATAAAAAACGCGACGAAAAAACAGCACAGGTATACATTTTCTTTCTTGAAATGTTATCTTTAAAAGTTGTTTTTGTATATGTTTAAAATTAAAATAACTAACTCCATATTTTTCTGAAATGTTAAAACTTGAATCATCCATTTTGTCTTTGTGAATTTACGTCGAAATTTAATCGTTTTAGCTTCTAAGATATTAAATAGCATTGTTTATAATCAGAATCACACGACAATTGAAGTGAGACTCCTTTTGTTTTCGTTAACCGTGCGAATTAAATAAATAAATCTAAACGTATTAAATTAATAATCAAACCAGTGGCGTAGTAAGAAAAATTTTCGGTGGGGGGATAAATACATTTTTTGAAGGTATCTTGAACTGATGTTTTACCAAAACATACGTTTTTTTTAAAACACTGATGCCCGGTATTATAAAGGACCTAACAAAATTTGTTAGCTAGCAATTACATTCATATGGGGTATTAATACTGTACTAGTATCTATGGATTAGTTATGGAATTTAAAGCAGTGACACTTCAATTAATTGTAACACAGTTGGCATCTTTGACCGTACAAAATAATTTTCATAACATCACCACTGTTTTAATACCGTTTGTATTTACCTTCAACGCGTGCGCGAAACTTGTCAAAGTCATCAACAAACTCCAAAAGAACTGTCATATATGTTTGATACCTCAGTTGAAAGTGTTTGTTAGCTAACAAATTTGTTAGGTTCTTTATGATACCGGACATGAATATTTCGGAAGAGGTTTCGTCGCCAACACCCCCCCCCCCCCCCCCCGTTACTACGCCACTGAATCAAACATATTATTTGAACGCAAAAACCGTGTATACAATCATGTAGCATATAACAGCTGATGAGTCGACACCCTCCTAAACTCTTGGTTGACTTGTTACGCATCGGTATCTTTCTCTTATACATCTACTCAACGCTCTCTTCCTTAGCGTTTCATGTTCGATTATTTGAATAACGTGTTGAGGTCATTCCAATTCACTAGTCTCGCTAATGAAGTTTCGTTTCAAAAAGTTATTTATAGGCAAATTAAATATTGGTTGAGGTGGTTCTAACACTAGACGAGTTATTAGATAAAAATGTGAAATTAAAATATATCGTAAAACAATATCCAGTGCATTGAAATATGTAATTTGAAAAATATCTGCCGTACAGTTTAAGATAAATTAATTGTCAAAATTAGTACTTTTAACATGGGACATATAGAGAATTACATACATCGGCAATTATATGTTATTTCATATATTAGATTAGATAAATTAGACAAAAGTTTAAAAAACTAAATATTAGATTTATTGTACATATATTACAGATTAGGGGTCAACCATAAATTTTGTCACACGTTGAGAGGGAGGGGGGATCTACAAAGTTCGACATGGTGTGACTGTAACATTTCTTCAAAACAGTGAGAGAGATACGGTGACGTTTGGGATATATCTATCTCTTTTTCTAATAAGAATGAAATAGACACTCCTATTTAAAAAATATCCCAAACCATTGTCTATCTCTTTCTTTTGACACGGCTCTATTTTGGAGTCAGATGCGCAGTCCATTCTCTATGTCTATTGTCTAGTTAAATAATAATCTTTTTTGATATTTAAAATTACAGTTCAGATGTATATATTATATTACCTATGTATATTATATTTTTTTCTTTTTGTTGCATAAAAAATAGTTGTTAATTATTATTTTTTTATTATTATTAATGTAAATTATAAAATCTACAGAAACGAAGTTAGTTGTTTGTGCTTCTGAACAACTCATACATATTCAAATTGGTTTGAGGTTCAACTTACATAGTCCAAACTGTATACGTAGACACTATTATATAGAAATGTCAAACCGTTCTTTAGGTGTCGACATTCTCAAAGCATAAAGACGACAAAGGTGTTGCTATCAAATATCACACAGTGTGTGATATGACGATCAAACTGGATACATTGTTACCAACCTTGTACAGTATAATGGAGACCAGTGCTTCTATAACATGTACATACCTCAAACAATTACTATATTGAAATTTGAAGATATTAAAAAGCTTTTTAGAAAAAATTAAATTTAACAATATTTGAAGTCGTATAAACAGTTGATTACAGGGTTGTATACCGCGTTGCACTATATTGTCACTTGACGTTTCGACCAACATCTCGTGGTCTTCTTCAGAAGTGAAGTGTTGAGTACAGAAGGTGAAGCTGCTTAATTAAATAAGCGTTGACGTCGATTTTATTTTTTTCTTTCTTAAAAAGTTTTTTATTGGCTTTGCATCGACACCAAAAACTGTCATTAATTATAACTTTTCACTATTTTTAGTTTTTTTATATCGGTTTTATTTTTTTCTTAAGTTTTTTATTTTCCCTTTTGAGTGGCGTATCTTTGAAGTAAATAATCAGATTCTGATAAAATTTATATGGAACCACCTCGGGAGTATTTTCTTTCAAACAAACAAAAATGTTTATGTTATGTCCCAACATACATAAAATATATATAAATATATGTATATATTATCGAATCGAGAACCTCCGGTAACTATTGATAAAGCCAATTAATATTTAATTTATACCATAAACATACCAGTGCTTTTAAAATAAAGTACGTACTCCAAACAGTACATTGAATTTTGATAGTAGGGAGTATGGTATATTTTATTTTAATTTTTTCCTTTTTGACTAGTTTGAGAATTTCTTTGATATTAATAAAATTAAAATATTTCTGTGAAATTAAACATTTGAAGTGTAAAATCTATCAAACTAACTAATTATTCCATTTATTATAAAACGGACGGAATTATCCGTTATAACGAGGTGCTACTGCATAACATTACTAGATACCAAGGTATGTAAAGTATAAGGTAGCCTCAGTAGCTCATCGACGCGAGGAAGGGAAATACGTCATCTGGGATGCCCAATCATAACAAATATAGCCTTGTATCTCGGCGCGAGAAGGGGAAAATACGTCATCTGGAGTGCCCAAGCTGATTGATACATATTATTAAACAATAACGGCGCGTAAAAAAAGAATTAATAATTTGGTCGTTATATTTGTTTGTATATGTAAAGCGAAAGTAATTTATTCCATTTACCTGCGTAGTATATTTTTTAATCAGCTGACTCATCATTTCGACAGTTAACACTATTGATTTTTTCACTGGACAATACACACATACACACATACGCAACACATGTGTAATTGCATTCGGACTAATTATGTTTGCGTGAATATACCCAGCGTTATGCCGTTATAAAACATGTACTGTGTAATTTCTGTCAACATGAAATATAGAGACCAATTTACTTATAACATGGTGAACTTCATTGAAAATATTGCTGTCCTTTTTATGTACGATATTTTCATATCGTAATAACATCATAGCCGTTCGGTAGCCGTAGAGATTAATACCACTCTACATAAATGTAAAAATATATTTTTCCATTTGAGAATCCGAGGTACACTATGCACATTAATTAAAAATAGCCTGTTTTCAAATGCTTGTAGCTTGGTCAAAAATTTACTTTTTGCAAAACTGTTTTTTTCAAATGAAAGAATAATGACGCTGTAATTCGTTTCTCAACATCTTTTTATTTTTTAAAACTTTTTTTGTAATTAAAAAAAATATAGAAAAATAAACTGCATATTCTGAATTAATGTGCAGAGTGTATAATTAACTGTTCGATAATTTCAATACACAGGATGGTAAAAAATTAATAATAATTTTAAAGGTAAATTGCACCGATAAAATGAGAAAAAACAGTTTTATATCCGGTATTTGTTGTCAGGTAAAAGTTATCTACCGGGTATTAAATATAAATGACAGCTACTGATAGTGCGTTTATTTGAATGACCTTGACGCATGCGCGTTAAATAGAAATCAAAGATTGTGACAAGTTTACTTCATATCATTTACATTATCCTACATTTATTACCACTGCTCTAAAATCCCGAGCAAATTCATAATGATTTGACACCTCGCAGATAGCGTTAGCATAACTTTTGTTTTCGAGTTTATAATACTCGATATGACTGTTAGTTAATCATCCGTTTTCTAACCATGATTAACTAAAGGATAAACGATAATTTTATTGTTTGACAATTAATTAACGATTGATGCTTTATGCAATCCACCAATCTAAACTATATAATCTACATTTTACATGATACTATTAACCCGTATTTATCAAAGCTACCTGTGGCCGCTCGCGTGGTCTCCGGAATTATTGTTTAGGATTTTAGAAAAATATAGTTGAATTAAGTAGGTACAAACACGATTAGTTATTGATTATAATAATAACTAATCAACACTTAAATTACCTTACAAAAAATAATCAGAACAAAAAGTACAAATAATTTTTGTTCTTTTTAAATTTAAAAGTTAATTATGGAAAACAAAATAAGGACCAAATGCCGGCCGAACGCACGCAAATTGCTCCCTTCTGCTCCAAGCCCCGACACGGATCTTCTTTATTTCGCGCGAATAATATGTCACTTTATTAATATTTCAAGTTATTTCCTAAACAAAAAGACCAAATTGGATGCTGTACAGGACAAATTTTATCTACATTAAGTACTTATGAATATGAAATCATTTATTTCGATAAACAGAACCCAAACATTTGTAATTTTCTTTGTAACAGTCATTGTTGCTTAAATATAAAAGTAAGATAAATGGTACCACGCACTGGTAGAAAGGTTAACTTGGGCCAAGAAATCCTTGTTTTCTACATAACGAAAAAAATATTTTCTTAATTTAAGAATATACTCTTAATCCAGAAAATTGTTGTTTCCATTTAAAGAAATATTGTTGAACGAAAACAATAATATACTTGGATTAAGAATAAATTTTTATATTAAGAAAATATTGTTTTCGTTATTTATAAAACAAGATTTTCTTGGCCTAAGTCACTTTTCTACCTGTGCGGACTTTATTTTATATCTTTTGATTCTACACGATACTTTACTACAATATTTTGTTAAATATTTTACGGTCTAGGTAAACTTTTTTCCGACTTGTTTTACTATCATTATCACTGCTTATTCCTTATGTTTCCTAAGAACATAAGTGGTTCTCGAGTTATAAACGCACTAATGGACAGACAGACAGACAGAGAGACGTTGAGCTTCATATACCATATATTAAAGATTAAAGATGGATGGATGGTACACGTAAATAACATTTTTATTAAAGGTTGAGTTTGAGAAACGCTGACATTGAGTATAAATTGTGATCTATAACAAAACACTGAAAATATATACGAACGTTAATTTAATTTTATATGGTGCGAATACGTTACTACAGGTGGTTTGTTTGAAGCCATTGTCTTGGGATAGGTGAGGAGTGGGGGAGAAGATTGCTTATCAATAATTCCTGCCACAATAGCTGCCAAGTTACACAGGCGTTACATTAGGCGCTGTATGTTATAGCACGTCACTCAACAAGTATTTTGTTACACAGGATATGGTTCCTTTCATACGGACACAATTAAAAATAGTAATCTTACTCTTTATACAATTTTAATTTTTATTGTTTACAAGAATTTCACTTGGCTTCGCCTGCACTTATGCTAAAATCAAATTCTTTTTTAAAGTAAACATTTTCTTTTTTTATGTTTCCGGCCTAATAATAATATAATAAGGTACTGGCACCAGTCTTGGCTATTCTTTAATTGAATGTACAGCGTGATTTGATGACAACCGACCAATAGGTGTCAATAAATTATTAGAATAAATTATTTATTAATTTTTATATTATCATAGCAACTGCTTTACATTGTTTCAAAGATGATTCTTTTATATCTTTTGTGTCGTAGTACTTATCATTTTGTAATCATTAGCAAGTGTCCATCACTGCATACTCATTACTGGTTTTACTTTATCCATTACTGGAGAAAAAACATAAACAAAATAAAAGGCTATAATTTAAAAAACTAACTATATTTGCGGACTTTGGTAATTAAATTGATTAAATAAAGAGTTAGGTACTTGTTTTATTAGTAACATGAGTTCATGAGAATTACAAAAAAGAAACCCGTCAATCACAAAAACAGTAAATCTTTATATGGTAATAAGTTGTTAGTTTTTTTATTAGAAAATATCAACCTAATCAAATTGTTCAAAATAAAATTTATATATAAATTTTAGGTTTCTTTTAATTTATATATATTTTTATTAGAAAATAAAAACTGCAAAATCTCCTAATATCGGCTTACTATAATTCTTCGACTTTCATACAGCGAAAATCTCCTGAAAATCGGTTATGTAGTGTTCATGTGAAGTTGAAATAAACAAATACGTAGTTAAAATTTCTAAAAACAACCAAAATGAATTATGTTGACTGTAAAACGACATACCTATGTATGTATATGAACCTATATCGACTAAAAAAGTAGCATTAATATTGTACATACAGAGTCTACAGATTTATTATTAAAAATGAATGCGAACTAATTTATCATCATTAAAGTCTCCAAAACAATAACTAGACGTTGGACAGATTTAAAATTTTCAGTACGGTGTAGTTGAATATTTATCTACCTTAAAATCTTGAATATTGTTTTTACGTTGTTAGTTGATTTCAACTTTTTATATGTGAGCTAATGTATTAAATTTATATTATATATTAAATTTAATATTTTTGTTTATTTACGTAGGAGTTTTTTAAGAAAAAAAGTGGAGTGTGGTTCACCCACATAGGCGCAACATGTTTTATTTTCTTTAACCATACGAATTAAATAAATAAGCTGAACACGTATTAAATTAAAAATCATACGTATTATTTTAACGCATAAACCGTATATAAAACACGTATCTTACAAGAGCTGATGCATCGAAACCCTCCTAAGCTCGTGGTTGACTTGTATGCATGCGCTACTCATTCATATTTCTCTTATTCATCTACTCATCGCTCTCTCATGTTTGATTATTTGAAAAGAATGTGTCATATATTTTAATAATGTCTCGTATTTGATTATTTAATTAAATAAATTCACTAGTCTCGCTAAAGAAGTTCCACTTCAAAAACTCTACAATAACACCTCATATAAAACCTCAACAATAAATCTGCGAAATAGATCAAGAAATATGCCTTCTCGTTTCATGTTGGTTTATTTGAAAAACGTGTCGAGATCATTTTAATTCACTAGTTTCGCTAAAGAAGTTTCACTTCAAAAACTCCACAATAACATAAGGTACTGGTACCAGTCTTGAACAATACCCCAGTGTTGAACATTTTTAAATTAAATGTACTGAGTTAGAAATATTTGTTGATATTTGATTACTGCCATTAGGGACCACAAATTTCATGGTTTTTTGATCCCCCCACGAGTTTACCATAAGTTGTCACATTTGTGTGACTCCCCTCCTGTTGTGACGTCACATAAAATAAAAATCGAAACAATAATTAGGTAGGTATTCAAAATCAACGAAAAAAAAGAAAATAATTTTTTTTCATTGCTGTTTATATTATTTTTATTCATATGAAATTTTTCCAAGCATGTTTGAAATTTTCCCAATAAGGGTTGATCCAGATTCCAGACTATCGTGCCCGGTTCGGTCTCGGTCCAATCAAATATAAATAAAGAATAAACAATGAAGGTATCGCTCAGATCTCGGTCCAATCACGCTCAATTACAGTATTACTATACTGAATATTTGACTGGAACGAGACCGGACCGAGACCGGCACGATAGTCTGGATTGACTTTTACTCTTCACAGGTCGTAAGTTACTAAAACATTTTTTTTTGATTTTTTAGATGTGACGTCACGAAGCTTGTTACTCCTCTCCATTGTCACACCACGTCACACTTTGCAGACCCCCCTCTCTTCTTTAACGTGTGACGTAATTTATGGATGAATCCTTACTGGATATTAATCTAAGTAGGTATATACATTTAACTGTTCTACAGCGTGATTTGATGACAATTGATTATTTTGTTTAAAAAAAATGGACATATAATTATCGCGGTTAGGTACACTCTCCAGAAAAGTGTATTTTCTTATATAAATACTTTACATTGTTTTAAATTTTACGATTCTTTATTTTATAACTTGTGTGTGGTAGTACTTATCATTTTGTAATCTCTAGTAAGTATTCATCACTGGGTGTTCATTACTGGTTTTACATTATTCATTACTGGAGGAAAAACATATACAAAAAAAGGCTATAATTACAAAAAATAAACTATATTTCCGGATTTTGATAATTAAATTGATTTAATAAAAAAATAGTAGTTTTATTAATAACATGAGTTCATGAGAATTATAAAAAATAGTCCATACAATATACTTTGCTCTCAAAGTGTTCAAGACTGGTGTGAATACCTTAACAATAAATTTACAAAATAGATACAGAAATATGGTCATATTGACACAAAGTTACAGAAACTATGTGACGAATATCGATAAATACAATTTCGTAAAATGTCCGATGAAAAACGATGAAATACAGTTTTACATCTTGAAGCACGCTTAAACCGTTCGACGATTTATGGCATTTTATATTGGTTTATTGTCCCCACACCTACGCACAGGTTAGATCATTGCGGGTTATAGCCGGACAATGTTTCTGTCGTAATGAACCGATACAAAATTGCCGATTTTGTAGGATATATTGAGTTCCGTTTAAAGTAGGTAGTTTTGTAATGTTACTATATTTAAACTCTTTTTGTGGATAGATATATGTACATATCTAAGAAAATAACCGTATAAGCCTATAGTTCAATTTTACTTATAGACCAGGGCGATTTTAAAAATTACCCTCATTAATTTTTATGAGAAAAAATATATTTGGTTCGTGCAGGTTCTTAAAGAACTCTTGTGCATATATGAAACAACTATCAAAGTAACATGAACGGCATTTGTTTACTTATATCTACTTACGTAGTGAGAACTAAGCAATATACGAAAATAAGCCTCGGAACCTTTTTTATTGAACACAAAATTTCCTATCAAAAAGTCAGCGAGAATATATGTCTAACTTTTTTAGTTTAAGCGTGAGAGACACCCGAGTGACCGCAATGATGCGTTTTTTATGCGACTCGAGAAATAGACTGGGCGCGTTGGTTTAATTAATAAACAATTACAATGAACAATTTAAATATTCACCAAAAATTCTGAAAAAAATCATCTATCTATATTGCATACTGATTTTTTTAACGGTAAATTTGTTATCAACGAGAACGTAAAAATTGTATGTTCTAATTTTTTATATAGGTACTTTCACGTGTTTTATTGTACTATGTGCACTATTAATATTAAAATTTTGTTTCTTCTTCTTCTAGATTTTTGTCGACTTTATACGATGAAACATCATTTTATTACCTTAAATTTTATTATTTATAAAAAAAAACTAAAAATTCATAAATTTGCCATTTTTACCGTAATGTTGAGGTAAAAATTTAAGGAATTAACTATTAATACGTAAAAACCAATATCTTAAAACATGGCCAAAGCCAATTACTTACAACTTTACTTCATATGTTAAAATTGTAGCAATTAAAACTTATCAAATCTGCTAGACTACATTTATATCTTTCTAAAAATATTCATATTTTAGCTTAATTCTACCTGATTTGATTAACTTAGAATTGTGCATTACAACTTTTTGCCAGATTTTCACGCTTTTTCGCCTTTGTGCGACGCATAGCATTAATAATTCTGCAGAATTCCGGTTGATTCTACATTTTTAATAAACTAATTCTACTAAACAAAGTTTATGGTAACTTCCAGTATATAAAAAAATATTTCAATAAACAGTTGTTGAACATAAAAAATTCAAAACCAAAAATAATTTTATAATTCATTCCATTTCTAATTTTTGTTTTTTAGACGATGTCATCCAATTTAATCATTTTTAACGGTAACATTTACACATCAAGAACATTTGCGTATGTGTATTACTGTGTATGTGTATGTGTTTGTAAGAGAAAGAGATATATCTCATAAGCTATTCCACCCTGTGAGCTTCTAACGAGGTAATTATGGTAACACAAACTTCTCGTAGGTATACCTCATCTATCCTTTGTGTTGCTACAAAATATACAGAACAGTTTGTGTACCTCTGTAATTGTTCTGAATGCAGTTACTGTGGTAGTTTTATTAAGTTTATTATCCTATAAACAAGAATAATGATAGTGGGTGCAATTTCAAAAATAGTTCAAAAAGGTTGTCGATCCCTTCATTAGGTCGTTAAAATTTATATTTGTTCAGTAAATTGGGTATTTTCGTTTGTGATATTAGTTATATAATTATACCAGTAGATTTAAACTTTTTACATTAAAAATTAAACGATGGATTATCATAATTTTTGATGTTATATATTTTTAGGCGCGTTTTGAAGTTATATTTCTTTAGACTCGTTTAGATCAGGGTGAAAAAGTAATGCACCCTGTAAAATACTTAGCCTCAGTAGCTCGGTGCGACAGAGGTAATACGTCATCTAGCATGCCCAAACGTGGGGAGGGGGAATGGTGTGCCCAATCATAACAAATATAGCCTTGTAATTCGACGCGAGAAGGGGAAAATACGTCATCTGGGGTGCTTAAGCTGATTGGTCAAAAGCTACTGAGGCAACCTGTGTATTTAATAACCTTGAATAACAGGATGAAATTAAGTAAGCCAAAGAAGAATAAACTACTAACGCGTGTATATAAGTACAAAAAAAAACACTTTTTAATGCTGTATTCTTACTATGAGTTGATTTATTTATTATTATTATAATATACCTATAGGTAGAGTCAACTGGGGTAAAAGTGAAACAAAATACAAATCTTTAATGTTTTTTGACAGTTAACGATACAAATTCATATACTTTAATTTTTTCTACTAGATGCACTTATGAACAACCATTTTGAATACTTACGTCATTTGAACTGTACGATAAAACACGGACTTTAAAAATGAAAACAGTGTGTTTTATTTTTAACCTCTCATTTGGGAAAAAGTAAAACAGGTAAGGGAAAAAGTGAAACAGGCCTCTAATGAAAAATATTTCTCGAAAAATTAAAAGAAAAGCTACAAAGGCATCTTTGATTTATCTTCTTTGTGGCATATCAATGTGAAATTGTAACTTTAATTAATATCTGAGATATACAGAAAGTTATGTGCAAAGAATTAAAATTTAATTCACACGTTTTGACATCGACTAACAGGGAAATCTGTAGGGGTGACACATCACTCATATTTTCAGGTCGCTTTAACAAACCTTTAATGATGATGTCAGTTTTTATAATTTTCCTATAAACAAATTCGTTTTTTAGTTGCAAGCTTGTTTCACTTTTACCCCATTTATTTGGTGTTTCATATTTACCCCGCTCGACCCTACATATATATTAAGGTTAGTGTAATAAATTGAGAATTATTAATAATTACCGGTTATTATTAATATAAACGTTATGTTAGTTTAGTTTAGATTTGTTACATCTATCCTGCGGCATACTCTATATTTCAATTTAAATATCATACGGAAAAACATCAAGAATATTTAATAAAAATATTATTTAAAAAAATATTGAGATGCACTGAATATACCTACATACATGAATCTGATTTTCACAGCCTGCTTGCTGCAGGTGTACGCAGAACTAAACTAATTAGATGAAAGCTCCACACTCACACACATATGCATACATATTCACGCACACATACACACACACACACACGTATGCACACACACACGCATGCACAAACACACACACATACGCACACGCACACGAAAAGTAAATGTAAGTTTAGTAAGCTGGTTTTCATACTATTATGTAAATTTAGGAATTTGAATGTAGGTTTTATGATAAATAAAAATAATACAGAGTAAATTTATATATTTTCCCTGTGTGAAAATTGCGTTCTTTGGTGGAGGTACTGGTATACGTAAACAGGGTTTGAAACTCACGTTCGTTGGATACTTTTGCATATGAAAATTGTATAAGAGAATTTTAGAGCGTCATTTTCGTTAAATGTAATTTAATCTGAAGTAATTGATTGATTTTAATTGTGGGTTTTATATACAACCTATTTTATTTGAAATTGGTGACAATAGGCTTCTAAATACTCGTTTTTAAATGTATGTACGATATATTGATGGAAACATTAAAATTAATTCGAATTAATATAAGGTACTGGCATCAGGCTATAAGAGTAAGATTTACTGTTTTTGTGATTGACGGGGTTCTATTTTGTAATTCTCATGAGCTCATGTTACTAATAAAACAGGTAACTTTTTATTTAATCAATTTAATTACCAAGGTCTGCAAATATAATTTGTTTTTAAATTATAACCTTTTATTTTGTTTATGTTTTTTCTCCAGTAGTGGATAAAGTAAAAACAGTAATGGACACTTGTTAATTATTACAAAATGATAAGTACGAGTACTACAACGCAAAAGATAAAAAAGAAAGAATCATCAAATTTGAAACAATGTAAAGCAGTTGCTATGATAATATAATAATTAATAAATAAATTATACTAATAATTAGTTTAAATGTTCACCATTTTGACACTTATTGACCGATTGTCATCGAATCACGCTGTTAGACAATTAAATGTATATACATAGATTAATATTCAGAAATGGTAGTAATCAAATATCAATAAATAATTTTAATTCAGTAAATTTAATTTAAAAATATTCAACACTGGGGTATTGTTCAAGACTGGTGCCAGTATCTTAGTAAAATATTTGCGAATATTTGGATTTGGCTGAAGCATAAAAATGCTAAACAAAAAACTTTCTTATACCTAATTCAATAATTGCATTACAATGTTGTTAACAGTAATATGAATTGCCACTTTAGATAAAATTTAAATTTCCAGTTTTATAATACTCATAAAAACTAAATACAAAAAAATAATCTACATTTATGCGAATTCCCAACAGTGTAGTGCTGTTTATGTTTTCAATTTAAAAAAGTAAAATTGTAAACAAGCAGAGTAATAAAAAGTGATATTTGCTACATATACAATTTATGTACGTAATGAATCTAAGTTTAAAGTTAAAAGTGAAAAACTGACAAACATCAATTTTTATTTATTTTAACTGTATTTTTACTTTCTTATACTATATGTATATGAAATATACATATAAATAAATAAAGGAATTATCCATTTTAACCTTCCCTGAATCCATTCTATTATCGCCATGATGTCTGTCAGTCTGTCTGTAAAAGTTGTAACTCAAATATGACAAACCGCAGAAGGGTGAAATTTTATATTTAAGATTATTTTTTTTGTCTGGGAATAAGACCTATTTTTGAAAACGATCTTTCAACCAGAAATGGATGTTTACTGATATCGATTTTTGAATTTTTCGAAATACAGTGCGAATTAGAGAAAAACAGTCGAGTTAAAAATCGTAGGAAATACTATTATCTATAATTTTTGTTCTATTCATTAAAAAAAAATCATTTGATACATGTTGTAGATGTAGAAGATATTATTATCTATAATCTATGAGCCATTAATTTTATTCTTTCTTTTATTAGTTTGAAATATTTTTCAATAAAATTAAAAACACGTATACTGTTCACTCTCTGTATTACGTATAAGAAAGTCCCGTGGCTCCCTTGCAGATATTTTTTATTTAAAAAAATTGTAAATGCAAGACATCTTCGTTTCGGCTGATTTAACACGAATAAATTCCACTTCAGCTTATTCCGATTTAAATTTATTGTTCAGAATTTTATCAATGATTTGAAATTATTGATCTAAAATATAAAATTTCAATGTTTTGTATAAAAATATTTCAATTTTTAATTATTACCTACGTTCATACAATTTTTTATTATCGTTTACATTTTGCAGTATATTCGTGTCAATTTGACAAGAGAGTTACGAAGTTAAAATTGAAATTACCGAAACGGAAATAATATTTTCCGGTTGAGTTCCGCGATATTTTAACACTGTCGCGCGTTACCGCAGACCGCTGCTAATTGTCAACAAGTGTGATGACGTGTATACACGCACAAGTGACGTCATGGCCAATAATCGGGATTATTTTACAAATACATTATATAAAATTACATTGATAGAATTTAATTTACAGTTTTGATTTTGTTTTTAATACGCTTGATTTTTTACTGCTTTAAATTAAGATCCGGTGCTTTCATTGTTTGGATTTCTCCACCAGAAAATTTGAGCATGTGTTTGTCTAACAAAGGCCGGTGTCGTTTTTACCGACAGAGCCACCTAAAAACAACTACCGTGTCGCCGCAAGCGGCTTTACGTGGAACTAAAACACAGGTACCAACAAGGGCGGATTTAAGGGGAATAATGGGGGATATCCCCTTCTCCTTCTGAAGAATCTACTCAAAGCAAAAGATTAGAGAAACATATTAGGGTATTTGACTAAATTTAAAAAAAAAATTGTAAATTGTACGTATGTCTATAATACATACATTCATTTAAAATCCTTTTCCAAAATATTGCTGAAAAAGTATGGAAAATAATATGTTCTATTTGAAACAAAAAATTCCCGCTAAGACGTGTATTCAAAATCACGTGGTATGCGTGACGTAACTGTTTACTAAGTAAAATGAAATCAACCAATAGGGATCCAGTTTTCTGAAGTTTTTAATGTGTTCTGACGTCAGTGATAGTTCTGCTAGACGCGTTCGTGATCACGTGACAAACAGGTTAAAAATTGCAATTTTAAATTAAGTTTTTCACGTAAAAAACACTTGATATAGTATTGTAAACGAATTAGTTATTAATAATAAATTAGTTAAATAGATTCGTCAAAATTAAAAATTAAAAATCGTCCCTCCTTGAAATATTTTTAGGTCCGTCCATGATAACGATCCGGAAGGTTTTGTCTGTTGTAATATATCTAAGCAGTGTAAAACAATACTTACGACAATAATTACGTTGTACGAGTGTTTATTTGGGTTGACTAAACCAGAATTTCCAAACGTTTTTGTCTATGTGACCTTCTCTGTATCTCCTGTCCACAATATCGTATGAATATATTATTAAGAGGAACTCAGTTCTATTTATACCCGTTTTAAAAAAAATTAATTCGGAGACTTGATTAATGAAGTACTTTTAAGAAAACTACAAACTAGTACAAACAATAAAATAATCCATACTAATATTATAAATTCGAAAGTGTCTCTGTCTCTTTATTACCTTGTCATGGCTAAACCGCTGAACCGATCTTGATGAAAATTGGCAAGGAGATAGCTTGCATCCTAAGGCTGGACATAGGCTACTTTGTATCCCGAAAATTGATTAGATAAAAAATGAGTACACGCGAAGTTTATACTTATACTTTTTTGGCGTAATGACATCTAGCGTGAAAATGTAACATACAAAAAACAGAAATCTGTATTACCACGCAGTCGAAGTCGCGAGTAACAGCTAGTATTTAATATAGACAGATCTTATGACATTATTTTTCTCTGAACGGCGACTCGTTTGTATTATATTTAAAAACAAACATGGTTATCATTTTACGCTCCGTTTAAATTATGTACATTGTTTAAAATTTTTATCGTACTTGTTATCTATTAAAAATTCTTTTTAACTTTGGAAAATGATATGCAAACAGATAAAAATACTTATTTCGTTCCGTGGAAATTGTCTTTAAGTCTTAAAAATAGATATACATTTTTTACACAAAGTATTTTTGTCAGTTTGGTGAAAAAAAGACGTTAAAAATTTTCGTTATCATCGTTTTTCATATACATTATACATATATTTTATAATCGTATGTATATTGATTAAATGTAAAAGATATAAAATGAAAAGTAATTATTTTTAACTTCATATTCATAAGTATTTCAAAGAGAACGCATCGCCCACCTAAGAATACGTACACAGGTGTCAATGTAATTTTTTTGCAGTAGATTATTTTTATGTAGAGTTTGTTAAATTAAAATCTTAATTAATTTAATTTTAAAAACGATTTCTTTCCTTAGAGGGGCATTTTTTAATTAATCGACTTTGAACAAAGACAATATTATTGGTTTAAATTTCCAAGAGGAGGTATTATTTACATATACAATTTTTGTTGATTTCAAATAATGAATATTTATTTCAGTTGTATGATTTCTTAGAGTCGATCGATAAAAAAAACAATTGTTTAATATATTTTTCTCTTTTTATATCCACGCTTATGTATATGAAATTTTATCATAAAGAATAAAAGCAGAAATATCATCAACTGAATCGATTTCACCGCGATTGTATTAATAATATATTAAGTAATATATACTTTATTACATTTTTATACCATTTTTATTGAATCGTATTTTTAGATAAATAACTCAATAAGCAATAATAATAATAGTGTCTTTGTATTCAGTTTTCGACAGGCGAATTTATTCGTATCAATATTATCTTGAAAGCTTTTTCTTACAAATATGATATTGGTATATTGAAATTTGTATTTTCAATTTTATACAATTGGGAATTTTTTTGTAAATTTTTTAGTAGTATACTTCAACAAGATGAACCTTATTGAAATATGTAGAGGTTCCCAACATGTGGCCCATAATATTATAGATAATTACTTTTAGATACGGTTAGAAACATACAAATTAAATTATCAGCGAAGTAAATCGATCTAACAAAATTTTATAACTGACAGTTAAAATAACTATAAATTGCTACAAAAGCTCAATACTCATAAAATACTGGCACCTGTTAAGGCCGCTATAAGAGCTAATGATTACAAAATGATAAGTACTACGACACAAAATATATGAAAGAAAGAATCGTCAAATTTGAAACAATGTAAAGCAGCTATGTTAATACTTAATATGTATAATAATTAATAAATAAATTATACTAATAATTAGTTTAAATGTCCACCGTTTTGACACCTATTGACCGATTGTCATCAATCACGCTGTAAGACAGTTAAATGTATATAGACTAATATTCAGAAATGGTAGTAATCAAATATCAACAAATATTTCTAATTCAGTACATTTAATTTATAAATAGTCATATTCAAGACTGGATATGGTACTTTATTTGGTTACAATTGAACCAAAAACTACAAAAACAAAGTTGTAGATCAATAAAAGGAACGGGTTTAATAAAATTATAAACTTTTATGTAACACAAAAAAAATATTTATGAAGAACATTTTTTAATTTCGTTTCTGATTGTCGCACTTTTTCTAGTTGCGCGAACAAAATAAACAGTATATCTACTGGAGCAACAAACTGCAGTACTTATTTATGTTTTACGAGTATGTATAAATAAGAAACATAATCAGTTATTAACCCGGTGTCGCCTCTCATGCGACTAAAGTTTTAGTTACAAAATATTTCGCTTTGTTCCTATTTTGTCTTTGATGTTTACTTTGAAACTTCTTCGAAACTAAAATGTCTCTTCAGTGAATCTGCAGCTTTATAACCAAAATTAAATTTGAGAATGAAATTGGTTCTTTATAAAATACCGCAATAATGTATGGAAAATATGTCATTGTAGCCCTTTTTTGATAGTTAAAATGAATTATGAATAGAGATTGGAAAAATTGTTGTTATTTTCAATGAAATAGTTACTAGTTGAATTTTTTTTCGGAAAATAGTTGGTAAATAGTTTTTTTTACGATTTATTAATAATTAGGCAAACGAAGCGGTAAAAAGTGTCGCAAATAGTTTTTAAACAGTTGGAAAGGTAGTTGCAAATAGTTGATTTCAAATTGTATTCAATCAAACCAGTTTTCTGAAAACGGTGGAGATATGTAATAAAAATTACAATAAATGCATTTTTACGCAATAGTTGAAAAACTATTTTTTCCAATCTCTAATTATGAATTTCGAACATTGACTGTTTATTTTTTACGAATCCAAATAAAAAGGTAATAAACGAAAGGAAGTTTTTATTTATCAATGTGTAGATACAATATTTTTGGCAAAACATTTTAGATTTGCACTGACTGAAAAAACTTATATAAATATATTGTAAATTGTGCGTAAATAGATACTCTCAACGTTTTTTTTCCGCCTACAAACGCTCACTTAAAGTCACGTGGTATGCGTGACGTCGCACGGTGGTGCCAAATCACGAAAAGCTGGCCAAAAGTAGTTTTATTTTTATTTTTATATAGTGACTTTGAACTATCGAAATAGCTACTTCACAAACCAATAGAGATCGAGTATTTTGACGTGTAATACATTTTCTGGCGTCATACCACTGACAGATGTACCAGATGCGTCTGTGATCACATCATAAAATACGGAATTATTTCACGTAAGAAAACACTTGACTATGTATTATAGTAACATATACTAAGATAATGGCTCCGTCTTGCATATGGCCCCAGTAATGGTTACTTTCTAATTAAATATACTGTATTAAAAATATTTGTTGATATTTGATTACTACCATTTCTGAATATTACCTATAATAATTATAGTTTTAATTATTTTAAATGTCCACCATTTTGACACCTATTGGCCGATTGTCATTAAATCACGCTGTAAGACAGTTACATGTATATAGAACATGTAACTGTCTTACAGCGTGATTTAATGACAATAGGTGTCAATAATTAATAAATTATTAGTATAATTTATTAATTAATTATTATAATATAATAGCAACTGCTTTATATTATTTCAAATTTGACGATTCTTTCTCTTATATCATTTGTGTCGTAGTACTTATCATTTTGTAATCATTAGCAAGAATGAAAAAAAAATCATATAATTAAAAAAAAACTATATTTGCTGACTTTGTAAGTAACATGAGTTCATGAGAATTACAAAAAAGAAGCCCGTCAATAACAAAAACAGTAAACCTTGCTCGTATAGAAGCCATAACTGGTGCCAGTACCTTATACTTCTACAACATTTTGGTATCTAAGTTATAAGTGTTGATCGTAATAAATTGGTTATCCTTGTATACATTAAACAAAATTCACTCATATAAAATGTATATTAATAGAAGAAAACTTCTCACAATTTATAATGCATTCTTTAATAGAATATAAAAAACTTTTCTCCCAATGTTCATGTGTATACTTAAATGAAATTAAATTTTATATAAAAGCAGATAAGAAAATGAAAGATAGAATTGAAGCAACGAAGAACCTGTTACCGATTTCTTGATTCTCTTCAAAAGATATCTCTGCCGCCTTTTGTACTTTCGGCCATTATTGTAACGGGGGAAATGGAAAATGTTCAAATATTATGTAATGCATGTTATCAGTACTCTGTATAGTATGTTTTATTATATAAAGTATTTTCGATATTACGTATTTGTTAAGAGTAAAAACGGTGTGAAGATTTTCTATGGTATTAGGAATTATTTTATATCGGGGTGCCGATATTTTATTTGACCTGAATCTGAATCTGAGAAAACTATTTTATTGGTTTACTAGAAATAATTTAATTTTAAATGGTTTAAGATCGTTTTTGATTTTTAAAAGTTTTATGGAAATCATTTCTGCATGTTTAATATTATTATATTTATATGCAATTAATATGAACCATTTTCAAAAAATTTTCAATACTTTCTTTAGATACTTCTTGATAAAAAAATATACATAAAACAATTTTTAGGAATTTGAACTTGAATCCGAAACTGAATTAAAAAAAATCGATTCTTGAACTCAAATAGTTTGCATGTTGTTGAATTTGAACCGGAAATTTGGGTGGTCCCATTTCCCATTTAAATTACATGGGGAAATTATTCTTTAGTACTAAAGTTGGTATTACTGATTTATGATAACTGTTGAATAATTTTTAAGGACATCATTTTGTAGAATACAAAATTCTCTACAGAAGTGTATTGAAAGTCATGACCCTCAATTCAACGTATTAAAAGTAACAGGCATTGTAAGTGATTTATTTTTTAAAATGAACGTCTACAAGGCTCTCATAACTAAACTATTATTATAAGTGTAAATGCAATGAATTGAAACTTGTAAGCGTTTTAAATATTTATTTTTTACAAAAATAAACATTTGAACTTTCTCTAAATATCAATTAAATAGCAATATATAATCCTACTACTGAGCTATCGAAAAAAGAATTACCCAGCCAACAACTGGCATTATTAGAAAATAATTATATTCTTTACAAAATGACGTCCTTAATTTTTTTTAACAGTTATCAGTAATAATAATAATAATAAAGAATAATTTTTCAATTTTATTTAAATGGGAAACGGAACCCCTCTTTGTGGCACCTCTTAAAATTGAACTACAGGGTAATCCTTCGGTAAGGATTTATTTTAGGTCATAAATTAACTTATTTATAAAAATATTGTTTTTTTTACATCCTAGAGTGCAGGGATACCTATTATTCGAATTCTGGAGAACTAAATATGTATACAATATACATATCTCGTACGCGCAGATCAAAAAAATGTTACAAACTTTAGGATATTCATTACTTAAAGAATAATTGAGTTAAAAATATTTTCAAATAAATTGAATTCCTCAATGGAATTTTTGTTAAGAGCTACAAAAAATATTTGAAACATTTCTCAATAAAATTCGACGTTTGAAAGTTTCCATTCTTTTCACCTCCTACCAAACGTCTTGGTCCATAGTTTCGTTAAACCGGCAGTGGAGGCGTGAAAAATTCTGATGTCAGTAGGAACGTTGGGTTAAATTGACCCGTTAGACATTAGGGGCTATTTTAACTCTTTCATTACATAATTATTTTATTATTAAGTAATACATGCCATTAGATCCTCAAAATCACATAATATACCCTAATTGTTTTTATTTTAATTTCTAAGATTATTGCAAGTATACAACATAAAAAATATAAAAATTAACATTATCTTAATCAAAACAATATTGACAAAATATGTCTGAATGATTTAAAGTTTAAACAAATGTAGCGGAAGGGTTGAATATTGATTTAATTCAATATCATTCGAATTTGATTTTTTCTTAATGAGCCGGCTATGTTGTTAAAAAAGTCATGTTAACGGGAACGTTGGGTTAGATTGATCCATTAACAAGTTTGAGGAGGAAAACACACCACGTTTCTGTGATAAATTAAAACTAATGAATGTCAGCTGTTCAACATGATTCAGTTTGAAGAGACTGGCGGATAAGTAAAGAACTAATCTTGTTTTGTTAATAGAGTTCTTCATAGATGTAGTTGTATCAGATCGACCAAACGTTTCCACTGTCGCACAGTGGGTTAAATGACAAAATATTGTGCGAAATTTCGCTTATGCCAATTTTCAACCATTGAATTAGTCGATAAGTAGTTATAGTTTATGAAAATTACCCCAAGAATGGTATATTAACCCTCCTAATTATCTTTTCACCTTCTTTAATCTTAATGATACATTTTTGCTTAATATGTTCTATATCTAATATCATTAATAAGTACCTACATTTTTTATCTCATAAATTACGTAGTTAATTAAATTAAAAGAAGGTAGAAATAAAATTTTACTATCTGCATTTATAATTAGAGTACCATATACAATTTAATTTTTTTATCTACCTCTTAAAAGAGAGAATATATCGAAGAAATACACACTATCGACTAATTCTGTAGAAATGTTTAAATAGATTTAAAAAAATATTAAACAGTACTAGCAAATTAAAAATTTATTTTTGTGCAGTATTTATTAGCAGATTTTTTAATTTACAAAGTTATCGTTTAATCATATTTAAGGGGCAAAAATACTATTCTTGGGGTAATTTTCATAAACTACAACTATTTAGCTCATAATAAAATCGACTGCATTCAAATTGTTTGAAAATTGGCTTGAAGCTAAATTTCGCGTAAAATTTTGTCATTTAAACCCACACTGTGCCGGGTTAAAAAAGGAATATTTATATTTATTTGAATATTGCTTCCTCGCAATATCGAAAATACGAGAAGCTTTGTGATCGTTTCAGATTGAATCAAAAAAATGTTCTCCGATTTCAAAATTTTAATTTTGTGTCCGTCTGTCCCCTGAATCTCCACACGAATAACTCATGAACCAATGAACTGATATTGTTGAAAAAAAATTTTTTTCAGCGAGATATTCACGCGTAAGTAAAAAAGTAATTTTCCCCATGTTAATCAAATAGGAAAAAGATTCGGTTTGCGCCGTCCACAGGTTTGATCTATGAGTCTGAAATGTTGAGACAATTAACTTTTGATCGAAAGTTAAAACATAGACCTGCGGGACGGAAAAAATAAAAATTAAAAAAACACCCTAATAAATATGTTTGATTTTCTAACTAATCAAAATTAACAAAAGCAATATTACTAGAGAATTAAATTCACGAATGACAACGTAAACAATATGTAAATAATTCGTAAACAATATACGTTCCAGGAACCAATCAATCAGGCTATTTTATTAACCGTATCCGAACCAACTTGAAAATTCATGAAAGAGACGAAAGAACACACAAAAAAAACATTCGATACAAAAACTCTGAAAATGTTTCACAATAAAAAGAAAGAGAATGGGAGGGAGGGGGATAGGTAAATAAGAAGAACAGCAACCTTGCGGTACAGATACAAAAGTAAACTTTTAATGAGTCAAGTTTTTTAATACCACTCGATATTATGCGAAATGTTTTGGGCTTATAAATTTTTCATCTTAGACAGACAGACTCCGGGCTACCAGACATTGATCACGTATGTTTCGAGATGGGAAACAATTAATGTTCATTTAAATCAGGGGTGGATATTATTTTTCCTTTTATTTTGTGAATTTTTTTTTCTTTAACCCATTAACGCCCAAAAGAAAACTAAAACATGCAGAAGATTTTTTTAAATGAAATTAAGTACCTACACATACAATATATTTAACTAGAAAAAAATAACGGTGTGCATTCGAGTGAGAAAATTTGGCAGATATGAAGTCTATTTTGTGTGACACTGCTTTTCTGATATCATTTTTTTTAGATATATTACATTTAAAAATCAAGTTATATGTAAATTTAAGTTAATCCATATGATTTAAACAAAATTCGAAATCACACACTTCTGCCGGATAAAATATATTAGCATATCATATGCTTCTATATATTCATATACAAATAATTCGCAGCAATTAAAACACGTTTAAACACTCATGAAACTAATAACGTTAACAGATTTTGTTTATTGCACTACTAGCATCTGATTTTTAAGGAATATTGTGAATTAATATCCATAGAAAGCAACACGAATTATAAAATGAGGTATACACAAGTGTGTACGACGGACGTTAATGGGTTAATCGTTTGTTAAATGAAATTAGTCATTCTGACATCTTAACTGAGAGAGACAGAGAGACTCTACCGACACCTTGTCTCATTCCTGTATTTTCTCTTTGAGCAGAAGTTCTTGGGATTATTTTCAATACATTTTTTCTATCGAGGGTCCTTTGTCATCTCAATGACATTGTTCTACAACTCCTTACTCACCATACGCATTTTAAACCAGTGCTTCCTAAACTTTTCTTTATAAAATTTTATTTTTTCGAACTGCCAGAATAAATTCTGTTTTAAATCTTGATATCAATATTTTACTTTTAAAACATCTGCATGAGAATATATTTTCACCGCTGAAAAAAATCACAAAATGTCGAACAGTTATGTTTAAATCTACAACAAAACCAATTGTTAAAATGTTGAATTTGACAAAAAAATCCACAACCCATGTAGGAAATGCCAGCTTTAACGATGGGTCTAAGCTTGGACCAATATTTGGTTGCCAACGATATTGATCCCAGTCTAGACCAACCTTCAGATACCGAACTTCAGGTCACCTATTATGTACCCAAGGTTGGGCCAACTCTTGGTCGAGTCTTGCATAAAGTTATCATTTGTATCTTGGCCCAGTGTTGGCTAACATTGGCGCAAGCCTGGGCCAACCGTGGCCCCTTTGTAATTACCTACATGGCAATATATAAAAAACGCATAAAAAAAATAACAAAGATAATTTTAAATTTTTGAATTTTCGCGACACCCCGATTTGAAACCACTGGTGTACAACCTCTCAAACGTGCAACAGTGTAGCACCAATTTGGTCTCTTTGTTCGAGACAGACTCTTGACGTCTAGTTCCGCTGTTTGCTTCGCTTCCGGTATAAATGAACATGACATTTAACTACAACTTTGATCAAAAAGAATCTACAATGGATTTTTTTAAATATGAATTCGCATCTAAAATTTAAAACCTTCAAGACTTCTACTGTTCTTCTATAGTCATTCTTATTATTTATCGTTGATTCAGTCAACGTGTGACGAAACGTTGGTCTAGACTCTAAACTATAAACAAATTATAAAATAAACTGTAAAAATACAATTACAGATGATATAAGCTCCCAAATTAAAAATAATAATATTATACGTAAGGATGATTTTTCAAATTTTCGACCCCCCCCCCTTCCCTTATAAGGATCCGATCGTATAAAGTGATCCCCTCCCCATCATTATATTAGTTTTTTTAATATATGTATAGTAGTATCAAAGTACATTGATTAAAAATTTGTAATTGATTCAATATACGAAAAAGTAATTACAACAGCCGAAATTTCAATTAACGTATTTTAAAATAAGTAATTACAAAGAAAACCTTACGTAACTAACGCTTTTGACCCCTCCTCCTATCCCTCGTAAGGACTCGTAAGATTTTACGAATCCCCTAAACCCCCACGTAATTAATGAACGTTCCCTAATGATGTCTAACAATAAGATAACAGAGAAAGTAAAAAAGGAAAAGTATAATTTTAATGCACTACTTCATAAACGATATCATTTTGTGTACATATGTTATTTCTGTAATTTACGTTCTACAAACGAAAGCTATGTTGGGTAAAAGGATTTGAAGTATTACGTTTTCTGGAAAACCATTACACCGCTTAGTGAAATGCAGGTGTGCGATTCAGGAATGTACAAAATATTCGTATATTTCAAAATTAATAGATTTTTAAAAATAATATTTACAATTATAAAATATGTATATTGACGCGAAGGTGAGATGAAAACATATCGTTGTGGAGAACCATACCTACATAACTTCCATGTTCTTAAATAAATAATTATTTTTAAATAATTTTTAATATATGAAAAATTTCATTGGGATTTGTCAGAAATAAAACTCCCCTTTGTATTATAAATATTAGTTTTCTACAATTTCGAAAACATAAAACACATTATTTTTATTATTATAATTTAACAATTTAAATTTAGTTGCATTTGTTTCCAAGGCATCAGTAACGTATTAATTAGTATTTATAATAGCACAACACGTACAAATTCGACATTGCAAAATCATTTAAAAAGCTGTCACAGATAATTTATGGTCTATTCGAGAAGCGTCATTTTTACTTTTCTTAAGTTGGCAATACGTTATGTGATTCTGACAGCTCTTCATGATTTTGCTATGTCGAATTTGTACTTATTTGATTATTGTGTTGTAAAATATCAAAAAATACAAAAACAAGAATAAATAAAGTAAAGTGTAATTGATATTCTATTATACATTTATAGCATTTGAATACATCCCCCAAGTGACGACAATTCTCGCGCCAATGCTGATTGGTCAAGGAATTGTTGAGACTACCTTGTCTTTATATACCTTAGATGAGGTACATAACACTTTTTTCTTACATTTACTAAAATTAGTCACGATTTTTTAATGAACTAATGTCCATGTGATATATGATGTCGCTTATTGTAAGAGTTTTCTTTTAAAAATCAAAATGACAGTGTTTTTACTGTAATACAATAGGCATATTTTTCTTCGTAGAGTTATGATGAATATAAAATATACCATTCGATGCGGCTTGAAATATCCATTTTAATGGTATATATAATTCAATATGTCGCTTATTTGGTTTTTGCTTTCCATCATTGATATTGTGGGTATAATACAGATGGGAAAAATGAGTCTTTTTAGTGACTCGAGTCATTTGAATCAATTCAGTTATAAGAATCGTTCTTACTGATTCGTTCAGTGAGTCATTCACTTGTAGAATATGCAAAAAGAAAAATTGAAGACCTTTTTATAAAATTTTTATACTTTTTTTTGCTCACATAAAAAATTTGTTTATGTAGGTATATATTGTAATTATTGTACAATATTATATGAATCTTTTCTTTTATATTCAAAATACTGACTCGAGTCGATTCGTTAACCGAAAAGAATCGTTCCAAAAGAACGAATCGTTCATGAATTATACATCTCTAGTGGGTAGGGGAAAGTATTCTGAGACGGCATACTTTCTAAGATGGCATACAACCGTTTAACTCAAAAAGTAGTTATTCTATAAGACACTAGGTGATGTTGGACAACAAATAAATGAAATAATGATTTTTTTAAACTATACAGTGAATGACGACGTTGTTCCGTTTTATATATTTTTGTGTTAAAAAAAAATTTTTTTTTAAACTATTGAAATTTTGTTTTATTATTAAAACTATTTGAAATTTGATAAGTACGAAAATTTTATTTAGTGTAGTATTCATTTCTTAATATCATAGTTATATATTTTTTGTATAAAAAATAGAATAAATATATTTAAAAAATGCATTATATCAACAATTAGAATTCATGTAAGATGACATACGTATACTTAATTTAGTTAATATAATTTAATATGCCATCTCAGAGGAATGATAATTTATTTATTATTTGTTTTTTATTATGTTGACGTATGGTATGGCACGCCGTTTTACTTTTTAATGGTAAAATTTTTACATATAAAATAAAAAACATGTTTTTGAATTTAAAAAAAAAACGAAATTTTTTGTACACATTTTTATTATGTCACAGCATAATAAAATATATTTAAAATTATGCTTTAACATAAAATTAATTTCGAATACATAAGAGAGCATAGGAAATTCATTGAATTATTATTATGTCACAACATAAATTTAAATAATTTTTATTATGTCCCAACATAAAATTAAATCATTAAAATTATGTCACGACATAATAATAATTCAATGAATTAAAATTATGTCCCGACATAATAATAATTCTGCGATTATTATTATGTTGCAGCATAATTAAAATACGACGAATTAAAATTATGTCACAGCATAATTTTAATTCAATGAATTAAAATTATGTCGTGACATAATTTTAATTCGTCGAATTAATATTATGTCAGGACATAAAAATAATTCATTGAATTATTTTTAAGTCATGACATAAATTTTATTCTTTGAAACGATTTATTATTATGTTGTGACATAAATTTAATGCCGAATTTTTATTGTTACAACATAATAACAATTTGGCGAATTAAAATTATGTCCCGACATAATAATAATTCGACGAATTAAAATTATGTCACGACATAATTTTAATTCATTGAATTAAAATTATGTACATAATTTTAATTCATGAATTAAATTTATGTACATAATAATAATTCAAAGAATTAAAATCATACTACGACATAACAGTTCAATTATGTACAAAATTTTAATTCGAGAATCAAAATAATGTGGATTATAATAGAAATACGGTGAATTAAAATTATGTACATAATTTTAATTCTAAAATAAAAATTACATGTAGAATTTTTATTTTATAATAAAGATAATACACGAATTTTTTTGTTACAATTAAAATTATGTACATAAATTTAATTCTAAAATAAAAATTAAATGCAGAATTTTTATTTTAGAATTAAAATGATGCACGCATTTTTATGTTACAATTAAAATTATGTACATAATTTTAATTCAAACATTCAATTTTTTACGTGTATTAAATTTTATTAAGAATTAAAATGATACACGAATTTTTTTGTTACAATTAAAATTATGTACATAATTTTAATTCAAACATTCAATTCTGCACGTGTAGTAATTTTTATTTTAGAATTAAAATGATACACGAATTTTTTTGTTACAATTAAAATTATGTACATAATTTTAATTCAAACATTCAATTTTTCACGTGTATTAAATTTTATTAAGAATTAAAATGATACACGAATTTTTTTGTTACATTTAACATTATGTACATAATTTTAATTCAAGCATTCAATTTTGCATGTATTTTAGTTTTTTTTTCGAATTAAAATGATACACGAATTTTTTTGTTTCAATTAAAATTATGTACATAATTTTAATTCAAACATTAAATTTTACATGTGTAATAATTTTTATTTTAGAATTAAAATGTTACACGAATTTTTTTTTACATTTAAAATTATGTACATAATATTAATTCAAGCATTCAATTTTGCATGTATTTTAATTTTTATTTTAGAATTAAAATGATGTACGAATTTTTATGTTACAATTAAAATTATGTACATAATTTTAATTCAAGCATACAATTTTGCATGTATTTTAATTTTTATTTTACAATTAAAATGATGTACGAATTTTTATGTTACAATTAAAATTATGTACATAATTTTAATTCAAGCATTCAATTTTGCATGTATTTTAATTTTTATTTTAGAATTAAAATGTTACACGAATTTTTTTGTTACAATTAAAATTATGTACATAATTTTAATTCAAACATTCAAAGTTGCATGTATTTTAATTTTTATTTTAGAATTAAAATGTTACACGAATTTTTTTGTTACAATTAAAATTATGTACATAATTTTAATTCAAGCATTCAATTTTGCATGTATTTTAATTTTTATTTTAGAATTAAAATGATGTACGAATTTTTATGTTACAATTAAAATTATGTACATAATTTTAATTCAAGCATACAATTTTGCATGTATTTTAATTTTTATTTTAGAATTAAAATGATGTACGAATTTTTATGTTACAATTAAAATTATGTACATAATTTTAATTCAAGCATACAATTTTGCATGTATTTTAATTTTTATTTTAGAATTAAAATGATGTACGAATTTTTATGTTACAATTAAAATTATGTACATAATTTTAATTCAAGCATACAATTTTGCATGTATTTTAATTTTTATTTTAGAATTAAAATGATGTACGAATTTTTATGTTACAATTAAAATTATGTACATAATTTTAATTCAAGCATTCAATTTTGCATGTATTTTAATTTTAATTTTAGAATTAAAATGTTACACGAATTTTTTTGTTACAATTAAAATTATGTACATAATTTTAATTCAAACATTCAAAGTTGCATGTATTTCAATTTTTATTTTAGAATTAAAATGTTACACGAATTTTTTTGTTACAATTAAAATTATGTACATAATTTTAATTCAAGCATTCAATTTTGCATGTATTTTAATTTTTATTTTAGAATTAAAATGATGTACGAATTTTTATGTTACAATTAAAATTATGTACATAATTTTAATTCAAGCATTCAATTTTGCATGTATTTTAATTTTTATTTTAGAATTAAAATGATGTACGAATTTTTATGTTACAATTAAAATTATGTACATAATTTTAATTCAAGCATTCAATTTTGCATGTATTTTAATTTTTATTTTAGAATTAAAATGATGTACGAATTTTTTTGTTACAATTAAAATCCATACTAATATTATAAATGCGAAAGTGTGTCTGTCTGTCTGTGTGTCTGTCTGTTACCTTTTCACGGCTAAACCACTGAACCGATCTTGATGAAATTTGGCAGTGAGATAGCTTGCATCCCGAGGGCGGACATAGGCTACTTCGTATCTCGAAAATTCAACCCCTATTGAATTGCAAGGGGGTGGAAATATTTTATTTTTTTCAGTAATTAATATTTTACCCCCCGTTACATATGAAGGGTTGTAAGTGGTTTAATTAGATCCGGCGGGAAAAATACTACGGGGGTGGGGGTTTTAGGGGGAAAAACAACCCTCTATCTCGCATAGGAGCCGAGATATTTACGATTTTGTATAATGAAAGAAAACCAAAAATAAGACAATTTTTATATTTTACCCCCTGTCGCATATGAGGGGTTGTCATTGGTTTCGTTTAATCTGTTGGAAAAAATACTACAGAAGAGGGGTTATTAGAGGGAAAAATCAAACCCTTATCAGATAATCTCGCATAAGAATCGACACTTATATTATAAATGCGAAAGCGTGTTTCTCAGTCTGTCTATTTGTTACGTGTTCACGGCTAAACCGCTTTACCGATCTTGATGAAATTTGGCAGCGATATAGATTGCATCCAGAGAAAGTACATAGGCTACTTTGTATCTCGAAATTTCAACCCCTAAGGAATTTCAAGGGGGTGGAAAATTTTAATTTTTTTTAGTAATTAATATTTTACCCCCCGTTACATATGAAGGGTTGTAAGTGGTTTCATTAGATCCGGCGGTAAAAATACTACGGGGGTGGAGGTTTTAGGGGGAAAAACAACCCTTTATCTCGCATAGGAGCCGAGATATTTACGATTTTGTCTTAAGAAAGAAAACCAAAAATAAGAATATTTTAATATTTCATCCCCTGTCACATATAAAGGGTTGTTATTGGTTTCAATTTTGCATTATTTTTTTTTAGTAATTAATATTTTACCCCCCGTTACATATGAAGGGTTGTAAGTGGTTTCATTAGATCCGGAGGGAAAAATACAACAGAATCAAAATGCGTGTATCATTTTAATTCTAAAATTAAAATTAAAATACAAGCAAAATTGAAACCAATAACAACCCTTCATATGTGGCAGGGGACGAAATATTAAAATATTCTTATTTTTGGTTTTCTTCATTATACAAAATCGTAAATATCTCGGCTCCTATGCGAGATAGAGGGTTGTTTTTCCCCCTAAACCCCCCACCCCCGTAGTATTTTTCCCACCGGATCTAATGAAACCACTTACAACCCTTCATATGTAACGGGGGGTAAAATATTAATTACTGAAAAAAAAAAATATTTCCACCCCCTTGCAATTCAATAGGGGTTGAATTTTCGAGATACAAAGTAGCCTATGTACTTTCTCTGGATGCAATCTATATCGCTGCCAAATTTCATCAAGATCGGTAAAGCGGTTTAGCCGTGAACACGTAACAAATAGACAGACTGAGAAACACGCTTTCGCATTTATAATATAAGTGTCGATTCTTATGCGAGATTATCTGATAAGGGTTTGATTTTTCCCTCTAATAACCCCTCTTCTGTAGTATTTTTTCCAACAGATTAAACGAAACCAATGACAACCCCTCATATGCGACAGGGGGTAAAATATAAAAATTGTCTTATTTTTGGTTTTCTTTCATTATACAAAATCGTAAATATCTCGGCTCCTATGCGAGATAGAGGGTTGTTTTTCCCCCTAAAACCCCCACCCCCGTAGTATTTTTCCCGCCGGATCTAATTAAACCACTTACAACCCTTCATATGTAACGGGGGGTAAAATATTAATTACTGAAAAAAATAAAATATTTCCACCCCCTTGCAATTCAATAGGGGTTGAATTTTCGAGATACGAAGTAGCCTATGTCCGTCCACGAGATGCAAGCTATCTCACTGCCAAATTTCATCAAGATCGGTTCAGTAGTTTAGCCGTGAAAAGGTAACAGACAGACACACAGACAGACACACTTTCGCATTTATAATATTAGTATGGATTTTAATTGTAACTAAAAAATTCGTACATCATTTTAATTCTAAAATTAAAATTAAAATACATGCAAAATTGTATGCTTGAATTAAAATTATGTACATAATTTTAATTGTAACATAAAAATTCGTACATCATTTTAATTCTAAAATAAAAATTAAAATACATGCAAAATTGTATGCTTGAATTAAAATTATGTACATAATTTTAATTGTAACATAAAAATTCGTACATCATTTTAATTCTAAAATAAAAATTAAAATACATGCAAAATTGTATGCTTGAATTAAAATTATGTACATAATTTTAATTGTAACATAAAAATTCGTGTAACATTTTAATTCTAAAATAAAAATTATTACACATGTAAAATTAAATGTTTGAATTAAAATTATGTACATAATTTTAATTGTAACATAAAAATTCGTACATCATTTTAATTCTAAAATAAAAATTAAAATACATGCAAAATTGTATGCTTGAATTAAAATTATGTTCATAATTTTAATTGTAACATAAAAATTCGTACATCATTTTAATTCTAAAATAAAAATTAAAATACATGCAAAATTGTATGCTTGAATTAAAATTATGTACATAATTTTAATTGTAACATAAAAATTCGTACATCATTTTAATTCTAAAATAAAAATTAAAATACATGTAAAATTAAATGTTTGAATTAAAATTATGTACATAATTTTAATTGTAACAAAAAAATTCGTGTATCATTTTAATTCGAAAAAAAAAACTAAAATACATGCAAAATTGAATGCTTGAATTAAAATTATGTACATAATGTTAAATGTAAAAAAAAAATTCGTGTATCATTTTAATTCTAAAATAAAATTTACTACACGTGCAAAATTGAATGTTTGAATTAAAATTATGCACATAATTTTAATTGTAACAAAAAAATTCGTGTATCATTTTAATTCTTAATAAAATTTAATACACGTGAAAAATTGAATGTTTGAATTAAAATTATGTACATAATTTTAATTGTAACAAAAAAATTCGTGTATCATTTTAATTCTTAAATTTAAAATTATTACACATACAGAATTGAATGTTTGAATTAAAATTATGTACATAATTTTAATTGTAATAGAAAAATGCGTGCATCATTTTAATTTTAAAATAAAAATTCTGCACGTAATTTTTATTTTAGAATTAAAATTATGTACATAATTTTAATTGTAACAAAAAAATTCGTGCATCATTTTAATTATAAAGTATAAATTTTGCATGTAATTTTTATTTTAGAATTAAAATTTTGTACATGATTTTAGTTCTAAAATAAAAATTCGTTGAATTATTATTATGTACATAATTTTAATTCTAAAATAAAATAACGTGCATCATTTTTATTTACTGAATTATAATTCACGAATTAAAATTATGTACATAATAATAATTCATGAATTAAAATTATGTACATAATTTTAATTCTGAATTTTTTTTTATGCAGATACAATTTTAATTCCTCTTATTATTTTTATGCTGTAGCATAAAAAAAATTCAATGAAATATTAAATATCAGAGTATAATTTTAATTTGATGTATTATTATTATGTTGCAACATAATAAAAATAGGGAATTAAAATTATGTCGAGACATAATTTTAATTCATTGAATTAAAATTATGTCACAACATAATTCATTTTTATGATCGTAATTTAATTTTGACGGAATTTTTTTTTTACTATTAAAAAGTAAAACGGCGTGCCATAGTATGGTGTATCGTTTGCATAGGTTTAGCGAAAACAGCAAAATTGGTAATTTGTTACACTATTTCATATTTTTTTATAATTTTTTTATTCATCACTAGAGAACTATCATGTGAGATGGCATAGTAAGAATGTTTTTTTTGCTCTTTATTTGCGTCAAAATGATAATAGTAATTGTTATTTTTGTTCGCGGTTATTAATAATTAACAATTGATTAAATAAAATGATAGTTATATTTAACTTATTTTATACTTCTAATTTTTTTCAGAATTGAAGGTTTTCCAAAATGTATGCCATCTCAGAGTGCTTTTCCCTATAACCAACCTTGTAATAAAGAGCAAAGTAATATAAAATATTATTTCACATTAATTTTAAGAACTATTTAAGTTCCATTTCACTACCCCTGGAATATCTCATTAAGAGATTTAGTATTCAGTTCTAGTTTCAACAGTAAAAGTGTTTCATTATTATCATCCGCAGCTACGCCAGGATAAATTATACGTGCACCCATTAACTGCACCCATTAATTATAATATACTGAAGTATCACCTCTGTAATGTGGAAATTATTTGCGAAGAGCTTAATAAAACACAGTTTATGAAAAGAAATTCAAAAATAATAATATAGAACAAAAATTAAATCAAACATTTTCAGGTATTACCTATTAAAATCCATTATAACGTGTCTGTTTGTTACCTTTTCACAGCTAAGCCACTGAACCGATTTTGATGAAATTTGGCATGGAGATAGTTTGCATCCTGAGGAAGGACATAGGCTAATTTGTATCCCGAAAATTTATTAGATCAAAAATGGGTGTGTAACATTTGTACACGCTAACGGTATACATTTTGGCGTAGACATGCAAATGCGAAACTAAAAACCTATTTTATCGATTATAATAACAGAAATTTGTATTATCTATCTAACCTAACTTCATTGTGTTGTTTTCACTAACCTAAATTCCACGCGAACGAAGTCACGGGTATCAGCTAGTTTCAAATAATTTCGATAATTTGTTTAGTAAATACTAAAGTACTCGAATAATAAATTAATCCATTTTAGAATACTTCAATAATTTAACTAACTAAAATATGTCAAAACCCTTTTATTATCACTGTAAACAAATTTTAATACCACTGTTGATAAAAAAAAATGTTAAAATCTTTTTAATCCATTCCAAAAACAATAATCGAGTAATTATAAAATGATTGGTAAATCAATTTTGCGATTTTGTGGATACAAAAACAATTGCAGTATAAACATAGACCTAGTAAATTGTTTGCTGTTCGGATATTAGTGTTTTGGATGTAGGTACTTAAAAAAGCTGTTGCTACTAAAAAACTAATCGAATACCAAACTATACAGCAAACATTAGGTGATTTATAGATACGAAGTACTATGTCGCCAAACAAGAGGCTGTGTAACGTGTATACTAAAATATATATTTTCGGTTTTATTATTTTAACATCATAGTAATCTTTGATTTTTCTTTTCATCTTTATATATGTAGGTATTTTAACTATAAAATAGCCTTAAGTAATTATAGAATGTTAGGCTTTCCTAAAATGAAAGTTTGATCAAAATCGGTTCAGTATTTTTCGTGCCAAGTTGGTACAAATAAAAAAATACTATCAAAATTTTCTCATTCGAATCGTTAAAAAAATGTGCGAGACGATATACAAAAAATGGCATATTTTTGAGCATATTTGATCAATTTTTGATTTATCAGATCTTCGAAAAAATGAATTTTTTTCTTTGTAATTTTATAGAGAACCAAAATGTATTCTACAATTTTGTCAGATTTCGTGATAGGGTCAGAAATAGAGTACAAAACGTGAAAAATCGTACATATGTGTGCCCTTTTTTAATGCCTTCCGGTCGGAATTAAAGATCACAAAATAGAATGTAAAGTTTAAGACTTAATGAACTCATTTATTTAATAATTTGAGTTGTATGTATTAACGCTTTTTTATTTAGCGCTTAATATTTATATTGAAAGATATAAATAATATTTCTTCTACGGTAATTCAAATATAAATAAATGCAATAATGATAACACAGGCCGACATCATTTATGGTGTCTCTACTTAAATAGGTGATTTCGGAGACTTTTGGCGTGCTGAAACCGAATCCGTTGCCCAAATTGTTTCATCGCGTCAGTTTTTTGATACAACCTAACCTAAAAGTGTCCAAAATGACGATTTTGGTAATATTTAAAAATTTATTACCAAGTAGGTAAATTTTTTCTAAAGTTTCCGTTCATGGTAAGAAGTAGTACTATCTTTCCTCGCAATAAATGTTTAATTTCTAGTGTACGATTTTTTTCACCGAAATAAACTAGTTATTGTTATATTTAATGTATAGTAAAGTCCATTGTGTCACTGTGTCAAAACTATTAAGAAAATATTCAAACTAGTATATTTCGGTGAAAAAAAATCGTACAGTAAAAAATAAAAATTCGTTTTAAAGAGGAAAGATAGTACTATTTCTTACCATGAACGAAAACTTTACAAAAAATTTACCTACTTGGTAATAAATTCTTAAATATTATCAAAATCGTCATTTTGGACACTTTTAGGTTAGGTTTTATCAAAAATCTCACGTGATGGAGTAATTCGGGTGACGGATTCGGTTTCAGCACGTCAAAAAACTCCAAATCACTTACTAAAGTAGAGACACCAGTACAAAAGTATTTTTTTGTCGGCTTGTGTAATTGAAATCATCCCTGTCGTATTATAAATAAAAGAAATAACCAATTCACCAATAAACATTGTTATTACTCGAGTTAAATCCGCAATTTGAGTGCAACAAATCTCTCAGGATTTAAAGAACATTGCGGAGCACTAACGTAACTATATGGTATCTAAACAACAATCGTTACAACGAACGAAATAAAACTACCTACGTTGTAAAAGTAATTATCGGGTAATACTTTCTATAGTTTCTTTTTAACGGTGTTTGCACTTTGAAAATTACTTCCTGTTTTTCTGTGCAAATGCGTTCGTAGAAATTGATGTAAGTTCTTAATCACCAGGGAATTTTACTCCAGATTATATGATTTTATCGTCGGAAGTATTTTCATTTATTAAAAAAAAACTATTGCATTATTAAAAAATGTTTAATGCAATAATTTGCACGATATAGTTTAATATTTACTCGTTTCAATTAACAAAACCTAATTGCTCTCTAAAACTAAATTAGTAGTTGTTTCACTAATTCAATTAGTCACTTTAAACTTCACTAAAATAATAGTTATTTAGAATCTAAAGTGGCGCCAATACGGCATTTATTCTTGCTTCGATTTGTCAACGTATACGAATCAACTGCTTTGAGTGAGTTATTAACAATAAATCAGGTAAGTATTTGCAATAAACATTTTTCATTAATTTTAATTCTTCCATAAATTAGCCTATGATCATTGATATATTCATAACTGACATCGAACTTATAAGTTATGAATGAATAAGAGATTATTGTCATGTGTGATAATTTTCTAATTTTTTATGCTTATAATTTTGCTTCAGTTTGTGACATCAAAAATAAATAAAATAAAAAACTAAGATGTTATAACTTAAAAAGTGACTGTTCATTATTTCAAGTAGTGAATAGTCACATATTCATAGTGGTATATTTTAAACTATTTTAATTAGTGAATATTCACTATGATGTAATTATATATAATTCAATTTTAGAGAGAGATTTCATATTTAAATCATTCAGAAGTCAAAACCATAAAATCTTTTTTTATTAAAACCAACTTTATCACGATTTATGTAATTTTTAAAATATTCATCGAAACAATCCTTTTAATCTTGTTTAATCTTACAGAAAAACATTTCATATAAAAAATGGGCAGCTCTTCAAACAGAAGTACCCATATAGATAAAGAGAAACCGAAATAAATATAAAAATAACAGAACAAAAACAAGAAAAAAATATTACAATTCTCTCGCCTACTCGGCAACATGATAGATTCGTTTCCTAAACGGGTCGTCTTTTTCGATAAGACCCCTTCTACCTCCACTTTACACCACACATTCACCCCCTCCCTAATTTTCCGCCCCAATTTATCTATTGTGTTGGTGCGAACTCACTCAATCATTGTTACAACTGAAGGGATTTGAAAATTTCCAAAGTTGATTTATCCCAAACCATTCTGACATCGCCACAGAGTAGCGACCAGTGTTGTATTAACTAAATATACAATGACAACGGAAGAAGCAGGTATGGGTGTACGTCACAAACAAAGAAAAAACATCTTCCAAGTAAATGCACAGTGCTTCATCGTGCTAAATTCACTAAAGGTAATAATAATAATAATAAATAATAATCGCACCTGATTATAGTAAATATCAATTTAAAAAAACAAATCATGATTTTTAAAAGCAAATTGAGATAAATCTTTGTAAGGGAATATATTACAAGAAACGTTGTAGACCTATATTATAGGAAATTGAATGCTCTACAAAAAAATCCTATAAAATTTTTACGTAACATATATCGTTCTTGAGATATCTTGAAAAAATAAATATTTTTGGATGTCTCTCTCTCCCTTAAACACGATTTTGATGATTTTGAAACGGGATCGTCCTCAAGCCAGACCCAACCATCCGACCAAGTTTCAATAATATCGGTTCTGTGGTTCATGAGTTATGCGTGTGACAAAGATTCAGGGGATAGACACACGGACGGACAGACAGACAGACACGGAACGAAAAATGTTTGTCTTGACGTGAAACGGAAAGATCAATTTGAAATTTTGAAATCGGAAAACATTTTTTTCATCTCAATCTAAAACCATCACAAAGCTTCTCGTATCTTCGATATTACGAAGAAGCAATAAGGAGGTTCATGAAACATGATCTTAATTTATTAATAACTAGCTGTTACCTGTGACTTCATTGCTTTCACTAATTTATATTAGTGAAAACAACACAATGCAGATAGATAATACAGATTTGTTATGATAGTCAATAAAACAGGTTTTTAGTTTCGCATTTACACGCTAGATGTCTATGCTAAAAAATATAACCTATAATGCGCACACATTTTTTTATCTAATACATTTTTCGGGATACAAAGTATCAAAAATTTCGTCAAGATCGGTTCAGCGGTTAGCCGATAAAAGGTATCAAAGAGATATTATATCGAGAGAGACACTTTCGCATTTATAATATCAGTATGGATAAATATTTTAATATATGTATGTATTGTATATTTGAAACACCTAAACTCCTAACTAAACTAATTCCTGAAGAGCGTCCAAACCTCCTCTGAGAATCGCTTATGACCCCCCCCCCCAGAACAGCAGGTTCCATTGGTTGAGAATACTGCTTTAACGGATTAATTTTAACTATCACATATGCATAAATTCGTAATATATTGTTTCAATTTATGTATATGGACAAAATGGCGATGTTATAATCCAAAATATATTTTTATTTAGATTAATTGGATTTATTTTATACATAAATTAAATATTTAATTACCTGTAAAAATAAATATTTGCCTCATATTTATCATTACAGTTTTTATAACCATATGCTGGACAATTCACCTTTTTAAATGTACAATAAATATAAACGTTTTAATTATGATACGGCTGCTTTCATCTGCGATATTGAAAATATAGGTAGTTGAATGAAAATAAAGAGTTTTGTTTTAAATAGTAACTTCTCACAAATAATTATAATCCGGGTCTGACAACAGCACCTATCTATCTTTCTCTTTCTATTCCTGTGTCAGTTTTATTCTTTCTCTTTGTCTTTCACTGTCGATACCGATTTTACGTATGTTTGTCCGGTATCGTTCGATGAAAAATAAAATCCAAAACAGAATTCCATTTATCATCATTGGACAAATGTGTTTCGCATCGTTTTTGTCCAATGCTCGCTATCCGGAATTTTTAATGTTTTGGTTTGCGTGTTTTTTATTAACACATTCTAGTTACAGCATCATGTATATCTTCATTATTTTATTTATTGCACCTACAGTCTGATTATAAAGTCTTGATACTCATGCATATATAGATAAATGATAAATAAGGAGAAACGATTCTACAATTTATTATTATACACTTTATTTACTATTAGCTGTTACCTGCGGATTCGTTCGTGTGGAAGTAAAGTTAGGTTATAGTAGCTGTCAGACATAAAACCACTTCATGGGTTAGTAGTAGTAGAATAAGAAGAAGAAGAAGGAGGTTAGGTAATACCAATTTCTGTTATGATAATCGATAAAACAGGTCGTGCGTACAAATGTCACACTCCCATTTTTTTATCTAATTAAATTTCGGAATACCGAGTAGCCTATGTCCTTCCTCAGGATGTAAGCTATATCCCTGCAAAATTTCATCAAGATCGGTTCAGCGGTTTAGCCGGAAAAATTGTAACAAACAGACTAATGGCTAATTATTTGTCACAATTTATCTGATATTTAGTGACATAGAGTTGCATAGTAAAAATTTTGCAAAAATTATGAAAATCATATTTTTGTAATAAATTTTCAATATAAATAATCTATTTCGAAGTTTTGATGAACGGTTGTAGAATATTTTAATTTTTCTATTATAAAATTTCGATTAACGAATTAATGTTTTGGAACGCATTTACTTCATTAAGCGAGAAACGGCTTGTACTACATTATATTACAGACATGCAATATTTAAATGATTTCGTCTCAATCTGTTATAGACTTTGGCCGGACGCTAATGTCCTTGTATTTAATGAACTTTGAAACATTTAATTATAAAGGCGGGGGATTTACGTAGCAGCCATTATAAGTACTACGGACCCTGCCAACAGCAGTATTAACACGTTCAAATCGAAACGACTAACACATTTATATACTCCTCTAGTAATATTCACGTTCTGGACATTAGAAAACGTATGCTCACGAAAATTTCAGCGTTTTGTTTTATTTGCATAGTTCCCATACCGCTGTGAACGTGTTAATATATGTTCGAGGTTAATTTAAATGGTATATGTTCACAATATAAGATTATTATCACAATAAACTGAAACTTGATTAAATGAAATTGGTAATTTAATTATTATTAGGTATTGAATTGATTCTAAAATAAAATTAAGTTTTCTTTATTTTACTTAAAATTAAATTTATAACTATTCTACAGTTACTTATTCAGTGTTAAAAATATATCTTAACCCATATACTACCAAGGTCTTTCAATACTTATTATTACCAACGGAGATAAGTATCACTACAGTATTTATAAAATAACCTATATTATATAATAATAGATATCCTTAAATTTGTCCATAGTAGTATGTGAAAAAATGTTAGTAATTGATATGCATAAGCATATCTATGTATAAAATGCATGTATGTATATGTAATAAAATTCAAAGTTATAATCAGAAATTATAATTTTAATGCAAATATGTTAACTATCAATTTTATTAGACTTATTAATATTTAGTTTGGAATTAAATTCATATTTATTTTATGAATAATTATACTGAAAACACTTAATTATACTATAATAATTAATCAGCCAAAGGGTGTATTTAACATTATATTAATATGTATAATTAAACCAAGTAAAATTATTAAATTCGATTTACCATATATCATTGCAGCATCAAATAATTTTATTATCATAATAAGTATTTATTTTGTACGTGGTATTAAAATTTTATAGGAAGTATAATTCATTAAATAATTTTCTATTTTAATAAATTTTATACCAATAAAATATTAAATAGCTTTTCAACCCTATGCGTTAATTTTCACTTGTTATATGTGATCCAACAGTAAATAAATACATTTATTTCATATTTTAACTCAACGGTCTCTTATATTATGTGGCTCTCTTCTAAAAAAGGTTGTTAACCCCTATTCTAATTAGACATTCTTTTTCAAATATTTATAATTAATGATCAGTCAAACTTTCAAGACTTTATTTAATAAAACGTTAGTAAACTAACTAAAATTACTTATTATAAATAGAAAAAAATGTCGTCCAATAAACATACATTTCGTATCTTGAGAAAGTTGTAAAGGCAAGAAGTTGTAACTAAATTTTGATGTAAAATGAAACATTGTATCATATTTCATAGTTACTGAAAGTTAATGCTTTATAGCTAACTTTGCAACATTTCTGCGGAATTTAGTTAACATCACATTTGATAATAATATAGAGATCATAAATGAACCGAATTAGTATAATGTAGGCGTTGAATTGTACTGTTATTATAATATATTAATTATAACTGTTGCATTGAATTTAGATTCAAACATAAGATACTGGCACCACTCTTGGACAATACCTCAGTGTCGGACACTTGTTTAATTAAATGTACTAAATTATAAATATTTGTTGATATCTAACTGTAAAACAGTTTTTCAGGTTTAAATGAAAAAATGTATCCAATATCCGAAGTCTCTATTTTTACTGTACAAATTGATATAAAAGCGGTCTTCAAACTTTGTCGACTCATGGAACCCTTAGAACTATAAGGCTTTTTAACGGAACCCTTTCTCACTCTTAGAAAATATATCTTAAAATAATATTTGAAAATATTGGTGACTGTGTAAGTACACTAGTTACTTCTTGGAATGCATTTATTTTCAAATATAACAAAATATATATATATTTTTTAGTTAATAAACACTAGTCAACTAATGTCAGTGCTTTATAATTTTTTCCAATTTTTATTTTAACTCCCGTAACCCCCACTGATATAAAATACACCACAGCGCAAATCGATACATAAAAAAACATTGTGCATTAAAATGTTTCAACGCATATTCATTGTCATACATGGTATGAAAATAATAACATTATATTCGTATAGAAAAAAAATACCTTCCTGTATTCAAGTAAGCTGCGGTTTTAATCAATTTTATTATAAATATAGGTAGTGCTGATATTTATGAAAGCTATTTATTTTTGCCAGAGATTGTAACTATATTTCTATACATTCAGTTTAAAACGAACGTACTGGAAGTTGAAAATTCGTTAATTCGATTCTAGCGTTGACAAAAAAAGAAGAAAACAAAAACAATGTTTTGGGGATGTTCTACTAATCGCATTTTGTACAAATTTATGGACACTGAAGAGAAGGACTTGTTTTTATCGTCCCCTCTCTTTTATTTTGTTCAAGCTTACGCTAGCGATTTTTTATTGATCATGTTTACTTAGCTTAAACGAATTTTTACCTAGTTTTCAATTATACAGAAATTCTCAAACATTTTTATAAAAAAATTGATTAGACAAAATATCAATTAAATCTATTAATACAAATTTTGAAAAAAAAATGAGGGGGGGGTCACAGATCAAAATTAGGTATGCAAGCGTATGATATTTATTTTCTATGGATGTAAAGAGAATAAAAAATACTAGCTATATTTAAAATATCACATAAAGTAAGACAGCGTTCACACTTCACGTTTTTTTTCCCGTAAAAGCAATTTTCCGTATCGAATGTAAACCGCATGTTACAGTTTATGTTCCAGAATATTCCAGATGTCAAAATAAATTAAAATACGTTGATATATGGTAATTTATTTTATTTTTATAATTTTTTTAATATCAGCTATTAATAAACGTTTATTTGAACTTTTTAAATATTTAATATAAAAAACACAAAAATAGAATAATTTGATTTTTTCATTTCATACTATTTTAAAATTTATAATATTACTAGCGGACCCGTCCCGGCATCGCACGGGAGTTGATATTTCACCCCCTGTCACGTATGGAGTGTTATAATTGTTGTGACTGTGTGGGTGACTATAGGTTCGACTACAGTATTAAATATTTCGGTAAGGCAATTGACCAATAATCACTTTGGGGGGGTTATCGGGTTTCGTGTTCATTGAGACTTTTGATCAGCTTGTTGAGAACTATCAATTTGCAAAGTTTCAAAAAAAAATGGCCGAAACCCATTTTCCATAAGGATTGTGCGGGGTCCTTTAGAATTCATAAAATTTTCTCCAAGTACGGTAAAAAATCCGTATCGTTTGAACACGCCCATTACAATACAAAAAAGTTACGGGAAATAATCGGTATACGGCGTCGTGTGAACCCCCAAGAATCTAATCTATGAATGAAATATTAGTCAAGGAACATGTTCCTTATATTATTTTTAATATTCAATACGCACGAATTGGCTACTCTACTTTGGCTCCTGAACGCCTATGAGTGTTACACCAACGCATAAAAACAACCCGATCTTACCAAAAAAACTTTCGCACGCTTTTGTCTACAAAGGAAGACATTTCCTGACACATCTCAAACTGTTTTATCATTTGGATGAATAATAAAACAGGTCGTAGAGCGGTATCTAGTACAAGATTGTACCCTGGGCGCCTGTAACGGGATTTCAAGGTAGGGGGGTAGCAAACAGGGCACAATAAAACCATTCGCGATATCCAAATGTTTGCGAATTATTTATCAACAGTGCTATTGAAATTATATGTGCGAGCACATGTGTTATCAATGTTTAAAGGATTAGGGAATACTCCCTCTCCCACCCTCCTTTTATCACTAGTGTACACTTATGTACTTAATTAGTGAAATGCTAAAAACTAAAATTTTAAGTAGAATTAAGTCAAAAATGATTAAATGTTTGAAGGTCGTTATCATCTAAGGTCATGGAGGCAAATAAGGCCCACCTTAATTAAAAATGCTATATTTCGGGTAATAAGTAATTTATATTAAAAATACTATGTTAATGATAAATTTTTGTTTATTATTAATCTAAAGAAGTACGAAAATCAACATTTCTTTAATGTTTTTTTCATTTTTGAGACATCGTTAAAAAAATTAACTTTGGGCCTTATTAAACTATGGTAGTTTAATAAGGCCACTTAACTAAATTAAACATTTTCAGATAATTATAATTTTATTTTGCTTGGGATCTATGTTTAAATCAGCATTTGGCATAATGTTTGCTTAATTAGAGCTAATAAATAAATAATTAATAATTTTATTTTAATATTTATTTTTTATTCATAACGTACCGATGCTGCATCCATAGCAGCTGCTAAACTCTCGCCAGACGACGTTATTTCCTCATTGTAGAGGATTTTTTTTATAGAACTATTAGTAAATAAACATGACATACCAATCTAGAACAAAATATGTGATCATGAATTGTAATAAATAATTAAAAAAAAACAATCTTAAATTTGGTGGGCCTTATTATTTGTAAAGTGTAACGGTAAATTTTATTTTATTTTATAAAGCAGAAACTTAAAAAAAACAGTTGAAATCAACTTGCACCATAAACTTTAAGGATCGAACATTAACTGAACAAATAAGAAACAAAAAATACATTTAAAAATTTAACAAAATTAAGATTATTTGTTGGTTATTTTTATAAAATTTAGCATTCGTCACCATCTCTCGGATATACCGAAAAGTTAGCGTGGCGAGAGACGAATCGGTATGTAGTTAGCTTTGTATATGTATCTTCTATGTGTACATAAAAACCCAGACCGATCCAACTATTGAAAATGTGATTTTTTTTATATGGGCCTCATTACACTCTGGGCCCTATTTACCGCAGGTACCTTATGATTCTCGAGATATCTGTATTTTTGTTAACTTTTTTAGGGCTTCCCGAGTTAGCATAAGATCTGGCTCGCATAAAATGTATTCTGTTATAAGACAATATCGATCAAAACTACAAACAATTTAAAATGTTATAACAAATATTTCAAGCTTGTATAGTATTAGGTACCTACCTAAAAATGTACGTTCATTTTTTTCAATTTTCATTTAAAATGATTTCCGGACCCTCAAAAAGATTATTAAGTTAAGAGCATCTGACGCAAGACAGATTCCAAACGAAGTTAGTTTTAAATCAGTTATATTTGGCCTGGTCCCAAAACCTAATCCGTTTAATATTTATTATTGTACGACTTCCATTGTTACCATTCTTATGCATGTCTCTCTGATTTTAATCGCTGAATAAATACGCCACTTGTTGACTGCATTAAGTTGGCAGAGCGTTTCAATGATTCGACATTTATTAAACGGATGATCTCTGTGAAATATGAACACTTAATACAACAATGAAACAAACTTATTTCATTCTGATGTTAGTTCTTATAAATACATTAATATATCCGTTCCGAAGTTTCTATTTAAGTTGATGTTTAATTGTACTAATTAAAACTTCATATAGTGACGATTTAAACCAACAACCCCGACATTTGATGAGCATTAGTTTATCAGAGTAAGCTGATATCATATTTATAAGTGCATTACTTAAGCCGAGAAAAACTAAGTGGAAATCATATACAGTGTGTCCCAGGATAAATGTAGCAAGAGGTATAATGAACAAAAAATTTTCGGAATTACAGAATAGAGTCCTGCTTGATGTAAAACTTAGGTATACCTACCAATAATCAGTCCATTCGGTCCTCTACAAGGTGTGTTATAAGTAAAGTTGTAAAAATAACCAAGAACAAACTAGCTATTTTTTCAAAATATGAAAAAAATCCACTAAGAAAGTTTGTTTAAAATGCAATAGGCAATAACCGAATTTCAGAGCAATAAAAAATTAACACTTTCAATAAATGAAGTAGATATTTTATTGTGAAGTGAGAATTAGGGTATGGAAACAATAATAGAGACAGATGTAGTTGTTATTGACTATCTGTCAAACGTGATGTTGTCTCATCTTGTCAATCTCATCATCTTTAATTTGTCGTCAATGTTGAACAAGTTCAAAACCAAAGTATTAAAACAATAATTATTTTTATTGTATCGTCCAAAATAAAATGCAATTTATTGAATTACTTTCATTTCAATTTTTTTAAATTATTTTTCCGATATTGGGTGTAAGGTGCCAAAATTACATTTCAAACAACTTTTCTAATTTTGAAAAATAAAGGTTGTTCTTGGTAATTTTTTCAGCTTTGTTTATGAAACACCTTGTAGAAGACCAAATCAACTAATATTTGGTATACGTTAGTTTTACATCAAGTAGAACTTTTTTTTGTTCATTACACCTTTTGTTACATCTATTCTGGAACATACTGTATATACATAAGTATATCTTTGTTAATTGGTAAACTTTTGTTTGATAATTACACGTGAAATTACTATTTAAATAATATTAAATAAATGTAATGTGTACTGAAAAATACACGAATGGTTCGGAAGCCAAAGCGATTAGATATAGGGTACAAATTAGTTTTAAAATTGATTGGTATTTTTTTGTCAAGAGTGCACACAAAAAGCACTATATAAAAAACATTTTATTTCTCCCCAGATGTATTCATACGGGCTATGTGAGTAAATGCACCTTAATACACACCTGCATTATTTATATTTCACGAATTCGCGTCACGAGTCACGGATATGTGGGTTGTTAGAAGCAATTACTATCATAGTGGCCTAATAACTCTCGCTAATAAACTCTAAGATACCCTTAAATATAACACAACACTCTCACTACACCAGCGGTACCCCAAAAAGAGTCAAGTAACATCGGAGTTTGAAGGAATTAAAAAAATAATATTTGTAAAATTTTCATTGTGTCTAAGTAAACTAGACAAAATTTCAAATTGATGGTAAATATGGAATGGACCAAGCATGAAATTAACAAGAAGAAATATATTTCCTTGTTTGGCGTTATATAAACAATGAACAAGAGAGTAAATATTTGTATATATCTGATATAATATTGATTTTACTATTAATGTATTAAATTAACTACAAAACGAGATACAACTAGACGATAGTTCGTCTCGGTCTCGAATTTTACAACTAACTTTCCCATCTCGTGAAAATTGAAGCCATCCTGTTACAATTTCGTCTCGAATACGTGAACAAGATCGAGTTTAACTCTAATAGTCCTCAGTACGTCGACCCTTTTGTTAATTTATTACTATACTTCTGAAACTTCAGGAGTGGCTTTTTTTGAGAAGTCTTCCAACTTTTTTATTTGCAAAAATTCCTAAAAATGGGGCATTTTCGAGCGTATAACCGCGGAATCTTCCGGGCGCCGGACTAGAAAAACGGCTCAAGATATTTGTTGGACAAAATAATCAATGGATTGTAACTAAGATAATATGGAGAGAAAATCGAACAAAAATAGTGGAGTGGTCATCTAGTCTGCTCCAACATGTCAAAATAACGAGGTTATTGTAGTTTATTACCAGCTACCTGAAATTTGTAGAATTATTAAATAATTATTTTTACAATCCATCATTTTGTCCGGCAAATATCTTGGGCCCTTTTTCCAGTCCAGCGCCCGAAAGATTCCGCGGCTGCACGCTTGAAAATACTCCTTTTTTAAGAATTTTCGTAAATAAAAAAGTTGGGAGACTCGTCAAAAAAAAAACCACTCACGAAGTTTCAGAAATATGGTAATAAATTAACAAAAGGGTAGACGTACTGAGGAATATAACTTGTTTGTGTAGTTCCTAAATTTTCTTTAAATAACCCCTGTATGATTCTATACGACTCAGTAAAACATTTTAAGGACCTTCTGTTTTCCCAGTAGTCGTCAGTTATTTAGAACTCCGTGATATTTCAGTCCTCGGCTCGTTTGTGAATACGTGACCTTTAGATCTTCGACTGCTATTATTATTATCATTACAACGCTCGCAGCAGCTTATTGGATTCACAACTCTTTGGTATTAAATATTTATTTAATGTTAATACACAGAGAAGTGATGGTACAGAAATTAGTGTATTTACAATGTTCTATTTTATCTATGTTCTGTATACCAGTGACTGCTTACATTTATTTTCTTAATCGATATTTTGATGGAAATTTCCCTTTTAAGCGTTTTTGAATTCGTTTTGATTATTTTCAAAATAATATATAAAGATCTTGGATTAAACCCTAGTGTTGGCCACTTGTTTAATTAAATGTATTAAATTAGAAATATTTATTAACATATAGACACTTAACTGTAAAACAGTATAATTCGATAACAATCGGCCAATGGGTATGAAAATGGTGAACATTTGAACTAATTATTAGTGTAATCTGATTATTAATTATTGTATGTTATTATCATAGCATCTGCTTTATATTGTTTCAAATTTGACGATTCTTTCTTTTATAACTTTAGTATTATAGTACTTATCATTTTGTAATTATAAAAAAGTGTTCATCACTGGATGCCCATTACTGGTTTTACTTTGTTCATTATTGGAGAAAAAACATAAACAAAATAAAGAGCCATAATTTAAAAAACAAATTATATTTGTGGACTTCGGTAATAAAATTGTTTAATAAAGAGGTACTTGTTTCATTAGTAATTATGAGTCCATGAGAATAACAAAAAAGAAGCCCATCAATCCCAAAAACAATATACCTTGCCCTTAAAGCGGCCAAGACTGGTGCCAGTGTGTGTTTGTATGCACTGTAATATAAACGAATATAATCGTAATCTTTATATTATTATATTATATTTAAAAAATGATATTTTACTAGAAACCAATACTTATAACATTTTATTGATTGTTAAAAATAATAGATCTACGCCCGATTTTTTATGTTTATGCTACCAGTTTATGTTGTCAGCTTGGTACCTACACATCTGTATAATAGCAAATGTTACCAATAGGAGGGAAAGCCACTGCGATGAAAAAAAAATCAATTTTTTATGCATTTTTTTAAAGTATGCATATTCAAAAATATGCAAAAAAAATTAAGTTAAAATTCCGAAAATTGTCTGAGTTACAAATAGCGTCGTGGCCGGTTGTGACCCTCAGAAAACTTTAAACGCGTTTTCCTCTAAACGACTTTTTTCAACCTGGTTCCAGCAATTCCTCAGACTAATGAACCGATTAAAAAAATATTTTTCTTCTAAATTTTCGTAAACGTAGTGGCTAAGTCTGTGCGTAGCCGATTTTTGAAATTTTGATATTTACTATTTTTTAAGACCGCTTGACTTCGTCGTCACATCGAGGCACATAACTTTGTAAATTTTCAATATATTTTAATACAAATTTGTATTGAATAAGTTATATACTTAATAAAATGTCCTCAATCCGATTCTAAAATAATTAGTTATACTCGTACCTGTGAAAAAAATTCCCAAACAATAATAATTTTTTGACTTATCACAGCGGCTTTTAAAAAAAACTGGGGGTTAGTTTTCTACATAATATTTATAATGTTCATACCAAGGGAGGGCAAATAATTGGTACAGAGAATAGATTAATTACTTGACATACAAATGAAGCCATACTAGTAATCAAATGGGCCTGATGTGGCTTTCGGGGTGGTTTTTGTCCACGCTTGATCTACATTACATTGGCTATCTTTTATAATCGTTGGTTTATTTATTTATACAATGAATTATTATTCATCAACTGAATATATTCAACTGTACACAAATGAACATGCCCTCAAAATTATTTGATATCATTAGCTCCTGATACCCTCACAGTACACATAATAATAGTGAATATGTAAATTCGCCACATACTAATCACAAATATGTATATGAGAGTTCGATTATACATATTATCTACGTTATATCTCGGCAATCCTTACTGTCAAATATATATATACATAATATATAGAATATATTTTGTTTAATATATACAATATACAATATATAATACATATACACATGTTGTACATATATGTATATATTTATACCTACTAGAATTCAACAGGTTTATGAATTATCATATACCAAAATAAAATACGTTCTCGTTTTACGCGGTATTCGAATTACACGATTTTTGATTTACATTTATGTTTTATAATTATTAAACTTGAATTTTTTCTTGGTTTCTGGGTATTTTATACGTTATTATAAATGTCATAAAGGTACTTAGAAGCCAAGAAACAACAAACGTAATATAAATTATATACTTATGTATATACAACATACATGTACAGTATATTGTACAAGTTATAAATAATGTAAACATTTTCTATATATTCTATATAATACCGTATATTATATACAGTATATTCAATTTTCATATATATTGTAATATATTCCCCCAGAGACAAATAAGTTTATATATGTTATGGCATTAGACATTTGTACGTACTAAAAAACAAAGATATGTAATATAATATAATATAACCTGAATGTGACACCAGTGGTGGCTCCAACATGAAAATTTATAATAAAACGAGTATAGAAAAAAAAAAACATAAATGTATATAAAATGTTTTAAATGAAAACAAACTTGATTTATATAACTTAGTTTTTAATTAAAACTGTTTTAATATTTACCAGAATTCAAAAGATAAAATAGAGGAGGGGAGGTATATACAGTAGAATTTCGTTACTACGTTTTTGAAGGGACTGAGGGGAAAACACGTACTATCGAGGAAAACATACTAACGAAATATTTTAACATGGAAGAATTCCGGGACCTAAAAAAAACGTAATATAGTGAAAACGTATTAACAAGGTTAAAATGTATAGCATAGCTACACAAATACAATTTTCATCTCCAAAGAAAAAATAAAATAAAATTTAGTTTGATATTTTTTATAACGATAGTTTTAATCCTATCCAAAACTAAGATATAATAGAATGAGTGAGGGCGGTATATGGTACAATAATAATATATCAAATTGAATATGTATAATCAGAGAAAATACATTTGTAATAATATCTAGAAAAGGAAAAATATTCAAATAAGATTCTACATTCTGAAATTTTCAAATAAAACGATAATATTATAAATTTCAAAGGAAATTCGTTTCAATATTTCACTGAAAAACAGTAATGGTATGTAAAGAAGCACCTCTAGAAAATTAATATCGATTATGGGATGCGATATTTCATGTTTAAAAGTCTATAAATTGCACGATAATACAGGCAAATATAGCTCGCAGAAAATGTATCGTATATATGGAGATAAAATAATACCAAAATAGATATGATATATGTATAAAGTACATAATAATATGCATGGTATAACATAAAATGTTTATCTCCTTCATGCAATTTTGTGAAAATAATAACAATACTATGTATAGGTATTGTGTATTAGAAATGCATAAGAATCCAATATTTGATAAATTTTAAGATTTTTGACATTGTTAAATATATTAAAGTGATATAAAATATGTATTAAAATAATAACTTCAACTTTTGAAAACTTTTATCTTATTCAAGTTGCGATTTAGACCCGATTTGAATCAATTCTACCTTTTTTACTTTTTGTATATACCTTTAAATGTATTATTTATATGTATGAGTACATATTTTACATATGTATTCAAAATATAATTTTTTTCCATACCTTGTATTGTTAGTTTGTTTTATAATTTTTAACATTTCTTAATATTAGTATTAAATATATTATTAGATTATTATTATGAATAAAAATATATTCGCTGTTCAGAATACAAGACGATTTACTCCATCAAATGTTTTTGTTAAAAAAATACTCAGTTTTTTTTTTGAAGAAATTTTCAGTATTCAGGTCTCAAAAATAGAGTCAGTCGCTTTAGTTTTTGAATGGCTATTGTTTATTTATTTATTTATTTATTTTTTATAAAAATATTTAAGATTAATAAAAAAAGTATTTTTCTTAAAATCAAATTTATCTAAAAAATCTTCCTCCTATACTTACTTACGACAATTTTATGTTTATATTTTGCATATCACATTTTAACTTTACTAAAATACTTTACATCGAACATTAATTTTATAAAAAATATACAACTAGTTTCCACAGTAAATTCCAATTAGAAAATCTAAATAAAAAAGGGTAGAAACATATAAGAATGAAGATGAAAAGTGACAAACTAATATAGCAAAGAAGAAGCTCAGAAAAAAAAATTAAACACCTAAAAAATATAGTTAAAAATTAATTGATAATTAGGTACAAAAATAACCTGTAGTGTTCTAAAAAAATTAATTCACTTGCACTGCACTGATTTCACTTCATTACAGTGGAATCCGCGCGAATTTCGGTTGCGTTCGTAACGTTACGGCGGCACGACTGAAAGCAGATCACTACACTTCAACTGAGCTACGCGAAAAGAGCTACTGCGTCCGTCCTCGTCACACACTGTATAGCTCAGCGGTACCACGACACGCGCTACTGTTCTCGTAGTGGTAACCAAAATGGTCTATCCTAGCGGTTCTTAAACTTATGTAGTCTAGGGACCCCCTTTTTAACAATTATTTTTCAGGGACCCCCTCCCTGCAGGGATTATTTTAAGAAAATTTTACAACTGTATTTTTTTGCTCCATACTTACAATTTTTGCTTTTAAACTGCAATGACCTTTGTTTTTTGCATTACATTTCTTTTGTTTTTACAATTGCAATAACTTTTTTTTGCTCTATATTTCTTACATTTTTTGCTTTTACAACTGTAATGACCTTTTTCCACATATTTTATTATTTTATTTATTTATTATACATTTTTTTAATTTTTTGACCTACACAAATTAGCTTTTACAACTGCAGAAACAAGCTACAACTACACACTAAAATAACCCCTGCCTCCCTGACAGAAAAACAAAGAAGGTCGTTAGATAGTAATTATTCATTGGTAAATATGTAAAAGTACTTTAATTTATGCCAAACATGTTTCACGGGCTCCCGGAGGTCCGCGGACTCTACTTTAAGAATCGCTGGTCTATTCGAAAGAGAAAATATAAATAAATACATATATCTCGAATTTCCACATATCTATGTTTATTATATATATAAAACCCAAGTCTCTCTGTCTGTCCGTTAGTGTGCTTATCACTCGAGAACCACTTATCCGATTTACGTGTTTTTTTTAATTCATAGATATGTTCTCTGGCCAAGTAATTTTGTTTGTATTGTATTTTGTTTTTATATTGTAATTTTTTTAATCTATTTATACCTATTATAAAAATGCAACGTCTCTCTGTCTGTCCGTTAGTGCGGTTATCACTCAAGGAGTACTTATCCGATTTACGTATTTTAAAAAAATTCAAATATGTTATTTGCCCAGGTTTTAGTATATGTTTGGTTATGTTAGGTAACATAAGAAATAAACAGTGACGATAATAGTAAATCAAGTCGGAAAAAAGTTTGTCACCAGCGCGCTCATTTACAATACGCTGCCTAAATAGTTAAATATTGAAAATTATAATGCAGTAAAGAATAAATGTAGAATAAAAAGATCTAAAATATTTCAACTATATTATATTATATATTTTATATTAAACAATAATTCCGTAGTCCACGCGACCGAAGCCGCGGGCACATAGCTAGTTGTATATAAAACAGTTTCCGCCGCGTCTGTCTGTCTATCTGTGCACAATTTTCTCAGTAACTACTGAACGGATTTTACTCCAGTTTTCACTAATAGATAGTGTTTCATGAGGGAGATTTATGTGTATGATTTGTGGATATTTTGTGTAAATTTCAGTTAAAATAAATCGTCGGAGAGGTATCTTCGCGTGTGTTGCATAAATAGTTAGCGATAAGTGAAAACAATTTTAATAGCTTTATTATTGATTAAATTTATATTCCCAGGTAACACCGGATCCAATATATTAATAAAAGAGAGACCAAGGTTAGTACATACACAGGTTGCCTCAGTACCTTTTGACCAGCTTGGGCACTCCAGATGAGGTATTTTCCCCTTCTCGCGTCGAGTTACAAGGCTATATTTATTATGATTGGTGACATCATTCCCCCTCTCCGCATTTTGGCATCCCAGATGACGTGTTTTTCTGTCTCGTGCCGAGCTACTGAGACTACATTGTCTTTACATACCTTGGATAGAGACGCCTTCAGAAGTGGTCGACCAGTTTTCATTCATATTCGTTTATCACAAACTTAGTAGGCTCCTCCCATTTCATTATTATAATATTTTAATCATTTCTCCATGTACCAAACAAAGACAGATATTTTGAAACTCATTTGCTAGATAAAGAAGTACTATTCGTTTATAGTAGGTACTCATATATATTTGTGCGATTAAATTATTATGTAATCTATTGAAAATTGTGTACATAAATTTTGTGGCAATAAATATTTGATATTCCGAATTTTAGTATTTAAATATGTCAAACTTTATATAAAATTAATTAATGAAATGGACGTATATTTGTGTTTTTATTTAAAATGATGTAACTATATATGTAAGCTCCGCCCTAAAAAAAGATAACCGATGATGTTTGTCTAAATATTTTCGAATCTGTTATAAGCGATTCTGATCTTTACCCTGGCAGACGACTTATAAAGCCCATAGTACATCCGAAAGAGAAAATGAATTAATGCAAAAATTGTACGATATAATTCAGTAGTATCAAAATAAAATTTACTTTTATCACAGCGGTAACAAAAATCGTCTATACTTTGGCTAACTTTTTGTCACAAATTGCAGAGGAAGTTTTTTTAAGACAAATTGAGAATGTTACTAGAAGATTTTTACATTTTTGTAGTAATGAATTTTTTTAACAAATTCATACTCCAACAGTTTGAGGGTCTCTGAATCGAGTACGACTATTTTTTCAATAGCGTATGTTTGTCTATCTACGAACGCTCTACAACTAAAACGTTTTATGAAATTGAAAATGTCGACTATTGTCAATATATTTTTGAAGATCAGCCTTAAACCGTAAACGCAAATATATTCTTGTGAATTTTTGATATTTATAATTATTTAATTTAAACGTAATGGAAAATAATGTTTTAATTAAAAGTCTTATAAATTTTTTTTTAATCTGTCTATTCTTTCTTTATTTTCAGAACCCCTGGCAGTCAGTTTGTATCACGCACTGTAAGATAAAGACCACAAACACAATACACATTATCCGTCTTTATCCAAGTGTAAAAGCAAGGACAGAGCATGATTAAACTCCGCACACCTCGCATCGTCTCGCTCGCACTGCATTATAACTCCCGCTATTGCGAGAGAGACGAGTACACACGCTAGCTGTCTCTGTTATAACATTTGAGAACTGCTACTCCTGCAGGTGGTTGGACGTATTGGAACTTGTTGAACAAATGTCAATAAAATGTATTCAGTAATGATATTTGTTACATTATTGGTGTGTTCATAAATGTCGATTAATGTACCTATGAAAAATTAATTATTTTATTATAAATTGATCGTCGATAAAATTGAAACAAAGAATATGACGTCAAGATGTATCAAATAATACCATTATGTAATATATTCTGACAACGATTAATTTGATATTCATTATTTATAATGTAAATATCATTATTTATATTGCTTCTAAAGCCACAACTATAATACATAGATTACTTTGGTCGATGAACTAACAATAATATAAGAGGAAGAATCTATTTAATTGAATGCGTTGTTGGTAATATTTTTGAAGTTATACTTCTTAGGCGTAACGCGACATTTTTGTTATGCATTTAAAAGTGTCGTTCGTCAGGCTTGGAAATGTGACACTTCGAGTAAACTCGGGAAGCCGAACGAGAGAGATAAAACTGTATTTGTAAATACATAACGCTCTCACTTTCTCAGTGGCTTACACTACCGTATGCTTGCTTCTGTGAGATTCACTCGATGTGCTTTATATTTTTGGTAGCGTGTATGCCTTGCACGTTTACACGAATTATTATTCGTGTTATTTCGTTTACATTATAGCAATAGGGTAGAGGTGCTGCAGTTGAAACAGTGATTTGGTTTTCGATGATAACTTTGTTATTTTACTTAGTAATTATTTAAAATTTGGACACAATATAGTCCTTATATTAAACTTCTAATCACCAAACAAATTTTCTCAAAATATGAACCAGTGTATGTAGGAATCGATCTAAAATAGAGCTAATAGAAGTTTTTCAAATGGCGCCGAGAAAGCGTTAATTAAAACACCCACATGTGTTAATTGAAACATATGTTATAGTTGTTTATTTTTCAATAAAAAAGTAAAATTAAGAAACAACCCAAATGAAATAATGTTTATTTAAATAATAATTATTGTTTGACAATAAAATCAATACTGTTGTTAAGCCGTAATAAACTTTGGTCGCCTTAATACAATAGTAAGACATAGAATTTTCGTCTTCTTGCGTAAATACTTTATTGTGTGGACGATAATTGCTCTAAATTCATCAGTCTTGGCAAGGACCCCAGTAATGGAAAAATTTTAATTAAATGTACTGAATTCGAAGTATGTGTTGATATTTGATTACTACCATTTCTGAATATTAATCTATATACATTTAACTGTCTTACAGAGTGATTTGATGTCAATCGGCCAATAGGTGTCAAAATGGTGAACACTAATTATTAGGTTGTTGCAAAAATAATGCACGTTTTTTATTATGAACTTTAAACATATTTCAAAATATAATTAAACTACTTAATCGAAATAAGAACCATTGGATTCGATATACTTTTCCCAATTAGAAACAAGTTTGTTTATGCCGCTAACGTAAAACTCGGGAGTTCTGGAAGCAACAAATTGTTCGAAGGCATTTTTGGCATTTGCTTGATTATTGAACTCTCTGCCTTGTAGAAAGTTGTCGAGGTTCTTGAAAAAGTGATAATTCGTGAGTGAGAGGTCCGACGAGTAAGATGGGTGAGCTAAGGGTTCGTATCCTAATTTGTTCAGCTTTTGTAATGTTTCTTGTGCAACGTGTGGCCGTTGATTAATGCTGGATATATGGACCCCAATTTTTTATGCATTTCATCAATTTGTTGACAATACTTTTCTGCTGTAATTGTTTCACCAGGATTTAAGAAATTATAGTGGAATAATCCCTTGCGCTGCATTGCGGCCGAGTTTGAACTCAAAAATATTTTTTTTTAAATCCTTTTTCGACATCTTTTTTTAATCACCTTAAGATAGGTGAAAATGAAATTTTATAAAAAATGTTTAAATGAATAAAGGAAGTCAGTAAATTTTTTTTTAAATGATATACAACACTTAGTACTTTGGGTTATAACCTTAAGAGAAAATAGTACCTAAATCTAGGCATAGGAAAAACGTGCATTATTTTTGCAACATTTATTAATTATTATATTATCATAGCAACTGCTTTACATTGTTTCAAATTTGACGATTCTTTCTTTTATATCTTTCGTGTCGTAGTACTTATCATTTTGTAATCATTAGCAAGTGTTCATTACTGTTCATCACTGCCTGCTCATTACTGGTTTTACTTTTGCCATTATTAGAGAAAAAGAATGAACAAAATAAAAGGCTATAATTTAAAAAACAAATTTATTTTGCGGACTTTGGTAATTAAATTGATTAAATAAAGAGTTATAAATAATATGAGTTTATGAAAATTATACAAAACAAGCCCATTAATCCAAAAAAAAACGAACACTTGCTCTTATTATCTTTAAAACGTTTCAACTGATGCACTTCTCTCCTGCATTTAAAAATATTTGAGATTAATTTTTCGTAGTTTTTTTTAATCACGCCAAATAAGTAACTTCTAAAGTGTATATATAAGTACACATCCATTTTTTTTCGTTTACACTCGTATCATCAAAATTGAACAACTCGATTCCCATTAAAGTGAACTAAAGATAGAATCTGGCTTTAATATAATAATTCGTGTATACTATAAATCGCCTGATTAACCAAAGTAATCCATTTAAATACTGCTTAATTAAGGAAAATTATTTTTTAAGTATATTCAAGTTGTTAAGAATCAATGTAATCCATACTAATATAATAAAATGCGAAAGTGTCTCTGTCTCTGTCTCTCTGTCTGTTTGTTACCTTGTTACGTCTAAGCCGTCCAACCGATCTTAAAGAAATTTGATAGGGAGATAGCTTGCATTCTGAGGAAGGATGTATCTCGAAATGTTGAAAAGTACTTCTATACGCGCGATAGGTTAGGTTTAGTTTAGAGACATCTAGCGTGTAAATGCGAAACTAAAAACTGTTTTATCGACTATCATAACAGAAATTTGTATTCCACGCGAGTATACAATATACAATATACTAGCTTCAAAAGTACTGAAACCAATTTTAAATGTTAAATTTTCAAATAAAAAAAAATGAAATTGTTCCCATCGGATTATTACACAGTTTCAATAACTCCAGGTTACGTTATTACGTGTTCAGGTGAAAGAGGAGGTGAAAATCCCCCCCCTCCCCCCATGATATAAATACTCATGTACTACATACATACGTACATTTGCATGCGTCGTTAGATTTAATTAAACAAAGTTATAAAGGAGTATATCACTTTAATATCCGTTACTAAACATAGGCCTTTCGGGGTTAATGTTTTACTAAATTAGGGCCTAAATAGACAATTTCCGTATCGGCGTTCATTTAGGAAATATATTAGAAAATAGAGAGCCAGTGAAAAAAGCAGTTTGGTGAAATTTATTGCACTAAATTGTTCGGGGATTGAATAAACTTGTTTATATATTTATTTTTATTACTTATTTCTTTACAAAATTTCATCCGACAAATAACTATACCAGTTTATTTTACAACTTATGATATTTTATCGCCGTTTTCTTTGTTTCTTTTATATGTAATATATTAAAATATAAATTTTATAAAAATATGATATTTTTAAGTACATATCTTCTAGAGCAGGCGTATTCAATAAGTGGATCGCGATCTACTGGTCTATGGCGGCTTTTATTTCGGTCTAGATTTAAAAATGAAATAATTAACATATTCAATTTTAACAATAATCTTGAAGAAAATAGTAGACTACATCACAAATTTAGTTTACCACTCCTGTACTAAAGACTATATATATCAATTTTTACAAGAAATGTGAGTAACGATAATAAAATTACCATTTTTTTTAAACATTTTCAAAAACGATAGTTTAAAAAGTAAGGGGTGTGCAATGTGCATTTTATGGCCAAGCCATGCTATTTATGCTGATTAAATAATGAATGAGTTTTTTTAGATTGCTCCAGTTTTTGACATAAAAAATAAATAAAATAAAAACCTTAGATTCTGTCATACCTTAAGAGGTAACTGTTCGCTAATTCAAGTAGTGAATATTCACTAATTCGTAGTGGTATACTTTAAGTTATTTCGATTAGTCAATAATCAGAGAGAGAGTACAGCAGAGTATATGTTTTATCTAGAAACATGTATGATAACAATAAAATGTGAAGTTTGGGGTGCATAATCCCATCGACTTTTAGAAAAGTCAACGAAAAATGAATATACCCGTTATATGCATACGAAATATTTTCCAGAGTAAATAATTTCATTAAACTACCAAACACCAGACACGACAAATTATATGGTAGAGATTTTCGCTTTGTCTTTTTTCGCACACTTTTTTATTTTATTATTTGTTTCTGGTGACGAGGGGGTGATAAATTCCCAAACGTACCCGCCCTGGGGTGCGTCCACTGAATTTATGTCCGTGCAGAGTTGCCAACAAACGAATAACAACGTGAGCACTACATTTAAAAAAATGTATCTACTAAATACAATACCTACTGTTTTATACACATATATTCTGTGGTTACTAATTTGTATTTTATTATGTGTTAATTAAATTTATTATTTAAAATATTGTGGTTTTTAAATAGGATATTCTTATTCGTGTGCCGATAAATTGTATGTACAGAGTGTTTCATAATTAAATGAATTGAAGTGGGTTAATATGTACATGATTTTAACACAAAAAGTTCATATAAACATACGCCCGTTTTTGCTTTATTTATTTTTGATATACTTACATAACCAAGGTGGTGGATATAAACAAGCTATAGAGATCATCTTTTGTGAAAAAATGAATTTTCTAATTTCAACTAGTGTCGTTGCAATTAATGTAAAAAAAATATACGCCAGTGTTTTTTTCAAAAACGAATATTATTTTATTAATTTTGCTTTATTTTATGATAAAAAATATCTCTTGATTTTTTTCCTATTTTGAACTGTTTCAGTAAAAAAATAAAGAACAACAAACGTAAAAATAAAATATTTTTATACTTTTTTATTGGAATAATTTTTTATAACTACATATACAGTGTATTCCAAATTGATTAAGCCATAGGAAATTTAACACGGGGACAATTAGAAGTGTTGTAGTAACCTTTGATCGAATTTAACGATGTGTGATTGGTGCATTTTGAAATGCCGCCACAAAATTTAGTAAAATTGTCATTAGTATTTTGTTTTCAATTTTATATCTGCCAAAAAATAGTATTATAATTTTATCTAGGATGCTTACTTTAATTTCATTAATGTGTTTTATTCTTTACTAAAGTTGAAAACGAAATACTGTTGATTAATTTAAAATTTATCAGTTAGTTTCGAGGCGGCATTTCAAAATGCACCAATCACACATCGTTAAATTCGATCTAAGGTTACTACAACATTTCTAATTGTCCCCATGTTAAATTTCCTATGGCTTAATCAACTTGGAATACACTGTATAACTCATACCCATTTCTGATTAAAATAGTTAATAAAAATATTGATCATTCTGTACATAAAAAATAAAGCGATTCATATGTTTATATGAACTTTTTGTCTTAAAATTATGTATAGATTAACTTCCTTCAATATTGACAGTCAATTATGAAACACCTGTATACACCTTAAAAATGTATTGATTGGCTTAGTATTTCGTTATTAACGTTATATGCTTATACAGTAGAGTCTCTTTTCACGCGGATTTTTTAAGCCGATTTGAAGTTACGCGGTAAATTTTTCATGAAATAGAAAATAGAGATTCTCCGTTTTGGCGAGTGGAGTATCAATGAAAGCTGATAATTCAAGGAATTTAATTATGTAAACGTATTGTTATTATTAAAATCAAGTTTTATTTTGAGATAGTGACGATAATTGTGATGAAATAAATAAAATTGAAAAACAAACATATTTTATTTTAAGATTTATATCAATTCATTCCGATTTTCGAACAAATCTTCTTTGTGTTCTTTTAGACATTCGTATTTTCGTGAATATTAATATTTTTTATGCGATTTTCGACCTCTTTTAATTGATTGATTTGGTTTTACGCGGTTTTAGAAAATTATGGAACGTATCTCTATTTTACAATATTTATAAGCAATTTCTTTTTTGTGTGATTTTTACTTTCTTATACCCATGTATATGAAATATACATATAGTATAAGTAAGTATAGTGAAGCCGATTTTTTTCGAAATCCGGATTTTAGTGGAATTATCCATTTTGACCTTCCTTTAATCTATTCTGACTATTTTCGCCATGATGTCTGTGTGTCTGTCTGTCTGTCTGTAAGCGCTGTAAGTCAAATACAACAAATCGTAGAAGGATAAAATTTTATATTTAAGATTAATTTTTGTCTGGGAAGAAAACGTCCTATTTTTGAAAACGATTTTTCAACCGGATATGGATGTTTACCTATGTCGATTTTTGAATTTTTCGAATTACTTTGAAACAATATGAAATAGAGAAAAATGGTCAAGTTAAAAATTGTAGGTAATATCGATATTTATAATTTATGTTCTATTCATTTTTTCGAAAAATCGAATTTAAAAAAAAATTATTATAATTCAAATGGTTCATAACAGATAAAAAATATCCGCCATGAGTGTCATGGGACTTTCTTATACGTATTACAGAGATTGAACAGTGTGCGTGACTGCCATATGTACCATGGGACTTTCTTATACGTAATACTGAGAGTGAACAGTAGATGAATCTAAATAATTACATAAAAAAATTCTTGTTGGAAAAAATGTATGGGGAATAAATTATAGATAATAACATACTCGACATTTTTTATCTAAAACATTTTTTCTTATTTCAAAAATAATTCGAAAATTCAAAAACTGACAAGAGTAAACATCCGTTTTCAGTTATTACGTTTAAAAAAATTCATTTGTTATATAATGTAAAGAATAATATTATCTATATTATTCATTTTATTCTATCTTATTAGTTTGTCAGAAATGTTTTAATAAAATAAGAATCACGTATACTATTCACTGTTAGCATTACGTATAAGAAAGTCCCGTGGTTCCCAAGGCAGATATTTTATATGCGGTTTCTTGTAGAACGCATCTTCCGCGTAAAAAGAGACGTTACTGTATTTTTCATTCTTAGTAAGAATAAAAGACTCGCGATTATTTCTTGTGATATAAAAGCATTATAAATACAGGGAGCAGCAAAATAGCAAGAGAAAGTGGTGAAAGGGGATGCAACATTGCTTAAACGTGACTGGAAATACAACTCGGCAAAAATTAATACAATTCTCCTTTGGAAATGCGTTATTTAATGAGTACCAGGCCAATCATTCCGCTTCAATAATTGTACCCGGAAAGGTAGTTTATGAACCCGGATTGTCTAGAAGGGTAAAATTTTACGCATATAACAAAATACCGCGTTTTATTTTATCTGTACATAAAAAATATTACAAATACACACGAAATAGACGAATAATTAACTAACTGTAAAATACAAAACTTTTGTGATTTGAAATGCACCGAAAACGGGGTTCGGCCGAATACTATTTAGTATTTTATCGTCCCAAAGCAGATAAACGTATTATTTTGAAATTTAATACTATTTATTACAAAACATTCTTCTAGTTGTTAATTCGGCTAAAATTGATTTCAAATATATTCTGAAATAATATATTATAATATTGGAGAGAAACGCCTCCAATCAAATTATATGTTTATAGATTTTTAAGCATAGCGGTATTACGGTATTTTTATTTTCAAAACCGGGATACCGGTATTAATACCGTAAAATTTGAATTAAAACTTATAAACTACTATATGCGTCTGTTTTTTTTTAATTAATAAAATTAAATATAATATCAACAATAAAGATTATTACAGTAAAAGGAAACGAATAATTACTTAAAAACAAAAAATATTGTAGTGATATAGGATGTAGTTAGGTAGAGTCGCATGCAGAAGTGGTCGACCAGTTTTCATTCAAATTCGCTTAGTAGGCTCCTTCCATTTGATTATTATAATATTTAAATCATTTCTCTATGTATCAAACAAAGACAGATATTTTGAAACTCATTTGCTAGATAAAGAAGTACTCTTCGTTAGTATTTAAAAATGTTAAACTTGATATAAAATTAATTAATGAAATGGACGTATATTTTTGTTTTTAAAATATAACCAATGATATTTGTCTTAAAATTTTTGAATCTGTTATAAGCGATTCTGACCTTTAGGGTGGCAGATAACTTCTGAAGCCCATGGTACCTATAACTTTAAAATTAAATAAATACATTTCTGATAATGTACAATGAGTGGGGGTGGGGGCCACTTAATAAATACGTTTAAGTTATATTATATATATACATTATACATAGCTCTACGGTAACCACTTGTGAGATAATCAGCATGTTTTGTGTTAGAGTAAGCGTTACCTCACCCACTTGAATTAGTCGCAAGAAGTACCTATACATAGTTTGTGTGTATTGTTTCGTGGATGAATTCAGACACTCGGCTTTACAATTATACCGTATCTCGAGAACCATCGTGTGTCGTCTTTAACTTATGTTCTACTCATTACGCCATAATGTATACATACATATATACAGTGTAGAATCAGGCATCTCATAAGCATTAAATAATAAATTAATAAAGAAATAAGTCAAGTAATATTTTCTATTCCCAGCAAGAACATTTAATTAAATTGTGCTCTTGATAACAAAAATATAATAGTATATTATGCCACGAGTCAATAATAATAGCTATTATTACCGAGGATAATTTTCGAACCGAGCCGCTAGCGGCGGTAGAGAAAAAAAATCCGAGGTTATAATAGCCATTATTGCGAGTACTATACTGTACTTTATCTACGATTATTTGATTTACTTTCATAAAACACAACTGAATACAAGGAATGCAAGCTTCAACAAAACGTCATGTAGAAATGGATATGAATAATGATAAAAAAACACATCAACATTTCACTTTTAAAATACTGTTCACCCTCGCGAAGAAGTTTTATAGTCTTTTTCACTACTTCGTAGATGTCTAATAATGAAATCGTAGTAGAATTTTTTTAAAGAATAAAAAATTCCAAAGAACTCGCTCTGTTTATCACACAGCTGTGAAAGTATATGTCAACGTTAGTTCCGCAAACAGCCACTAGGGAAGTTATCTTGTACCAATTAGCTTCTATCGCATTTTTCGCATGTAATCACCGATACGTTGCACTCATTTTAATAGACTTTAGAGTTTGTGTATTTTGTTTCCATGGTATTTTTAATTTGAAAAATTGTGATTGGTGCACAAGAGGGAATAATGTTCATTATACCCCCTTGTGCACCAATCACAATTTCTCAAATTATTCATTATTCCCTCTGGGATTAATATATAGCATTATATAGTAAAAACTACGTATGTAATACATGTATTATATATAAGTCGTGGATAAAATTTATTTTTAATATTTAAAAATAAGTATCACGATGTTCTTAATTAAAAATTAATAATGCATATAATTGCAGAAATGTTCCTGTAGTACACTGGTACAAACGTTCACTTGAGCCATGAAATCCTTGTTTTATATCTTAACGAAAACACAATTTTCTCAATATAAGAAATATGCTCTATCCAACTATATTATTTTTGAACGAAATCTAGTTTTCTTTTTGTGTAACTTATACAGGTCAACCAAGGGGTGCAGGAGTAGTTGTTTGCATATAATATAATAAAAAAAAAGAAAAAAGTATAGGGAAGAATTTCCATATACTCGATGAAATCAAAATTTGAAATTCAGTAGTGGCGTCAAATGAACACCAGATTCAGAATTATCGTGCCGAAAAACGCATTCCTTTGGTTTGGTTATATATTTTGACATGGCACTTGCTTTGGAGTAAAAAAATATTGCCAAATTTTTGTCTAGAGGGCAAAATATTTTTATTATGTGTAAATAACATTTCCCCCTCCAACTAATAACTTTATAATTAAGTACCACCAATCATCAATTTATTATAATATACTAATCACCAGTAGGTATAATTTGATTCAGATAGAATGTACATATTGTTTAAGTCTAATACTACAATACCATTAGTATCTACAGATGATAGGTTCACATACGCATATTGATCACTGCTGATGATTTAATGAACTCTGATTGGTTGGGTGCCGATGTACTTTGATCGAGTGTTGATTGAAAACGAGCTGCTAATTAATAATTAAACTAAAATCACTTGCGATCGCACCTGCGACATTCGCACGATACACCTGTGTATACTAAACGTGATTAAGTTTTTTTATATAGGTAGATATACCATCGCAGATATAAGTAAAGTTTTCTATTTTATAAAGATACTAGTTGTTATCCGCGACTTCGTCCGCGTGGAATTTGTATTTTATTTTATTTAATCAATTTTCGGGTTACAAAATAGCCTATGTTCTTCTTCAGAATGCAAGCTATCTCTCTATTAAATCTCATTAAGATCGGTTTAGTGATTTAGCCGTGAAAAGATTAATAATATAGAGAGAATAGAGAATTTGTCGATATACAAGTTCTCCACAGCCGATACAATAAATATTTTCATTTTAACAAATGAAAATATTGCTTTCTCGCAATATCGAAGATACGAGAAGCTTTGTTATCGTTTTAGAATGAGACAAAAAAAATGTTCTCCGTTTCAAAAATTTAAATTGATCTTTCCGTTTCACACCAAGATAAACACTTTTCGTTCTGTGTCTGTCTGTCTGTCCGTCCGTCCGTCCATATGTCTATCCCCTGAATCTTTGTCACACGCATAACTCATGAACCACTAAACCGATATTATTGAAACTTGGTTGGATGGTTGGGTCTGGCTTGAGGATGGTCCCATTTCATAATCATCAAAATCGTGTGTAAGGGGGAGGGATGATATCCCAAAATATTTATTTTTTCAAGATATCTCAAGAACGATACATATTACGTAAACATTTTATAGGATCTTTTTTGTAGAGCATTCACTTTCCTATAATAAAGGTCTACAACGTTTGTTGTAAAATATTTCGAACTAATATTTTTTAGTAAAATTGTATAAAAATTAAATGGTAAACCAATGCTAGGCAATTTATCTGAGCACTACTTTATCTCTTTATCGGTTTTTATTTAAATTGTTCAATAATTAACTACTTTTGGTGAATTTGCACGACGAAGCACTGTGCATTTACTTGGCAGAAGTTTTTTTATGTATTCCAATTATTTACTAACACAATTGTGTGAATTCTCGATTTATTTTTAACAAGCAGATATCTGACATTTAACAGATCGATATAACTATTATTATTTTATAAACCAATTTTGCACAAAAGGTGCGCGCCACAAAAAAAATAATTTAAAACATACCTACACGCAAACACCGGGTATAAATTTCAATTAAATATTTTGTACATTTGACCTTTTTTACTTGAAATAATAAATAAATAAACACGACGCTGCATAAAAACGGCTGTGGAAAACAACAGGAAAAAGAAAACAAAAGCTGATTGATATTATTAAAAAATGTAATAAATGTCATCAAAGTCGACCAGAGGCAACAGTTCAAATGTGTCAACAAGAGGGCAGCACGTGTGTGTGTGGGTGTGTGTGCGTGTGTGTGTGTGGCTGTTGACATATGCACAATGACACCATGTGTAAAATAAAAATTATATGGTTTCATCATAATATATAATATAACTTTTTATATATACGTATATACATTAAATACATAAAAGAATGGCTTATGAATTCAAACTATGCATATTTGTTTGTTTTTTATTTTGTATCAAATCTGAATTCTAATATAACGGAAATAATAACTCAAATTTTCATGAATACCAAATCATAATTTTAAAGTCATATAATATTAATCGATATTTATTTTAAAATGCTATAAAATAAATTCCAGTCTAAAAAAATAAAATAAAAAACACGCTTGGGCTTATTGTTAGCCATTAGTGAGTCCCTGCATCCTTCTCCATCATCATACAAGCTCGATCGATGGTACTATATTATTATATTATCACCAGAATTGCATAAGTTTGCAAGTTTCAAATCGATACGACAATTAGAAGTGGGTGATTTGCTTACAATGTTAGGAAGTTACAGGTTATAGATTAAGCTAATAAAAGCGTGTTAATAAAAAAAATAATGATTTCAGTCTCCCACAGACCGAAGTAAAACATTCGCAGCGGCTGCGAATAATTCGTGCCGTAGAAATTAAATAAATGGCAGCTTATTTAGAAGTGGTCGACCAATAAATAAATATTTGATATTTCGAATTTTAGTATTTAAATATATTAAACTTGATATTAATTTAATTAATAAAATGGACGTAAATTTGTGTTTTTATTTAAAATGATGTAACTATATAAGCTCCGCCTTAGAAAAAGATAACCGATGATGTCAGTCTTAATATTTGCGAATCTGTTGTAAGCGATTCTGACCTTTAGGGTGGCAGACGACTTCTGAAGCCCATAGTACGTGTTCAAATCGGTGCGGCAGTTAATCGCCGAGAGTGCGATTTTGCAGCGTTTTTATTCGTCGGAAATTTAAAACGCGTTAGACAGTGTATTAATAGCTGCCGCGCTTGTTTGAAGACCGAAAAAATAATATAATTTGTTTGAAATTATGTTTTTCAGTGGTTGGCATGGCGGATGTTAAGACCCCCCCCCTCCTACTCAAATTTATTTTCTAATGTTTAAAAAATATTTTTATTTATTTATTATATTTTATAATTTTATTATAAAATAATTACCTAAAAAAGTTTCATACATAATAAAATAATTTATATTTTGAAAATTTTAATTATATATATATAATTTTATTATAAAATACCAACTTGAAATAAGGTTTCCAACAATTTTAATCAAAATATTACCTATTATGTCAAAAATGACATATATGAGTGTCAGATAACTTCTAATAGTGCGTGTATACGAAAAATGAATAACTATTGATAAAATAAACTTGCGAATTCCGCTGCCGCTACGAACGCGTTTTTTTCGCTTCGGTCTATATATTCCTGTAAATATTACGACTTCACGTAATTATATTTTTTTTGTAAATCTTAAGCTTGATTCAAATTTATCAATAGTTTTGATTTTCATTCTCAAATTTGGTTTTAGTTTCTTACAATCATAAAAATAATACCCTCATTTCCTCATACATGTAAGGCCATTGTATTTTATATACACATATGTACGTATGTAATATGCGTTATGTGTGAAAAATGATAACAGTGCGCAAATTTCCCCTCAAAATGTGCTGAAAATGTAAATAAATCGTACGACAGGGTGAAATTGCAAAGCGGGGTTTTTATTTATTTTTTTATTCAAAGAAACAAGGAAAAAGGTGAAACGTTTGATACCATTACAGAATTATTTCAGGATGATATTAAAATATCAGATTTGGGATTTTAGATTTGTCACAAAAATAATAAAACGTGTTTATACATTTTTCGTTTAACTGAAACTAATAAATATTTCTTGTATTAAAGAAGTTGATATTTTTAAAACAAAATAGTAAACTGCTAAATTATCAACAATTGGTTTTAGTCGTTTTAGCTTTCGAAATATAAATATGCAATACTTTGAAACCCAAATCAATTTATAGATTTATTGACAACGAAAGAGTATTTTTATTTTAAAATAAAATCCAAAGTTTATTAGAGAATTGTTAAATCGCATTATATTATCAAAAACTTAAAATAATTTTTTTTTTGAAACAGTTTTTAATTTATCAAACAAAACATTAAAAGTTTTCAATAGGCATGTAGAAGTTTTTCCCTACATGATAAATTCTTACTTGAAAACGCTACTTTCCGTGATAAATATGAAAAGTCTTTAAAAAATTCAAATTTAAATTGCAATAAATGTGAATAACTTTAAGAAATTTTTTATGAAAAATGACAATTTCTTTGTAATTTTCAATTCAACGAATTTTACTAAACATTTACTATACACGAATAAATTTAAGAAAATCTATATAAATATTGAGAGTATCATTACATGTGACTCTTGGCTTCTGGGTGTAACAGCCAACATTTTACCATTTTCATATATAAATTATATTATCATATTTTTTTGCATAAAAGAAGATAAAAAATTACAATATATAGCTATTTGGTATTTCATAGACTTTAACAGGTAAAGGGTAAATAGGTCATAGAAATATATGCTTGAAAGCTGTACATAGATATATACACATCTCAAATAGAACCAGCGATAAAAAAAGTCTGACGCGTTTATTTTGTATACTTAATTCCTATCTTCATAAAGGTAAATATAGTGGATATTTTATACCTATACAGTATAATACACATTAGGGTGTTTTAGAAAAAAGTCGTTTTCCAGTCCCATTAAACTATGTTTTAACTTTGGATCTAAAAAAAATTCTCCCAAAATTTCAGACTCATCCATGTTTAAACGAACGTATCTTTCTATCTGGAGTTATAAATTGATATTTTTTGTAGAAAATTTAATTCTCTATAACAGGCCTGGCCAACCCACATTGCACCGCGGGCCACATTGACGACCTACATTTTTCCGAGGGCCGCACATAAATAAGAATTTTTGTAAAAAATTTTAGATTTTCCGGTTATAAATTTTTTTCTAATCAATTTTTTAAGTAGAATAGAATAACCTCAGAAACACGAATGTAACGAAAATACGTCACACTTTGAAATCATATCTCCGAGACTAATAACCATGCAATAAATAAAAAGCCAATAGATAACTTATATAATCAATTTTATAATATAATAACTTTTACCCCCCCCATCCCTAAAGTCTTAAATGTATTAGCATAAAAAATGTACAGCTACTTTTCATAGGATTTTATACATATAGTCGACCATCAATATTTCGTCCCCTGTCACAGATGAAGGGTAGTAATTAATATTATTTGATCCGGTGTGAAAAATTCTACATAAGTGTAGGAGTTTTAGAGAAAAAATTACCTACTACTTCGCATAGAAACCGAGATATTTACGATTTTGTATAATGTATAGCGAAAAAAATCTTAATATTTCGCCCCATCACAGATAAAGGGTTGCAATTTGTCTCATACGATCTGAGGGAAAAAAACAAGCAAGTGTTCAATCATAGTAAATTAAACAAAAATCAACAACAAAATATATCTGTATAGTATCAAGTATTTAAAATACTAATAAATATAATGGTTTTATTTATTCACAAAAATATTTCAAATTTAATTTTTTTTGTTATATTATAAAACAAAATTATCAATTAAAATGATAGAACAATATTTATAAGAAATCAATGGGAAGTTAAAACCAACTTCAGTCATTCTGATACACCTGATATATTCTTCATATGTGACCGCAGGCCGCACATAAGTGCGTCGCGGGCCGCGGGTTGGCAAGCCCTGCTCTATAAAATACTGCTGTGAGAAATTTAAAAAAATAATTTTTTAACGAGCTATTCACGCGTAAATAAAAAAGTTATTTTTCCCATGTTAATTAAATGGAAAAAATTCTCTGCACCGATCACAGATTTGATCTACAGGTCTGATATTTTGGGGTAGTTTTTTTTAGATCCAAAGCTAAAACAGGCCAATAGAAAAAAACAACAAAAAAACTCACCCTAATCCACATACTACATTTAACGAACCGAATTCATAACCATCCTATATTTTTCCAGGTAGCAATAACAATTCACACGTTTAAATTATCAAAAAATAACATACCTAAACGTAAACATACGTAAATCGTATTGTAATATATGTATGATATATTAACAATTAAGTAGATAGCAATCAAATGGCGTTGCTACATTGACATTAAAATGTACGGACACATAGTGGCATTATCTGATTTTTAATGAAAACGTTATCATTGTGGTTTTATGTGATTCTCATTGGCCATGATCATTTTTTAATAACGAAACAGATTAATGCAAAACTGTAAAAAAAATGAAATCATCATGCAGTAAAATGATGATTACACAAAAAGTCATTATATAGTATTTAATATTTTTCATTATATTTCATTGCTTATGATAGAGATTGGAAAAATAGTTTTTCAACTATTGCGTAAAATGCATTTATTGTAATTTTTATTACATATCTCCACCGTTTTCAGAAAATTGGTTTGATTGAACACAATTTGAAATCAACTATTTGCAACTACCTTTCCAACTATTTTTAAACTATTTGCGACACTTTTTACTGCTTCGTTTGCACTAATTATTATTAAATCGTAAAAGAAACTATTTACCAACTATTTTTCGAAAAAAAATTAACTAGTAACTATTTCATTGAAAATAACAACTATTTTTCCAATCTCTACTTACTTTTGAAATTTAAACGCCATTACCATCGGATCAAGTAGGTACCTACTTATTTTATCGAGTCCTAACCGCCGAATTATCGCAAGTGATGACAAAAAGTTAATTTTACAGACTATGTATATAAAAAAAAAACATTTGCCAATGGAATGTACAGTGCTTCCTCGTGCTTAATTCACCAAAAGTAGTTAATTATTGAACAATTTTAATTAATACCCATCAAGTATTCAGATAAACTGCTATTGATTAATTATTTAATATTTTTATACAAAATTAGAAACGTTACAGAAAATATTTTTTTTAAAGCAAATGGAGATAAATCTACGTAAGGGAATATTTTAATACTAAAGTTGTAGAAAATTGGATGCTCTACAAAAATAATTCTATAAAATTTTCACGTTACATTTGTCGTTCTTGAAATATTTTGAAAAAATAACTAATTTGAGATGTCACCCCTTACACGATTTTAATGATTTTTAAATGGGACCGTCCTCTAGCCAAACCCAACCAACCAATAACCGATCAATAATATCGGTTCATGAGTTATGCGTGTGACAAGGATTCAGGGGACAGACATACAGAAAGACAGGCAAACACGAATTTTATAAAAATAATATTAGAAGACATTTATCGTGTATATGGTACGTGATAAACGCTGAACTAAATAATAATTTTCACACGCTTTAGTGGTTAAATTATCTGGCTCTGTTCTTGCATATTCTATCTAGAAAGTATGAAATCAAAACATATGAATGTCAGCGATAAATTAGGTGGGCGTTAGAAGTTAATATAATATTTGCTGAAAGTTTTAACATAGTCTAAATGTGAATAATACAGTACGGTATCAGACGTCCGCCAAACGTGCATGAACCACTCTGAAATACCAGTACATCTAAACCAGTGGAGATTTGATTCATGTATTACCTACTTTGCAAGCAAAGCATTTCCAAGTTCAACATAAAGTTATCAGTTAACATTTGTTTTTAGAAAAACTGTTATATCCGATTTCATTAACCGGAAGTTATGTGAAATTAAAATACTTGTACCAGTCTTGGATCATTCCTCAGTGTTGGACTCTTGTTTAATTAAATGTACTTACTGAATCATAATCTATGGACACTTAACTGTAAAACAGCTTAATTTGTTGACAATTGACCACTGGATGTAGTAATAGATAATGTAATCTATTTTTTAATTATTATATTATCATAGCATCTGCTTTACATTGTTTCAAATTTTACGATTCTTTATTTTATAACTTTTGTGTCGTAGTAGGTACTTATTATTTTGTATGCATTAGCAAGTGTCAATCATTGGGTGTCCACTACTGGGTTTACTTTGTTCATTACTGGAAAAAAACATAAACAAAATAAAAGGCTATAATTTAAAATAAAACTATATTTGTGGACTTTGGTAATTAAATTGATTAAATAAAGAGGTAGGTACTTCTTTTATTAGTAACATGAGTTCATGAGAATTACAAGAAGGAAGCCCACTAATTCTAAAAAACAATGTACCTTGCACTTAAAGAATCCAAGACTGGTGACAGTACCTACCTTATTTGTTGAAGTAGTTAAAGCACTTAACTCACACTTTGAATTACTTTCGTAAAAAAATACACATAAATGTGTAACTTTTGTAAAAATCTAGGATTCAATTTAAAATAATAATATGTCAAAACTATAAATGCTTGATATCGTTTGTTTATTAAAACCGGTCATACATTTTTATCCTACTAAAAACATGAACACTCTTTGGCATCTGAATTCCAAACAGCTCAAATAAAACAAAAATTTGTTTAGAAACTTGTGAACTGACAATGAGGAATATTAAACATCTGTTAGATTTTCGATAGCAAATAAAACTGTTGAGTAGTTCTGGTACAAATATAGTCAATTTTAAGTTTAATATTGCTGTATTCCTTAATCAGTAGGAGATTCTAGTATGCTATGCTTTTGGGGTTGTAATTAAAACTAATTTTATGCCTGGAGCTTAAGTGGTATGATAAAGGTTTAAATTGTCAAATTATAAGAACATGGTTTGAGGCACACTGTCTACATTACAAGCCTTATTTAAATAGGTACCTTTATGCAATATACAGAGGTGGCCATTATGAGAATTACTATAATCGCTAGTTTTGTAATTACCTAACACTTTTGTTAAGTTTAATTTGTAGTTTCTAATAATAATTTTCCTAATAATCTCAAACAACAATATATCAAAACAAATATTATATTATTGAAATTTTAGTACCGCCAACCCAAACTCTGGTACCGGAGTTTTGAAACACTGCTGCAGCATCTCATTAACGTAATGTGGGTCACTTCTAAAAGCTCGAGCGCAATTTATGTGTCTCTTTTCCAGAACATTTGTGCATGTGTTAGCAGCCAGTCTACGTCATTATACCCCCCCCCCCCATCCTAGTCGCTACGCCTTCTTCACGAGACAAAAATTAATCACCTTCTGTACAGATATTAATGGACAGCATAATCTTATTCTCTTGTATTTAATGTACTTCTTTCTATATTATATTCAGTTTCAGTTTAGAAATCAAAATGATTGTCTTCATTAAAAAGACTAAAATAGTGTCTTGTAGGGAGATTAATGATTCTGTAAAGTTTGTTAGTAAATAATTGAAATATTTAATAACTTTTTTGGTTGATTTAACATTCTGGAATGCGATGATTTTTCTGCATAAAATAAATTCATTACATTTTGTTCAAACAGATAATTATTTATTTATGTTGTTTATACACATTTATTATACACCAACAGGCCCTGAGAGAGCTTCAATGGGGCCGGGATCAAACAAATTAAAAAATTAAAGAAAAACTTCAACTTAAATTGTGAAATAATAAAAATTAAAAACAAGGAATGAAAAAAAAAATTATATACTTATTTTATTTACATTAATATAAGATGATTGCACATAAGAGTATAAATTTCAAAATTAATAAAATATATAATTTCTGAATTTCTGGGTATTTATACACTAACAATAAGACCATTAATTGATAGTGGATTTACCGATTAATGACTACAGGACAGTTATCAATTTATTTAAATCTGGTTCATATACATATTAGCAGAAATTTTAGAACTACACAATATGAGTGAAAGTAAAAAAAAATCCTAGAAGCAATAGGCATGATGCCAGTAACAAAGTATCACTGAAATTATGATTTTAAATAATGAAATAGGTTAAAAAGATTCTAAAAAATGTACCTTATTATTTTTATATTAAAAGTGAGATTAATATGATTTTTGTTAAAATAAAAACACAAAATACAGTAATCCGCCATTTTAGATAAAATACCAGTCAGAGTGGATGACGTCACGGCTAAGTAAACATCATTTTTGTTTCATTAGTATCTGCACTGTTTATACATTATTTTGTGGTTTTAAATTATCAATTTGTTTAGGTTTGTGTTACCAAAACTAAAACCGAGAAACGTTAGCGATGGAACAAGGATTTATTATTGTTGACAAGGAATCTTTATATAGGCGTGACTTCAAAAATGCGCCATGACACCTGCGAGCGTTTTAAAAGAGTCAATTTTTGTGATTAAACCTTTATTTTCTGCAGAAATAAGTATTTTTTGGAAATAGGAGACACGTAAAATCATCATAAAATAGTTTTTTAAAATTAGGCATCATGCCTATTGAATGACCATTTTTTTTGCTTTGAAACTAAACAAAAAATTCTTGGAACAATTTCACTCTTTGAGATAAGTACTTGTATTAAATCAATAGAAAAGGATAATAATATAATGAACATGTATTATTGCTTGTATAACAACAAACACAATAGCGAAATATATAGTAAACAGAATACGTAATAATTGTGTAATTATTATACTCCTAATTCTCCAGTTATATCACATTTTGTATACATCAATTTATTATAGGAAGATATAATCAAAATAACATCAGTTGAACACAAATAAATGATTATATAAACAATTTAGCATCGCTTTATCAAAACGCACGCAAATCATATAACATATATGTTCCACGAAACCAGCTTTCTGGTTAGTAATTCCAAGTATATTCATTCAACTAGATAATCTGTATCTTCAATAAGGAGAAAATCTTTAAACGGTTCGGAAAATGTACGTACTACAACGCCATCTCACGATATTACATACAACTAATTGCAGAGTTCTATTTCAGTAGTTCACTGCCACCTATCGGCGAAGTAGTTGATGGTGGTTTGTATCTAGACTAAGTTGGTCGGTAGGTGGATTTGTGATGTTAAATTTGAAATCTGTAAAATTATTGGTATTTAAAACTCGCGTATTTATACTACTTTAAATGCTTTTCACGTAGAACTATAATTATTCAATATGCATTTTCGTATTATAATCCAAATAATGGATATGATAATTTTTTCAACAGAGAAATTCAACTAAAAACATTTAGGAACGTGTTATATATTTATTTTTATATTCATAATTACCCTTTAACCCCCGAAATATACCACTTTATTTATTGCAAATTACATATTAGTACAGTAGAACATAATTAGTTTCCACATTGCTACTGTCCATTTATCGTTCTTGTCCAACCCTTAATTAACATCATTATTGTCCGATTGTTTACCACCTTCACCTGATTTTTTGTCGACCAATCATATTAATGTTCGCTGAGCTCCCGCTTGTGCGTTCTACTCTTTATACAGAAGATACAGTTTGTAATCTGCGTTATAACCCCACAGTAATAAAAACTGCTGTTAAAGCGCACGTATATATATCATTTTTACATATATTCTGCACATGTAAATGCGCGTATATTCGTAAGCACTCTATGCGCGTAAGGGGGGAAAACTCAGAGTCGAAAAAATACAAGGAGACAGTATTAACGTTTGGTTACCTCGAGCAGCGAACTTTAATGAAGTTCTACTGTAATGCACACTACTTTTTTAGAACTAACTTTTTCGGTGCAAGTTTATCGCAATCCGCGGTTACCATGGCGACGCTACTTCCGCCCCACCAGTTGCTGTCCCCCTTATACATACACACCCACAAACATACACATTCGTGAGTTTTCTAGGTCAGTGGACTCTGATCTGCATCAGAATGTATATTTGTGAGCTTGAACCCTTTACGACCGTGATATTAAGCTCTTGTTGTTGTTTTTGTATCTTCTTTGTCTGTGGCAGTGAATTCTGATGAACTCGTAATAATGCAACAATAGAGTACAATGATTTTTTTACAGTGAATCTTTTTTTGTATATGTAAATTTGAAAGAATTGTTTTTCTACATATTGTGCTTTCAGTAAAATATAAAAAAAATTGTTAAGTTTCTTCTAATAGAAATAGATAGTCTATATTACCGTATTTATATTTAGTTCCGTAGAAAACTAGGAACCCTTATGGTTTCGATTTGTCCATCCGTCTATCTGTATGTCAGGGTCCTAACATTCTCTCTCATATACATATATAGGTACCTATTAAGATGAAATTTGGTATATGGACGTAAATTGATGGTCCTAAAACAGAAATGATGAGAATATTGGACCCCTCCCATGACTAAAAGTGTACTTCGATTTTTTTTCACCTACAATATTGAGTGGGGTATCTTTAGATAGGTCTCCTAAAATGCAATAAAAAATGTCGTAAGACCTTTTAATTTCAACTTTTCAATCACGATATATTTGCTTTTTTAAGTCGTTATCAGAGTGTCTCACTTTCAAATTTCTAATCTATCGATGCAAAAAATCTGTAAAAATTCCAGAATGTAGGTTTTAATTAGTACTTTCAATGAAAATTACAAAATTATAACGAATATTGTAGCAAAAATTTAAAAATAACTCTTTTTTATAAATCGTCACATGAACACGTACATCTTTTATAGAGATTACATCTTTTGTCAACAAGAAGTAGCTCTTGATACATATTATCTAGCAGAGAACGTTTGCGAGAATGGTTACGGAACCCTATCATGTGCGTACTAAACACGCACTTTGCCGGTTTTCATTCTAATGACAAATTGATTCAATCTTATAAGTAGGGTGACCAGGTCTCAGGTTTTCACCCGGAGTCTCAGGGTTTGTATACTGTTTCTCCGGGTTCCCTGTTTCGGTATAATTTCTCCGGGTTTTGTGATAATGATGACGACGAAAAAAAATAGCAGGGAGTGCAAAAGTGACGATTAGGAATTTAAAATAAAATACAAATAAATAAAACGGCCAAGTGCGTGCTGGGCACACACAATGCATATGATAAGGTTCCGTAGTCATTACGATTTGTAAAAAAGTTTTTTCAAAATTTATTTTTGCCACAGTGTTCGATATAATTTTCATTTAAAGTACTAATTAAAAGCTACATTCTGAATTTTTTTCAGATTTTTTGAATATATAGCTTAGAAATTAAGGTGGGGGGTGCTCTGATAACGACATTTAAAAGTAAATAATTCGTGACTGAAAAGTTAAAATCAAAAGGTCATATAACATTTTTTGTTGCATTTTAGGAGACCTATCTAAAGACACCCCACTTAATAGATTACTCATTTTTTTCAAAAATCTTATAATTTCTGTTTTTGGGGTATCAGTCTTTGTTCGTATATCAAATTTCATCTTAATCGAGATAAAATTTATATAGACAGACAGACGGACGGACAGAGCGAAACTATAAGGGTTCTTAGTTTAAGAATTATTATTTTTGAATTTTCTGTATTTTTAGACACAATGAAAAATCCATATTAATTTAAATACGAGTATTGTCAATATTCACAAACAGTTAATAGTGCCATATTGTACCAGCTTGACACATAAAACATTGAATGATTCTGTGAACTTCCGCCGACTATAAAAACCGTTATTTATTATCTCTGGAATGATTCTGTGGTACGTCGAGTAAAAATATACATGGTCCATAAAAACGCGCGAAAAATAATCAATTGTACGAGAGAGACATGGCATGAAATTAGTCACTATTTTCAATGTGCTCGATTAATATAGATTTTTCGTTATCCAACCGAACTGTTTATCTAAATACGTTTGTTAGGTGTTAAAAGCCAGACACATAATACCAGGGGCGTAGCTATGATATTTAATATGGGAAAAACAATTCAACAGTCAAACTGGTGTTTATATTATTTGTTACTTTCTTATACCATGTATGTATATGAAATATACATATAGTATAAGTAAGTATAGTGAAGCCGATTTTTTCCGAAATCCAGATTTTGATGGAATTATCCATTTTGACCTTCCCTGAATCCATTCTGACTATTTTAGAGGAGAAATATCTGCCATGAGTGTCATGGGACTTTCCTATACGTGTTACAGAGATTGAACAGTGTGTGTGTGTTTGCCATAGGTACCATGGGACTTTCTTATACGTAATACTGAGAGTGAACAGTGTAGATGAATCTCAATAATTACATAAAAAAATTCTTTCTGGCTAAATCATAAATGTTAGAAAAAAATGTATGGGGAATAAATTATAGATAATAACATACTCGACATTTTTTATCTAAAACATTTTATCTAAAACATTTTTTTCTTATTTCAAAAATAATTCGAAAATTTTTATTTTCAGTTATTACGTTAAAAAAAATCACTTGTTATATAATGGAGAGAATAATATTACCTATATTATTCATTTTATTCTATCTTGTTAGTTTGTCAGAAATGTTTTAATAAAATAAGAATCACGTATACTATTCACTGTTAGGATTACGTATAAGAAAGTCCCGTGGTTCCCAAGGCAGATATTTTAACTTTTATTTTCAGAAAATAATTATGGTTAAACAAATTGGCTGTATACGTTTGTATGACAAAATATCTAACCCATTTCTAGAAGACCTAGAATACTGAAATTTTGTATGGTTATTAAATATAGGAAAATTTTGAAATTTTAATTAATATTAAAGATAAGAGGTTGAAAAATATTTTTTATACACATTGGGTCATTTCGGGTGAGACGCATCATAGAGAGAGATGCACCACTTTTTGTACCGGCGACATCAAAAGGTTGGCACTTGACAGCAATTATTATTCAACTATCAATAATGTCATTCTTAAAAATTGTGTGAAATATTTTTGTGAATGGTAAATTTGTTATTACCTTGTTGTCGCGTAATTTAAACTATTATCGTTGATTTATATAGTGACATTAGTTTCTTCTCTCGCTATAAGAACATGTTTTGACATTTTTTTGACACTCTGGTTTCTATAGGGCACAAAAGTAAAACATGCTGAGGGTGTAGAAAACGAAAATAAATGCCTTTTCCCATGACCACCACATGGGGGGAGGGACTGACAGGACATTATTCCAGAGTGAGCAGTGAGCAAAAAAAACCTCATTGAATGGTATTTACGAATTAAAATTTTTAATTGAAAGACCCAAAAAATGTTTTTTTTTAAACATTCATATGATATATTTTTCTTATTGAAAGACCAAAAAAATAATAATAAAAAAGGTCATTTAAACTTACCGAGAAAAACATTTATTAGGGGGCTCACCAACAATTTCAGTCTGTGGGCTCGTATTAGAATGTGGGGGCCCTGAAGCAGAGCCCCCACATCCTGCTTCTTCTAGAGCAACATGGACAATAAAACAACTCAAAGAAGTTATTTAAACTCTACAGGACAAAGACATGGTCTAAACCAGGTCTGGCCAACCCAATTTGCACCGCGGGCCGCATTGACGACCTAAAATTTTCCGAGGGCCACACATAAATAAAAAATTTTGTAAAAAAATTTAGATTTTCTGATCTTGAATTTTTTTCTAATCAATTTCTTCTTTTTTCTTTTTTTTAACAAGAATTACGTCTTCCCCAGCAATATTAGGAAATAACCTCGGAAACATGAATGTAACGAAAATACGTCACACTTTGAAAGATTATATGTATATCCAGAACTAATAATCATAGAGCAATAAATATAAATCCAATATATAACTTATATAATAAATTTTATAGTATAATGACTTTTAACCCTCCATCCCTAAATATACATACACAAATATACACAATATTTCGCCCCCTGTCACAAATGAAGGGTTGTAATTGATCTTATTCATCGGGAAAAATCCTACATAAGTGCAGGAGTTTTAGGGAAAAAATTACCTACTACTTCGCATTGAAACCTTGATTTTTACGATATTGTATAGTAAATAGAAAGCGAAAAAAATCTCAAAAAACAAGCAAGTGTTCAATCTTAGTAAATTAAAAAAAATATATTTAACCAACAACAAAATATATCAGTATGGTTTCTGGTATTTAAAATACTAATAAATAATGGTTTTATTTATTTACAAAAATACTTCAAATTCTAATTTTGTATTATATTTATTATAAAACAAAATTATCAATTAAAATGATTAGTTAAGTCACATAAATAGAACAATATTTCAAAGAAAACAACGGGAAATTAAAACCAACCTCATTGTCAGTCATTCAGAAACACCTGATAATTAAAAGAAAACATTATAAAAAATTAATTTGTTCATATGTAGCCGCGGGCCACACATAAGAGCATCGCGGGCCGCGGGTTGGCCAGCCCTGGTCTAAACGCCATATCCAGGAGGTATGAAATTTAAAAAAATCAGTTCTCGAATGGATTGGATTCGTTGCGAAGATTGCCTAAAATGGCTCCATGAAACATGTACCATGTATCATACATTGTTTAATATTTGTGGAAGAGAAAAAAAAAGAAGTGGGGAGAAAAATGTATAAATGAATAAGTCATTTTAGGTGGTATATCTAACTCCAAGCCCTACGGTGAGATGCACTTTTTCGACTTTTTTTTACTTAATGTCATATTTTGTTATAGACATTTAAATAAATAATATGTATTTACTCAAACAATCATTTGTATTTCATTAATTTTTTATAAGCAATACAAAAAATGTGGGGCATCTCATCCGAAATGACCCTATAGGCCCTATACATAAATATATCGTGTCAATTTTTTTTCGAATTTTTTCAAGTATTTTGAGGAGTTAGTCATTTTTTATTCTAAAGCATTTAAACAAATGTAGGTGTTATGTGGCCTGTCTTTTTTATATTAGGACTTTCCTCTGACTCCGTCCCTGATGTTTCCACAGCTAACAATCGATAACTATTTACAAATTCGAATCATGTCCAATACAATTGTTTTCGATGTCTGGTTAAGTGTAAAGCTATGTTAGAATATAGCCAAACGTTGAGTGATTGTATATCTCAACGGTACATATTTCCAATTAATATTATTACAATCTTAAAAACTCACCATGGTACAGCTAACATATAGAATAAAAACTTGATGCTTACCTGGAAAAGAAAAAAAATATTTTAATAAAAATTATTAACATATTTACGAGTATTTAAAAGGTCGAGAGGGCCCAACTTTGAAAATTATTAAAAAAAAAATATTTTTAGTTCTTTGTTGATTCTATTAGCTCAATTTTTAATATTTTCAAAACACTTTAAAATTCCTAAAAAGTAATTTATGAAGAAACTGATAAGAATAACAATTTTTACAAGCTTCTGTTAATTAGTATCATTGGTTAAAAATATTAATTCGAAAATGGCAGTCGTATTTAAATTGTGTGCTGAAAATTTTTTCTATATAAAAATAATTTTAATTTTTACATAATTTTATCCAGTTCACAAATAATTCTTGGAACCAAGGCTTCTATTGGATATTATTGAAATTTTATAAAGTTTTATTTATTCTTATCTTCTGTTTGAAAAATATATAAAATTCAGAAATTGTGCGTAATTACATATGTGCGTTCATTTGAACACTTACAAACTAAGCAGATTTATTAGTTTTTAATTTTATTAATATGTTATAACTAAACTTTTATCTTTAATAAATTTTTACGACTTCAATTAAAAGATTTTTTACTTGGACATCAACAAATTACGAGAAAAAGAGCAAAGAACAAAACAATTATTTTGATGTGATCAAACTTTAAGTATTTATTTAATTTAATTTAATGTTTAAAATTTCTTAAATAATTTAAACATTTTAATTATTCTGTTTACAAGAAAAAATACTTTTAAAACATCTATTGTACATTTCAAAGTTGGAAAATTAAAAAACATAATATAATTATCTATTTATTGTTAAATATAATTGAATCTAGATTATTATACATAACATATGTAAGCACTTTAAAATAACCAAAATTATTTATAAAATCAAAACAATTCAAATTTTGTAGTAATTATGATTTGAAATCGATGTAAACACGAATCAAATCAGCATAAAGGAGGCTGACATTCTCAATCATCGTTCTTCGGGTATAAATGAATAATAAATGTGCTGAAAAGAAGTAAAACAAATTTACTCGTTCAAATTAGTTTGAGTGGAAAAGTTCGATCAAATATTATTTTTTCCTCGAACATATTTAAATTTAGTATTTAAAAAACCAAATAATTACTTAATACAGCAACTTATTTACATATTTTGGAACCATAACCCTTTTTGATTCTCAGAAAATGCTATAAAATTAAATTTTAAGACCATAATTTCGTGGTCTAGAAATTGAATTTTTAGTCTAATGATAAATCTGATTGTAACTTAATATAAAACAGTGTTGGCACGTTTACTATAAAATATACATAATCCATACTAATATTATAAATGCGAAAGTATGTCTGTCTCTCTGTCTGTTTGTTACCTTTTCACGGCTAAACCGCTGAACCGATCTTGATGAAATTTGGCAGGGAGATAACTTACATCCTGAGGAAGGACATAGGCTACTTTGTTTCCCGAAAATTAGATAAAAAATGGGTGGTTTTTTGGCATATACAAAAAATGGGTGTGTAACATTTGTACGTATTAAACGTAATACTTTTTTGGTGTAGACAGCTAGCGTACAAATTAGAAACTAAAAACCTGTTTTATTGAGTATCATAACAGAAACCTTTATTTCCTAAACCACACGAACGAAGTCGTGGGTAACAGCTATATAGTATAATCTTAATATTGCTTACTCAAGTTAATTGTAAATTATGTGTAGTTTCTATATAATTACATTTATTGATTTTCCTGCAAACTGATACTTCAATTTAATTACATTAATGCATGATGCATTTAATAGTGTCTACATCAAATGTAGACAACCAGTAATCTTAAAACAGAGACTCGTAAACTTTGAGGGTTCGCGGTGATCTTAAAGTCCAAGTGTTATCCTCGATGTTCTGCAGTAGACATCTTCAGGGTTCTTGAAAAACTGATGACAGAACCATGAAGATGCCCACTGCAATGTGTGATGGAACGTTGACAAGGATAATAATCATAAAAACCTAAATTAACATACAAAGACTCGAGACATACCTATATTTATAAAAAAGGTAAGTAATCATAGTATTGTTTATAAGAGGAGGTTCTCAATTCGGCTGTCGACATTTTTTATGTATGTTCGGGCATAACTCCGATAAATATACACCGATTTTGACGATTCTTGTTTGTTTGAAAGAGTATATTCCTGAGGTGGTACCATATAAATTTTATCAGAATCCGACTATGGACTTCGTAGATACGGTTAAAAAAAAGGGAAAAATAAAAAACTTTTTAAGAAAACAATAAACCCAACTTTAAAAAAAACCCTAAAAACACTGAAAAGTATATAATAATTAAATATTAACAGTTTTTGAAGTCGGTGTCAATCCAATAAAATACTTTTTAAGAAAGAAAAAAATAAAATCGACCAAAAACTGTTGAAAATATAATATAAATTAACAGCGAAAAACTTTGATTGTAAATACGTCCAGAAAAACGCAGTTTGTGCACAGAAACCACGATCAATTACTTTAAAATTATGTTACACATTTTCACACAACTATTTTATTCCAGTGCGTGGGTTACCCATTTCCCACCCCTTCCTTAAACAAAAGAGTCGAAGTCTTTTACCGACAAGCAAGAAATGAAATTCTCTGAAAGTAATTTGATCTTGAACATCTTATTCCTCACCACATATTCTTGGTACTTTAATTTGTAGAGAGGTCAGCCTTTATATATGTACTTTATTATTTTATCTCATAGAATTCATGTTCTCACTATTATTTATTATTATTTGTATTTACTTATAGTATATAAAGATACCAAATATGAAATATTGGTTTGATACAGTTATTTGGCACAAATATTATTATTATTGAGTATATATTTTTATAAATGTTAAACCGATGTAATTTCCTTTGACATTTTTTGTTCCATACCGGAAGTACATGTATTTATATAACTGTCCCCTACTTTAGTAGATATCTACTGTTTATAGACATCTGAGTAAATTCTCATGTTGGCAACAGACCAACAACTGTTTCGAACGGATTTCTATGTTTCCACTATTTTCTATTATTTTTCTATACAGTGTTGATTAAAAGACATATAAAATTTAACATAGGATGAATTAGAAGTGTTGTAGTAGCCTTTGTACAAATATAAGGATCTGTGATTGGTGCATTTTTAAATACCGCCTAGAAATAAATTGAATTTTTTTTAATTTGTCAATAGTGTTTTGTTTTCAACATAGATTTGCGTCTTAGATTGTACGCCACGCTGTGGTGAAAAAATGAACTATTCCTATCGGGACAGTTGTCAGTTGTTAGTTTGAAAAAAAGTTTGTAAAAAATTCTTGAAAGTTCAAAATCTCGAATTATTTTGTTAGATACCTTGGAAAGCTTGGGTTGTTCAAAAAAAAGTTTTCAATGAAAGATTCATGTTTTTTTCACGTAGAATAAGATTACTAAATAAAAACTATAGGTCCCTATTTAAAAAAATGATGTTGACCTTCAAATATCCTTGAAGGCCACGTTAAAATAGCAAATAAATATTACTATTCGATTACCCCCTTACAACCAAACGTTTTTTGATTGAAACATTTTTTTCAAATATGCGATGGATCTGAGATAATCAACTGTAACACTTTAAATGCCCCACCCTGTATATGTATTATGCATGAATAATATTGTTACGTTTATTTAAATAATTATAACAGTTATCAAGAATTGAGCGTTATACTAATTAGGCTAGGAAAAAAGTCCAAAATAAAAATAAATAAATAAAAGAATAAAATCATAACTGTCATTATTTTATATAAAAATGTCATTACAAAATTAGCAAAATAATCTTTAAAAAAATTGGACGTTTCAAAACTTCATTCAAAAATCACCTTAAAATTTAACTTTTTTCTTTGAAATATTACACATGCTCTTCATAAATACATTTATATTTTCACCAAAGTTAAAGTAGGTATACCTACTATAATTTTTTCAATAGTTGAAATATAAAATACAATCAACTTTACTTTAATTTCCAGGTACTTTCCCAGCCGAAAAAAAAAATATTTTAACTTGCTCCAGTTTCTTTGAAGTATTGTTAAAAAGAATTTATATGCCAAAATATTCAGAAAAATACTTCAAAAAAATGTATTTGTCCAGCTCTACCACACGGTCTTAAACAAATCGGACAGCGTTGATGTGGATACATTCATTATGAATATTTTCAAAGCATAACGCCCGCACTAGAAGTTTTGACGTATTTTTGACGAACAAAGAGTTAGAATAATTGGACTAGGAGTGTCTGTACGATTGCCGTGTCACAAACTATCTGTCAGTTCACTCTAAATCCTTTCATCTCACGTTGCTCCCATATCCTATTTCTGTCATGACATACTGTGCCGTTTCATATTTTCCAAAATCGCTCGAGGACTTTCGGCAATTGTTTGTCTTCAGTCAAGGTTACCTACTCATGCATTACATTCGAAAATACATTTTTTAAACCGGGAGCTAGAAGGAAATGAGTGGACATAATATGACAACCGGCAACTATGTTCAGATTCGTATACCTGAGACCTCAAAGAACTTAAAAAGTCAAGGTGCCAGTCGATACTTGGGTGCATTTTTTTTAAAGCACGAAAAGGCCCTACAAAAGGAAAAAATGTTTTTTTAAATCAAAACTTCTTTTGTATCATCATTAGGTCTTTCCGCTTAAAAAAGGTCCTTATATTCATAACTGTAACTCTACTCATTCATTTGTTATAATTATTTTAAAGTTCATAAAGCTTTGAATTTGGGTGTTTTCAATCATAGTTGAAACAAGAAAATATTTATTTCGCCATTATTAAATGATACCCGTTTATATTATATATTCTTCAAACTTATATTTCTAATAATAACGAAACAAATTAATAATAAGTTCAAAACCCGTTAATATGAACATAAAATATATAATATGTAACAAAATGTACTGCTATGAAATAACAATTCGTGTAAACGTGCAAGCCATACACACTACCAAAAATATAAAGCACATCGAGCGAATCTGACAAAGACAAACATACGCCACATATAAGCCACTGAGAGAGTGAGAGCGTTATGTATTTACGAAGACAGTTTAATCTACATCGAACATGAGGAATCGTACTTTTCAATGCACAGCAAAAATGTGTAGAGGTGCACCAAAAGAAGTTTATAACTATTTTTATATAATTAAATTTTAAGAGGATTTAGAAATACTCCCTATATATATGTATTCACATACATGCAATTTGACACAAAGAACTGAATTCATGTTCATTTCGTTTCGGTTGAAATGAGATGATTTTTTTTTCTGTCTGTGGATCAAAATTCAATGGAAGAAATTTCTCTATCTCACTAAATTCATTCAAGAGACTCGATGTCGATCAATTTATTGAACAATGAACGTATATTTGCACGTAATAACAAAAACGAACAGGTTTTCACTTCACATAAAATTTTGTAGAATATATCTTCGTTTATACGAAACATTAAAGTTTATAAAACTTTATCGAGAATGGATCTGAGACAACGATCACCACGAAAGCTCCAAATCTTGCATACGTAATTTAACAAGTATCGCGAAGTCGATTTATAAAGTAGAAAAACCTATTTCCTATTTTCCGTACAATAAACGAAAATATAAAATGGTGGTTTCAACTAACGGCGGCAGATGGCGTTGTGTTTCGTGTTTCGTATGGTTGCCTTGGCGACTGCCGCCATTCGTCAGCTGCTCGAGATTAAGCCGCTTCAACAACGCTATAGTTTTGCGATCTATTATTTTAAATATCCGTATACATTTGACAGAAACAAATACATTTTGCTTATTTTTCAGATGAGGAATTATTTCAAATTCAGCAGCATATCACATGCCATTTGTAAAAGAAATAACATTTTGTTTTTATTTTTGAAAAATAACTAAAATATTTTAAAAACACGGTATAAGAAAAATATTAATTTTCATTTCTTAATATTTAGATATTTACTTCTGATAGTAATTAATAAAAAAAAGTATTATTTGTTTTCAACCGACTTCAAAAAAGGAGAAGGTTCTTAATTCGACAATATATATTTTTAATGTATGTTTGGGCATAACTCCGACAAATATGCACCGAATTGGGTGATTTTTTTGTTTGTTTGAAAGAGTATACTCTCAAGGTAGTCCCATATAAATTTAATTAGAATCTCTCCAGTAACTTAAAAGATACTCTACTCAAAATGGGAAATAAATTTAAAAAAAAATAAAATAAAAAACTATAAGTAAGTATTTTAATACCGACGAAAAATCGTGTCCAAGATAAGAGCAGATTCTGATTGCGTGTGCTGTGTGTCTGGATATAGAATTTTCTTTCGTTCACAATAACTACTGTAAAAATGCACCGATCTGAATAATTTTTGGGAAAAATGTTTGTCTGAGTGAGTACTCCAGACCTATTGATTTTGGTGCTAATCGGCTCAAGGGTTTTGGTAATATTCGAAATTTTGTAACTTTTATCGTCTAAAAAATGAACGTTGTGAGTATCGTCACACTTATGATAATTATTATAAGACTTGGTACGTTTGTATTTCAATTAAACATAAGGGTCATTTATTATTTATACGTGCATAAACAGTTATTGAAGGGGTGAAAACCATCCTCAAAATTTGAATATTAAATACTAATTAATACGCCACTAATTCAAATTGTCGTCAAATTAGTTATTCTACGAATGTGTAATATGTTTTGACATTAGGACATTAGAAAACTAAAATATTTATAATACAAAGGTGAGTTTTATTTCTGACAAATCCCATTGAAATTTTTCATATATTAACAATTATTTTAAAATATATTAAAGAACATGGAAGTCATGTATAGTTCTCCATACCGATATTTTTATCAACTTAATGAATAATAATTATAAATTAGTATTAATTAATAACGTAAATAATATTTAAAATATATTATATGACACAATTAATCAAAATAGTCATAAAGGAAGAAAAATTAGCTTCATATGTATAAGAAAATGACTCTAGCTATAATTTGTATCATTTATAATTTCTTTTACAAAATTAAAAGCGGGGGCATATGTGAATTTTAAAATTAAACTATTTTTGTCTCTAATTGCACCCCCATAACATTCTTAAGGCTCAGTTTAGTTTCGTACGAAGCTCTTTCCTTAAATGAAATAAAAACATGACAAAAATGACACTAAATCACAAGACAAGAGTCGGTTTATACACAGAAGACACTGAACAAATTACTTGCACGTCGTAAATCGTGTGGGGGAGCATTTCTCATGTAGACAATCAGATAATTACTTGCAACTATTTAGTCGGCAGGAAATTCAATCCTCGCTTAATCTAGGACATTGCAGGCGAAGGCTAGGAATGCTGCTAAGGTGCGCTAAATTAATATCAGCGGCAAATAATCTCTAGAACTGATTTTCTTGTTTTACTGCAAATGTTGACATGTTTTGATATACTGTTTCTCGAATATTGCATATGAAATTGCGCAATTCAGAAGCAAGTGTGATTAACACCACAGCTTACCACCTCCTGGCCCTGGCAAACTTATCAAAAACAACATTTGTACGGCATACAGTAGAATTGTACATATGCTCTAGATTGTACCAATTCTCACATACTCTTAAACGTTGTTGTTTATTGACTTTATACATGCATTATACCAGAGATGTAACTAGGTCTGTGTTTTCATAGATGAAAAACTTTTTAGGGTATACATTATAAATAAAGATCTATTTCCTACTTTTCGGAATTATTAGTCAAACTTTTCAGATATTTGAAAAATGACGAAAACCATAAATAAAACAGAGGGTTTTGGTGTCGTTTAAAAATATTTTGAATTGTAACTTCTTTAACGAGCTAATGGATTGGAATGACCTCGATACGTTTTGAAATACGACAAGTTTTCTTCAACCATGCGCTTATGTGGGTGAGGCACACACCACTTTTGACGTGAATAACGGCTAGTGTTTCAGGCCAGATACTAGGTGGTTATTTCAGAAACTTGATGTAACGCGCAGAGATAAGTTTTGCGCGCTAGCGTAAATTTAAAATCAGTATATCTTGACACTCAGAGCAGCTACCACTTGGGTTATGGTCTCAAATTATATATCTCGATTAGATCTACGAAGGATAAGTAAAAATAAAAATATTTAATCTGTTTTAATGAGTGATGAATTTGATATTATAAAAAAACTACAAAAAATTAAATTTTGTATTTCCACGATTGCGCTTGTAAATATTAATTAATTGAATTGAAAAAAAAATAACAGTATATAAGAATAAATTCTCTACGACCTAACGTTTTTTATTTTTTTATTTGTTATTTTGTAATTTTTATTTATATAATAGTTGTGAGTATGAGTGAGTGCTCCTTAAATTGATGAACATAAAACTTTTTTTTACTCAAAAATTAACTGTTTTTTGTACAAATATTTTTAATTTCAATGCAATTAAGAAGTTATACGTGTGATTATATATATTTTGTCTACACTTAAATGCACACAATCTGCTTTGACGTGTGAAATATATCGAAGATAAAAATATGTAGTCTAATACGTAGTAAATGTTTTTATTAGATTTGTTTTTCCATCTGGAATTCAATTTGACAGATTAATTCTTATGTAAATAACACGCCCTGCATTTGACGTTGACATTTTATTACAAATATATAAAGAGAGGTTTATATTCAATATTTTACATCTACGTACTTATTTACGTATTTAATACAGTTTGAAAATAATAAACAAAAATCTTATATTTATACAGTAATCCCTCCATTTATGCGGATTTATTTTCCCACGATTAAAAAAGTTTTATATGTTCACTAATCTACTAGACACCGGTTGTCACCACGTACATGTATAACGTAATTTAGATATTCCTAAACAAATAATAGGCATCACATAGAGTAGACGAGGCAGCCGAAAAAGCGAACTGTCTATATCGGTAGAAAGAAAAAGAAAGGATGGTGATTTATTTTTGTTAAACACATGCACATTACAGATTGATTGAATAAACATTAACAATAAAATGCTATATTTTTATAATAATTATTAAAAACTGTTTTTTACTTCCATATTCCGAAGGAAATGGAAGTATTGTAATACCGTCGAAAAATCATGTCCGAGATAAGAGCGCTCGGTGAGTGTTCCAGAGTCCAGACCTATTGATTTTGGTGCTAATCGGATTAGGGGTTTTAGAAATATTCGAAATTTTATACCTATCATCGTCTAAAAAGTGAACGTTGCGAGTATTATCTCACTAATTTTGTGAGTGCATTGTGGTGCATTTGCAGTTCTATTGAACTTAAGGGTCATTTATTTTTTGTATGTGCCTAGATAACCATTAAAGGGGTGAAAATCACTTTCAAAATTTGCGACTAAATTCAATTTGTCAAATTAGTTATTCTACGAATGTGCACTGAATTATGTTTTTGACATTAGGACATTAGAAAAGTAATATTTATATTACAAAAGTGAGTTTTATTTCTGACTAGCGCATTGGCCCGGTGTTACCCGGAGATATTAATTTAACTAAACATAAAGTAATCATGCCCACACAACATGCCCACCCAACATGCTCACCCAACATGCTCACCCGACATGTCCACCCAACATGCTCACCCAACATGCTCACCCGACATGTCCACCCAACATGCTCACCCAACATGCTCACCCAACATGCTCACCCAACATGCCCACCCAACATGCCCACCCAACATGCCAACAACACACGGTTCACCACAAATTGTTTTTTCCGGCTTCATGAAATTTACCCAAAATATCCACAAATTATACACCTAAACTTAACCTATCCATTAGTGAAAACCGGAATAAAATCCATTCAGTAGTTATTGAAAAAATCGTGTGAAATTATATTTTCTCCCAGGAAACACCAGGTTTTATCTTATAATTTGTATGAAAATCAAAAATAAATAAATAAATAGGTTACCTTTCTTGGAAGTTCTTGATTGTAATTTATAAAAATCCGTTTATTTATATTGTAAAATGCATATTTTTTCATTCAAACTCATGGTGGAAAGATATATATTTGTAGGTATCATGATTCAAACTGACATTCACATATAGTAATTGTTTTCAGCGTCTTATATTCCATAGCTACTGTGTTTTTATATAAATGACAGTTCTATGCTCTGACATCATAGAAACAAAAGACGCTGTGCAAAAGATTCTGTTTAATCATTTGATGTTAAATCTTAGATTTTCATAAAATATTATTATCCACGATACTGCTCGTAAAAATTATCTGACTATTGGTGAAAACCGCATTGAAATCGGTTCAGTAACTCCCGAGTCTATAAGCCACACACAAACGAACATTCATTTTTATATATATAGATAAATCGCATTGAAATTTCTCATATATTATAAACTAGCTGGGCCCACGCGGCTTCGCTCGCGTAGACTACGGAATTATTGTTTAGGATTTTTGAAAAATATAGTTTAATTAATTAAGTACAAACACGATTAGTTATTATTGTAATAATAATTTATCAATACCTAAATTACCTAACAAAAACGAATCAGAAGAAAAAAGTACAAATAATTTGTGTTCTGTTTAAATTTAAATGTTAATTATTGAAAACAAAATTAACTCAAACGTCAGCCGAGGGACTCCGAATATCTACCGAACGTAAGCGAATCCAGTCTGATGTACATCGCTTCGATGCGGCACGACACCATACATTTAAAATGTTACCTTTATAAATATATTTTAAGATATTTTCTAAACTATACGACCAAATTGGATGCAAACTATATCTACATTAAGTACTTATGACGATGAAATCATTTATTTCGATAAGGATTAATGTTTTGCAGGTCATAAGTCCATGTAAACAAAACCCAAATATTTTATGTTTTTTTTGTAACATAAAAGCAGTCATTGTGGCTTAAATATAAAAGTTAGACATATCGTGTCGCTGACTTAATTGTAGAACTTTTGATTCTACACAATTCTTTAATACATTATTTTGTTCTATATTGAACGGTTTAGGCAGCGTATTACAAAACAGCGCGCCGACGGCAAAATTTGTTCCGACTTGATTTACTATTATCGTCACTGCTTTGTTGTTATGTTACCTAACGTAAAAAAATATAGCCTATAACCTGGCCAGAGAACGTACCTATGAATTAAAAAAAAAAACTCGTAAATCGGATAAGTGGTTCTCGAGTGATAAGGTAACTAACGGACAGACAGACAGACAGACAGACAGACAGACAGACAGACAGACAGAGAGACGTTGAGCTTTATATATATTAAGGATTATTTAAAAAGATGGAAATATCATGGAAATCATGTATGGTTCTCCATACCGATATTTTTTGTTGTCAGAAAGCTGTATAATTTAATTAAAAAAATAAATATTAGGTACTTAGGATAAAATATTTCAGAATATGGAATAGATATCTATTCTATTATAATATTTACGGGTTTTTTACGAGCTGTTTTCATGGAACCAATTAACCGCGTAGATTTAGGGATAACTGAACTTAAATATGAATAGTAATCCAAAAACTCGACGTTTTATTTAGTCACTTAGTCATTAGATTTTAGAATTTATCTTCTGAAAGGTTCATATATATGTAAAAGTATAAAGGGATTAAAATTTCATTATTATTGTTTTAAATGTCTAGAAAGAATTACGCACATTTTTCTAAGAAAATAAAAAAATAAGTTACGCAGTTTTAAACAAACATAATTCCGATTTTGCAGCCATAAAGAATTCTTGAAGAAGAATAAAAAGAAAAAAATATACCAACCTTTATAATTATTTTCTAGCTCGAGGGATTCGTACTGGAAAAATATTTTTTTCTTTCATTAAAATTATTACAACTTATTTGTATATTTCGTAAACTTTTTTTTTATTGTACAAAAGTTTTGTTTTTATAGGGTATTTAATTAGCTGAATAACCTGACGTTGTTAAACGATTTTATAATGACGAGATCATCGGTAGAACTAAAAAAAATGTAACTTTATTTTATCAGAAAACACAACAGCAAATTTTATTTTACAAATAAGTTACTGATACCAGTTATGGCCGCTATAAAAGCAAGGTTTACTGTTTTTGTGATTGACGGGTTTCTTTTTTTGTAATTCTCATGAACTCATGTTACTAATAAAATAAGTAACTCTTTATTTAATCAATTTAATTACCGATGTCCGCAAATATATATATATATTTTAATTATAGCCTTTTATTTTCTTTATGTTTTTCCTCCAGTAATGGATAAAGTAAAACCAGTAATGAGCACGCAGTGATGGATACTTGCTAATGATTATAAAATGATAAGTACTACGACACAAAAGATATAAAAGGAAGAATCGTCAAATTTAGAACAATGTAAGGCAGTTGGTATGATAATATAATAATTAATTAATTAATTATACTAATAATTAGTTTAAATGTCCACCATTTTGACACCTATTGGCTGATTGTCATCAAATCACGCTGTAAGACAGTTAAATGTATATAAATTAATATTCAGAAATTGTAGTATTTAAATATTTACAAATATTTCTAATTCAGTACATTTAATTAAAGAAGAGCCTTTACTGATGTCATATCCAAGGCTGGTGCCAGTACCTTATTTATGTATTTCAATGCAAAATTCAATTATTTCAAAAATTCTACATCTTACTACTGGAAAACAGAGAAATGTGGTTTCTTAGTAACTTAAACTAAATACATATATATGTTACGGCCAGTGTAATAAATTGAAAATTATTAATAACTAGCAGTGCCCACGCGTAGACTACGAAATTATTGTTTAGGATTTTTGAAAAATATAGTTTAATTAATTAAGTACAAACACGATTAGTTATTATTGTAATAATAATTGATCAATACCTAAATTACCTAACAAAAACGAATCAGAAGAAAAAAGTACAAATAATTGTGTTTTGTTTAAATTTAAATGTTAATTATTGAAAACAAAATAAACTCAAACGATCAGTCGAGGGAATCCGAATATCTAGCGAGCGTAAGCGAATCCAGTCTGATGTACATCGTTTCGATACGGCACGACACCATACATTTAAAATGTTACCTTTATAAATATATTTTAAGATATTTTCTAAACTATACGACCAAATTGGATGCTGTAAAGGGCAAATTATATCCACATTAAGTGCTTATGACGATGAAATTATTTATTTCGATATGGATTAATGTTTTGAAGGTCATAAGTCCATGTAAACAGAACCCAAATATTTTATGTTTTCTTCGTAACATAAAAGCAGTCATTGTGGCTTAAATATAAAAGTTAGACATACGGTGTCGCGGACTTTATTGTAGAACTTTTGATTCTACACAATTCCTTAATACATTATTTTGTTCTATATTGAACGGTTTAGGCAGCGTATTACAAAACAGCGCGCCGACGGCAAAAATTTTTCCGACTTGATTTACTATTATTGTCACTGCTTAGTTGTTATGTTACCTAACTTAACCAAATATAGCCTATAACCTGGCCAGAAAACGTACCTATGAATTAAAAAAAAAACACGTAAATCGGATAAGTGGTTCTCGAGTGATAAGCGCACAAACGGACAGACAGACAGACAGACAGACAGATATAGAGACGTTGAGCTTTATATATATTAAGGATTACTATTAATACAAATCAACAAATAAAGTTTAGGTTAGTTCAGATTAGGTTTATTTCATTAACCCTTACATATACACCTTAACCGCAAGAAAATTCGATACGTTTTTCGACTTCACAAGAAATCCTCATCAGGAACCTTATAATTCCAGTTTGGAATATTTATTTATTTTTACATTTCGCTTTTTTAGTTTATTTTGCATCTTCTATAATGTAAGGATTTAAGCTTTTATAAATGAAAATAATTTCAATCTCTAGAAAAATTGTATTAATAATTTTTTTATTAAATATAAATCAAAAACAAACAGCTTTAACGCTTTGAGTACCGAACTAAAAAGTAAATATATGTCGCGACCGTGAAGCAAATCTGTCTAAGTCATTTTTAAACTGCTCATTGGACGTATTGTCACAGTGCACTCAAAAAGTTAATGCCCAGTTTTAAATTAAATAAAAACAAATAAAACCAAAATATTTCATTAATATAATATTAACTTCTAATAAAACAAATAATTGAAATCCAAAAATACAATGAATATAAAAGGTAGGTAATATACACTAAATTAATTTATTCTAAAATAAAGTTTTTGATACAAATTTAGCAATCATCATCAATTTTGTGTGAAAAGTTTTCGTAAGAAAATTTTACTGTTTTGCTACGTTCACAGAAAAACAGCTTTTCTCATTTGTCAGAATTTCTAAAACATTTTACGTGAATAAAATAAACAACAATTACAGGTACTATTAAAATACAGTACATTTGTATATATTGAGTAAGATATAGTCGCCAAATACCGTCCCCTTTTTTAAATCCTATATATTTTCCATATTTTTAGAGATACATATATCAGAAATAAAAAAGTAGTATTATCAACAATTTACACCTTTATTTGAAATTGTTATCAAACTTACCAATCAGTTTGGCTATACTTTGTAAGCTTAGCTTAAACAAAAACAAGTCATATTTATAAAATAATATTTCGGCTTCAAATATTGTTCCCGGGGACAATCTTAAGTTTATGTACATTATCACATAATCATCGTATCATTATTATCACAAAACAATAGAAACTATTATGAAAAATATACATCTGATCGGGTTTAAGAGTCTTAAATTGAAAAATCAGTTCTCAAGATAGGCAGAGCATATAAATTTAGGACCCGGATTTTCTACGTTGTTGATGGCACTGTCTCAAGTCTAGTTGAAGATAAAACAAATTTATTGAAAAAAAATAACAAAAGTGTTACAAACAATTAAACGGTATCCATAACAATAGTACCTAATATCGTCTCCGGGACGATATGAAGCTACCATTGGAGGACGATATTAGGATTTTTTTCTCAAAGTTGAATTATTGCTTCCTCGCAATATCGAAGATATGAGAAGCTATGTGATCGTTTCAGATTGAGACAAAAAAAATGTTCTCCGATTTCAAAATTTTAAATTGATTTATCTGTTTCACGTCAAGGTAAATACTTTTCGTTCCGTGTCTGTCTGTCCGTGTGTCCCCTGAATCCTTGTTACACGCATAACTCATGAACCACTGAACCGATATTATTGAAACTTGGTCGGATGATTGGGTCTGGCTTGAGGACGGTCTCATTTTAAAATTATCAAAATCGTGTGTAAGGGGGAGAGGTGACACCCCAAAATATTTATTTTTTCAAGATATCTCAAGGACGACACATGTTACGTTACGTGAAAATTTTATAGAATATTTTTTGTAGAGCATTAAATTTCCTATAATATGGGTCTACAATGTTTGTTGTAAAATACTCCCTTACCAAGATTTATTTTAAAAATTTTGTTTTTCTAAATTGATATTTACTTGGGCATATTAAAATGTCATTTTGACGTTTGCATTAATTTAGATTTTGATTGAAATTGTCAAATAATTAAAAACATACAAAAAAATATTCAGATGCCTTTTAAGAAAAATTAAATAGTTAACCAATTCCAGGCAATTTATATAAACACTATCGGTTTTTATTTAAATTGTTGAATAATTAAATATTATAATTGGTGAATTTAGTACGGGGAAGCACTGTGCATTTACTTGGCAGATGTTTTTTTTATGAAACGGATGCATAACCTTAATATTTTCTACATCGTCATTCATCATTAGAAATAATAAAATATATATTAAGATTTTATGTTAACTACAATGTACATATATATCTAACATTACTGTAATCAAAATATGATGAAAAAATTCATCTTGTAACTTTTTTTCTTTTCTTTGAGCTGTTGCCTTTGAAATTACCAAATTGCCATGAAACGTTAAACATTTCTAGTTCCAGAAATTGATTTGAGGTGACACTGGTTATTTTCGGAGATAGACAAAGGGGCAAAATTAGGTTCAGGGACGAAATTTGGTGACTTTACCTTTATTTTAAGATATACTTTACCATAAAATAAACTAAAATATTGACTGCCTGTTTGACATATGTTTTCTACGGGTTTTACATTTTGTGACAGTTTTTTTGTAAGTACAGACTTTGAATTAATCTGTATAGAAAATATCTTAATTCTTAAGTGATTTTTTTATTAATGACATAAATTGGGTACCACTGTTTTATGATCTATAAAGGTATAATATTTCTGTGTAATCTCATTTAACATTGTTTGTGGTTTTTTGTTTGTTAGAAAATAAACTAGGTCACAGTTTTTGTCTGATGCTTTTCTCATATTAATTTTATTTTCATAGTTATAGTTATGGAAAGTTGGGAGGAATATAGAAAAAGTCATTGTTTTTTAGTCTAGATTTATTGCAGAACTCTACAAGATAGTCCAGTGGTATCGTCTCTTTGTTTTGAAGGGATATATTTTGGTGTATGTAAATTTATATATTTTTAAAGAATAGGTTCTTATCTTCCGCGTAAAAAGACCCTACTGTATAAAATATGGCGACAGCTAAAAACTTGACATAAACACTTTCAGCGAAGATCGAACGACAACTGATTTGCGTATGGCCGCGGCGGCCGGTAGAGAGTGGGATAGGGATTTTTTTATATAAATATGTTTAAACTGTGATATTTTTGTAAAAAATATATTTTTTCAAAATATTCTTTATCCTTTTATGGAATTAAGAGAGTATTGAAATACTTTTTCACGGTAGTTAATTCTTGTAAAATTTCGGTAAAAATAGGCACAGCCGGTAGAATGAGGTTAACGGTTAAATAATAATTTAAATCCATAGACACATTTTCCAATGATTAATTATTATTATCAATAATATTGCTTATGTTGTCTGATATAAGAATTTTGTATAAAAACGATATATTATGCTGGTTCTATAGAAAAATATCTAATAATACCTATGTCTACCAAAAAACGAGCATTAATCGTGAAAAACATTCTACATTTTAATAAAACTCCTCTTTAAAAAGCTATCAAACACCTGTTATAAAATACCAACTCATTTTCACTCCTGAAGAGTAGAGAAAAATCGATTTTGATGGAATTTTATATTTATGCTTCCAATTAAATTTTTACGGCCAGAGATGAGAAAACCGCTGAAAAGTTTTTAAATAATTTATTAAGTTTGAAAAATTCCACACTTTTCAATATTTATTTAACCCTTCATTGTCACAACCAACTGTCAATAATACATTTAAATTTATGAAGTTAAAAGTAAAAACAAATTACATATACTACAAAATAAATAGCTAATTAAGTACATCTATATATTAATACGTGAACATCGAAAATTATCGTTTATAGTATTTATTATAAAAGAAGGTGAATGAAACTTATATCATTCGAAAGGTACTGTGCCATAAACGTACACGAAAAAAAATATGAGTGTATGTTACCGTTAAGGTAAGTAAGATAAAGTTAACATACACACATGATTTCCTCTCTCGCTGTTTGTTTATTTCCCCTCGCATCGTTCAACAGCATAGCAATATTCCTAGCGCCACCAAACGGCAAAAATAAATAGTTTTGGGTTACTGTCAAACGTAGAGAATGCGTATAGAGATTTAAATTCGCGTTCAATTTCAGTGTTGTTATTTGAAAATTTTTGTTGTTAAAGCAGGTCAGGTTAGGTTAGGTACTCTACCATAGATGTGCACAAAAAAATCTTATGTGTATGTTGCCGTTAAAACAGGTAAAATATTGGTTAAATTTCGACCAAAGGCGATACTAACACATATTGTATTGGATATAGTTTCCATTTTTTGACAATGTGTGAAATGATTTTTGTTATTTTTTTATTAGAAAATATACATTTAAACCTCAACACGAAACATAAACGAAAAAAAATTAAACTTCAGTTAAAAATATAAGAAAAATAAGCATTTATTTGAAGCAATATGTTTGTTGTAAGCACAATTATAAACAAAGATTTATTTTATTTCAACTTATAGAAGTTCTACTATACTATTTCACTCATTATAAGAGAAACTATAAAAATATGAATATTTAAGCAATTTAAAGAAATAAACATATATTTTTATGCGCTTACATTTAGGTTAAGAAACAAAAATCTATGGCATAAAAAACCTTTTAGTTTAAAGAATCCATAAACAATGTTTTATGATCGTTATTATTACAGAACGCACATTATGTGATGTACCAACCCGAAAAAGAAATAAAGAAAAGAAAAATCAACGTACACGAGTTTTTTTCGGACTGCAGAAAATGTGCCCATAACAATTTTATTAAGGGCAGATTCTTAAAACTTTTACTGTATACATAAATCTCTTACATAATATGTCAGTTGTAATGTCTCGAATCAGCAGTTCTTACAAAGTTTCCAATTTTTAAATTTAACCTTATCGATGTTTGACTGTAAACTAAAACACTCGTTAAATTTTACAGACAAAAAATTTTAATTAAAAAAACTTCATTGCGCCTCCACCATATACATCTTAAGAATGTTTTTAAGATTAAGCAGCTCATTTATTGAAGTAATGGCATTGATAACTTTTGGTCAGTATTTAAGCAATAACATATAGATCAGGAGGAGCAGCCAAAATTTTGGTATCATAGCAGCCCGCAAAATTTGTTATGAAAGTTAACTTATTGTAGTTATACATGAAAAGTAAATAATTGTCAGTCATAAAATATGTTGCGTTAACCTAGGCTGTCAAAGTTGTCAAATTTATGACCTTGGGTGATTCATAGCAAATCTGGCAGAGAGATGCTTTTTGATAAATACATGTTCTCCAGATCAAGGAAATATAATTTTCTGTTTCTGTTTCAATGTATTAGAGCGAATTAAAAAAAAAATGGTGCCAAAACAAACTTTTAGTAGCCCGTCAGATATTTAAGATTTAGGCTGATTTGATTATTACAAAAACAGAAAAATGTATATCTAACGTTTTGATCGCTGCGTTTTTAATTTATAGCGATACAAAGATGTTACAAAAAATGAGCCAACGAATTTTTAGCAGCTTGTCAGATATGCATACCATATTGTTAAATAATGCCCCCTTATGCAAAAAATATATATATCTGACGCGTGAAGTGCTGCATTTGATTAGGAGAGCCCGTCAGGTAATCCCGTATACCGGGTGTTTTTTTAAAGAATTTCCAGCGGATTATTTCGAAAATAACGAATAATCAGAAAAAATGTTTCAGACAAAATTTCATGGTTTCGGGAGAGCTAAATATTGACACTATGGGTTCACCTTGAAAAAATCATCTTGATGGGTTTTCAGGGTCAACTTTTCTTTTCAAATCTAAATCTATATTATTTGTTGTAGATTCCTAATTTAAGAGATAAAATAAACAACTTTTGCTTGAAATATTTTTTTGAAAATGTCCATTTTTTTATGATAAGGAGCAAACCAAAGAGACATTTCTGGATTTTCCATAATTTTTTAAATAAAGCAACAATTAATTAAGGCGTCAGATATTTATGTTCAAAAAACATAAATCTATCTATTAGAAAAGATTTTTAACGGGCGGCTATAATTACATCAGCCATTTTTTTACATGTTTAGATTGCTATAAAAATAAAGCAACAATTAATGCGTCAGATATTATTATTTATATGTTCAGGAAACATAAATCTATTGATTAAAAAAGATTTTTAACGGGGGGATATAATTACGTCGGCCATTTTTTTTTACATGTTTAGATTGTTATAAAAAATAAAGCAACTATTAAGGCGTCAGATATTTATATGGCGATTGATAAAATAACAAAATTACCAAATTATATAAATATCTGACGGGATGCGATAAATTTCTCGGCTATTTTTTTTTCTATATCAAAATTAACAAATTTTGCGGGCTGCTATGATGACCACATTTGGTCACTGCCTCCTGATCTAATATCAATCATTCAACCAAAATGAAATAATGCCACTTCCCATAATAATATGTATGCCAGAGTTGGGCAAAATTCAATCGTGATTGCGAATAAAAATTTACGAATAAATCGCAGTTCTTATTCGCAACTAACGAATAAAAATATAGTTATTCGTAATCACGAGTACTCACGAATAACGATTGATTAGTTTTTATTCGTAAGATCTTCGAATAACGAATAATCATTCGTTAGTTTCAGATTATTCTAACTAAAAAATTACGAATAAACTATTACTACCTGTACTTTGGCGTAATAATATAATTATGATGCATGATGGGGGTTATTGTCACTTCTTGAATTAATTTTTTTTTTAAGTCCAGACACGTATTTAGTGATATTTTAGACCCCCGTGTATTAAATTAATTAATAAACTCACAACTCGCCCCCTGTCACAGATGAAGGGTTGCAACTGGTTCCATTCGATCCGGCGGGAAAAATACTTCGGGATTCTAGGGGATTGGGGGGCAAAACAACCCTCTATCTAGCACAGGAGTCGAGATATTTACGATTTTCTGTAATGAATACCATAAGTAGTGAAACAGAAAATTTCAATATTTACAATAAATACAGCATATAAACATAATTTAAGATATTATTAAATTTAATAAAATGGAAAAAAAGTACAGACACGTATTTAGTGATATTTTAGGCCCGTATTGTTAAAATAACAAATACACATATACTAAATAGAAACCTTGCTTATAATTTATTAATTTAAAAATAAAAAATTGTACAGAAGCGTATTGAGGGATATTTGAGGCCCGTATATTAAATTAATTAATAAACTCACAACTCGCCCCCTGTATTTGTTATTTTAACAATACGGGCCTAAAATATCACTAAATACGTGTCTGTACTTTTTTTTCATTTTATTAAATTTAATAATAATATCTTATGTTTCTATGTTGTATTTATTGTAAATATTGAAATTTTCTGTTTCGCACTTATGATATTCATTACAGAAAATCGTAAATATCTCGACTCCTGTGCTAGATAGAGGGTTGTTTTGCCCCCCAATCCCCTAGAATCCCGAAGTATTTTTCCCGCCGGATCGAATGAAACCAGTTGCAACTCGTCATCTGTGACAGGGGGCGAGTTGTGAGTTTATTAATTAATTTAATACACCGGCCTCAAATATCACTCAATACGCTTCTGTACAATTTTTTTTAAATTAATTAAATTATAAGCAAGGTTTCTATTTAGTATATGTGTATTTGTTATTTTAACAATACGGGCCTAAAATATCACTAAATACGTGTCTGTACTTTTTTTCCATTTTATTAAATTTAATAATAATACCTATCTTATGTTTCTATGCTGTATTTATTGTAAATATTGAAATTTTCTGTTTCGCTACTTATGGTATTCATTACAGAAAATCGTAAATATCTCGACTCCTGTGCTAGATAGAGGGTTGTTTTGCCCCCCAACCCCCTAGAATCCCGAAGTATTTTTCCCGCCGGATCGAATGGAACCAGTTGCAACCCTTCATCTGTGACAGGGGGCGAGTTGTGAGTTTATTAATTAATTTAATACAAGGGGGTCTTAAATATCACTAAATACGTGTCTGGACTTAAAAAAAAATTAATTCAAGAAGTGTCAATAACCCCCATCATGCATCATAATTATATTATTACGCCAAAGTACAAGTAGTAATAGTTTATTCGTAATTTTTTAGTTAGAATAATCTGTAACTAACGAATGATTATTCGTTATTCGAAGATCTTACGAATAAAAACTAATCAATCGTTATTCGTGAGTACTCGTGATTACGAATAACTATATTTTTATTCGTTAGTTGCGAATAATGTGCGGTTTATTCGTTATTCGTCAATTTTTCAATCGACTAAAAAAATTAATCGTCTGATGCCCAACTCTGATGTATGCCCTTCAATTAAATGTTTAATTATCTTTAAATAAAACTGTATCCCACCCCAACATGTGTCCTTATTATCAAGACTTGAGCTCAAAAATTGGAAAAATGAATGCATGTATTAAATTTTTATAGATAGGAAAAAATATAAATATTTCCAGTGATTGTGAAACAAATCGATTTAATTTTTACAGACAGAATATCTATGCGCCTCCACCATATACATCTTAAGAATGTTTTTAAGGTTAAGCAGCTCATTCATCGAGCAATGTAGCATTGATAACTTTTGATCAGTATCACAAACAACAACATATAAAAAATTCAATCAATTTGACTCTAAGCCAACTCACCTTTACTGAAATATTTAATTGTCTTGAATTAAAACTATATCCCTCCACAAAATGTGTCCTTATTATCACGACATGAGTTCAAAAATTGGTAAAATGCATGTATTAAATTTTCATAGATAGGAAAAAAATATAAATACTTACAGTGATTGTGAAAGAAATCGTTTTAAATTTTACAAACAAAACTTCTTTGCGCCTCCACCGTATACATTTTAAGAATTTTTTTAAGGTTAAGCAGCTCATTTATCGAGCAATGTAGCAATGCTTACTTTTGATCAGTAACACAAACAGAAACATATCAAAAATTCAACCAATTTGACTTTAAGTCCTTATTATCAAGATCTGAGCTAAAAATTGCTAAAATGTGTGTTTAAAATTCTCATAGATAAGAAAAAATTATAAATACTTACAGTGATTGTGAAAGAAACCTTGATAAAGCCAACTTCGATATTTTGTTGTATTTAAAGCCCTCGAACATATCCATGACAGGTTCCAGACAGTTTTTGTTTTGTTGTAAATATACAATATTTTAAAGCACACACGATTATTAAATACTAATACTCACATTAAATATTTTAGAATATAACTTTTATAAAACGATAACTGGTATCACAAAACACTTATGGGTATTATATATTTTTATAAAATATACGCAATTATTTTTAACACAGATAATGCAACAATTTTTAACATTTTGAACCATTAGCATTTCGTTAATTTTTTTTATCACTTGTTTTATATTTAATATTATTTATATATATCATAATATTTAACTGGAAGTAAACATAATATTGTTACAACATTAATATAAAATATAGATATACCGTTTTTGCGGTGCTCATAAGCCTCGTGTATACTTGAAAACAAATTTGCGCAACATATTGCTGTAACTATTGCGTTAGTGTCTACACTCAAAGGAAAATTTGCGCAAATTTTTTTGAACTTCTGCTTGGTTGACACGCAGTTCATCTGCAAATTTTTCCACAGCACTTTATCTTTATAACTAGCACTTTTTGTATCCCATAACTCTAGAAACAATTCATATTTTTCAATAAAATTTTTTATTTCACTTATCGTCCAGACTCGTTTGCTCGCCACAGGGTCGCAACTAGAGGCTCTAGGGCCCCGGGGTAGGAAATGATCGAGGGGCCCTGCCCCCATACTTTTTTTTCGTTATTACCCCAATCCACAATTTTACGCTTGTTACTAATTTTAATGACCTTTTTTTGTTGCTGCCTCAACCTTGCCGCCCCTTATTTGCACGCTACTGCAGGGGGGCCCTATGCTCGGGGCCCCCGGTGGTGGTTACGCCCCTGGCTCGCCATTTGATTATTACTGAAACTCTTGCACAATTAACGAAATTATTTCCAACTCATTTCGAATGCCGCAATAACCTTGCATAAAAAAAAGTTTCTTGTCTACACTTGCGATAAATATTCTTTTCGCAAACGAACGCAATCAACTTTTTGTACACTAGCAAATTCTGTTTTCGCAATCAACTTGTGCAATTATGTTTGCAGTGCACACGAGCCTTAAGAATGGTTTAAATCCATGTAAAATTTATTTGAGTCAGAGGTGGCAAAATTATTAATTATCATATAGGTATTTTAGTTTTTGGTAACATTATTTACGAACCTATATTTTGTTAATTTTTATTTTAAGTTTCTAATTTACACATACAAGGTTCCGCTAAAAAAAGAAACTGATAAGTATAATGTCTTACTACTTTTATTTATTTTTTAGGTTATTTATTTCCTAAAGATTGATTTTATTTCATTATTGAATTATGATTTGATGGTCTTCAATAAAATAAGATAATGTCTTGAATGATTTGACAAAGTAATTGTGATTTATTTTTTACGAAAAAAGTATATTCTCTTTACTTATTTAGTGGACTCTATTAAATAAAAACTTATATTGAAATTAAATAACAACTCATCTGCATAGGAAGAAAAATCCTAAAAAACGAACGTTAACAAACTTTCTTTTTAACATCTTAGGTATATGCAATTTTCGTCTTATTTATTTAATATAATTCAAACTTTAAATGTAAATTCTAACAAAGGCATAGAACGGTTTGCAATTGACAAAGACAGAAACAGAATATACAATGCAATATGAGTAATTAATAAAATTAAGAATGTGTCGAGACGGAGCGGCCAAAGTTCATTTATCTTACGAGTAGAAACCCTCTGTCGTAGTTACTATTAATTAAAATATTTAATTATGACGTTGTACCATTAAACTTACCGTAATTCGCTTTTGGTACATAAATTAGAGAACTGAATTGGTTTATAATATTAATACATTCATATATTCATGAAAGTTTTGATAAATTTAATTATTAAGGAGACAAAGCGATTTATTTAATTATTTTGAGTAGAAAATTAATATTAATAATTCATTTATGTACTAGAACTACCAATAGCTAGTTTTAATCGTAAATATTGATAAGATACTGGCACCAGTCTTGGACGCTTTAAGAGCAAGGTATACAGTTTTTTTTAGGAAGGATCGATAGGTAAAACTAATAATGGGCATCCAGTGATGAACACCTGCTAATAATTTCAAAAAGATAAGTACTACGACACAAAAGTTATAAAAATAAATCGTAAAATTTGAAATAATGTAAACAGATGCTATGATAATATAATAATTAATAAATAGATTACACTTGCAACATTTGGCACCCATTATGTCATAAAATTAAGCTGTTTTACAATTAAGTGTTTATAGATTATGATTCAGTAATGGCAGAAATCAAATTCAACACTGGGGTATTATCTAAGACTGGTGCCAGTTAAGTGTCGGTTCCCAAAAAAGGTCTTTTTAAAACAATTACACTGTTTTGACTAATATATTAACTACTAGCTGCCCAGCTAGTAGTTAATATGCGGCTTCGCTCAAGTGGACTACGGAATTATTGTTTAGGATTTAAAAAATATATAGTTGAATTAATTACAAACACGATTAGTTATTAATGTAATAAAAACCAAATAACACTTAAATTACCTACCTAACAAAAACGAATCAGAACAAAAAGTATAAATAATTTTTGTTCTATTTAAATTTAAAAGTTAATTATTGAAAACAAAATAAACAATTGAAAATCAAAAGAATACCGGCCTGTTCCCTTCCCTCTGCCCTGCGCTTCTAGTTGGTACGTTCCATCGCCATACACGAGTCACCATCGCACGAATAATATTTTCCCGTATAACATATATTACGATATTTTCTAAACTATACGACCAAATTGGATGCTGTAAATGGCAAATTATATCTACATTAAGTACTTATGACGATGAAATCATTTATTTCGATAAGGATTAAAGTTTTGCATGTCATAAGTCCACGTAAACAGAACCCAAATATTTTATGTTTTCTTAGTAACATAAAAGCAGTAATTGTGGCTTAAATATAAAAGTTAGACATATGGTGTCGCGGACTTAATTGTAGAACTTTTGATTCTGCACAATTCTTTAATACAATATTTTGTTCTATATTGAACGGTTTAGGCAGCGTATTACAAAACAGCGCGCCGACGGCAAAATTTTTTCCGACTTGATTTACTATTATCGTCACTGCTTAGTTGTTATGTTACCTAACGTAAAAAAATATAGCCTATAACCTGGCCAGAGAACGTACCTATGAATTAAAAAAAAAACACGTAAATCGGATAAGTGGTTCTCGAGTGATAAGGTAACTAACGGACAGACAGATAGACAGACTGACAGACAGAGAGACGTTGAACTTTATATATATTAAGAATGCAGCATAAGATTCACTACATGTGCAATACAATATAAGAGTGGCTGTATTAAATGATTACATTACATTTTTTATAAAATAAATACATTGTATTGATTAATATAATCTTAAGTCTAATGAATAAATGATATGACTGAAACAACAGTGTCAGCATCTGACTTCCCGTTGTGTGGTCTTAACTTGCCAGTATCTATTTTTATTTTCCATATCAATAAATCATTTATTTAATAATTGTAATAATAATCATACTGTATATCATTATAATCCATCCTTAATATATATAAAGCTCAACGTCTCTCTGTCTGTCTGTCTGTCTGTCCGTTAGTTACCTTATCACTCGAGAACCACTTATCCGATTTACGAGTTTTTTTTTTTAATTCATAGGTACGTTCTCTGGCCAGGTTATAGGCTATATTTTTTTACGTTAGGTAACATAACAACAAAGCAGTGACGATAATAGTAAATCAAGTCGGAAAAAATTTTGCCGTCGGCGCGCTGTTTTGTAATACGCTGCCTAAACCGTTCAATATAGAACAAAATAATGTATTAAAGAATTGTGTAGAATCAAAAGTTCTACAATTAAGTCAGCGACACGATATGTCTAACTTTTATATTTAAGCCACAATAACTGCTTTTATATTACAAAAAAAACATAAAATATTTGGGTTTTGTTTACATGGACTTATGACCTGCAAAACATTAATCCTTATCGAAATAAATGATTTCATCGTCATAAGTACTTAATGTAGATATAGTTTGCCATTTACAGCATCCAATTTGGTCGTATAGTTTATAAAATATCTTAAAATATATTTATAAAGGTAACATTTTAAATGTATGGTGTCGTGCCGCATCGAAGCGATGTACATCAGACTGGATTCGCTTACGTTCGGTAGATATTCGGAGTCCCTCGGCTGACGTTTGAGTTAATTTTGTTTTCAATAATTAACATTTAAATTTAAACAGAACACAAATTATTTGTACTTTTTTCTTCTGATTCGTTTTTGTTAGGTAATTTAGGTATTGATAAATTATTATTACAATAATAACTAATCGTGTTTGTACTTAATTAATTAAACTATATTTTTCAAAAATCCTAAACAATAATTCCGTAGTCTACGCGAGCGAAGCCGCGTGGGCCCAGCTAGTTAATATATAAATACATTTGCATATGGTGCACGCATCAACGAATTTACAAAGCTGTTTTAAGTAAATATACCCTAAAGCTACATGGGTGAATATTAAGTGTACAGTCAGTTATAAAAAGTGGTTAACCACTAATTCTTAAGATATTTTTATTGCAATATTGCGAAATATAATTACTGCACTACCATAGGCGCCGAATTTTTATTTTCTACATGAGAGCAACATTTTCATAACCAGTGTTATAGTATGTAATATACTATGTATCCATACTAATATTATAAATGCGAAAGTGTGTCCGTCTCTCTGTCTGTTACCGTTTCACGGTTAAACCGATCTTGATGAAATTTGGCAGAGAGATAGCTTGCATCCCGAGGAAAGACATAAGCTATGTTGTATCATGAAAATTTATTAGATAAAAAAAACGGGTGTGTGACATTTGTACGCGCGATCTGTTTTATCGACTATCATAACAACAATCTATATTACCTAACCTTCTTCTTTTTATTTTTCATGGGCTGCATATCTGACAGCTTCTTCCTAATCTAACTTCCACGCAAACAAAGTCGCGGGTAATAACTACATACATAGTGTTGTATATAATAAACATTTTATCATAACTATGTAAGGTACTGGCACCAGTCTTAGCAAGGACCCCAGTAATGGCAAATTTTTAATTAAATGAACTAAATTAGAAATATGTGTTCATATTTGATTACTACCATTTCTGAATATTAATCTATATATACATTTAAGTGTCTTATAGCGTGATTTGATGATAATCGGTCAATAGATGTCAAAATGGTGGACATTTAAACTAATTATTAGTATAATTTATTTATTAATTATTATATTATCATAGCAACTGCTTTACATTGTTTCAAATTTGACGATTCTTTCATTTATATATTTTACGTCGTAGTACTTATCATTTTGTAATTATTAGCAAAATGAAAGGCTATAATTTAAAAAACAAACTATATTTACGGACTTTGGTAATTAAATTGATTAAATAAAGAGTTACTTGTTTTATTAGTGATAATAAAAAAAACCGAAAACTTGCTCTTATAGCGGCCATAACTGGTGCCTTTACCTTATGTCGCTAAACAGTAGATTTTTCTTTATTTCACTCGATATATAGCAATTATACAAATATACCATACGCGTAATTTAACAGTGAATAATAGATATAACCATGATGAATATTAAAGGAGAGGGGGGGAGACCACCTCTCTACACTTCAATGTTCATCAAACATCCCTAAAATGACACGTGCAGAGTTTCAGTTCAATGGGTATTCAACAAACAATTAAAAGCGTTTATCAAATTTTATTTTTGTAAACGTGTTTGTAATTTTTGGCGATTGATTTTAAAATTCGTGGAAAATATAATTTTCTGGCTGTTTTTTACGTGGCGATAGAATTTTCATAGTCAAATTTATGTAAAATAAACAGACATGGTAAAAACCTTAATTTTTAAATATGTATGTACTTTCTAGATATTTTTTTAACTTACTGTAATAAAATGTAATATACAAAATATACATACATGCAGTATGCACAAAAAAATATTGTTGAATATTACTTTACCTACAAATAAACTCACAAAGTTTAGATTGATATGAACGTAGAAAAATGTTTAACTATAACTACTTACTTCAACGAAAATTTCAATAAATTTTATTTTCTCTATCGTAATCTGAATCAGTGAAAAGTCATAAATTGATAGTGACTATTTTTTTTATAAAACCCAATTAGTTCTATAGAAAAGTCTGCGAGAGCATCTATCTAACTTTAATATTTAACTTGCTGCAGTTTTTTTTTTATATAAATGCAAGCAAAGCCATTTCCCAGCTGCATTATTTCAGTAACGACAAAAAATAGATAAAATCGACATTCGGATTTAAATACATATTACATTTATCACGGATGTTTACACAACACAGTGCCTGGTACTCATAATTTTGCTTTGTCGCCGTATTGAAGATACGAGAAGCTTTGCGATCATCTGAAATTATGAATTAAATATGAAAAAAAAAATTTTTCTCCGTTTTTAAAATTGTCACTTGATTTTTCCGTTTCAGGTCAAGATAAACACTTTTCGTTCGGTGTCTGTCTATCCCCTGAATTCTTGTCACACGCATAACACATGAACCACTGAATCGATATTAATGAAACTTGGTTAGTTGGTTGGGTCTGGCTTGTGGACGACTCCATTTAAAAACCATTAAAATCGTGACATCCTAAAACAGTTATTTTTTAAGATATCTCAAGAACGACAAATTTTACGTGAAAATTGTACAGAATCTTTTTGTACAGTATTCAATTTTCTGTAAAATAGGTCACCACAACTTTTGTAGTAAAATATTCCCGTACAAAGATTTATCTCAATTTAGTTTTAAAAAATCGTCATTTGTTTTGTTCAATTGCTCTTTTACTTTGAGATATTAATTTGTACAATAGAAAAACTTAGATTTATATTGAAATTGTCAAAAAATTAAAAATATACGGAAAAATAATCATGCGCATATATTAAATAAAATGGAATTAATATTTTGAAATAAAATGGTACAAAAATTAAATGGTTAACCAATGGCAGCCAGTTCATCTGAATACTTTATCGATTTTTATTAAAATTGTTCAATAATAAACTACCGTTTGTATATGTAAATGAGGAAGCACTGTAAATTTACTTGCCATATGTTTTTTTTATAAGGAATCAAAAATTGAATTATTTGTGTTACTAACAATAAGTACTTATGTAATACGTGACAGTAAGATAATAATCTCAGTACTCTCGAGGCATTCTTGTTTTCCCAATCTACGTCAAAAAGATATGACCTTTACGATATGACAGATCTTGTTTTTTCTACTTTTGTATACATGAATTATTTATTACATCTGATTTTATGTTTGTTGTATTACATTTTAGTTTCTTTTTTTTCGTAATTACATCAAATATAATATAAAACCAGCGTCTAAATTAAAGGAGACATCTTGTTAGTGATGAAAATAATGTGATGTAGGATATGCGCATATTAATTATTTTTTTAAGGGTTGTTTTATACCGTGTTTCTCGACGTTTTTTTCTAGTAGGTAGGGTGTACCAGAAATGTTAATATACATATTTCAATTTTTAATTACCATAATTATGTTTGTGATGTTATAATTTTGTTTAAATTTATTTTTTATTACTTTTACATGCATAATGCTTTACAAATCTGAGTTGTGATGAAACTTTTTTTATAGACTCATCTACAGTTAAACACTTTTGTGTGTTTGTTTATTATTATTATGGTTGTTTTCATAAGAGAAAAGTTAATTTCTTTTAAATCTTATTTTTAAATAATATTATGTTACGTTTTTTTATTCAAGAGTCGGTTTGAAACTCGTGTAGATGTGCCCCAGGTTATTCTACGGTTTGGATGTTACGTATATTTTGAAAAATAATGTTTCCATGTATTTTTATTGTATTTTGCATATAGTACAGTCAAAGCGTCGTAAAAATGCAACCGTGCATTTTGGGTGGGCAGCGATTTTTTTAAAGGGTTTCGTAGGGGGGTCGGTCGTGAGTCTAACACTGCGTTTTTGGGACTGTGAACGATGCCTTTTTGGCACAATTTTTAAAATAAGGATGCAATTAGTTTTTTTTTTGTCTCCGTAACTGTGAGTCTGACAAAATTTTTGTAAAAAGCATTTTTGTAGGTATACCGATTCTTTGTAACTGTTATTGGTAACTTCTTGGCTTTTCATTTATAATAAAAAAGTTATGAGCAAAAAACACTTATTGACATGTTACATCTCAAAATATTTATTTTTTCAAGATATCTCAAGAACGATACATGTTACGTAAAAATTTTAAAGGATTTTTTTTAGAGCATTCAATTTCCTAAAATATAGGACTACAATTTGTTTTAAAAAATCGTGTTGTGTTTTTTCAAATTGATATTTACTTTGATATATTATTAAATGTCATTTTGACGTTTGCATAAAAGATTTAGATTAAAAATATACGAAAAAACAATCAGATGCGTCTTAAGAAAAATTTTGAACTAATATTTGTTAGTAAAATTGTATGAAAATTAAATGGTTAACCAATGCTAGGGAATTTATATGAGCACTTTATCGGGTTTTATTTAAACTGTTCAATAATTAACTACCTTTCGTGAATTTGGCACGAGGAAGCACTATGCATTTACTTGGCAGATGTTTTTAATTGTTTTTATTTTAAAAACTTGTTAAGATACATCTTTCAATAAATTCTGACAAAACTTCGATTAAATTACAAAGAGTATTTTGCAGAAATGCCCAGTAAGGTGGAGTGAAAATTTTTTTTTTTGGAATCTTCGAAACGCTATATGCGCAAAATGTGCATTTGTATATCCTTAAAACACCTTATAAAGGAATTTGTAATTGGATATCATCCTGAGGTTCCTAAATGATTAAAGAGCAATCCAGTGTCTTTAAAATAATATGTAAATGTAATTTTTTTCTATAGTTATTCATTTTTTTTTAAATGATGTTTATTTTTTGGTTTTTTTATAAAAATAATCTTAATTTGAGAGCATTTTTCAAACGATTAACTATAATAAATGTTTGACTGTTATATATAATTTTAAAGGTACTGAATGTCTCTTTAATTTAAACTATTGCGCATTCAAATATCTTACCCCGTTACCGAGATATAATGCCCAAAAATTTATGTTTTTTTCTAATAAAGAAAATCATTTAGGAACCTCAGGATGATATCCAATTACAAATTCCTTCCTAAGGTGTTTTAAGGATATACAAATGCACATTTTGCGCATATAGCGTTTCGAATATTCAAAAAAAAAAATTTTCACTCCACCCTAATGCCCAGTATTATCAAGTTTAACTAAATGCTCCTTTAACTACCTGTCATATTATTAACAGAACCAAGAATAATACATTTAATTAAATGTTTTTACAACGCATATTATGTACATTTTTCATTGAGAGCCAAAATATTGATTTAAATCACGTTTGTAATTTACGAAATTTAGGTAGGGGGGGGGGGGAGAATAAAGTGCTAAGGGAGCTTTAAATTGGTTGATAATACCGGGCATAAGTGTTTTTGTTAAATTATAAATAAAACCAATTTTTGAATAGCCATTTTCTGTAGCGTTTAATTATTTTCAATGAAACTGTATTAAAAACTCAAAAACGATTATTTTTTTGAGGATGATAACACATTTCACATTAAATTATTATTTTTTATTGAGTATAGGCATTTGGATTCTAAATGGTGTGTTAAATTAATCAAACAACTAAATTGAATTTCAAATTAGGTTTAAAATTGAAGGGACATTAAGAACATACATATAATGTTCCACGAAGCGCTTTCAAAATGGTTTAATTTATATCTGTATAGAATTAGATGAAATTTGTTCGCCTACATACAATTATACTCACACACTCACTAATGTAGGCCACCTAAGTACATACTGATACCCCAGAAATACCTGTACTTTTAGTTACAAACGTGACCTTTCATGAAATGAGATGTATTTTACACGATTAAACAAATATTTGCCTATTAAAATATAATAACTTTTAATGCAAATTACTATTTTTGAACGCTGGGTAGCAAAAATTGAATTATTACCAGTTCTATCTTAAGGGGAGAAGCCACTGTATCGGGTTAAAAAATTGTCAATGTTTGGGAATTTTTTTCAAAGGTATAATGAATTATTTTATGATCGGGTAAAGGACATTTTATTAAATATATATTCAATTTATTCAGTATCAATTTTTATTGAAAAATATTAAAAAATTACATAGTTATGAGCCTCGATGTGATGACTAAAAAAATATTTTTGTCCATAGTTCCATCGAAATTTCGGGATGGGTTATTTTTTTAAATTTAATTTTTTCATAAAATGCGAAGGTTTGAAATATTTTTTTCATTTTTAACACCTTTTTTAATTTAAGCGAACTTCAAAAATAGTAAATATCAAAATTTTAAAAATCGGCTACGCACAGACTTAGCCACTGTTATTATGAAAATTTATTAAAAAAAATTTAATCGGTTTCTTAGTCGTTGAGGAATCGCTGAAACCAGGTCGAAAATAGTCGTTTCAAGAAAAATGTGTTTAAAGTTTTCAGGGGTCATAAGCGGTCACGCTATCTGCTCTCACTAAATTGACTGTAACACAGACTATTTTCGGAATTTTAATTTAAGTATTTATTTTAAAATATAATTTTGATCTGTCTATCCGACAAACTTATATTAATATATATTTCAGTTTTACATAAAAAAATTGTTAACTTATATTTATTTGTATGTACTTTTTATTCTAACGTTTCATGTTTGACAGTTCTTTAAATCATTAGATTTTATTCTAATAATATTAGTTGTTTTATTCTCTTTTATTTTTGCATACTATATCTATGTAACATTTTATGTTTCCTGTAACCTCTTTCTTTTTATACTGTTAAATTAATTATAGTAAACTGTTCAAGATAATTGTATAAATATGGCTGTATAGTTGTATTATGATGTTATTTTGTAAATATGTATATATTACTAATATTATGGTTAAGATGTTACCTGATTTAAAAATTTTATGGCTATATATGTATATGATTCAGCAAAATATGCTTTATAATGAAAGTACTTATTTAAAAAAACTAATATTGTTAAAAATGTTTATATACAGGGTGAGTCATATCAGGTGGAATGGATTGAGAAAAATATTTTAAGCAAAAAACATTATATAAACATGTGTCCGGAAATTTGTCATGAGGGGGCTACAGCCCTCCAAAAATTGTATTCAAAATTAGTTTTTATTTAATATCTGGAGAACCCATTATGCTAAAGTTATGAAATTTGATACGGAGCTTAGTATTAATAAGTATTATTGATTTCCAGTATTAACCAATTATAATTTAGACCAGGGCTGTATGGGGCCAGTAAGCCCATCGATTTTTATCTAGTATTTTTTTGTTCTTTAATTTTTTCCTGTGTTAGACATTTGAATAAGACTGTATGACACAAAATATCCTTTGCTCATTTATCATAGGATAAACCATTTACGAGAAATATGGATGCTAAAGAAAGGATGCTGAATTTTACTTAATACGGATGCTTCAAATTACAAAAAATATTTTTATATTCTGGTTCTATGATAAAAAATAAGACAAAAAAATAATAAAAATATACCTCCAAAAATTCATCCTTACCAACAAATAGCCATTTTAAGTATCGCTTTCTAGTTATGTTAGTAAATTACTTGCAACATTAATAGGACTGGCTATAGGTCTAGGAGGAAACACGTATTAGGTGATATATGTACATGAACTTTTTTCTTACCTTTAATCAAAGAACAGGAATATAGATTTATTTTGTTTAATTTGAAGCATCCGTATTAAGTAAAATTCTGCATTCTTTTGCATCGATATTGCTCGTAAACGGTTTAGGTTAGGTTAGGTTAGGTTAGGTTAGGTTAGGTATTTTGTCTCATACAGTCTTATTCAAATGTCTAACACAGGAAAAAATTAAGGAATAAAAAAATACTAGATTCAAATCGATGGCCCTACTAGCCCCATACAACCCTGGTCTAAATTATAGTTGGTTAATACTGGAAATCAATAATACTTATTAATACTAAACCCCGTATCAAATTTCATAACTTTAGCATCATGGGTTCTCTAGTTATTAAATAAAAACTAATTTTGAATAAAATTTTTGGAGGGCTGTAGCCCCCTCATGGAAAATTTTCGGACATATTTTTATATAATGTTTTTTGCTTAAAATATTTTTCTCAATCCACGGTTCAAGTTTGTTCCACCTGATATGACTCATCCTGTATATGAGCATTTCCAGTAGTTTTTTAAAAAAACAATCTAAAAAAATTAAACTTATGTAGATTTGTAGGGAATTTTATAACAAATTAAATGGTATATTTTTTATTCGATTATCAGGACCCCCGATATTTCAGAAACACTGAAAATTCCTGTAAATTCTGTTCTTTAATACACGAGTAATTAGGTGTTTTATAAAAATTATATCTCATTTAGGAGCTCTATATGAAAAAATGTTTTTTTAGGGTTGTTTTAAGAATAAAGAAAGGAAACTTTTGCCAAAATTTGGTGCAATTTGGAGTATAGAGAAAAAAGTTTTAATGGTGTGAATATAGCGTTTTTTGGAAAATAAGAGATCTAAAAACAAGTGTAACTTTAAAAGTTTTTGACCAAATTAAAAAATGTATAAATATTTGGAAACTACATAAAAAATAGAATAAAATGGCCTATACCAGAAGTATTTTGGTTGAAACCACATTATTTGGCGGCAATTTCAAAATCGACTATTTATACAAAAAATCAAACTTAAAGTTTTGGTACCGCATTCGGCCAAAATTGAATATTCGCTTCTGAAACCGATTTCAAATGAAAGATCAACAAAAAACGAAGAAAATGAGCATAATAAGGGACATTTCGAAAAATAAGGTACTATCGAAAAAAGTCTAATTTCGTTCGATTTCAAAAGTTTAAAAAATCGTAATTCAGCCAAAAAAGGGGGCGGGGGGAAAAGGTTTTGGGAAACATGTTTTTTTGATATGTAGTTTGAGAAAAAAAATTGAGAGCAAAATAGGTGACATACGTGCGCCCTGTTTTTTAAAAAAACTACTGGAAATGCTCATATACATATATAACTTGTTTTGTTTATTTTGCATTTGTAGAAAGTTGTTTTATGTTCACCGAACAAGAAAAGGAATTTTGAAAAACAAAATTGCGCATTTTTGTTATGATATAATATAATGAATAATAATATTCTATTGGCTTTTTTGTGTTTTTGACCTAACATCCCAAATATAACAGAAATATTATATATATTAATATATTAATTAATTATATTATATATTAATCATAGATCATTTTTTTAACAAACAAAAAGATACATTTTTGTTTTGTCTGTTCGGCAAACTAGCTGAATGAATTATTTTAAAATATAAAAAGAAAAGTTTATCTTATTTATAAAACATTTAATAAGAAATGTCGAATAAAGATAGGTAAAATATTCATTGCGATATTTCCAATTAAGTTTTTTCTCCGGAAATACGGAAAGTAATTAGGTCGAATTGTGCACCGATGAATAAGAATGCAATCTGGGAAAAGGCGGAAATCAATAAATGAAAAAACGTATGTGCCTAAGAAAATATACAGAGGAAAGAACTAAACATGTGAAGTTCATACATGACTTTCTTGTTCTATAATAGGTATCTTTTTAAATAATTTGAATATGGATATGAAAAATTTAAATGGGATTTGTCAGAAATAAAACTCAACTTTGTATTATAAATATTAGTTTTCTAATATCCTAATATAATAACAAAATGTATAATATATACACATTTGTATAATAAATAACCTGATAATTTGAATTTAATTGCATAATATATTAACATTTTTAGGTGGTTTTCACCCCTTCAATGACTGTAGAGGCACTTATAAAAATTAAGTGTCCCTTAGGTTCAATTAAACTACAAGTGTACCAAGTTTTATCAATATTGATGAGATAATACTCGCAACTTTCACTTTTTAGACGATAATAGGTACCAAATAGATATTAATAGGTCTGGAGTACTCATTGAGATAAACATTTTCCCCAAAAATAATTCAAATCGGTGCATTTTTGCAGTAGTTATCGTGAACGAATGAAAATTCTACATCCAGACACAGACACACAAAAACACGCACAGTCGAAGGTAGTACAATCAAAATATGCTCTTATCTCGGGCACGATTTTTCGTGGTATTACAATACTTCCATTTCTTTCGAACATGGAAGTAAAATAAAAATTGATTTAAAGAAATACTAAGTGTATTTTATATTTCAAAATCACATTACAGATATATATTATGTGTGTAATGTTAAATAAATATAAAAATTTACATTTATATGTATTTTGTATATGTCAACATAACTTTCTATCATTCTCAAACCGAAAAAAAATTATGTGTGTGTGTGTGTATACACATGTTATTTTATGCTTTAAAAAGACGACAGAAGAAGAAAAACCGGAAAATAAGAAGGCACCTGGAATAAATTACACTTTAGTGTTCAAATAAACAACTCCAGATAGCATTGAAGTATTTTGAAGCACAAATATATCACCAGTGACGTAGCACACGGACCTTTCGAAGAAGGACATCAAAAAAGTACTTTTAATTTTACAAATATTATTTTAAGAGCGGGGAGGGCAGGGCCGTAACTACCACCGGGGCAGCCGGGGCCCCCGCAGCGTAAAAATTGGGTGAAGTAAGTAAATAGGAAAAATTGTGTAAGTAAGGAGCAAAAAAAATATAAAAGATCTTCAATTATTACTAATTTTGAGACCTTTTTTGTACTAATAAGGAGTAGACTACAGTTTGTTAACTACGATAAAAAAAAGGTCTTCAATTTTTCCTTTTGCATATTCTAGAGGCCCCTCAGCCACCTCTTGCCCCGGGGCCTCCGAGCTTCTAGTTACGGCCCTGGGGAGCACAAAATCAAATTTCTCGATTTTTTTAAAGACAGATATAAAAATGTATTGAAATTTTTTTTACATATATTAAAGTATTAAAAAAAGTTTATTTATTATTTCAAAACAAAATGGTGTCTCTGCAGCTACTACAATGAAGTCAAATTTTTTTTATCTCACTGGCCATACCTCTATTTTTTATTTGGAACAAAAAACATAAAAAATTCTTAAAATATATGCTGAAACGAATTAAAGGCCGTATGATTTTCTCGAAATATTGATTTAAAATCGGTTACAATAAATCAATCTAAAAAATCCTTTCACTAGAAAATGTTATTGTTATGCTACAGCTGAAATTTCAAGTCAATCCGTTAAAAAGTGAAGGCGCTACGAGTACAACCAGCTCAAAAACCGCACTCGAGCGTAGGTACTCGAATTATATCAGCAAAATGGGGCTGAAAAAAATTCATTTCAACCAGTAAAAAGGTAGTAAATTTGTTTTCACAAAGTTCACCCCCCCCCCCCCCCCTAGTAAGTATATTTTTAGAAGAATACTATTAAAAATACTGTTTTATATCTATGAAAAATAACAGAAATATTAACATTTTCAAAGCAAAGAGGAAATAAGTGCAGCAAATAGTAATAAAAAGATCAAATCAATGCGATTTATTCCAAAAGTCAAAATTTTTATCTAGATCACCGGGAAACCCTCAAATCTTGAAAAACAGAACTGTTTCTGCTAAATAGGTACGAAATTATATTATGTGCCGTTATTAATATTTTTATACAAATATAAAAAACCTTTTTTAAATCTATATAGAAATAACATACCCCCGCCCCCCTTAAGAAAACTATGGTTACAATGTCCCGCCACTGTATTCTACGATGTCAATATTTAACCTAGATGGACACAAGTTGTAATCTGTTCTTCAACGATGCTGTCTCTTCTTCGTCTTCTTCTTGTTTAGTTTTATTTGTTTACTGAATGAACATTATCAGATCGTCTTTTTATTTAGAACAATAGGTGATTTTACATTATGTAAATTTACGTCGTTTGCTTGTGTAGTGACTCTATTGTTGATTAGAAATATTGAGTTGCTTCATAAATAAACATAAAAGATCAAACAATATTAACTTTTCATAAGTACAAAACAATTAACAAATAAGATTTAAGTTATTTGAATGTAGATTGTAGAGTAGATTTATGTAGATGTTAAGTTGTGTATGTGTGAATATTAAATTAAATAAACTGCTGTGGCCACCACAAAGTTTTTTTAAGCATTAGTGTATGGAAACGAATATTTATTATTTAAAACAATATTTTTCAACTACCAATCGTATTAAAAATAAAAATAATTTTATGGAAAAATGAAAACTTTTGTTTAGAACAATTTCCTACCAACGCATGAAAAATATTACTAAATTGGGAAGTGTAAACATCCGGTTCCGGTAGGGTAATTATTTTCAAAAGTAAGAGCTGAAAAACTTTTTTGTGGTCTTTAATTTCATTATATACAAACAGTATAGAAAAACTATTCAAATAATAATTACTGAATTTGGAAACAAGTAAAATCAAGATATTTTTTTTATTTGTAGGTGTTTTTTATGTTTTTTTAATGGTAATTGTTTTATTTATTTAAAAAATAAGAAGCTAGGATCTGAATCTACGTAAAAAAAAAATTAAAAAATTGTTCGAAACAATTTTTGATCTGAGGTGATTTTTCGCGTATTTTGTCATTTAAAATAAATTAATTTAGAGAAAAAACACAACAGAAATAAAATGCAAAAACCATTTTAATAATTTTGGTTAATGTTTTTATTACCATTTAAAAAAAATTACCTTAAATTAAAAAAAATTTTAACAAAATTTTATTATTTTATGTAGAATCAGTTCTTAACAACAGAAATATAGATTTTCATTTAAAAATCTAAACGAAAATACAAAGTTACCAGTAAAAACAATAAAAAAACACAAATAAAAAATAGTACTTATATATCATTAAATTTCCCCCTCTAAACGAAACAACTTTAGTTTGAAAAGTTATAGCTTACTTTTCGAAATAAAAATTCGTTACGTTTTTTTAAACAACCTGTATATAGCGTCCACAGACCAACATACAAGCTTTACTTAGTTAATGGTTGTATGTATATCAAACTAAATCAGTGAGGATTCCACTGATTCCTCAGTGAATGTAAAAGTCACTGAAAATCAGTGGTCTATGCCAGTTCTCACTGATCCACCAGTGATTTTGGCTATATTAGGGGTCATCATCTATAAATTACGTCACACGTTAAGGGAGAGGAAGGGGTCTACAAAGTGCGACATTGTGTGACAAGGGGGGAGAGGTATCACAAGCTTTGTGACGTTACATCTAAAAAATCATGAATTCATTTTATATAAATTCTTAGAGCAAAAATTTTAGGAAGATTGTTTTTAGCAACGAAAGACCCGTGAAAATTTCAAACGTGCATTTACAATGTAGCATTCTACAAAATTACAGAATGCTACATATAATAGTAATTTTTACCATGAAAGGCAAATTAAAATTCTATATAATTTTTATTAATAATATTTTGTATAAATAAAAATAATATAAACGTCCAAGGACAATGAAAGAATATTTATTTTGTTTTCTTTTTTCGTTGATTTTGAGTACCTACTTATTGTTTCGAAAAGATTTTAAATTAAAAAAATAATTATGGAAATGTTTTAATCTAAATCAGTTCTCAATTTAAAATTTAAAATTGTGTGACGTCACAACAAGGGAGGGGAAAAAACATGAAATTTGTATGACGTAATTTATGGATGGTCCTTTAACAACGATCCACTGATTTTTTCAGTGACTATGCACTGATTAGTAGTGGTCTACTTTTCACTATTTCACAGTGCAGAGTAGTTATTAAACAATTTAAGTACATTTCCTGTATGTAAAAATAAGTAATAATACATGAGAACATTTATGATTTTAATCACTTCATCGCTAGCTAGCAAACGTAATAAACTTTATTCAAAGTGTGAAGTGTAGATAATAGTGTGTAATAATATTTTATGGCCACATTAAATAAGATAATTTTCACCTATCTTATAATTTTATTGAGATCGTAATATAAGCACTAAAATTAAATGAATTAGAAATTTCATGTCTTTTAATTAACGTCTTGAATCTTGTTTTCTGCACAAAAGTCTTGCCCAAATCTCATAAAAAATACGTAAATTGGTTTTCGAGATTATCAAAACTAAACTTCTGTAATATATTATAATAATATACATAACTAAATAAATATTATGTTCTATTAATCAAGATTTGGCCTATCTAAATCATTTAAAACAAGTTTTTCTTGTTTGCAATGAATTAAATAGCATAATTTACGACCTGGTCTATTTAATATATTGGCATAGACGTAATAGACATAGTTTGAAAGTTATCGCATCAAGCATAATTGAATTTAACGCTGTGGTGTTATACAGACAGAGACGGATTAGCCTCCGGTCCCATTTTGGACCCAAATTTAGTATAGATATTGTTATATCGATAAACCAGTATGGCTATTATAAATTTTCTAACATATTAGACCTCTAAAATAACACAACAATTTAATAACTCATAATTAATTAATTTTTTAAATCAAAATGATTTCTAAACGAAAAAAAAAGTTTTTATACGAAAGAGATATCATTCGTTTAACATTTGTTTCAAATTGCATTATAGGTATATCTTTGAAAAAAATAAAATAAGTGTGTTCCTCACTCACATAAGAAGTGAAATTTCTTTTGTTTTCATTAACCATGAGAATTAAATAAATAAAGTAAACGATTGTTAAATTAATAAACAAACGTATTATTTTAACACAAAAACTCTCATCTCCCTCATGCATAACCGACGTAAAGTGACTTGTATGTATATACTCACATATACTCAACCCTTTCTCATGCATATGCACTTTTCTTAGCGTTTTATCTTGAAAACCTGTTGTATTTTAAAACGTGTCGAGGTCATCCAAATTCACTAGATCGCTAAAGAAGTTTCACAAAAATTCGTAATAGTTTCAGTATGAAACTACAAAAAGTACTGATTTATACAGGCTGGGGTATTTATAATTTAAAATGTTACAGAAAAAATATTTAAACCAAAAAATGTCGTGAGGGATTAAATAAATAAATAAATAAATAAATAAATAAATAAATAAATAAATAAATAAATAAATAAATAAATAAATAAACATTTTATTTTTTTTTTACTACAAGGTATAGTATAGAATAGGTCAGTGGAACACTATAAATATATGTATATAAAATAAAAAATAAAAAATATAGTAATCGAATAATCGAATAGTAATATTTATTTGTTATTTTAACGTGGCCTTCAAGATAATTTGAAGTCAACACCTTTTTTTAATAGGAACCTATATAGTATTTTATATAGTAATTTTAATTTATGTGAAAAACACGAATTTTTATATCGAAACATTATTTTTTGAACCTTAACTTTAGAAGATATTTAACAAAATAATTTTGAGATTATGAAAATCCAAAAATTGTGTACTCAGAAATCATCAACTTTAGAGAAAAAGTACAAAATACAAAAATGTTTATTTTGGTCTAATAAGGCTTGGAGAGTCATTCTAGAATTATTTTTAACATTTCGTTTATTTTTTTTATTTTGCTTAAATAATATAAATAGAAAAAGTTTTAAAAGTTTAAAAACATCATGTACTTTTTTTCTAAAGTTTATGGGTTCTGAATAAAAAATTCTTGAAAATCCAAAATTTCAAATTATTTTATTAGATATCTTGTAAAGTTTAGGTTGTTCGAAAAAAAGTTTTCAATGAAAGATTCATGTTTTTTTACGTAAAATAAGATTACTAAAACTATATGTTCCTATTTAAAAAAAAATTCTTGAAAACCACGCTAAAATAACAAATAAATATTACTACTCGATTCCCCCTCACAACCAAACATTTTTTGGCTTGAACATTTTTTTCAAATATGCTATGGTTTTGAGATAAAAATCTGTAACACTTTAAATGCCCCACCCTGTATATTTCAGGGCCCGTTCTCAAACCCACCCCTGCATGAAGTAGTGGTTTGTCAGACGGCAGTGTTTAACTGTCACTGGCACTGTCACGTCACATACACACACGCGCGCCGTCCTCGCTGAGTTGTGCCGCGATGTATTGTTATGTCATGATCAATGATTCCTGATGATGATTTATTTGTACCATTATAAACGTATATCATTTTCAGAAGCAAAAGCGATCAACGTCATATACAATTTTCTTGGTTTATGAAGTACTCGTAAGTATATACTTATTTTAAATTAACTTACTGTTTGTATCTACATTTCCATTACTCAGTAGCATAATGTCTGATGTTACAAATAATTTGATCTAAAACTAATCTTTACTATGATATCGACTTATATTACGTTATCTATTAATTCGGTCTGTGCTGAAACTTAATTGCTAAAATCTGCAGCTGTCAATCATTTTGCTGCCGTTTCGATCGAAACTAAATTATCAAGCATAAATTTGTCTATGAAAAAATTGAATTTACTAAGATAATTTGGCTTACGAATCCATACTATCTATAGTCCGCTAGTTCCCAAACTGCGGTCTCGGCTCCCTTGGTGGTATTGGGGAGATCAAAGGGAGCCCTGGTGACTCTGGGTGTAGTTGGGGAGCCCCGGAAGAACATAAAAGGGGCCTTTTTAATATTTTAAAACCCTTTATTACATAATGTACGTTTCTAATTTGTTTCATCGTTTGATTTATGAAAGTAACACTTCGTAATTCATAAACTGACTACCAGAGGCACCATAAATACTAAAACATAACCAAAAAAATTATACCTGGTGAAACTGATATTTGAATATCAACACTACCTGTTTTTTTGTAGTTTTTGCTGTTTTTTTTCGTCTAGGAGATAATACAAAATATTCGTTTTAAAAATAAATATTAGGTGTACCACAAAGTCAGTTTTTATTTATCTGACAAACTTTAATAGCATGTATGTATTGAATTATCCCATTTATCCGAAATTTCAATTATAAATTTAAAATAAAATTATATTATTATTATATGCATAGATATTATATGTATAATGTGCATATGAAAAAATTTTCACTACTAAAAATGTTAATTATCAGGAGAGCCTTGTGATTTTTTATAGCTGAAAAGAGGGTTGTGGGTCAAATAAGTTTGGGAACCTATTCTATACTAATATAATAAATGCGAAATTGTGTCTGTCTGTTTGTTTTTACTTTTTCACGGCTTAACCGCTGAATTCATCTAGATGAAATTTGGCAGGGAGATAAATTGCATCATGAGAAAGGACATGGGCTTAGTAGATAAAAAATGGGTTTGTAATTTTTTACACGCGATCTGTTTTATCGACATCATAACAGAAATCTTTTACCTAACCTTCTTCTTCTTCATGGGTGATCTAAATTCTACGCTAACTATACACATCGTATATAATATTATAAAACGCAACGTCTCTGTCTGTCTGTCCGTTAGTGCGCTTATCACTCGAGAACCACTTATCCGATTTATGTTTTTTTTTTAATTCATGGATGTGTTCTTTGCCCAGATTTTAGTATATATTTTGTTACATTAGCGAACATAAGGACGATAATAGTAAATCAAGTCAGAAAATAGTTTCTGCCAGGTCGCTCTTTTATAATACGCAGTCTAATCGTAAAATATTGAACAATATAATGTAGTGAAGAATTGTGTAGATTAAAAAGATCTAAAATAATTCAACTATGTTTTTCAAAAACACTAAACAATAATTCCGTAATCCACGCAAGCGAAGCCGCAGGCACAGCTAGTGTGTATCACTTACAACTGTATTAATTATTAATATATATTGCTTCCTCGCAATATCGAAGATACGAGAAGCTATGTGATCGTTTCAGATTGAGACAAAAAAAAAGTTCTCCAATTTCAAAATTTTAAATTGATTTATCCGTTTCACGTCAAGACATTAACTTTTCGTTCCGTGTCTGTCTGTCTGTCCATGTGTCCGTCTGTCCGTCCGTCCATCCGTCTGTCCCCTGAATCCTTGTCACACGCATAACTCATGAACCACTGAACCGATATTATTGAAACTTGGTCGGATGGTTGGGTTTGGGTTGAGGACGGTCCCATTTCAAAATCATCAAAATCGTGTGTAAGGGGGAGGGGTGACACCCCAAAATATTTATTTTTTCAAGATATCTCAAGAACTGCACATGTTACGAGAAAATTTTATAGAATATTTTCTGTAGAGCATTAATTTTCCTATAATATGGGTCTACTCAGTTTGCTGTAAAATATTCCCTTACGAAGATTTATCTCAATTTATTTTTAAAGTTCGTGTTTTGTTTTTCTAAATTGATATTTGATTGGATATATTAAATGTCATTTTGACGTTTTAAATGTCATTTTGGCGTTTTAAATGTCACTTTGACGTTTTAAATGTCATTTTGACATTTGCATAAATTTAGATTGAAATTGTCAAAAAATTAAAAATATATGAATAAATATTCAGGTGCGTTAAAAAAAAAGAAAAATTTCGAACTAATATTTTTTAATAAAATTGTATAAAAATTAAATGGTTAATTAATTCCAGGCAATGTATATAAACACTATCGGTTTTTATTTCAATTGTTGAATAATTAACTACCTTTGGTGAATTTAGTACGAGGAAGCACTGTGCATTTACTTGGCAGATGTTTTTTTTTTATATTTCTCGATGATAATTGAAAATAAGACTAATAAAGTGTAACTAAAGATAATAAAAACAATAAAATAAAAGTACATGTTAAGATACATACATAAAAACCTGCATTTTTTGTGACAATTTTTTTCAGAGGATATGTACAGTACATATGACATTTTAAACAAGTGAATTACTTCTCTGTCCCACCCCCCTTCTAAAAATACCCGTGCTATAACAGTGTATGTGCAGAAAATTCTTCACCAGGATACTGCATTGTGTAATTATACAATAACACACCTTTTAGCTAATTAAAAATAATGTTCTCAAAAATACGCTGGCATTTGGGTTTTGGCGTATATGTATAATAGAAGATACTGTTACTAACATTTTAATGTTATTTGTTTATATTTCATAAAAAAATTCGAGTTTAAAAAAATGCCTCCAGGGAATATCTATTTTGTGAACGGGATGTTAAAAAAATGATGTTAATTTTAACCCTTTGTTGCCACTGTGGGGTACCAGACGCCCTACATTGTTTCAACTTCAATTTAAGCTGTTTAAATTTTTGAAAATAGTTTTGGTGGCGACTCCTAACGTAAGTGCAATGAACTGAAAGTAAGATGTTTTATTATTGACATCCGTGTCTTTAGATGTCAAAATAAATACATTTTTTCGAACGACTACTTCCAAACTATTTTTTCCCTTAAAGTGTTATATCTCAAAAGTACCAGACTAAAATTTTAGATTTTTAAAATAAAAAATTCGAAATTTTTATGTAATAAATCCATTTTTCGAATTTTTTAAATATATTAAATATTATATATATTATAAATAACCGATTTGAGTGCATTCCGTATCGTTCGAAGATAGATAGAGGAATTTTATTGAATTAAATTATTCAATAGCTTACGAATAGTTAGCATTTTAGTGACCCCAGTGTGGCAGGTATGTTATTCTGGAGAGGTGGAGTAGCAAAAGGTTAAAAACGCCATTTCGGTCACGTACACGAGATAGTTATGAAATTCGAGAGCAAGACGAGACTTCTAATAAAAAAAACCAAGGTGAAACGAGATTTACCTAACTCTGGTCTCGTGTGCAGCCCTATATATGACTAAAATCTATACATATTATATGTCTGTTTGTGCACGATTTTCTCACTAACTATTGAACGGATTTTATTCCGGTTTTTACTAATGAAAAGAGTGTTTCACTAGGAAGGTTTAAGTGTAGGGTCAAAACTTTGTTTTAAGATAATAATAGAAAAGCTAATCATCATAATAGGTCTTCAAATCAACTTTTTCAGATATATGAATAAATCTCAGTTTTATGAAATTAATGAAATAATAACACGAAATGGCAAATTAAATGAACGTTTACTTACGTTACACATTCATCTAGTAAGGAAATGTACACGAATGCAATGTTCTCTATAAATGCATTTACGTAAACAAATACCGTTAGTGAACGTTTTGTTTCCATTGGTTTACATTTACCGTATCGTAGGAGGCGGTATAAGTATGAAAAAGATAGTCTTTTGTTTATTCATGGTAGCGCGTTTGAATGTCGTTATTCAAGTTGGCCATGCGCCAGGCCAATCAAACACTTGTTGAAATCTCGTGAAAAGACATCGCGGTTCAACTTGTTGACGCTCCCAATTAATATTTTCTTATTTATTATAGAACAAAACAAATAAATTATTTGTATTATACCACCTATACATTGCCAAAAAACTCTTCTTTTTTGAAAAAAATACACACAATTCAATATTTCATGTCTTTTCTAGTAAACGAAAAATATTTTTTTTATTCTTATTTTATATGAGTCTGCTTCTAAATATAATCTTTTTTCTTGACTAATGTCCAGTATTATAGACTAACTAGAAAAATTTACTAGCTTGCAAGTACTTTTAATTGAGGTATCACTTATATGACAGTTCTTTTGGAGTTTTTGGCAAATATGAGAATGCTTGGTAAATAAATAAGTATAGTATATTTACTAAAGTGTAGTGCTTGCAAGCTAGAAAATTTCGTTAATATCGGGCATTAATTACTTTGGTTTCTGAATGACTAATATATCATATAAATATCGGTATAACCCCCTTCCCCTTAAAAAAAGAATTTTATTAATTAATTTGCTTTAATTATATCCTTCAGAACATGGAAGTAAAAATTGAAGCAAGAAGTCACGTAAAAAATAAAAACACGATTTCTTTGTATTCATTTATTCCCATTTCTCTAACAACGTGCTCTTTTCATTTCAGGTCAACTAATCAAGAATAATGCACAAAGCTCTCACATGGAAGTTATCAGTATGTACAAGCAGAAAATATATGCAGAAAACAAACACTAACTAATGAACAGAATCGTCTTAAAGTCCTCATGAAATAACCTAGAAAAAATATTTTTAAATAGCCTTCTTTAATAACCTGCATGTCTACTTATTGTTAGCTTAATATCGATTCATGCAAAGTTTATTAATCTATGACAGAGGTGGACTAATACAGAGGGCCACATTAAATGTTAAATAAGGTACCTGAGGCAAATAAGGCCCAAGTGAAAAAAAACACATTTGCAATAGTTGGATCGGTCTGGATTTTTATATACACATAGAAGGTACAAAGGTACAAAGCTAACTTCACAGTGACTAGACTCTCGCCGCGCTAACTTTTCGGTATCTGTAAGTTTGTTGCGAGAGATGGTGACGAATGCTCAATTTTATAAAAACAACCAACAAATAATCTTAATTTTTGTTAAAATTTTTTATGTATTATTTGTTTCATATTTGTTCAGGTAATAGTTCGATCCTTAAAGTTTATGGTAAAAAATTGATTTCTATTGTTTTTAAGTTTTTGCTTTATAAAATAAAATAAAATGTACCGTTGTACCTTACGGATAATAAGGCCCACCAAATTTAAGATTGGACTTTTTATTATTTATTAAAATTTATGATCACATATTTTGTTCTAGATTGGTATGTCATTTTTATTTACTAAAAGTTCTATAAAAAATTCATATACAACGAAGAAATAACATGGTCTGGCGAGAGTTTAGCAGCTGCTATGGATGCAGCATCGGCATGTTATGGATAAAAAATAAAAGTTTAAATAAAATTATTAATTGTTTATTTATTAGCTGTAATTAAGCAAACATTACGCCAAATGTTGATTAAAACATAGTTCCATACAAACTAACATTATAATTATCTGAAAATGTTTAATTTAGTTAAGTGGCCTTATTATACCACCATAGTTTAAGGCCCAAAGTTACTTTTTTTAAGATGTCTTAAAAATGAAAAAATCATTTAAGAAAAGTTGGTTTTCATCTTCTTTAGATTAATAATAAACCAAAGTTTACCATTAATCCATTAACATAGCCTTTTAAGGTGAGCCTTATTTGCCTCCATGACCTTATAAGTTATTCGCGAACCAGTAGTTTTACTTAACATTAAATGTTGAAAAGTTTTTATTAAGTAATTTTTACCCCTTCTACGGTTAAACTCGCTGCACCATGAAGTAGAAACTATAAAATTTTATTTTAGTACAATTGGTTTTCGATTACTTGATCAAAAACTGCACCAATTTATGAAATTAAGAACATAAGTCGAAATTACTGAAGTGAATTCTTGATTGTTTAAAAAAATATTTTTTATGTCAAATACTTATACAGTAGGGACAATTCTTACGCGGTAGATACGTTCTACAAAAAACCGCATTGCTTGCATTGCATAATTAGGGATACATTTAATAATTTTCTTAAACCGTGTAAAACTAAATCAATCAATTAAATTAGGCCGAAAATCGCATAAAAAGTTTATGAAAATTCACGAAAATCAGAATGCCTAAAAAATAAAAATTCATTCGAAAATCTGGAAGAAATTGATATAAAACTTAAATTTTTTCATCAGAATTATCATCACTGAACTGGTGCGAAATCTTGTCAAACGAAGATTTTGATAATAAAAAGACATTAACAAATTTAAAATCATTGAATTGTTAGGTTTCATTTGCTACTCTATTCACCAAAATGGGGAATCCCTGAATTTGCATGAAAAACCGTACCGTGTAACTTCAAATCCGCATAAAAAAAATCCGCGTAAAAAGAGACTTTATGTTACTCAAAATATTATCTTGGACCAAAAAATGTATGATGAAAATCGAGCACTTTTAAAATCCTGTCAAATTGGAAAACCCTATGAGTTTTGTTTGAAATATGCTAACTAATAACAATAACAAGAGTGTTTTAATATTTTTTTTGGATGCCCACGCGTTAATACGATTCTGTGTACGAGAGACAAGGACATGTATTGCTAAACAAAGATAGAGTTGCGGTTAGCTAAATGCCACACTAGTCGAAATATGCACAGTCGGCATAATTTTGAATTTATTATCGGCAACGAATGACATTTATCTGTTACTAATTCATATATCGTATATTAATAATTCTGTAATGAACGGATATATTAATGCATGAGCTGCTCCGGAAACTGGTCCAGATAAATGCAAATGCCATTGGCATTTGTATAAACAATTAACAATTACTGTCAGTCACAGCATATGGTACAAAATCCGACGTCAGAATATTAATGCTTGTATTAATATTTTATAATATAAAGCATTAATTAATTAACTTGATTTTTGTATTATAACATCACTGATAGAGTTGGGCATTTTAGTTCATGACAGAGAGCGCTCCCTATAGCTCAGTGGTCTTTAATGAACTAGTTCGTTCTTTTAGTTCATAGAATTTTTTCCGGACTCAATTATTGATTTAGATGTATTGTTGGATTTTAATGTATAATTAATAATTAAATTGTTTAATCAATAATTTTGTATTACTATTTTTTCATCAAACTGAATATTCAAAACTGCTGCAATTTTTAATTCGTTATTAATTTATAGAAAAGATCGATATTTTTAGATGTATATATTTGCATTAATTTTTTTTTTGAAAATCGAACCCTCGATATACATATATGAAAATTATGAAACATCTTCAATGATACATTATTTATTGTATAGTTATTTAAGCAATATATTTCAATTTCATTAAAATCTGTGACATTCCTTTTTGTTGATTGTCATAAAATAATACAAAAATCACGTCCTTTTGACAGGCATATTGCATTCATGTGAACAAAAAAATCAGTAAAATATATCTTTAGTAATTTTTTTTAAACATTGTTGGAATCTTATTAGAACATTTATTTACATGTGCAATTAGCTATATAAATAGAGTATATATCGAAATTTATAATGGAAAATATCTATTAAAATGTAGATAAATGCACATATCTACATCAAATCCTTAAATTATATAAAATTAATATTTCTTATATGTATGTAAAATATTTATATATAAAAATCAGGGGTCGGATGAAAACCTTTGGAGGGCCGGATCTGGTCTGTGGACCGTAGTTTGGAGACCGCTGCTCTAGTATAATATAAAAAGATACAGGATTAACCCTAACGCCAAATAAGGGGGCAAGCAATCATTTTCTCCTAAAAATATTTATTAATGCATATATTTACAGTAACTATGTAAATCTATTTTGCAATATATGACGTTTATAATATGATCTTCACAAAATACATTCCAGAATATCACAAAACAGGGCATATCATTGAAAACAAGGCACATATTCAATAAAAAGGCCGGGAATACGAGAAGAAATTTAGCGCACACTAGAAATAGTGTGCTGTGGTATTAGTACCGCCAGTTATGCGATAAGTCTGTGGGAAACGTGAGCGAATTGTAAATAAGAGACGGCCATATTTGTCATCTCACCCCCACCCTCAACTCCACGTCTACCACCACATACCCACAGAAAGAGTGTCGTCGTAACCATTGTTCTACCATGAACAATAGAATTGTGCATTTGACGAATATGTCTTTAATATTTAACGAGAAAATTGTCTTGTAGTAATATCAATATTGAAAAAAATATACAAAAATTATAGGAGATACAATCTTTAATAAAAGAAGCTAAAAAGTAACAAATATCTGTATACAACAGAGTATAGTCTGACAATTTAAATTTAATTGCATTTGTAGACTTATTTATTAGTATTTAAAATTCAAATTTTGAGGGTGGTTTTTACCTTTCACCCCTTCAATGGCTGTTTAGGTACGTTTAACAAAAAAAATACGGAAATACATATTTCATTATTTGTATTGTAAAATATGTATGCTAAATTTCGAGTAAATCCGACCAAAAAAACCCTTTTTACCCCCGTAGGGATTGAATTTCGAAAAATATTTACGTCAAGACGCTTCGACTGGCACCCCAACGAAGTCAATAGCATTTTTCATTTGCGAGATTTCGTGCAAGTAAAAAATGACACGTACGTACACACCCACACACATCTTTATGAAAATAGTGTAAATATACAATAGTGACCTTGAAACATACTAATATGTTGAAATTTTTTATTTTGATTTTCGGACCGATTACAATAAAGTTAAAAAATTATATTATGAAATTGTGTTAAAATTGTTCTATACTTGGTATTTATTTATAGAATACTAGCGCATTGGACCCGGTGTTACCTGGGGATATAAATTTAATCTAATTAATCTATTAAACTTTGTTTTCAATTATCACTAGCTAATTTCACACGCGAAGATACCTCTCCGACGATTCTTATTTTTCCAAATTTTACATAAATAATACACATAAATCTTCCTCATGAAACATTCTATCCTTTAATGAAAACCGGAATAAAATCCGTTCAGTAGTTACTGAGAAAATCGTTTACAAACAGACAGACAGACGTGGCGTGGAACTATGTAATGACAGATATTAGATATATCTAAAAGAGTGTTCTTAACATTAATAAAATTCTATAAAAAAACCATCCACTGTTCAGAAACTAAACTGGCTATTATATAAAATAATTTCGACATTTTCCAAAGAATACTATTGCCAATTAAAACTGAAATAAGTATCAACAACGTGTTGATACGTAATACAGATTACAGAGGCTTTAATAAACATTACATGAAGAAACCATTACGCGTTTATAAGATATAAAGAATATAAAATTGTTCACTAATAACATGAACATTGTAGTAAAAGTAAGAATAATATAATAAAATCTGGAAGTAATTTATGGGATTTTAAACGTAAAATCTTTTTCCAGATACTTATATCGATTTTCATCCTGGAACAAAATAGATAAAAGAAAATGCGATTAGGGTAGCTTTGGAAAGTTTAAGAACATAAAAATTTATTTGATGTTCCCAAATTCTTTCTATTATAATGTTGTAGTTTTTTGGGATTTTTTTTTACTAAATCAATATTATTTGAGTTTTATATTTAAAAAACGTTTGTTTAATTGTTTTTCGAATCACCCAATTGTGGGTTATATATTTTAATAAAAAATTAAAAATATAGTGAAAAATATTATTTTTTTGTATTTTTCACTCTTGTATAATCTTTTTGCAATGTTTTTGTAATATACAACTATTTTAGTCATAGAACCGAAAAATTGATAAATTAACAAAAAAAATGTCTGTCATTCATGACTGGCGTGCCAAACTTGAACTTAATCAATAACAGTTATTAATGTTAAAATGGTTATCAATTTTCATAATTGTAGTACTATGGGTTCTCAAGATATTGAGTTGATTTTGCAACTCATGAAAAATTTCCGGATACGTGTTTTTTGCTAAAAATATTTGTTTAATCCACTGTTAAAGTTTGGCACACTGTCCTCGGGTTAATCACAATTAGTTAATCAGTTGTTTTAAAACCATTATTACGTTAATTCTAAAAAACAATCACGGTTATGATATATTTTATAAGGTAAAAAATTATCATATTTAGTGAATTGTTCATTTACAAATTCAGATTAAGTTTAGAATTAACATTAATCATGGTTTGAAAATAACTGATTAACTAATTGTGGTTAATTTTGCATTATGTAACTCGAGGTGTATCTCAAAATCAAGATACATTACTTTAATATTAAAAAGGCAGCTACTCCTTGAAAATAATGAATTTCTATGAAAATTTTCGTTACGTGCATGAGTTGTAATATTTGTCTGTGATTTGTCTGGAGAAAAGCCAGAAGTCACCGTACACATATTGGCCTTGCAATATGTTATCACACAAGAATATGGTCGACAATTTGCAGCTACTCCGTTTTTACGTACATTCATGTATACAACTTTATAAAATAAAAACAATACCATTCGAAATTACTGTCGACATTATTATGGTGTATTTATTTTCCTTATTTCATATTTCATTAGATCTTTACTTTATTTTGTTATTTTTATTTCATTGAGGTTTTATATGGTATATAAAGACAAACTTTTTATTGTTTCAAGTTTTTTATTGAAAATTAATATTGGCTTTACAGAACTGCACATTGCACATGAGACATGACGAGAATCAAGTAAATATCGGCTATGTTCCGATATACACTGCGAGCACTGTGACTTCTGACGTCACTCAACTTTACTGGATTAATCGTTCCGTTTTAGATTTTGTACTGGAAACGATGGTGAATTTTCTATAACGGAATACTTTGCAGTTACTGTAGACCGCCATTTTGAAACAAATGTCAAAATAAAGACCAGATATATTTATAACGATGAAGTGGCCAGATTCATAGTATTTCTATGCAAGACATCACTTTTAATATCCTCTGATCATATAAAGTACAATAATAAATAAATAATTCAAATATTATTTTCAATAATGAAAAAAATAGCAATTCAAAAAATTTATATTGTTGCGTCAATTTGCTTAATTATATTAGTGCATTTCAATTAAGGCTAAATTATTTATTCTTATTTATACTTACTTTTGATTATATATAACATAAATGTTATTAATTCATCTTCAAATAACCTGATAATAAAAAATACATCCAAAGTTAACCTTAAATGCATCTGCTTCTGTCAGTTGCATTCAAATTTTGATCACGTGATCAGAGTACTGTGAGTACAGATGCAATAAAGCTATAGTACTGGCAGTCGAAAAATGGCGGCGATCAATGACGTCATTGATATTGCTAGGATACTGTAACAGAGCACTGGAAGCCATAACGGAACGCAAAATCCAGTAACTGTCACCACTGGCCAGTGCTCACAGTGTATATCGGAACATAGCCATGTCTCGTCTCGGATATAATACTCATTTCGGGAATTTTAAAACTGACAGTCGCGTCTTGTGATCGTAAAAATGTGAATTTTTTATAAAAAATTTATGCAAAAAAAAAATTCAAAATATAACGAATTAATTAATTAAAACATTCTTATCGAATTATTTAAGCGCACAACATTTTATATACTTTGAGCATTAAATATATTGTTTTTGAGCAATAACATTTTGAATTCTGAGCATTATACTAAACATAAAGTGTGACATTAAAAATAATTTTTTTGAGCAATAAGTAACATTTTCCGTTTTGAGCATTCAAATTTTGTTTTGCGCAATAATATTTGCATTCATTATAGGATTTGACTATTAATATATGAGAGTAAATAAAGAGTAAGCAATTATCTATAAGGTGTGCAATCCGGATATATTAAAAAATCATTTTTAACCAATTTTAATCACATTTAGTAGAACTACACATGCACACATAGCGATATATGAAAAATTGCCATTTCTGTACAATTTTGTCTTGAAAATCTATACCTAAGCTTTTGTAAAGTTATTTAATGGTTCTACTAAAATAAGCTTTGGACATATTGAGTAGAAAAGAGAGAAAAATTGTGTTAAATTGACCTGCATGGTGTCTGCGCGATTCTTTTTTGTTTTATAAAACTGGGACTAAATAAAATTTCAGAGTGGCGCCACATCTGATTTTGAAGAGGAGAGTTTGATGTACAATAAAACTGAATTTCATATTTCTATCTCGATGCAGTCCATCGTTGGGGACTTTTTACACGTTATTTATAACACTGTAACGAAGGTGTATACAAAAAATCAACTAACTGCTATTTTTTTCCAGATTGAGTGCATTAATATCTAAAATTACTGAACTATTATTGGTACCAGCTAATGCAAATCTCCAAATATATGGACCAATCAGAACCCAGCATTTGCTATTTAACAGATGTGTACCAAGTTGTCAACACAATTAAACTGATAACATAGATAGTAGAAATCGGGCATTATTGTTAGTTCCAATTGGCTTCTGAAATTATATTATGTATTACATATAAGTGATGCTACAAACAATAATTTTGCTTTTATTGTGCTATTATAGAACACATATACTTACTGTATATGTATGTTCTATTTTGTAACATAACATATTTATAGGCAAATACATAATAATTACAGTTTCGCAACAACAAAGGGAATCAAATTCATTTATAAAGACATTTAATGGCACTCTATATCTCTCTCATGAGCACAAAGAATTTTCTACAATAATATTTCATCAAACATGAATAATTTATAAATTCCTGGATGTTTACATTGTATTAAAATTACATCGTACATACGTCGGTTTGTAATAAAATACATACATACATATTTAAAAAAATGTTTTTAAGTGAAATAGATGTATGTATATTTTGAAATTTCCAGACATAAAATAGTAACATAAATATTTACTTACAGTAAAAACTCTTTAAACGTATTCTACTAATAGTGGGAATAAGAAATCAGTATTTTCTATTTAAATGAATCTGAAAAGTGTATATAAACAATCACTGTTTCACTATGTGCTTTTGGTTATTTTTATTTTTTATTTTATTTTTAACAGAAATTCAATTTTCTTTTTCTATTTCTACGTAATTTTATTATTACGAACTCGATTAATTTCGTGAATCTTGATAACACGCAAATTCCCTTTTATCTGTATTTCTACATTTTTTTCTTCACTCCACTCCTCTCATTTTCATACGTACTTAGTCCTTATGCTTATATACATATATATTGTATATCAAAATAAATTTGTTTTTTTACTCGGGAATTTCTCTTACAAATTTTTTTTTTCGGACAGCAATTACAGCACCATCTGCCCTAAAATGGCATTTACGTAATTTTTGACGCAAAATCCAAATCTGCAATAAAAATTGGGAGTTTCCATTTAAGATTTCAAAGTTGTCCCCTCCCCCACCCCCTGTGGGTGGGAGTGGGGAGTCGAGTTTGGTGTAGTAGAACATATTTGACACCCTGTATATGTTATCATATTTCATGAACTTTGGTGTACTGTAGAGCAGTGTAGAGTACAATAGACAACTTTATATATTAGAAGCTATCACCCGTGACTTCGTTCGCGTGGAATTTAGGTTAATGAAAACAATTCCATGAAGTTAGGTAAATAATACAAATTTCTGTTATGGTATTCGATAAAACAGGTTTTTAGTTTAACATTTGCACGTTATATGTCTACGCCAAAAAAGTATAACCTTCGCGCGTACAAATGTCACTCATCCATTTTTTTATCTAATAAATTTTTCGGGATACAAAAAAACCTATGTCCTCTCTCAGGATGCAAGCATTAATCCTCATATCACGTTTATTTTTCATGTAATTTCCTTACCAAATTTCACCAAGATCGGTTCAGCGGTTTAGCCATGAAAAGGTAATAAACAAACAGACAGAGATACTTTCGCATTTAATATAATATAATATAATATAAGAATGAAATTTTTGTTAATTTATTATCTTTCTCTAACAAGTTCGTTATCTAACTTAGAGGTACTCATAATAATAATTTTGACGAACCTAATCAATTTCTGATTGATTGTAGTAGCCAAGTCTCACTCACATCCATATTTTTTATTCTATCAAGCAATATCATTAAATATACTTCATATTACTACTTGTACATTATGTTCAATTTTAATTTTATTTTTATGCTGGCGTCACCGTTGGTTTAGCTAAAAATGGCGACGTTGTCTCTCTCTTACTAGAATATCTCTAGACTCACCTAACTCATTAGGTTAGGTTAGGTTTCAAAAAACGTAATGATTTATGATGTACAGAAATATATATTATATAGGTAATTAGGTATAGATATTTCAATTCCAGCCGGAACCAGAATCGCTGGAACTCAAAAAATTATATTTCAATTAATAACAATAATTTAAATAATATATATGTATAAGTCTTAAATAAAATATAATATATTATAAAACATAATATTTTCTACATATTCTGTAACTTTATAACTTCGTGATGTCGATTGTTTTAAATTGTTTGTTTATCATACGTTCTTTACGATCGAATCTAGATAAAAAATGATCCGTGACAAAGTTTGAAGTCAATCGAATAACTTTTACCCGGCGCGCAAGCCCCTCAAACTCAAAAAATGCCAAAATTTGATACTTTCACATATTTTTATGAAATTAAATGCATTAATTCTTAATGAAATTAATTATAATTTATTATTTTCTAAAAGTACATTAAATTACCTTTTCAACAAATGCAAATTCGAAAAAATCGAGCAAGAAATGGCGAAGTGAGAAGAATTTATTAAAAAAAAAAAATGAAATTCGAATATTTAATTTTTATTATATTTATAACTTCAAATTTTTAGATTTGAATTTCCAATGACGTTGCAATGAATCATCTACGATTTTCGTCGACTTATCCATGTTTTAGCGCTTTAACAATTTTTTTTTATTTTCGAAGAAACTTTGATGTCGAAAAAAATGCTAATCCGACAACCACCGAAGATAAATACCAAAGATGATTAGACATTTTGTGCAGAATACAATCCGAAATCTCGCGGTTTGTTTCCGTGTAAGCGATAGCAGTTTTAATAAAAAAAATCAAATCATTATTTGGTGCTTCAACACTTATCGGGTATCAAAACCAGATTTTGACGTACAATTTTACCAAAAATATGGAAATTCGGCAACCTCCGAAGATAAATACCAAAAATGATTAGACATTTTGTGGAGAATACATTCCGAAATCTCACGATCTGTTTCTGTGTAGCCCTGTAAGCGATAGCAGTTTAAAAAAATTCAAATAATTATTCGGTGCTTCAACACTTATTGGATATCGAAACCAGACTTTGACGTACAATTGAAACAAAAAAATATATTATTCGGCAAAAGGCTTTTTTCGCGAGCTACAAGAATAAATTGCTCTCGAAAAGGAAAAATTTTCAGGACATACATGGCCTTGGCCATTCATCTGGCCGTGATGAGTAGGGCCTGGAGTTCGTAATTTGAATCGGTTTGGGATTGTTCCACTTCCAGAAAAAGAATAACTAACTCAAGAAACTCGTCTTTAAATATTTCTTTCTTCAATTCAAGCAAGCAAAAATCGATAATTTCCACACGTTCATCATCAGATATATGCTGAATTACAACAGTATCATCCAATCTGGCATGAAGATGATGTTGTAATGTAATGTTAATCTTTTTCTGGAATTGAAACAATCCCAAACCGATACAAATTACGAACTCCCTCCTACTATATTTTTGGTTAAATTGTACGTCAAAATCTGGTTTTGATACCCGATAAGTGTTGAAGCACCAAATAATTATTTGATTTTTTTATTAAAACTGCTATCGCTTACACAGAAAGAAACCGCGAGATTTCGGAATGTATTCTTCACAAAATGTCTAATCATTTTTGGTATTTATCTTCGAAGGTTGCCGAATTTCCATATTTTTGGTAAAATTGTACGTCAAAATCTGGTTTTGATACCCGATAAGTGTTGAAGCACCAAATAATGATTTGATTTTTTTTATTAAAACTGCTATCGCTTACACAGAAACAAACCGCGAGATTTCGGATTGTATTCTGCACAAAATGTCTAATCATCTTTGGTATTTATCTTCGGTGGTTGTCGGATTAGGATTTTTTTCGACATCAAAGTTTCTTCGAAAATAAAAAAAAAATTGTTAAAGCGCTAAAACATGGATAAGTCGACGAAAATCGTAGATGATTCATTGCAACGTCATTGGAAATTCAAAATCTAAAAATTTGAAGTTATAAATATAATAAAAATTAAATGTTCGAATTTCATTTTTTTTTTTCGAATAAATTCTTCTAACCTCGCCATTTCTTGCTCGATTTTTTCGAATTTGTATTTGTTGAAAAGGTAATTTAATGTACTTTTAGAAAATAATAATTTATAATTAATTTCATGAAGAATTAATGCATTTAATTTCATAAAAATATGTGGAAGTATCAAATTTTGGCATTTTTTGAGTTTGAGGGGCTTGCGCGCCGGGTAAAAGTTATTCGATTGACTTCAAACTTTGTCACGGGTCGTTTTTTATCTATTGGCATAAAATAAGACCATAAGACCTTTAAAAATCAGACAACGAAATTTCTCCATAGAGCTCCGGGCCACCATATAGTACATGCATAGTGTATTATCATTAACAATACTGTTAGCTATGTTCAGATTATTATTGCATCAGTCCATTCTGAGAGGTTATTCTCGGAGGTTGGAAATGTTTTTGACGAAAACAGATCTAGGGCTAGAGCATTATTTAAAAATGCAGAATAAGTCGTATTTTTACATCATAACATTTCAAAATTGTCGAAAATCTTTGATTTATAATTGAACAGTTCGTAATATAATGACATTTTTATTAATATATTATTATAAAAAGTTTTACTTATTTGTTTTAAGGTCAATTATTAATACAATTTTTGTCATACTTGTGCTACACAAAAAAAAAACATTTGTGTGATTAATTTTTGTTTTAATAAGATATTGTTAATTATTTATTTTATAATTATTATTTTACTATTTGATTTTTTAAACAAAAATAACATATTATTTATAATAAATTTTTTTAATTCAGGCAAATCCGGTCGGAATTTACTAGTTCCGGTCGGAATTATTATTATATATGTAAGTCGAAATTTATGTAAATACACTGCCCTATATACTTGTTTATTAAATGCAGCTTCTCCATTAACTGACAGTCAAATAGAATGACAGGCACTCAACAGACACGTGGTGGAGGTGGAGGGGGTCACTGACACCCCCACACCCCTCCACACACACATACTCGGTCGTTGTCAAACTTAGTCTCGGATCAATAACAACAGCATGTCGATATCGTGGTGTTGTGGACAAACATCTTACGCCCTTCTGAATACACCCTGTCTTCTGTCCACATCTTTCGGTTACCCCCTCCCCCCTATTGATCTATAAAAGTTCCACACAACTTGTACAATATCACTTTTATGGATGTGGGAGAATGAATATATTTTATATGTTTTTCTTGGACACTTGATGTTTTATACGGATAGGAATTTTTTAATAGGTTTACAACATGGATAAAATTATCAATTTGTATGTCTGTGCAATTTATTATACATATTGATGTACTATGGGCTTCATAAGTCTCGTCTGTTACCCTAAAGGTCAGAATCGATTAAAAAATATTAAGACAACATCATCGGTTATGTTTTTCTAGGGCTGAGTATATATAGTTTTTAAATAAAAACACAAATATGCGTCCATTTTATTAATTAATTTTATATCAAGTTTAACATATTTAAATACTAAAATTCGGAATATTAAATATTTAAACAATTTTCAATATATTACATAATAATTTAATCGCACAAATATACATGAGTAGACTATAAACGAAGATAACTTCTTTATCTAGAAAATGAGTTTCAAAATATCTGTCTTTGTTTGGTACTGGTCGACCATTTCTGCGTGCGACTCTACCTTATCTATCAATTATATCAATTAATAATAAATTCAGTGTAATAATCAGAGATTTATAAACAATTTTGTTCATTTCTCGGACAGTGAAAAATTATCGAATAAAGACAATAAAAAATATATATACTTTTTTATGAACTCTAAAAAATATCTTGATATAATTTATAAGTATAGAGTTTCAGCATCAAAATTGCTTTGTTTAAATATCATCTTTTTTTTAAATAAAAAACTAAACATTTTGCGTGTAGACAAAAGTTAACGAATTTTTTATCATAAGAGCAACTTCTTTAAAACTTTGGAATATTTCTCATAAATTCTTTATAAATTCAATGATTAAAATATTTGAATATAATAATAATTTTAAGGAGGGCAAAATACAAATAAAAATCAAAGGTTAAAAGTGATTGTATAAATATAATAAAAGAAAAAGAAAATCAATAGAAATTTGAATATCGAAAAAAAAACAATAACATTTTACACTTCTTAAAAGTTTCACTTGAGATAATAAGACTTTATGGCGGTTGTGGGGGTTTAGAGAAAGAGTAAAAGAGAGAGACAGTGAGTATGATTTGAAGGTAAATCACAAAGTTGGTTATGTTCATTATACATTAATCTTCATATCACGTTTAGTTTTCATGTAATTTTCTGAACACAACTTTACGTATTTAACTTCTTCGTGTTCCTGAAGTTTTTCGTATGATAATTCATAAATAAATTTATGTTTGTATTATTTATTCAAGAATATTAAATATTAAGAAGTCTGTGATGAAAATAAAATTTGGAAAATATAGATTAGCATAGAAGCTCATTATAATAACAAAATATACGTATTACTACTGTAATAACAATATACGTTAATTAATGTTTTAAAGTTTTTTAAAATTTAAATTGTTAATGACTCTTATTAAAATGTTTACATATAAAACAAGCTATACTTGTACAATTAATGTTGCGTGCCATCAGCCGCCCACTTAAATTACTGAAAATTTTGAAAAATTTATTAAGACAAAAATTGTCTCTTACACTGAAATATTTTTTTGTTTTAAACTTTTTCTCTAAAACCAATGGTTCAGCAGTTACAAGAAAATAAACAATTAAATTGTTTATAACAATTGATTGCATTAAAATTTTTTAATCCTAATAATTTTGGCATAACCTACACCGAAATCTCAATATTCATGATTTTTTCAGATTTTCTGATCGATCCCTTTGATGATAAGGGTGGGAAAAAGCAATTTTTCAGCGATTTTCCCAAAAAAATATTTAAAAAATACGTCGTATATATAGAATTCGTGCTTCAATAAGCTTTCATTTGACACCCAACACAATGACCTTGATTTTTTTTCTATTTCCAATTTACCCCCTGAAATTAACTCCCAGAATCAAAATTAAAATTTTTATACTCCACGTCTATAATTGGGTTACCCTCTATCTCTGTGATAAATTTCAAATTTTTACGTCGTGTATGTGGCAAACGGACGGACATCGAGAGATTCTATAAGTATTCCTTTTGGCACAAAACACTTAATTGAAAGTCTACTTTTTCTACCATTATTTGTTTATTATTTCTTTATACAAAAAACATAGTTCAATCTAAATGGAATCTTTAACTCTATAGACATCTACCTGTAAAAAATATACCTACTTATAAAAACCACTCCATCCGTTACATTAATAAACAAGCTGTATGACGTCACAGAGAGAAAGAACAGCATAAAACACCCTGGTCTATTTACATTAAAATATTCAGGTGAAAGATAAATAAAAACATTTAATCGAAAGATAAATTTAGCAATTTCGCCAGCTCTGTATAGTTCTCAGGAGTCAAAAGTGAAAACACAGATATATAAACAACATAGATACAGAACTAAACAATATCCTCGCACAGATAAAAGCCCACTTATCATAACAATAACAATAATAGGTGGTAGTACCTAAATCTTGCCGGACCAGTTTCAAACAAATGCGTTGGGAGGAGTCACCGCTATCATGTGTCCAGTCTCTCGACAACAATTTAAACACAACTTTGTTACCAACTATGCTTCTATACTCAAGGGGATATTTACTCCCGCCTCTGGCCGTTACTCGTTTTGTTTGTGAAGGTACGTGTTAATGAGATGTATGAGTACCCGGATAGAAATGGATTCGAATTTTTAATAAAAATTACAGTTGCCGATTAAAAATTTCAATTTTGTATCAAAAATACTATCAGTTTTAGGGGTGTTACGGAATTCCGGTCCGGCCGAAATTCACGATTTTATTCCGGTTAAACATAAATATAATAATTATCATAAAACAACATTTTATTAGCAAACATTTAAATGTAAATAATCGTTTCATATCACAAATGCAGTTTTTTTTACAGTTTTTTTGTGCGGCAAAAGTATGATTGTAATTATAACATTAATTGACCTTAAAAAAATAAGATTTTTTATATAATAATATATTAACAAAAATGCCAGTTTATTAGTGACATTAAACTGTTATATAGGGTGAGCCATATCAGGAAGAACAAATTCGAACAGTTGATTGAGAAAAATATTTCAAGAAAAAAAGTTCATATAAACATGTGAGGGAGCTACAGGCTCTAAAATACTTTGTCGAAAATTAATTTTTATTTAATATTTTGAGAACCCATTGTGATACAGTAGTAAACACGTATTAATACTAAACCGATTATAAAAAGAAAGATCGAGTGAAAATTTTGAAATAGGAGAACAATTTTTCTTTAAAAAATGATCGCAAATCTTTTCGTATTTTCGATAATAAAACAACTCATAACAAAGATATAACGCATTTTTTCATTATTGAATAAAAATCACAATTGCCATGGAAAACTAAAATGTTTTTGTTAGTCGAGGCGTCAGCCAAAATAAAATTACAACAATCACTGGAGTGCAATATTAAAAAGCCAAGTAAGCTTTGGAAAAAAGAATACTTGATGTTTAAAATTTTTATATTTATTAAAATTTGTTACTTATTTTGTTAATGTATGCTGGCTTTAGGGAGAGAGGTTGGGTGACTGCTTAGGGTGCCAGTTCAGAAGGGACAGCGGACAGAATTATTTGTTAAGTGTTATACAAATTATTTAATTTCAATTGTTAGTACATTTTTCTATTCGATACTTAAATTATTATTAAAAACAATACAATAAATACTACGATTGTGTAGAATTTATTATACACTCAGCCAAACAATTAAAGGAACAAGAATTTAAACATTTTTTTGGGGTGTTTTTTGAAGTGCTGTATCTTTGTGAAAAATGGTCGTATCGAAATAAAACAAAAAGCATTTTAAAGCGTCAAGTTTCTAGTTTTGAGATTTTTTAGCATAATTTTTTTTGAGTTACGGTTATCGCGCAATCAAAAGAAATAGTGGGACACAAAAATTCTCCAATTTTTTAAATTTTTTTTAAGGGTCCTCGGGCTTGGGAAATTTTTTATCAGTTAAACCAATGCATTGGTCAGTTAACTTGTTTATTCAGCTTTAATTTGCTTTTTTTTTGGTCTCTCTCAATTTTTTTTCGCCGAGATATGTTCTTTTAGTAAATCTATCGCTACTTTACAAATATTGATGGGAAGATTAATGTTGCCAGGTGATTTTATAGCTTAATGTACCTCCTTAACAGCCCTGTAAATTTTTAAATTGATCCATCGAACCGTTTTTCCGGACCGATTGATCAAAGTTTTACAAAACAATTAAAGGAACATGTGTATTGTGTAACAGACTGGAACATAACATTGTGTAATCATCATCAAAAAGTAGAAAACGATTTTCGATTTTTGATTTTATTTACAGTTTTGCATTAGTTACTTGTTAAATTTGAAATGGAGAAAAAAAATTCCAAAAAATTAAAAAAAATTTTATTTTTTTAATTTTGAATTTTTTTTTCAAAATTTTTAAAACATTTCAAGAAACAATACTGACTCATTTTTGACTCGATTCGGCTTTTGCGTACCATAATTTTACTCATCTTGAATTAATTGCATTAATTAATTCTTTCGCAGCGGGAACCGTACGAAATTGTAAAATAATTTTGTCTCGCATGCTGGAATCGAATTAATACGCAAGCAAAATTTGATCAGTCGGTTCGGAAAAACGGTTCGATGAATCAATTTAAAAATTTACAGGGCTGTTGGAGGTACATTAAGCTGTAAAATCACCTGGCAACATTAATCTTCCCATCAATATTTGTAAAGTAGCGATAGATTTACTAAAAGAACATAAAAGGTCATTTTTTTGTACTTTTTCACACTAATGGTGATGATAAATGTCATGAAAGGGTCTTGTAGGAAATTAATTCAAGTTTTTAAAACTGCCCTTAAATTTACTGTTTAATCATTAGTTGCTGATATATTGATGATCGAAGACAAAAGAATCATTTTTCATTTAAAGGCAGATATCTCGGCGAAAAAAAATTGAGAGAGACCAAAAAAAAAGCAAATTAAAGCTGAATAAACAAGTTAACTGACCAATGCATTGGTTTAACTAATAAAAAATTTCCCAAGCCCGAGGACCCTTAAAAAAAATTTAAAAAATTGGAGAATTTTTGTGTCCCACTATTTCTTTTGATTGCGCGATAACCGTAACTCAAAAAAAATTATGCTAAAAAATCTCAAAACTAGAAACTTGACGCTTTAAAATGCTTTTTGTTTTATTTCGATACGACCATTTTTCACAAAGATACAGCACTTCAAAAAACACCCAAAAAAAATGTTTAAATTCTTGTTCCTTTAATTGTTTGGATGAGTGTATTAATAGTATATTTTATTGGTATAGAAAAAAAACTATACCAATAATATAGATTTCGATCCTGCACGCAAAAATTACTATTCATATTGTAATTTTAGTAACACGTGACCTAACAATGTATAGAAATAAACGCAAGTTAATCCTCGTCAGTACTGTGTTTTCAGTTTCTGTCTATAAGTAGAAGATCTTAGAAGAACCAAAAAAACGGTAATTACATATGTATTTAGGTCCACCAGTGCAACTATATAAAAAAAGAAAGTAGTGAGAGGAGAGAGGGTGTGTGTGTGTATGTGTGTGTGAGAAAGAGCGAGAGAGAGAGAGAGAGAGGGAGAGAGACGTGTCCATACTGTCCATTGCTGAATTAAGATGGGTAGACTTCGTTTAATTCGTTTAATTTTTACGATGCAACATAGTAAAATTTTCAGATCCTTTACAATATATATTATCATTAAATGGAAGAATTATAAAATTGTCTCCCGTTTTAAGAATACTGAATCAAATAGTAATATTTCTTTAAAAATTGAGTAATTGTTATGAAATATTTTTCTCCGTGTATGCATTGAATTAATGGGTGTTGTGAATATTAAAATTCGTTTTTACTTATTTTGATGAAATTTGTAAATATAAGTTCAATTTATAAATCAAGAAAGCTAATGCCGTGTTTAGACCGATAAAAACAAAACAGCAACATCGTGTCTTTTTGACAAAAGTGCAATAAACCTTATGCATTTAATACGATATGTTTTCAAACCCCGTGTTGCTGTTTTGTTTTCTTTGGTCTAAACACGGCATAATGTTGGATATAATAGAGAATTAACTATCGAGCAAAAGATAAGCCAATGCTATCTGCGAGGAGTCAAATCAATATTATTTTGCTTGAGATTTTAGAGCATACATAGTATAAAACAATTTTCTCAGTAACTACTGAACAGATTTTATCCCGGTTTTCACTAATAGATAGAGTGTTACACAAAGAAGGTTTTGGTATATGATTTGTGGGTATTTTGGTCGGAAAAATACAATCGTCGGAGTGATATTTTCGCGTGCACTGTGTAAATAGTTAATGATAAATGAAAACAATAGGTTTATTTCAGATTAAATTTATATCCCCAGGTAACACCGGATCCAATGCACTAGTAAATGTATAATACTGTAAATTTTAAGCATTTTATAAGGTACAATTGTCTTTACTGCTGGTAGATCGTTGATTTCAACTTAACGCACATGCATCAAGGTCATTTATTAAACCATACCATTCATTGCAACAACTGTTAGTGGGCTGTCATTTATGTTAAATACCCTGCAGATGGAGTAAATTTGTTTTGGATCGAGAGTCAATCTTTACATATTATAAAACGCAACGTCTGTCTGTCTGTCTGTTTGTCCGTTAGTGCGCTTATTACTCGAGAACCACTTATCTGATTTACGTGATTTTTTTAATTCACAGATATGTTCTTTGGTCAGGTTTTAATATATATTTTGTAACGTTAGGTAACATAAGGAATAAGCAGTGACGATAATAGTAAATCAAGTTGGAAAAAAGTTTGCCGCCAGTGCGCTCTTTTGCAATACGCTGCCTAACCCGTTAAATATTAAACAATATAATGTAATAAATAATTGTATAGAATAAAAAGATCATATTAATTCAATTATATTTTCCGAAAAATCCTAATTCCGTAGTCCACGTGAGCGAAGCCGCGGGCAGAGCTAGTATATTATTAAACCAAACATAAAGAGATTAAATTTTTTGTAGAGAAAAAATGAGTAATATTCAAAGTTCTCAAATTATATTAAAAAAATTCGTACATATAAATAAATATAAAAAAATTCAATCCTTTTTGCAGATTGAATTTTTTATTCATTTTTCGCAAAATTATAACAAAGCAAATAAAAATAAATTGTATCTAATCTTTGTGAAGGTGCATGTGGTTACAAAAATGTTTGTTTCTGGTTTCAACTGAAAATGCTCTTTTTTTTAAATTAAAAATGAATTGAATTTCAATTTCACTTACAAAATTGGAAAAAAGAAACTTCAAACTATACAATCCGTTTTTTTTCCATCTACAGGGAAAAACGGAAATAGTAAATATTGATTGATTACAAGAGCATAGCTTACAGTGTGGTAAGGGACAGTGCAGCTTCAAAACGTTAAATTGTAAAAATTACAACCTTGTAAAAAAATTTAAAATAAAATAAAAAATAAGAAACTGCATAAATTTTATTTTAAATTATTTATTTATTTTAACTTAAATTTTGAAATTTTATAATATTCAAAAATAATAAATTTTATATTGTACATTCATAATGATACCCGATTTTTATTTATAGTTAAAAGATCGGGATTTTGAGGAGGGGGGAGACTTTTTAAGGGGGCCATTAACATCTAATATATAATATATATAATTTACATATGGAGGGGCAAGAGGCCCTACCCCCTGCATTTTTGAAACCAGCGGGGGGCCAGATGATTATTCCATATAATATATCTGTAAAATATATATTACGCCAGTACAGTGGGAGATCAGGTCTCCTTGCCCCCCACTAGTCACACTTATGTCCGTTCATTTTAACAAACGTGTGCTGCTTTTTTCAACCAGGCTTTTATCGAACTGCCGAACTATTTATCTAACTGCCGAACTATTTATTTAACTGCTCAATTCAATTATTTTACCGCTCAAATAATTATTGCACTAGTCATTTATTTAATCTACTGCTCGAGTAGGTTTTTAACTGCCGCTGTAAGATTAAATAACTTACCAAAATCTTGTATATTATTTGCTACATTTTACTGCCACAGTTGATTTACTTACCGCCCAAAAAGTTTAATACTGCCCAAGTGATTTATTAACTGCCCAATGTAACCGCCTGAATATTTAAAAAACTGCTTAAATAATTACTTCCCAAAAAAAATGTTTTGTTAAGAATATTGTGCACAGGCGCCTACATTTTATTATACACAGTGTTGAATCTAGGGTGACGCGATGTGAGTACAAGTGATTTTCAAATCTTGGATCGTGATCGCGCGTTGATTGGGTATTCGCGCATTTAAATGATATTAAAACTGATATGTTTAAATAAATATGATTTAAATAAAAAATAAAAATATATTAATTTGTGTCACGAACGTGAGTAAAAAATACAATTCATGGATAAACGTGAACAAAAATTACTCACACGAAAGCTCATGATTTGAAAACAAATTTGAATTCAATACTGTACATGGGGCCCCCAAATTCAAATTTCCCTGGGGTCTCATGAAACTATAACGCACCATTGAGTTTCTTGTATCTATTTATTTTTTTTTTATATTACAAAGTTACCTTGAAAAGTATAGTAATAAGTCAAAGTATAAAAATATTAAAACAGGAGTACCAGCGGGAAGTTGTATGGATTCTATGTAGTTTGTATGTTTTGTAAATGATATGTTTATGCAGATAAAATAATTATGTTGCAGTGTGTTAATAACTTTTCCCCACTATTCGAATTAAATTATAAAGCAAAATAGGTTTAGTATTATAACGTGGTGTTAAAATGATTAACCTATTGTAAATATTGACAAAACTAACAACGTTTACAATTTAAAATAAAAGAAAGAGTTGACCCAAATGGATAGATAAAACTTGAATAATGAATTTAAAATTAGTAAAATAGTTCAATACCAATAGTTGTTCATGCTGATAGATTAAAATGGATAAATCATGTTCAGGAGTTTATCACAAAAATCAGTAAGTACCACTACCAAATAAAATACGTAAATAATGCTTTTTCCAAAAATTTATTGCAATGCGTCAATTTATTCAAGCTTAAAATATGGAATGGTAGATCGAAATATTAATTATATTATACTAAATATATTAATTATGTTAATAATATTGATTATATTATATTAATATAGATGTATATTAATCCAAAAAATAATAATCAAAGGTAGGGGAAGAGGGGGCACATTGATACAAAGGGTATCAATATAATATATGTATCAATATTATATTATACTACATTAAAATTATATAAATTATATTAATTATACTATATTAATATCGCTATATTATTAATTCGAAAAATAATAATTAGAGTTATTGGAAGAGTGAGGACATTGATGCAAAGGGCACATAGATACAGATGTTAATCTATATATTATGTATGTATGTACATTGTACATATATAATAACATGTCCTGACTGACTGATTCATCATCTCCCAGCCGAAACCACTGGACATAGAAACGTGAAATTTCAGGGGTGCCTTCCTTTTATGACATAACCACCTAATAAGAAAGGATTTTTTAATAATCAACCCTTAAGGGGGTAAAAGAGGGTGTAAAAATTTGTATGGTAAAAAATATTTTTTTTGGTGGATTTACTTGAAACTTAAAAAACTATACAAATAATGAAACACGTATTTAAACATTTCCCAAAATTCAACTACTGAGGGGTTGCAAGGGGGAGTAAAATTTTATATGGGAAAACTTTTTTTTGTTGGATTTACGTGAAACTTTATATAAATACTCTAACATACATATAATTAAAAATATATTTCAGCATTTTCCAAAATTCAACCCTTAAGGTGTTGCAAGGGGGTGGAAAAGTTTTTATGAGAAAAACAAGGTAAATAGAATTTTCGAAAATTCTACCCCTAGGTGAGTGAATTTTAGTGGCGGACTTGATAAGTTACATCATACTATAAAATTCAAACAGATTTCCAGTGTGTACATTTTATAATCTCTTTTAAAAATCATTGGAGAAAAGAATAAAAAATTTATTAAATCTTTTAAAAATATATGGTTACCGGTTATCCATCAAACGGTTCGGATTTAAAATCAGGTTCTTTGAAATACAGCGGTTCGGTTCGGGTTCAGGTTAATAAAAAATACGGGTTTCTCGGATTTCGGGTTCGGGTTCAGGTTTAGATCCCTGATTATTTGTAACAGTTTTTAAAAGAGTAGTTTACGTACGTAATCCGCGCGCCCGTTAATCGAGTAAAAATAGTATTTTAAAGTAGTCTGTTGGCGTTATATTTTCACTTTTTTTTAAAATGGAAACATGGGGAACATTGATACGTTAACACGAGGAAATTTGACACGTATCAATATTGTATTGTAATAATAAAATCAAAAAAAAGAAAACTGTTAGACGCTTTGTTGACACAATTCTCTTGGGTGAAAAAGATCAGAGATGTGACTTTCATGTTTTTTATTAAAGACGTAAACCATCTAGAACTCATGTCTATCCGGACATAAAAGATAAGGTTTCTGACTACATATTGTGTTAAATTTAGTAGAAACAATAATAATCAAAAATGGCACTAACAGAATGACATCCTTTTTAAATTTCAATATTAATCTGTCTTCTTATAATTTGTAAAATCAAGGTGTATTGACACCCATATATCACAAAGTGCTCCGTGTATAGGGTACATTGACATTTTCACCCACTTTAAAAATAAATAGTAATAACGTTTCTTTTTAACAAGCGAGGGTTCAAACTTTCACTCAAAAAGTTACTTCAGATTATTTAGTTTACAAAATAAAACGTATTAATCTACCCCAACTCACCCTAAATTTAATAAGAATTGGAAGAATAACAACGATTATATTTAAAGAAAGTAAGATTATTACTGCGTATGCGTATTGTGTACGAATTAATAATTCATATGAGCAAAAACAGTTTTTTTTAATAAAAGTGTACGAAAAATGTGCGACACACGATCAAATCAGGTTAGTATAAAGTACAATACAGCTTTCTATGAAAAAAAGTCTAATATACATAGGTATAGTGGTTATAAAGTATACGATTAATACCCTGTGAAATAAGGGATAAATCATGTAATACTAAATTATTTTAAAAAGTACTAAAAAACTACCTGAGTGATATTGTGCCGTAAATGAATTTATATGTTTATTGTTTATTATTTTGTATATACATACATACAGTGTATCCCATGATAGATGTAACAAGAGGTGTAATGATCAACTTTTTTTAGAATTTTGGAATGACATTTGGGGATCGAGTCTTGCTTTATATAAAACTAAAGTATACCAATAATCAATTCATTTGGTCCTCTACAGCATAGGTGTCCAACCTTTTGAACTTTTTGGGCCGCATGCATAGCATAAACTCAATTTACTAAGGGCCGCAAGCCAGAATATAAATCTGAAGATCTTTTTTTTTTTTAGTTTTCAATGCAGGTTTATTATTATAATTTTTTTTTTAATTATCCTCTCGGGCCGCACCAAAGATCCTTGCGTGCCGCGAGTTGGGCAAGATTGCTCTACAAGATGTTTTATAAGCAAAGTTGTAAAAATAACCGATAATAAAATTATAAAATTAATAAAAATAAATAACCCTTATTTTTCAAAATATGAAAAAGTCCATTAAGAATTACAGAGCATTAAGTAGGGTATGAGACACATTATTTAGTTGTTATTGACTATGTATCTGTCAAACGTGGCGTTGTCGCATCTTGTCAATCTGATCATCTCTAATTTGTCGTCAGTGTTGAACAAGCTCAAAATTAAAGTATTAAAAAAAATAAGAGAAAATTTTACTTACATTACGCGAAAAATATATTTTACAATGTTACGGAATTGGTGGAGAAAATTCACTAAGAGAAGCAATTTACGGCAATTTAATTTATAAAATTAGAATTATTATTATTAAGTTTTACATTTATAACATAATATAATTTTGAAACCGAGTTTATTTTGCTTGTTTGTTTTTATTGTATCGTTCAAAATAAAATAAATATAATTTTGAAAAATAAAGATGCTTTATTCTTGGTATTTTTTTTTCAACTTTGCTTATAAAATATCCTGTAGAGGACCGAATGGACTGATTATTGGTATATATTAGTTTTTCGTTTTTTTATTTTTTATTTCGAATTTTTGTTGTTCATTACACCTGTCGTTCCATCTATTTTTAGACACACTGTATATATATATTTTTGTATTAAATTTTAGTACTAAACGAAAAAGTAGTTATTATTAACAAAACAAAATTTTAATTTTTGCAAATATTTTTTGAAACATAACATTTCTGTGTATGTACGATCATTTTTACAATATATGTATACTTGCAGAGCTTTAAATGTTCATGTCTTTTATTCTCATAAAATTAAAATTTTTATAAACAAGAGTTAATATAATTTTAAAATCTAAAACAATTAAATGTTTCAAAACCTTATCTTACTTCATATGGTATATAAAATCACTTTCTATGAAGATATTTTCCAGAAAATAGTGTTCGTATCCTTGCTACATTTCGAGAACAGTGTTTTAAAATTCACGCAGCTTCCGGCGTATAAATTGAAGACGATAATGTTTATCTACTCTCACTAAATTGGGTCCAAGCTATAAAAACAGAATGCTCTGTTTGAGACGCGGTTTCAAACATAAAGTTATAAACATTCGCGCCATTTTGTTTCAATAGATTGTCTATCAACAACTTTAGCAAGCTGAGTATTTCACTCATAAAGAACAAATAGATAAAAATAAATACCCTAATTAAAATTATTTCGTTTTCAGATTTTAGTAATGAAAAGTAAAATTTATACTTATCAAATAGATTTTTTCACAACATAAACTAAAACTAATATTTAGTTTAAAACGTAGAATAAAAAAGATATTTAAAAAAATTCATTTCTTAAAATATGTAATAGGCATGATGCCAGTAACAAAGTATCATTGAAATTATGATTTTAAATAATGAAATAAATTAAAAAGATTCTAAAAAATGTATTTATTTTTATATTAAAAGCGAGATTAATATGATTTTTGTTAAAATAAAAACGCAAAATACAGCAATGCGCCATGTTTGATAAAACACCAGTCTGAGTTTCATTAATATCTGCACTGTTTATAAATGATTTTGTGGTTTTAATTTATCAATTTGCTCAGTTTTGTATTACCAAGGATTTATTATAGTTGACAAAGAGTGTTTACATAGGCGTGACGTCAAAAATGCGCCATGACACCTGCAAGCGCTTTGGCGTCAAATTCAAAATTAGTTTTAAAAGGGTTAATTTTTGAGATTAAACCTTTATTTTCTGCAGAAATAAGCATTTTTTTGGAAATAAGAGACACGTAAGATCATTACAAAATAGTTTTTAAAAATTAGGCATCATGCCTATTGTACATGTATTTTACTATTGTTTTTTGCGCACAAATTTCATATAAATATAGATAATTCTAATTTGTTTATGCATGGATAAGTAATGAGTTTTTTTTTATCATAATAAAAAATTATAAACGAAAGAAATATTGGGTTAAAAACCCATTCTTTTCGCAACCCTGGATTATTTCAAACATACGGAAACACGTCTACCTTTTTTCACGGTTTATTTGAAAAAGCTCAGCGTGCAAGTCACACACACAATAAAAAGCTTTCTTTGGTCATATTTGTGGTGAAAATCACGTAAATACTTTAGGGGGGAATACATCCCCGATACCTTTGAATTGTAACCATCGCTGTTTTACAACTAAATTATTCATGGCTTTTTCACGCGTGCATAGAAAAGTGGTTCGAGCAGAAAGGTTCTAACCAGTAGCTCTCAAACTTATTGAGATTAAAGGTACTTAAATATAAAGTTAGAAAATCTATGGACGCAGAACACTAGTACAAAAAAGTTAGGAAATATTAGTGATGTTTATAAAATATATTAAAAAATATACAAACATGCGAATAGCTTATTATTTCGATTGGTCTTAAATAATACAATTGAAAAATTAATATGTGATACTACAAAGCCTTCAAATTAATATCTACATTCTGTTATTATAACTAATAATTACATAAACTTTAAAAAGATAAATCATCGTTATGAAGTTGCAGGCCTCTAATTAAAGTACATCAATAAAAACACCTTTATCTGAAGGAGACAGAAGATAATTTACTAGATCTATATTTTCTAATCAATACAAGAGTGGCTCGCAATAATTTAAACTTAAAAGGGCATACCAAAAAATAACATATAGGTACCTGTTATTATTAGCAGAATATAAAATGTGTGTTTTTTTAAATTATAAAAACGCTAAAAATATTTATTATATGCATGATATACACGATGATGAACGATTATAAAACACTTAAACAGTTTTTTGAATATGCTATTTTAAGTAAAAAACGTCATATGAACATGTGACCGGAAATTCATCGTGAGGGAGCTTCAGCCCTCCAAAGATGATCAGTTTTTTCGGCTATAAAAAAATCGTCCAAAGAAAATCCTTCGTCCATGGAGGACAGTTATGTATAGAATAAGTGAAAAAATTTCAAACCGATCGGCAAAGCCGTTCTCAAGTTACAGTGATTACCGACTTCGAAAACATGGTTTCGAGAAAAACGCGTTTAAAGTTTTGAGTACAATTTGCATGCAGATAAAAAAATTATTTTGGAACTTACACTGAATCGTCTATTCCAGGACATTTGTCTGAAATACTTTTAAAATATTCTACTCTGAGAAAATGCAAAAAAAATTGATTTTTTCAAAATTCTAAGTGGGTCTGCCCCTTAATTCCTTGAGAACCCATTATAATACAGTTATGAAAGACAATCGGGTTAGTATTAATAAGTATTATCGATTTTCAGTATCACCAATAATAATTATTTAGCCCAGGAATGTATGGGGTAACCGGGCTCTCCAATTTTTATTTTGTATTTTTTGGTTCTTTATTTACCCTGTGTTAACACCTCTGTGTGCTAAACAATTATTGGTCGATACTAAAAATTCATGACACTAATAAATATTAAATCGATTATAAAATTTTATAACTGTATCACAATGAGTTCTTAAGGTTGTATCGTTTAGTATTTAGTATTTAAGATAATTTCTAATTTTTATTTTTTTATCAAACCAGTAATTAGACACCGCAGGACATAGAAGCATGAAAGTGTTTTTTACAGAATTTTATTACAAAAAAAAAATAATAATTAACATACCTTGATTATAATAATACTATACTATACTAAATTACAATAAATTAACAACCCAACAATGTTTTGGTACTTAAATTCGGCGACTCAAAGATGGCTTGGCCGCAGCTTGTATTTACAGCGCTGTCGGTTTGTAAGTTTTATAAATTTTATGTTACTCAACTATAGAACAAAATATCACTACCTACTCCAAGACACCTTGGATCCGACTTAGAGCTGGGCACGTGTGTAATTTTTGCTCACGATCACGCACGCTCACGAGAGAAATTTTTTTGTCACACCCGCTCACTCACGGTTACAAAAAAAAAATCACGATCACGCACGCTCACGAATTCTATTTTGTTTACTCACGCCCGATCACGCACGGCAGGTCACGCTCGTGACCTGATTTAATTTTGAAATGATGAAAATTAATGTTTTTACGTGCAATATATTGTGAGTAGGTATATTTTATATTCATATTATTTTCTATTAAATTACATTCTAGTACAGTAATAGCAAACAAAACAATAAGAAAATAAAGCTATAATGCATTTTTAAATCTTTTATTGGTGTTCAGATATAGTTGGCAATAGGTACTGACCATGTGAAAGTGCTTCTAAAAATAACATTTATATTTTGTACTATATTTTTTAATGTCAAAATTCGTTTTAAAACATTATTATATTTATGCATTATTAGTTCAGATATTAAAAAAAGATCAAATAAGTTTATAAAAAAAATTATCTTCAAAATATACTCACGGAAACACGCACGAGAAAAATGTACTAACGCACGGTTGTTTTAATTTGACTCACGATCACACCCGCTCAGGATTCAAGATTTGAAAATCGCTCACACTCACGCGGTTCACGGCCGTGACCCGAAAAATTCACGGCCCGCGCCCAGCTCTAGATCGGACTCCTCTGCTATTTAATTTTCTTGCGCTTTTATACAATCTATTATGTAATTTGTAATGCTCGTTCTGTGATATAACTACCATTAACTAATAACATTACAAGGTATTAAAAAATAATAATCATCTTTGGAGGGCTGTAGCTTCCTCACGAATAATTTCCGATAGAGTTTTTATACTTATGGTAACATCCTCGAATTAACACTCGTTGTAAATCTGTACATTTACTTTTTGTAGAATTAAATTATTAAGCAGATGCATTTATTCTGATTGTGAAACAGACTGTATCACTTGATATATTCCATATTCTAAAGCTAGATTGTTAATATGGAGATAGATTTTAATATACATAGGTACTTATGTAGAATCCAAATTAATAACGTTTATCTAATCTATCTCCATTGGATACGTTGAAAATGTAAAATCACGTTGTCGAAATGAAATATTGCATCTACGACGATCCGAGGTTGCATTGACAAACTTTCAGAATTTATCTTATAGTTGATTTTTTTGTTATTCTTCAACGAGCATTTCAAATCGACCGAATCTGTTGTTTGTTTTTCTTTCCCTTTTTCAAATATGTAAGCAGGTTACGATATGATGATTTAGGTTTTTTTTAGGGGCAGGGGTAACCTACGCGTTATATACATATATTTATATATTGATGAATGAAATATTCAAATATAGGATTATTTGATACCATTGGTTTTAAAACTTTTAAATTATATTATATCAAAGTATATGCCAAAACAATTTTTAGCAGAAAACATTTTTTTTTGTAATTAGAAAATAATAAGGTGTTGAAAATATGTCAATTTTCTTATAAAATGGTCATAATTTCTATGTAAACCGTTCAGTATATCAAAATATTCAAAAAAATAAATGCTTTTAGATTATCAATCAAAAAAATATACATTGTATTTAAAAAAACATAACTTTGATTTGTAACGCACTTATGGATCACCTATATAAATAAAATAAGTAACTATTTTTAAAATATGCGACTTGTCTAACCTGACAGCTTTTGTATTTAAAGTTTTCTTCCATTTGTTATAATAAATGAAATATTGAACTTTGACACAGTCCCAAGACTGTGTCGAAGTAGTAATTAAATTTAACAGTTTTTGAAGTCGGGTTTCTTTATTTATTTTCTTAAAAACAATTTTTTACTTGACACTGACTTCAAAAACTGTTGTGAATTTAATTATTATATACTTGTCAATATTTTTAGGGTTTTTTGGAGTCGTTTTTTTAAAAAGTTTTTTATATTTCCCTTTTGACTGGCGTATCTCGAAGTCCATGGTCAGATTCTAATAAAATTTATATGGGGGGGGGGGGGGGGGGGTAGTATAGTCTTGCAAAGAAACAAAAAATCGTCCAAATTGGTAGGTACATATTTGTCGGAGTTAAGCCCAATAACAAATAACATTTTAATTGCCAACGTCTAAACAAGGTCAAGAACTATCTCATTAACCCAACATAACACAAATTGGATACTTGAATTTTGTTTTTCAGTTAGTTACTTGAAAATGTATTTATGGTTTGTAATAACAGGCATAATCACTGCATCGACAATTAAAAAAATAATACTAGTGGAAGCAACAACTGTATAACAATGTACAAAGTACCCTTGCAATTAATCTACGCAAATACTTGGTGAGGTATTCACGTCACCTAGTTCACTGTAATTACTGACATTCACAGAAACTTGTGGAACAAATATCTCTCTAGAATGAACACACACTTATGTATGGTGACATCTTGCGATATAATGAGCCTATTTTTATAATGTACTCCACCACTAACTAGTTCTAAAGCAGCGGTTTTTAAACAGAACATTAAAATATGAAATTTAAATTATTATATGAATTATTTCAATCTTAACAAACTAATACAAGAATAACCCTCTTATTGACATCTACATTAATATACAGTATTCTGTAATAACAAATAATTTCATTAACTTCAAAAAGGTATATAAATCATTTAAAGTAATAATCTTTTCAGTAAAGTACATCAAAATATATAATAATCAATGTCCGAAGTGCAATGGAGTTATTTATTAGATTGATTTTTCCACAACCAAAAGAGTGGCTTCCTAATTATTTAATACTTAAAGTACTAGATAGATAATGTGTTTTAAATGAATTTAAAACGTTGATATTGGTATGTATGTATCTTAAAACGTACGCTGTCAGTTGTTAGTTTGAAAAACGTGTTTAATTTAAATAGGAAATTGTTTTGATACTTTATAAAAGAAACTAAATACTCTAATTGTCAAACGTATATAATCACTGATTTAATTCCTTTAAACTAAAAATATACACCTTAACCACAATAAAACAATGTCACTCGACACGTGTTTCGACTTCACAAGAAGTCCTCCTCAGGAGCCTAACAGTTCCAGACTGATACAGTCTTGGTCAAACCTAATATATATACTAAAAGGGCTTATCTCAGAATCATTGAAGCGAGATAAGCCCTTTTAGTATATATATTAGGTTTGACCAAGACTGTATCAGTCTGGAACTGTTAGGCTCCTGACGAGGACTTCTTGTGAAGTCGAAACACGTGTCGATTGACATTGTTTTATTGTGGTTAAGGTGTATATTTTTAGTTTAAGTGACTAGAAACCACAGTTTCTCCGTTTTTTTCAGTAGTACTGATTTAATTGTTTACTAAATATAAAAAGTTAGATTAGATGACAATCGATTCGATTGTGTTAGTTTCGATTTCTACCACTGAAGGCGTCGTTACAATCGACGACACATACCAATAACAAAAATGACTTGGAAAAAACAAATGAATTTACGTTTTCTACTGGGAAACACAAAAATATAATGTTTGCAGTTATAGAATGATTAAAAAAAATCATTTTTGTATTCATGGAGACAAGGACGAGACTTTTTCATTTTGATGATTGATAAAAATATTACTTTTTTAAAATATAATTGGCACGAGAACGAGACTTTTCTCGATCTAGGTCTCGATTGTATGTCAAGATGAAACCTAGACGAGATTGGCTTAAGGGACCATTCCACTGTAAGAAAAAAAAACTAAATCTATTTTTTTTTTGCTTTATCGAAAAATATGGACGTTCATAAACATACTGTTAAATTTTGATCGCAACATTTGAATTATTCGGGTCACTACAAACTTTCTAAAAAAAGAGATCGACCAGCTGCGTACAAGATATAATTTTTTGTATAATAAAACTAGAAGATTTTAAACGAAGAGTTTTCATGTTATCATTCGTTAATCCTTAACGTCGTACGGAATTTTTTTTTTTATTTGAAAATTTCAAACTTTTTTGAATGAAAATCTGTCGAAAAAAGGCCTAATTTAACACTTAATTTTGAAATAGCCACCATTTCTTTAATTTTCATCTGATAAAAAATCTTCCGTATGTCTCTACAGTTTTTCGTAGTGATTAATCTTTTTTGTATTTTTTTTTCAGACAATTTTTGGAGGAGTAGGACTCCACCGTCAGGCGTTTTTTTAGGCATAATTTTGCAGTGGCCAAAAAAAAATAGATAAAAAATGAAAGAAAGACATTAGAAAATATTTTTATGTAAAACATGTCATTTGAGTAAACGAAAAAAAAATCGGACTGATAATCGAATTTTTTTTTTAAATCATGAAAATTAGCAATTTTTATGCCCGTCACACTGGAATGATTCCTTAAAATTTCATTGGTCTAATAAGAAAAAGTCGGCTGTAAAACCCAATTTTTTTTAATTCACCTACTATATTTCAATATTATCCATTCTTAAGTAATGATAACAATCTTATAAAAGTATAAAATACAAAGCACAAAAGAATTTACTTTATATAGAGCTTCCTAAAAGTATTCCAAATGCCATTTTGTATTACATTTATTCACAATTCAATCAAGGAAGGAAAAAAAACTCAACAATGTAATGTAAGTTAAAATCAAATTTTCTCATCCTCACTCAACATTATTTGTATAAATGAAAAAAAAGTATGCATGCCGTATGTTATTTATTAGTGAGATGTACAGTATTGTAACTATTGTCTACAATAGACAAAACATAAATTACATACATCGCGAATATATGTAAACAGTTGTCGTTACATATGACATATCAACATTAAATCAACTGTTTTTATAGAACACGTAATATAAACTAGTATTATTGACTTTTTGGAATCAAATTAAACATGTGATTCCAAACCATTGGGTCGAAACAAAAATTTTATGGAGCGAAAAGAAAAATGTGGAACATTATTATGTAATGTACTGACACCAGTTGTGAACAATACCCCAATGTTGAACATTTTTAAACTAAATGTATTGAATAAGAAATATTTGTTGTTATTTTATTACTACTATTTCTTGATTTTAATCTATATACATTTAATTGTCTTACAGCGTGATTTGAGGAAAATTGATGATTTCGTTTAAAAATAGTGGAGAAATAAACATCACGCTTCGGCAGACTATCAAGCAAAGTGTATTTTCTTATGTAAATAATTAATGAAGTGAGCAAATTTAACGATTCTTTATTTTATAACTTTTGTCTCGTAGTACTTTACATTTTGTAATCTTCTCAAGTGTTCATTATTGGGTGTTTATTACTGGTTTTACGTTATTCATTACTGGAGAAAAAAACATAAACAAAATTAGCCCATCAATCATTAAAAAAACAGTATACCTTTATCTTAAAGTATTCAAGACTGGGGCCTGTACCTTATTATACATTTTTAGTAATAACTGATTAATTCTGGCGCATAGATGTCAGATAAAACCGAAAGCCAATTAAAAAATATAACTAACTTAAAAAAAAAACATTAAAATACTGAAAATTATTATTAACTAGGCATCTACTTCAAAAACTGTTAAATTTAATTATTATATACTTTTCAGTATTTTAAGTGTTTTTTTAAGTATGTTTTATTTTTTTCATAATTTTATTTTCATGTTTTCCTTTTCAGTGCTGTATTTTTTGAATTCGGTTAGAAATAGAACACAGATATTACTTACAATTAGTTCTATCGTTTATACTTATGTAAAGATGCATACTTTCAATTCTAAAATTTAAATTCACAAAACAATTTTCATTTTATCAAAAAATCACGCTCCGATACAGTATTAGGACCGATCAACACTATCGTGCCGGCCCCAGTCCGGTCTCGCTCCAGTCAAATATTCAGTATAGTAAATACTGAATTAGAGTGTGACTGGGGCGAGACCGGCACGATACCTATTAGTAGGAGATCCGACATAGGAACGACCTTCACCCATCTGTTTAATGGATGAAAAGTATTTTTTGTCAAATTTAGTATGTTAAAAAATATATTGCGAGTGAGTTGGCTAAAAAATTCCTGACAAGGCTATGATTAATTAAAAATTGAAAAAAAGTGTATCGCTCTCCTTCTCTATTGCATGAACAAATAGCATGCGCACTCTCTGTCACCCGACGGCCTTCCGCGCGCAGCTCCAATGCTGCGTCCTCTTCTATCGCACATGAGTGCAATGTTATCATATCATAATCATAGCCTTGACAGGATTTTTTTAGCCAACCCACTCGCGATATATTTTTTAACATACTAAATTTGATAAAAAATACTTCTCATCCATTAAACAGATGGGTGAAGGTCGTTCTTATGTCGGATCTTAGACTATATAGTGTGGATGCTTTCATTGATTATTGTTTATTTATATTTTGATTGGAGCGAGACCGGACCGGGACTGGCACGATAGTCTGGATCGACCCATAGAATGGAAGAAATAATTTTTTTTGATAAAATGAAAATTGTTTTGTGAATTTAAATTTGTTTTAAAAATATATTACGTATTTCTGTCCTACGTATCTGGGTCCATTTTATCGAGGTTTAACTTTTAAATAATAATAAAACCGACTTAAAACATTGAAAATATATAATAATGAAATTTAAAAGTCGAGTTGCTTTATTTATTTTCTTTAAAAAAATATTGGCTTGCCACTGACTTCAAAACTGTTAAATTTAATTATTATATACTTTTCAATGTTTTTAGGGTTTTTTAAAGCCGTTTTTTAAGTTTTTTATTTTTCCTCTTTGAGTAGCGTAAGTTCATGGTCAGATTCTGATAAATATAAATTATATGGCACCACCTCGGTAGTATACTCTTTCAAACAAACAAAAAATTGTCTAAATCTAAGTATCTGGGTTCATTTTAAGGAGGTTTAATTTTAGTAACAAAATCCAACTGTTTGGAATTACTGTAACAGAAAACACAACAGACAAAATGAGATGGGGCTTGTATATTGTGTATGTTATGTAACATTCATTCTCTACACAAATAGATTAAATTTTCATTATTATATTCAACACATATAGCAGTTAAAATTATCATTTAAATACTGGTATTTATTTATAGAAAATGCTAATTAAAAACAATTCTATCATAAACAACCATTTAATTATAAATTTCAAAAACACATACTATTCAAATATCTGCCTCGCGTATTAGTGTCCCGTACGGTACCTTTTTAATTTATTCGATTATGTTAATTTGATTTGCACATACGAATATCACGTAACGCAAAGTTTAGAATTGGATTTAAAATTTAAAACCTTAAGTAAAGTTTAGAACCAATTTGAACAGAAAATGTAATTAGTGGCAATGTTACAAACCATGGAATAAAATTAGTTTAAATACGTATTGTAGCAAAGTATTTTACATTAATATTACATTCTAATATACATACTTATATATACATACGTATATGTAATATAAAATATTCATATAATATAAATAGGTACCTATATATAAAAATTTAAATGTAGACTGAAATTGTCAAAAAATAAACTAATATTTTTTAGTAAAATTGTATAAAAATTAAATAGTTAACCAATGCCAGGAAATTTATTTGAACACTTTTTTTAAAAATTATTCAATAATTAACTACCTTTGGTGAATTTAGTACGAAGAAGCACTATGCATTTACTAATAGGCAGATATCTAGAAGTTGATGCCAAGGCAACAAAAAAAAAGAACTAAAACCGACTTCAAAAACTTAAATTTAATTATTATACATTTTTCGATGATTTTTGGGGTTTTTTTTTAAATCGGTTTTATTTTTTTCTTAAAAAGTTTTTTTTAATATAAAACAAGAAACGGTTTATAAAATGAAACTAAACTTTTTAAGATTATGAAACATAAAATATAATATAAATGTAAATTACGTTTTGACATTTTGACAATCTCCATAGTCTATAAATTTCAATGTCCACGACACTACACTATCTATATATTTATATAACAAAGTATAAAAATAATAATAAAAACAGAACCTTTTTGAGATTTAAAAACGTCCAAAGTAATAATGAAAAGCAGGCCCGTAAGCATGCGATAATGTACTTAAAGACACTAACTTCGCGAGCGCATATTATTACATTTTGCCGGATGAAACGCTCTAATGTATTTTTTAGTTGTTTCTCGCACATTTCGGCAAAACTCGAATGGATATTGTTCCACTTTTAGGTGTTCTTGTTTATAAACAAAAATATAACGATAAGTGAACTTATATTGGTAGTTTTAATGCTTTTATTTTTTCTCACTGAACTTTCTTTAATATTAGAAACTTCAGTACCCATTTTATTTTTATTTTTACGTGTAAAGTAATTGAAGAGACTTGGCGTATACACATGAGATGTTCGCAAGCCAAACTAAGTGATTAAAAAGTAAGAAATATTGATTCTGCAGAGAATTATTGTTTAATTAGATAAGGTACTGGCACCAATCTTGGCATCTTTAAGAGCAAGATATACTGTTTTTTTGGGGGATTTATGGGCACCTTTTTTGTAATTCTCATGAACTCATGTTACTAATAAAACAAGTACTTCTTTATTAAATCAATTCAATTACCAAAATCTGCAAATATAATTTTTTTATAAATCATAGCCTTTTATTTTCTTTATGTTTTTTCTTCAGTAATATGAACAAATTAAAACCAGTAATGGGTACCCAGTGATGAACACTTGCTAATGATAAGTACTGTGACACAAAAGTTATATAAAATAAAGAGTCGTTAAATTTGAAACAATGTAAAGCAGATACTATGATAATATAATAATTAATAAATAGATTACAGTTAGGGTTTGCAATCCCGCAGACTTTTTTTTCCCGCGGGATTTTTGCGGGAAATCTTCAAATCCCGCGGGATCCCGCAGTTTTTCCAAAAATTTTGTTATTCATACTTAAAGTTACTATTATTTAGTTAACATGACAATTAACTAATGAAAAATATTTTCATAGTGGTAACATATGATACGTAAACGTAACTCGTACCGTATAGACCGATGTAAAATCCATAAAATACACCTGTAAATAGGAGGTTGTCTAATATGTTAGGTACAACAACAAGATGCTTCTAACTACTTTTGTCTTTTTGTTCGATTATCCATTTCAATTTTTTAACTCCTTCGTTGCGTATAAATTAGCCCTTGTTTCCCGCAGGCCTATGTTTTAGATTTGGATCAAATTTAATTGTCCCAAAATTTCACTCATAGATCAAAACTGTGGACGGCGCAAACCGAGTCTATTTCCCATTTGATTAACGCATGGGAAAAATTAATTTCTTACTTTCGCGTGAATATCTCGTTGAAAACAATTTTTTTTGAAAATTTCTCAGGGGAATATTTTGTAGAGAATTAAGTGCTCAATTCATAAATCCAATAAATTTTAAGAAATGTTTGTTTAAAAATTATCATAAAAATTGAATTTTACTTTTTATGATAATGTTTAAACGAACATATCTTTAAAAATATTCGATCTATGATTTGAGCACTTGGGATCTTTTTTGTAAGTTTAATTCTCTATGATATGCTGCTGTAAGAAATTTTTCAACGAGATATTCACGCATAAGTAAAAAAGTAATTTTTCCCATGTTAATCAAATGGGAAAATGACTCGGTTTGCGCCGTCCACAGGTTTGATCTATGAGTCTGAAATTTTGGGACAATTAACTTTTGATCCAAAGCTAAAACATAGGCTAGCGGGACCGAAAAAAATAATTAAAAAACACCCTAGTATATACAGTATGTCACGTAAAACTAAACCACTAAATATCATTATTTACGGTTGTATTTTAGGGACAATACTGTTAAAAAAATATCGTGTACATCGAATTTTGTGTATTCAATTTTTGTGGTTAACTTTCATTTAATCTGCTATTCTTCTTCTAAATTTTTGTATTTTTTATGTTTTATTGTTGTAATCTCGGGCTGTTCGAGCTTCTTTCGTCGCCTGAGTCGCACTCAGTGTAACCACTTAACTAATCGTGAACAAGAGATATAATTTACTTCACTAGTTTCATATTCAGTCATCTCAACCTTAATTTTTTTTTTCAAAATTGTTACCTTTTTTTATTCATATTTACGCTTTACAAGTATTCAAAACGCATGCGACCTACAAATTCAATGTTCAAAAAATTCCGCGCGGATCCCGCACTTTCAGTGCGGGATCCGCAGATCTCCAAAACGTGCGGGATCCCGCGGGATCCCGCGGGATCCCGCATTGCGGGATTGCAAACCCTAATTACAGTAATAATCAGTTTAAATATTCACCATTGGCCGATTGTTTTACAGTTAAGTGTCAGTAATCAAATATCAAGAAATATTTCTAATTGAGTACATTTAATTAAATAAGTGTCCAACACTGGGGTATTATCCAAGTTTGATGTCAGTACCATACCTTCCTTCGGTTGCATACAGTAAAAATAATCACGATTTTATTGTTTATTTTCAAACTATGATTAACTTTGAATCTTTACACAATAGGGTAAGGTGGTGCAAGAGTGCGCTCTTTCGCTGCTTCAGTTTATGGAACTAAATAAAAATATTTCAGAGAGGATGTTATTTTATGTTTATTTATTATCTTAGGTCATCTAGCTACCGAAAAAAGCATAATAATTAAATTATAAGTAACGCTTTAGGAACTATTAAAAATATTAAAAGCCGCCTGAATGCGCACTCTTGCACTATCCATGAAGACAAGAGTGCGCATCACTTACAAACGTCACATTTGTAGTGACCACGACCTGAGTACGCTGTGTCGGTGTACTTGTCATGGCAGGAGACTTGACAACTGAAGCTAGATGTAAAACACTGTTCTGTAATTAGATAATGGCTCTGCGTACTCTTGTACACCACGCACTCTTGCACCATCCTACCCTACTCCAGTCAATAGATAATTTCGAGTAACATTAAATTCAGAAGATTTAAAATTTTAATAGGTCACGTACTTTCTGGTTCTAAATGATTTGCTGAGTTTATCGTGGAAAAAGAGCTGACAAAAATGGATTCTTCGTGATATCTCCTGACCGGTTAGCACTACGACCAAAAACGTTATAACTGCCCATGTAGGAAATGCCAGCCTTGACGATGGGCCCACGCTTGCACCAACATTGGGTTGCCAGTGTTTCTTTTTCGATATTGGCCCCAGTTTAGGTCTATCTTCAGATACCGAGCTTCGGTCACCTATTCTTTATCCAAGATTGGGCCAACTCTAAGCCAGCCTTGGTATGACAAGCCTTGGCTGAGTCTTGAACGAAGTTATCATTTGTATCTTGGCCCAGTGTTAGCTAGCATTGGCGCAAGCCTGGGCCAACCGTTGCCTCTTTGTAATTTCCTATAGGGGAATATTATAAAAGAGATAATTTTTGTCACAAACGTTATTTTGTAGGTTCAATATTTTCTAAGATACGACCATTAATAGGTTGGTTAGTTTATCACTCACTTTTATCGCGGTGCACTTTTTTGTAGGTCCTTTTTTCATGATACCTTGCAAGGTCGAAAATTCAGTAAATCATTAAAACCCCTTTTTTAAATATTGACTGGGCTCTAATATCAATTAGTAAATTAACGATTCATTAAATGTGTTTATTTTTTACTTTTCGCAATTCTGCATTAGCATGATGAACGTTTAAACTCGTTATAAGAAATGATGACTTAAAAACGAACGACTAACAAAAAATGATTAACGGTGTACGTATGTATAAATCCACTATCATTTAAAGGGGGAAAGCTACTTCTAATTTTTTTCACAGGTAAGTATAATTAATTATTTTAGGATTGCATAGAGGGCATTTTATTATGAAAATATTCAACTTATTCAATACTGATTATTATTGAAAAATATTAAAAATTTACAAAGTTATGATCCTCGATGTGACGACCAAAAAAATAAATTCCTCTCCATTGCCCGATCGAAACTTTGGTGAAGGGTTATCGAAATTAAAGAAATCAAAAATTATCAATATCTTTATGAATGTATTGTGTGTAGCTATTATTGCGACGGTTTGAATTTTTTTTTTATTCAAGTGGTCTTAAAAAATGGTTACTACTAAAATTTAAAAAAATCGGCTACGCACAGACTTAGTCACTGCGATTAAAAAAATAAAAAATAAAAAAATAATAAATCATCAAGTTCATTAGTATTTGAGTAATCGCTGGACAAGGTCGAAAAAGTCGTTTCGAGAAAAACGCAATTAAACATTAACTTATTTTTGCTTCCTCGCCATATCAAAGATACGAGAAGCTTTGTGATCGTTTTAAAATGAGAAAAAAATTGTTCTCCGATTTCAAAATTTTAATTTGATCTTTCCGTTTCAAGTCAAGACAAACCTTTTTCGTTCCGTGTCTGTCTGTCTGTGTATGTGTCTATTTACTTTGACATATTAAATGTCATCAAATTGTCAAAAATTAAAAAATACGAAAAAAAAATTAAATGGTTAACTAATGGCAGTTCATGACAATACTTTATCGGTGTTTAGTAAAATTGTTCAATAATTAATAACTACCTTTGGTGAATTTAGCACGAGGAAGCATTATTTTTAGCATTTACTTGGCAGATGTTTTTTTTATACATATTTTTAAATATAATATGTATATTTTAAAAGATACACAAAAAAATCGATTTTTTTAACAGTCTCAGTGGATTTCACTCTTAATGTTGTGATTACAAACGATAATACATTTTCTTTTCATATCTTTTTTTACGTTTTGTGCAAAATAAATTGAGAAAAATAGAGCATTTGTATTTTATTTAGACTCGAATTTAATAAAATTCCTTTATGCGTATAATTTGTTTTAATATCTGCTGTAGGATTATAGTTCAAATAAAATAAAAATCAAACAAAGGCAACAGTTCTGACACAATATTGGATATAGCTGTTGCTCCTCTCTGCCGTCAAAGAGTTAATTAATTTCAACAAAGTACTGGCGGATAAAAAAAGTGACGGCCAAAAATGCCAGCCTCATCATAACTCTCACATTATGTGAACATAATTATACATGAATATATTACTGATGCTTTTTTTAGCCACGTATTAATGATTATTTTTTTATTTTTTACTTTTGTTATGATTTTGAGATAACTGGGATATTATTGGGTGAAGTTAATGTCTACTGATATTTAATTATTATCATGTTTAACTAAATGCTCATTTAGCTTAAATCTAGATTTATATTTTGTATCGTATTATCAACAGAATAAAGCATAATACATTTAATGAAAGGGATTTTTAATTGTTGTTTTTATGTATATCATATGACATTTAAATCACGTAGGTAATGCACTAAATCTACATAAAAATGGTTCATAATAACGGACATAAATGTTTATTAGAGTATCCGTTAAAATTTACTGAAAAATAGATTTTTTGTTAAATTTAACAAATTTTTATGTCTAATCGATTTTCTGCAGTGATGGAATTTATAAACTAATATAAAAAAAATTTGTCAACTACCAGAAAACGTCATAATATACAAGAAAATGGGGAAAAATTGAGAAAAATGTAGTATATTTAGAAAAACGTGAAAATTGATATTTAAAATACACGTTAAATTTAAAGTGCATTGAGCATAGCTTAAATATTAATTGTCAACGCTGTTTGTGGCTACCTTATTTTTTGGTCACAAAGATAGAGGGGACGTCCCACTAATATTTCAATTCATTTTATTTAAAAGTAGGTAACATTCCAATTAAGTGGTGCTCTTCAAAATATCTAGGTGCACAATGCACATCTTATAAATATAATAGTATATAAATATACGTTTTATCGTTGGGTTTAGTTTTACAGATAAACATATTGATAGACATATTGTCATCGATATGTAGTAGAATACTATTGATTTTTTTTTCAATTAGAGATATATCTTCTATATTTTATTATTATAAAATATACAAAAAGAGGAGTACCATGAATTTAAGGGTTTTGTGGTTGCTATGATACTAGATAAGTAAGTAAATTGACCTCCTTAGCCATAGAGAAATGACTAATGTTCTTACTCATTGTCAGTTATGTACAGGGGCTTTATGTAGGAAATGTAACCTTTTTTTCTAATTCGTTATAAACATTTCGATTGTGTAGTCAGGTTTTCAAAACATTCTTTTGTGTCTTCCCGAGCATTTTTGATCATAATTTAAAAATGCTTAATATTTGAATTTTAATATAAAATAAAAATGATGTGTTTTTATTCTTTTTTGTATATTCTAACTTGACATAGATTTTTTATCCCTTATAATTTTGATAAATGTTATTGTTACATCTTAAATTATAAACATAAAAAGAAGCATTAGAATTATGACAATGACAAAGTGTTTCAAAAGACATAATAAAATACAGTTCAACCAAATTTATAAATTGTACAAAGAAACAAAAAGAAATTATTAAAAATATTATCTTTATAGTATAATGTTTTTGACACATCTGTAGTGATGTATTGCCAACATAGCAAAAAATGTAAGCCCATTTGTCTCAATTTCTCATTCGCCAATTGACTGGTCTGACAGTGCTTTTTGTTTTTATTATTTAACTCGCTGTGAATTATTTTATTTTATTATTATTTTTTTGAATGGTTCATTTTCCAAATAAGTCGATATTTAATTTTAACTTTAGTACTCCCTCTGTCCCATAATACTTGATAGTTTTCTTTTCGTGGCCGCGGCTTAATGAATATATGGCTCTATCTCAATATTTTTTTTTATGATTTTAACTGATCATACTTCTTTATAAATTACTCTTAAATAAAAATATACTAACTTTCTTGTCAAAAAATTAATTTAAAAAAAACATAAACATATGGGACAAGAAAAAAGGAGAAAACTATCAAGTATTATGGGACAGAGGGAGTATTTGTTAAATATTAAAACAATTCAAGATCTCAACCGTAAAATAAATTAATTGTTTACAATGAATATATTGAAATATACAAATTTTGTTCTTTGTTGTTTTTTAATGTATTTTGACTGTAACTTCTAAACAATTGTTTGAATGTATTTGTAATTTAAATACATAATAAAACAAGTTTTTATGTATCCACCCACAGTATAAAGTATTTTTTCAACATTATTGGTTGAAAATGAAAGAAGTTAAAACGAAATAAACAATTTCCCCAGTATCGATAGGTTATCTCAAAGTTCTGTTTTACATTTTAGATTCTCTTTAATTAAAATAATGGAAAACTTAATAAAGTGGAAAATTGAATTACATTGACACGAAAACTCTTCTTTACGAAAACGTTGTCTATATATATGTATATAATTCTATTATTTTACCAGACTTGATAAAAATACAAATATTTGCAATTAGTATTCTATAAATAATAACCTTTAGTTGTCTTTTATATAACGAATGAAGTTAGCTACACAACTAAACATAATAATTAATTTTTATTTTCATATACATATCTTTATAAAAAGAAATAATTTATTAAACTATAATACTGCAGTTTATTATTATTTTTATTAAAATCTAAAACAGAAGACATAAAATTATATACATAAGACACAACCTATGTGCAGTAACCAAGATCATGATCATTGCAGAAGCTTAATTTATTATATATATACCATGTATATAAATATAACTAGTTAAATGTCTTTACATCTCATTATAATCATTCATCGTGTCTTTTGATGAAATATCTTTTTCTTGAAGTAATTTTTCTGTATCGTTTGATCTTTCTTATAAATATCTAATGACATTCATGAGAAAAAAAGACAGGAAAAATTATTTTATATAATTATCTTCGTAGCATGTATACACTACATTATTAATATTTAAAAAAACGAATGTAAGATATATTACTTTTAATTTTATTTTTTCATAAACAGATTTTGTTATTTTACTTAGTTTTTTATTTTTTCTAAATAAAGTGCTTTTAAATTATTTTTAAGAGGAAATAAATATATAATATAATGTATTCTTCGAAAACTATTTTTTCAATAGAAATATGTAGGTAGATAGAGAGAAAGTAAAAATACCAGTAAAATAAAATTGTTAAAATATAGAGATTATTGTTTACCTGTAGACACAAATACCAATAGTATATATTCAATGTTGTAACAAATTATTAAGGACACAATTTATTTGGAATTGGGGTTTCGTCAGGCCCGTATATACTGGTTTTACTTTATACAAACTTCAACAAAAAGACTTCATCAAAATTATCACAAATATATTATAATAACACTTTTACTTTAAAAAACACCGACTGAAAAAAAAATTGTTTTGGCCCTCAAATTAAACTTAATATATTTTTATCACAAACAGGTGAACAAAAAGTCCGTGCACACTCAAGAGGCCACACAATGTTTTGAATATTTTGTGTTTTGTTCAACAAAGGCGTGCGAGGTTCACCACTCCGGAGCTTTCAGAGCGATACTGGAGCAGACTCTCGGCGTGCGCTCCGGACTCCGGATCAAACGGTGCTTACGCCACGGTCGATTGGTGCACACGTCACAGTTATATCAAAATATGCGCCTGTCTTTTTATTCTGACCGCATTTTACAGTAAAAATATCGCAGTTAACTGTTGTTATTAATGACAACATTCTTACAGGCTGTTTCGTAATTGAATATCAATATTGAAGGTGGTTAATCTGTGCATGATTTTAAGACAAAAATTTATATTTTTGATATACAGGATGATCGAGATTTCTGTTATTAATTTTTAACAATCAATTAAAATTATTAACTTATTTAAATGGGTATTAGTTATCTAGTTGTTAAAGCACTATTTCAATAAAAAGTGTAAAAAATATTTAATTTCACGTACAGATAATTGATGTTATTTATTTTTTACTGAAAAACAGTTTGTTTGTTTTAAAAAAAAGCAGTGGCGAATAATTGATTCATTCAAAATAATCAAAGTGACATTAATTGGAACGCCACTGGTTAAAACTGAAAATTCTTTTTTTCACAAAAGATGTGTCTCTATACCTTGTTCATACCCACCAAGTTTTATAAAAATATTTAATGTAGTTTCGAAGTTATTAAAAGGTAACAATTTTAAAAAAAAATTTGATCAACCTGTATATCATAAATAAAGCGTTCTTTATATGAATTTTTTATCTTAAAATCATGCACAGATTAACCCCCTTCAATATTGACATTTAATTATGAAACATCCTGTATATAATTGATAATTCATTGAGTTATACAAAAAAATGGTTAGGTAAATTTAGGTTAATAGTTTTAACCTTAGACAAGGAAAGATAAAGGACAAATAACACATTACCTAGCGTTGTTACCATATTGCACCACGAAAAATCGCTCCACGAGTCATTGGCGTATCATTCAGATTTTAAAATAAATGTCAATTGTTTTGAATTATAAAATTAATTAATAATAAATGTTTTATATTGTCATTAAATATATTTCAATGATAATTGATAAACAGAGAAATGTTTATTTGGAACTATCATCTCTCATACATACATACTAAATTCAATTTTTGCATATTAGAAATTTTTAACTGACGCTTCTGGGACAATATGCGATTTTGACAATTAAAAAAAGATGGCCGCCGACAAATTTTGGTAACACTTTCATATACGGACTAGCATTGGTTGTTATGTATCCATAGTCTTTCCTAATCTAAGGTTTTAACTATATAATTTAATTTTTTAATTTAATTGATATAAAATTACTCAATTTTTTTATTTTTGGGGAAAGCGGTAGCCTTTGTTTTAATTATTTTTGTACATACAAACTACATAATTGTTTAAAAGTAATTAAACTATGAATTATTATTATCAAAAATTATATAGTTTATATTCAAATTTGGAGATAGAACCAACAATATGAATCTATAAAAAGTGTGCTTAATATATTGATTACTAAACCCCACTCATATAATTTCATATTACGCAAACATCTATGTTTACAAAATTCTAACATCAAACATTTCTCCATAATCAAATCAGGGCCACTAACATAGCCCCCCCAAAATATGTCATTCGGAACTTCCTGTTCTCTTGTGAATGAGGACGGGTACAATGTGGAAAGAGGAAGAGGATTTAACTAAATCTGTACACTCCATAATAGTCATTAAAATGGGGATGCCATCAAGTGGTACCACCGAAACGTCATGATTCCAATCCCATAATATACCCCGCCCCTCCGCCAAACTCTTGTCTAAGTTTGCTAGATCTCGCTGAAACTTTGTTATCGGTGCTCAGGGTGTTATACAGTAGGTGCATGTTGTTACATGGAATACTGTCACGACGTTGTAAGTTGGATAATATATAATACATAAAAAAAATATATAGAAAAAGGAAAATTATTGTTTCAACGTACTGTAAAAATATGTCATAGTCTATCAAAAAATATAATCATGATAGTAGAAACCGCAATTATAATTAGGTGGACTGCATAGTAATATTTTTTAAATCATAAAAATAATATAATTTTTTACATGTGGAAGCGCTTGTTCTTTTATTTTTTACTGAATTATCGTATTTTATTAAAAATAGAGTCATACGAATTTTAATAATCAAATATAATAAGCCGTTTTTACGACGAATACAAAATCCACATTTATAATAAAATAATTTTAACAATGTGGTGGAGGCGCAAGGAATTATTAAAAAAAGTTCATAGTTTGGACAAATCTTAGTATATTTTTGATATACAGTCCAACATCTATAAAACGAGTGTTTAAAATTTATATTCAAAATATGAATAGGTTCAAAATGTAAACATTTAGTATACTAAACCGAAAATATTCTGTTTAATTGAAGTATCCACTGCATAGCCCTTATAAACATTTCTAACCGGAAGTATAAAATAATAATCCACTAATAACCATCAAAAAGCTATTAATTAAAAGACTTAAAACAAAATAACTTTTGTTTGTATATGAGTTATTATTATTATTATTATTTTGTGTTTCCCACTAAAAAGAACTTTCTTTGTATTGTATTATTTGAATTCATAAGAAAAATAGCAGTTGTGCTATTGTCAACAGACTTTTTAGACACAATAGAATGGAAACTGCTTACATAATATTTATTTTGATAGTTTCAGGATGTTATTGAAGAAAATATGTTGTTTTTTTGTATTTTCTCTTTGTATATTATTTTACAAAATAGGGTCGTTGAATACATAAATATATGAACACATATTCACTGAAATATATTTCATAAACATGTGAGTTATTTTAAATGAATGATAAGGTACTGGCACCAGTCTTGGAACTTTTAAGAGCAAGGATTACTGCTTTTTGGGATTGATGGCTTTCTATTTTGTAATTATCATGAACTAATGTTACTAATAAAACAAGTAAGTACCTCTTTATTAAATCAATTTAATTATCGAAGTCCGCAAACATAGCTGTTCTTTAAATTATAGCCTTTATTTATGTTTTTTCTCCAGTAATGGACAAAGTAAACCCAGTAATGATAAGTACTACGACACAAAAATTATAAAACAAAGAATTGTAAAATTTAAAACAATGTAAAGCAGATGCTATGATAATATAAGAATAAATAGATTACACTAATAATTAGTTTAAAAGTCCACCATTTGGACACCCATTGGCCGATTGTAATCAAATTAAAAGTTTTTCAAGTTTCTACAGTATCTATACATAATGATTTAATAATGACAGTAAACAAATATCACAAAATATTTTTAATTTAGTACATTTAATTAAACAAGCGTCAAACACTGGGGTTATGTCCAAGACTGGTGTAATTATCTTAATATATAACATAAAAAAATGACTTACCGAAACATACATAGTTAGAAAATGTGTTAAAACTCACCTGAAAAAGAAAGAAATATGTATTAATTTACAATTCAAATAACAAATAAACTTGATTTTTTGTATACCCCCCCCCCTCCGCCCTTTGAAAACTCTAGCACCAGTACATAATTGATCTAAATGAGGTTTTATTAATTAATGAAATCTTTCCGACTTTTCATGATAAGAAATACATTGTATAATGTAAATTATATTTCGAATTGTATTCTCTATAATTTATTGATAAAAGTCAATATTGACGATTCTGCAATAATCTCCAATAACAACATAATTTATTTACACACAGGGGTTGCCATTAAATACCATTCAATAAGAGAATTGAAATATTTAATTAAAAACTTTTCCGCGGTTTGGAAAAGTTCCCATTTCACAACAATACAAATATTGGGGGATGTAATTTCATAAAAATATGTTTGTTTTTATACAAACTTTGGTCGTTTTCAATTAGTAATTCGATATAAGTACAACGTACATCAATGTTTTCTGTTTTGCTTACCGATATACGTATATACCTATAGAAGTTTAAATATGTTGTTTCAATTTTTATTATATTATAATTAGACATTCGAAAAATAGTTTTCCAACTATTGCATAAAAATGCATTTATTGTAATTTTTATTACATATATATCTCTACCGTTTTCAGAAAACTGGTTTGTTTGAACACGATTTGAAATCAAGTATTTGCAACTGCCTTTCCAATTATTTTAAAACTATTTGCGACACTTTTTACTGCTTCGTTTGCACTAATTATTATCAAATTGTAAAAAAAACTATTTACCAACTATTTTCCGATTCATTGAAAATAACAACTATTTTTCCAATCTCTAATTATAATATATAAAATATTAAATAAAATAATCCAGAAAAATATTTAAATCTAAAATGATCAAGTATTTGTTTTTATTTTTATTTTTTGTGTATTTCCCGGAGGGCCACAACCTTGCAAATTTAATATTTTATTAAGGACATCATTAGCCATCGATTGCCACTAAAATTATCGAGGCAAATATTAATTCCATTTGTCACCTATAGGAAATTTTTTATTTGATTGGAGTAAAATCAGATCTTGATAGATCTGCATTTTGAGACAAAATAATATTTTTTCACTTGTTTTTGATTTGTGGAGACCTGCAAAAATCTTCAGCAATTTTTGTAGATCGTTGTAGATCTTTTAAGATCGTAGTAGATCTTTGCAGGTTTCCGTAGATCAAAAGCCAGTGAAAAATATAATTTTGTCTCAAAATCATGATCTATTAAAATCTGATTTGATAACATCAGATCTAAATTTTTTCCCGAAAAGTATTTGCACTCATTTTTTTAAGTTACAATTCTTTAGGTGTGTTCATGATAAAATTTTAATAATGCAATGGAAATGAAATGCGCATTTCGTGCAACAGAAACAAATTAACACCACGAAGTTAGATGTAGATAATATAGATTTCTATTATGATAGACGGAAAAACAAGTTTTTTGTTTTTCATTTGCACGCTAGATGTCACTTCATCAAAGAAGTATAACTTCAAACGCGCGTACATAAGAACATACACCCACTTTTTTAATTGGAGAAAAATGCTCAAAAGAACAGTTTGATTATTGTCTACATGTAAAAAAAAGGTTTTTTCATGTCTTCTGATATATTTCACAAATTTACTATTTGTATATTGACTATTTTTAAGTTCTTTTTAAAAGGGTAGAGCGAAAAACTCTTTTTCTTTAATTTTAACTTAAGTTACCCAATAATTTGTTAATTTTAGTGAAAAAATAAGGTGTTTTCATGCATAATCCCTAAAACTAAAATAAACCTGCGCCACAAGCTCAAAAACTAAAATGATAATGGTTTTAAATTAACTTTTAATCGCATCTTACGTTACAAGTAAAAGCTTACTAAAGCAGTAATCTTTTTAGTTTTTAAGCTTTTAACGCGGATTTGAGGGGTTACGCTTGAACAAACTTTATTTTCTAAATAAAATTAATGAAATATAGAATACCAAATATACAAAATCTTATTTTTCACTCTACTCCATCGTACATCTACCAGACATTTTTAAAACTGAAATAAAAAAGAAAAGATGTTGGTACCTTTCTTGAAATGCGTCAATAAAATCTATCGATACAACCAAACTAAAATAAATATTTTATGACAATATTTTCAGAAAAGATTACGTCTAACGTACACGGTGCGACTGTTTTGCAACGAGAATCGCAAATCAGTTGCGGAAGCGACTATTTTACAACTGATTTGCAATAGATTTATATCCTTGCTCCGCACACGAGCGCGACTGAATCTTGATCAGTCGACAGTTTTATGGGAATTGCCGTGATAAAAAAACGCGATTTTTAATAAGTTTTTAAGTTTTTTTTACTTTTGGCAACATGTTAAGCATTCTTAAATACCCAGGACTATAGTATATGTATAGAACTTCATGTTTTTCCACCTCCTCGACGAATTGAATGTTTATTAACTGATCATTCATTCTGAATGAACTAACTAAGTAGGTAATTATTAATAGGAATAATGATAATTAACTAATAATTTTAATTATAATTAAATAATAATATTATTATAATAATAATGCTAAAATATCATGCAACCACGCAACTGAAACCGAAATTCGACCTGCAAGCACAGTTGCACGAAACCAGTTGGAAACTGATTGCAAATCAGTTTTGTTTCGATCGCACCGTGTGCGGAGGGCCATTACGTTACACGTGCAAAGTCACCAAACGGTTGCTTACGCAACTGGTTTGCAATTCTCGTTGCAAAACGGTTACTCCGTGTGTAGAGGGCCTTAGACATTCGTTTATAAGAGGATCGTACATGCATAACTTATTATAAAAGTGACTTTATTTGAATGAAAATTATAATCAGCAATAACATCAATTTTACTCATAACATCAGATAAAGAAATAACACGACTTGAGAAAGAAAGAAAAAATAACAACATAAAGAAACTGAAATGAGTCCGGAACAATAATGACAGTTTAGACACCGGAGTTTCGTGTGACTTCTGATCTGAACGGGATAACGAAGAATCAATAGCCCCCCTTCTCTTCAGCCCACTGCCTAACCCCTTACAAAATAAACACACATGTTGTCTCTTTACTCGTATAACAATGTTTATTTGTATAATGTATGTTACGGTAAATTTGACTGGTGGAATATCGGTTCAAAAGCCTTAGCGAATAAGTACTTAATATTTTAGAAAGTAATAATTATATTTACAAATACATAAGGTACTGGTCTTGGATATGACCCCAGTAATGGCTATTTTTAATTAAATGTACTGAATTAGAAATATTTGTTGATATTTGATTACTACCATTTCTGAATATTAAGCTATATACATTTAATTGTCTTACAGCGTGATTTAATGACAATCGGTCAATAGGTGTCAAAATGGTGAACATTTAAACTAATTATTAGTATAATTTATTTATAAATTATTATATTATTATAGCAACTGCTTAACATTGTTTCAAATTTGACGATTTTTTCTTTTATATCTTTTGTGTCGTAGTACTTATCATTTTGTAATCATAAGCAAGTCCATCACTGCGTGCTCATCACTAGTTTTACTTTATCCATTACTGAAGAAAAAACATAAACAAAATAAAAGACTATAATTTAAAAAAAACTATATTTGCGGACTTTGGTAATTAAATTGATTAAATAAAATTTTATTAGTATCATGAGTTCATGAGAATTACAAAAAAGAAGCCCGTCAATAACAAAAACAGTAAATCTTGCTCTTATAGCGGCCATAACCGGTGACGGTACCTTATGTCTCATACTTAATATCTTTTATGTTTATGTTTTAATGAAAATAGGAGATAAACTTTTCGTATAAAAGTATAAACAATAATACGTACAAATGCAAGCTATCTTCCTGCCAAATTTCATCAAGATCGATTCAGCGGTTTCGCCGTGAAAAGATAAGAAACAAACAGAGCGATATACTTTCGTATTTATAATATTAGTATGGATTTGAAAAAAAAACATCAAGTATAACATGTTTTTAAATTTTATATAATAATCCAATTATAAAAGTTAGTCGCTTTTATTTCCGAACGCTCAATATTTAAAAGTAAGTATGCAAATACAATTGTAGATGAGAGCAGATTAATTTTAAATAATATGAAATTGAAATCCCTCTTACACATACACACACACACACACGCGCGCGCGCGCATTTATAAGTACGTAGGTACACCGTTTATTAAAAACAAATTAAAATTTTAATTAATAATCTTGCACAAGTTCATTAACGTCACAGGCAAACGTGTCGACGAATTAATGAATTATAAAGAACACCTGTAATCATGTGAAAAATACAAAGGTATATATAGTACAGCACCTACACTTCGAGCCTTATTATTACACAAATTTGTATTTCAATAACGCGAAAGATATATGTTTAATGCCCGGTATTATAAAGCATTTGCTTGAGTGCGAATGCAAATTAGCTCCCAGCTAACGCTATCTGCTAAGTATTAAATATAAATGATAACCACTGACAGATGTAGTCAATGAAATCGCACATATAATGACTGACGCATGCGTATTAAGTAGAAATTAGCGACATAAAATAAGTGATGCCAAGTGTACCTCATAAAATGTATACCATTTACATTATTATGCATTTATTACCACTGCTTTAAAATATCTAGCAATTTCATAACAATTTGATTCCTAGCTGGAAGCAAAGCGTGCAAATTCTTTATAATACCGGGCATAAATATTTTATAAAATATAATACAATGAACAAATTGTTTAGAAGTTCTGTTAACTGGTAATGGCCAAACAAATGAATGATAAATTATATCAAATTATTAACGTAAATTTTCACGAATTTTGTGAACATTTTGACATAGATGGAGTAAATAAAAAGTGCCAACCAACGGTATAATAATAAAAAGGTAGGACGCTATTAAAAATATATTGATGATATCTCTGAAATAATGTTACAAAAAAGAGTAAATAGCCAAATTATGGAAAAACATTAGTAAAAAAATTCTTATATGGAACATTTTTTATATACTTAACATTTTCGGCTGTAGAATCAATATTATCTATGTACTGTTTATTCAGTCTGTATAAATCGGTAATAAATAATAAAATATATTCTATATAAAATACCTTTTTTGTAAGAAATTTCCATAGAGAAGCGAATAGTTTAAAAATAATATCCACAATATTCCATAAAACATTTCACATATTATAAGCTTTACATTTCAACCACCAAATGGACAATAAACATATAATTTAATAACTTTTGTATAATCTTGAAGTTAGCTCAACCTTGAAATTAAAACACAAAAATATTCAAGTATCATAAACAGAGAAAAACACATACATACGAGCATGCTTAATAAATACATAATAATTCTAAAATAAATGTTTATAATTCACTATAATATTATACCGGGAAAAATTTTAATATCTGAAGTGATCAAATCAGGTCTTGATAGATCTGCATTTTGAGACAATATCATATTTGTACACTGGTATTTGATCTATGGAGACCTGCAAAGATTTACAACGATCTACAAAGATCTACAATGATCTACAAAGAACTCTGAAGATCGTTGTAACGTTGAAAATACATATATGAATTTTCAATGTTTCTATATCTATCACGATCTACAACGATGTTTTTTGATGTAGATAAGGCCTGGCCAACCCAAATTGCTCGACGGGCCGCATTGACAATCTAAATTTTTTTGAGGGCCGCATATAATTTTTTAAAATATTTTTACAGATTTTTTAAATATCTCCTGTTCTATTGGTCGGATTGCGACAAAATAAAATGATTTTTGTTCGTTATAAATTCAGTATCTATTTATTATATATATATTTTTTTAAACGGTTAGGAAACATATTGAAATCGTTCTCAAGGTATATAAAGACAAGGTAGTCTCATCAGCTCCTTGACCAATCAGCGTTGGCGCGGGAATTGACGTCACCATGAAGACATATTGAAATCTTAGAAATGTATAATAGAATATCAATTACACAAAATTCCTTTATTCTTGTTTTCGTATTTTTTGATATTTTAACAACACATGCAATCAAATAAGTACAAATCTGACATTGCAAAATAATAAAAAAGCAATCACAAATAATTTGGTCTATTCGGGAATGTCATTTTTACAATTCTTAAGTTGGCAATACGTTCTGTGATTCTGATAGCTTTTTATGATTTTGCAATGTCGAATTTATACTTCTTTGATCACATGTGTTGTTAAAATATCAAAATATACGAAAACAAGAATAAATAAAGAGTTTTTTTTTATAATTGATATTCTATTATACATTTCTAACATTTGAATATGTCTTCGTGGTAACGTCAATTCCCGCGCCAATGCTGATTGGTCAAGGAGCTGATGAGACTACTTGTCTTTATATACCTTGGCTCGTTGCAAGGTATATAAAGACAAGGTAGTCTCAACAATTCCTTGACCAATCAGCGTTGGCGCGGGAATTGACGTCACCTGGGGGATATATTCAAATGTCATAAATTTTTAATAGAATATTAATTACAAAAAATTCCTTTATTTATTCTTGTTTTCGTATTTTTTGATATTTTAACAACACATACAATCAAATAAGTACAAATTCGACATAGCAAAATCATAAAGTGCTGTCAGAATCATATAACGTATTGCCAACATAAGAATAGTAAAAATGATGCTTCCCGAATTGACCAAATTGTCTTTGACAGCTTTTTTTATGATTTTTCAATGTCTAATTTATACTTATTTGATTGTATGTGTTGTTAAAATATCAAAAAATACGAAAACAAGAATAAATAAAGGAATTTTTTGTAATTAATATTCTATTAAAAATTTATGGCATTTGAATATATCCCCCAGGTGACGTCAATTCCCGCGCCAACGCTGATTGGTCAAGGAATTGTTGAGACTACCTTGTCTTTATATACCTTGGGCTCGTTGTAGATCTTTGCAAGTTTCCACAGATCAACAACCAGTGAAAAAATATAATAGTTGTCTCAAAATGTAGGTCTATCAAGATCTGATTTGATCATATCAGATCTAAAATTTTTCCCCAGCTAGATATCAACATAGAGACAATGTTATATAACTTATTTTTTTTAAACGACAACATTAGACGGATTTAAATTGTACACTTTAATTGAATATGTACACTTTAATACAGGTAGTCAAGTCTACATTTTATAATATAATAAATTAAGAACTTTTTATAAGAATTCGAATACAATAACAATACACGTCATAATCTACAATTAATTATAAATTAATTAAAATTAGAAGCAATTTAATATAAAAAACGATAGCATTTAAACTTTTTTCTACTTCATATTGGGATTTTCAGATGTAATAAGATATAATTCTTAATTGCTTTCAGAATAAATCCAAGCTTAAATACATCTATAATTGAAAAAGAACGTACATCATTTTAAAAAGCTTTTTTATTATTTCATCTTGTGTTAGTAAAAAAAACGTTTTCTTTATAAAGTATATTTGATTTTTAAATCATATTCAGGGTCGTGTTTGAATAAAATAAATGGATTAAAATACGATTTAAAATTAAAGAAAACAACATTTTTCATTCATTGGGGAGCTATGATATTTTTAACAATCAAATTACATTTATTTTTGATAAAAGTTGCGTATTTAAAATGAAAAATTGTACCTCTGTACAAATTTTCACAAATAGCGGACAATGATTTTATAGCGCGTATTAGTTTTAAATAATTCACTACTTTATATTTCTTCGATAAACAATTTTTCTTATCTTCACTGAAAAAATCAATGGCTATTAAATTTTCCGATTTTCATGATATTTTGTGACCTACTTGATTTTGAAAAAAATATATTTTTTTAAAACTGAACTTTCAAAGTACAAAACTTTTTGTCTTTTACACATACAGAAATCCCTCCATTTACGTGGTCTCTATTTACGCGGATTCGCTTTTACACAGTTGACAAAGTTTTATATGTTCATTAATCAACTAGACATCGGTTGTCACCACGCACATGTATAATAGAACTCGGGTATTCCCCGAAGCCAGATATGCATAACAGAACTGGGGTATTCTTCATGACGTGTATTTATTCCGTAACCTATTTATGTCAATTTGTAGTAAACATATGAAACAGTGAATTTCTCTGATTGAAAATTTGATTGATTTTGAATAAACATTATCAATAAGATGTTATATTTTTATAACAGTTAATCCAAAACTGTTTTTTTCTTTCGCCGGTGTCAGAAACTTGTTAAATTTTATATGTAAGATATATCTCACCTATAGAGTAAATTATTTGAGAATACAAATACTTATTTTTTACATGGCTTTCTATTGCTCCGTTTACGCGCTGTTTTCATGGAACAAATTAACCGCGTAAATTGAGGTATTACTGTATTGATGTGTAGATCGAAGAACACACTGTATGTCAAGTTCGTTAATTACTTGTATATTTAAGATGTTATATGAATATAATATAATTACAAATGACTATTCAAAATAATACGTACCTATTTGCAGTTAGAGATAAGAAAATGAAAACGCCCCAAGTTTTTTTTCCTTACATTAAAATTAAGTGTCTCAAGGAGGATTTCATTTGAACTTTCAAATTTATTCCAAGTCCCTAGAGCAGAGGCATTAATTTATAACAGTTTTTATCACACTCTATTAAATTTTTATGTACAATTTTAAATTACATACATTAATGGTTTTTTGTATGAATCTACAAAAAAGAGAAAAAATATTAGGTATTCAAATACAGATAATAATAATTATCTCCTATTCAGTAAAATCAATAAAAATTTTATTAAAAGTTAGATTCTTAGCCATTCTTTCAATCTTTAGAACTAATTGCATCTAGGTATTATTTCAACTGTAATTGTTCTCTGACTCGGTTAAATAATTAATTAATTTCCCTAGAATATTTTTACTTTATCTATATACATACTGGCATACGAATAACTACATTAACCCCATTTCATAAAAAACATTTCGATCAGACATGTGTATTCATATTTTTGGAATCTTTTATACATATTCTTCTTCATTTAAACACACAAACAAGTTTCAACAGAAAGTCGATGAATTTGTGACTGGTTAAAGCCGCATCTACACTACTAGAAAATATATAAATAAGTTACTGAACGTTTTCATTTTTAAAATATAATTTTGAAACATGCATGATATAACAATTGAAGTATTTTTTTTTTATTAATATCAAAAGTTGGTAAATAATGACGAAGTATCTCACTACCATTTCTGAATCAGGCACTAGTACCTACATTTTTCAAAGATTTTTATCATAGTTCAATAAAATGAAACAATTGTATGACTTGGCCATAAAATGCACACCCCTTGAACTAATAAAGTTGTCAACTTTGTCAATTAATTTTTTAAAGGATGTTTTTAAAAACAATCATATCTTTAACTCGAATTTTTTGTTAACAATGGATATTATTAGTAATATAAGTGATTATGTAAGTATGTACATTTGAAAACATAATAAAATAAAAAACATAACCTCACTTAATAATTATATTTTCTTACAACGATCCGTCATTAAAGAATAAATAAATACAAACACTGAAAAAAGTATTCCACAAATAATAAATAAAACATTTATCATAATAAATATTTCAACAAACAAAATGTCATTGATTGTCACAGATATAAATAAATATGTTTCACATTTTATATTGCAAACTTACCAAATTTTATCTTGATTAAAGATGTAACGTAATGAAATAGAACTCAAGATAAACATTCAATCGTTGTAATTTGCAAAAAAGTCATACCTTTGAATAAAATAATTAAAATACAACGCATTATATGTCAGTTTTAGCTATTGTGAACTTCCGGATTAACTATCTATTATCATGATTCAATTTTTTCAAAAATATGAAAACATATTTAAATAAACTGCAAATTTTCTTATTTCTAGTTATTCGATTTGGCTGAGTTTTAAAAGAGTTCTATTCTGATAGTAGATGAAGTGAATTCAAAAGGATTATTGTCGATTTATTACGTTTTGTGACCTGTAGTATGTAGAAGTATAACTTCCAAAAAACGTTTATTTGATCTACTTAATGATACGTCTAATTGTTGACAAAATTTTAAGAAAAAATCGGCTGGGACAAATTTTATGGAGAAAAAATAAAAAATAAAAAATTCTGAACGATCGATATGTATTGTATTATAGCCGTGAGAACGCGCCTTTAAGTCAGTGCAAGTATCCTAACCTAACAATATTTCATTTCCTTACAACTGTTTATCAAACCCAACTCCAGATCCTCGAATTTCCGTTTCCTGAAGTTTTCTTTATTAAAACTCCGCCGCGTCTTGATCAACCCCGAACACTGAACAGTTACGTTTTATTTGCCTAATAAACAGATGTGCGCTACACTGATATGATTTTGTTACATATTTTTCAACATGGCATCCTCGACTCTAATTTTAAATCTAATTATGCTCTTTTTTTTATTAAAAAGGCTGGAATGAACCAGGAGTACTGAATATTTTTTAATACGTTATTTGTCTGTGGAATTTAAATTTTTAAAATAATGAAGAGATTATCAGTCAAGAAACTATAGTTCGTAAAGTTTATATCCTTTATTACATTTTATTCTTTCTGTAAATATGTTACCCGCGACTTCGTTCGCGTGGAATTTAATACCATAAAAGTAAGTTAGGTTAGGTTAGGTAAATTACGTAAATAATACAGAAATCTGTATTATCAATAAACCGGTTTTTAGTTTCGAATTTACACACTAGATGTCTACGGCAAAAAAATTATAACCTATAATGCGTACAAATACCCATTTTTTAGTCTATGTCCTTCCTCATGATGATGAAATTTGATACAGGGTTTGATATTAATAAATGTTATCGATTTCCAGTATCTAATAATAATAATTTAGACCAGGGGTGTATGGGGCCAGTGGGCCCGCCGATTTTTATCAAGTATTTTTTTGTTCTTGAATTTTTTCCTGAATTGAGTTTTTCTAGAAAATTATATGATACAAAATACACAAAAATATATTTTGTTTATTTGTCATTAGATCAACCGTTTTGGAAAAATATCGAAAAAAGAAAGTACTGCAGAATTTTACTTAATACGGATGCTTCAAATTACACAAAATAAGTTTATATTCTTGTTCTATAATTAAAAATAAGATAAAAAGTTAATATAAATATAACTCCTAATACTCACCATAGACTTACCGTCAGTTGTATTACTGTTACAAAATCATATTAAAAATGAAACCAAAAATGGCTATTTTTTGATAAAAATGTAGTTTTGGAGGTATATTTTGTATTAACTTTTCATCTTGTTTTTATTTATATTACAAGAATATAAACTTATTTTGTGTAATTTGAAGCATCCGTATTAAGAAAAGTTCTGCAGTACTTTCTTTTTTTCGTTATTTTTCGAAATCGGTTGATCTTATGACAAATAACCAAAGTATATTTTTGTGTATTTTGTATCATATAATCTTCTACAAGAACCCAAGTCAGGAAAACATTAAAGAACAAAAAAATACTTGATAAAAATCGGCGGGCCCACTGGCCCCATACACCCCTGGTCTAAATTATTATTATTTGATACAGGAAACCGATAAAAAAATTTAATGTCAAACCCTGTATCCAATTTCATAACTGTAGCACAATGGGTTCTCTAGATATTAAATAAACACTAATTTTGGGTAAAAGGCTGTAGCTCCCTCAGGAAGAATATCCGGACATAGGTTCACATAAGGTGTCTTGCTTATAATTACATCCTCGATCTAGTGTAAAATTTTTTTACACTATATAGTTGTAAATCACTGTATATTCAAATACACTGAATGCAATTTTACTATGAAAATGATATGTATGCACATCAAAGAAAAATAAAATTCAAACACGGTTGACAATTTTATTTAATATCGTTTACTATTCTTTTTTTCATGAAAAAAATCATTCACAGTAAAACATGTTTTAGATATAATATTTCCACTTCTTTTCTACACCTCTGCTCATTAGTTTGAATAAATATAGAGTTGTTTGAAAAACCTACTACAGTCGGGACTCGTTTATTCTAAGCCTTCTGAATCGTTTTGAATTGAGGAAGTCGCGTTTATTCGAAGTCTGACCTAACCTCAAATTTTTAGATATGATTTTCGTTGCGTTCGTAACATGCAATGAATATCAAAAAAATTAAAATCTTTTGAAAAATATTGTACAGTCAATGAGATGAATACAAATGCTCTAATTCATTCTACAAAAAATTTCAAAAATATGTTCGTTAACGCCATGATTCGAGAATGGTGGGAGGTGAAGAAGGAGACAAAATTACGAATAAACGAAACTCGGCATTTCAGATTCACGAGACTTAAAATAAACGAGTCCCGACTGTATTTCTATATATAGAAAAGTTTTACTCCGGCTATAGCCGGAGTAAAAATAATCAGAATTAATGATATATGTATATGTATCTTAGGTACTGGCACCAGTTTCGAACGCTTCATAAGTATGTATTTTGTTTTTTGAGATTGATGGACTATTTTTTTGTAATTATCATGAACAAATATTACTAATAAAACAACTACTTCTTTATTAAATCAATTTAATTACCAAAATCCGCAAATATAGTTTTTTTTAATTATAGCCTTTTAATTTGTATCTGTTCTTTTCTCAGTAATGAACAATGTAAAACCAGTAATGATGTATCTTTGCTAAAGATTACAAAATGATAACTACTGTTACACAAACTTTATAAAATAAAGAGTCATAAAATTTGTAAAGTAATGTAAAGTATTTACATGAGAAAATAAACTTTTCTTGATAGTGTGCCAAACCGCGATATTTATTTGTCCACTGTTTTTAAACAAAATGATCAATTATCATCAAATCAGGTTGTAAGACAGTTAAATGTATTGTATAGATTAATATCCAGTAATGATAGTAATCAAATATCAACAGATATTTTTAATTCAGTACATTTAATTTAAAAATGTTCAACGTTCGGATATTGTTCAAGACTGGTGCCAGTACCTTATTTAATGATAGTCCAGGTAGGTATTAAGATTTGTGGTAATTATCAACGTTGTTGGAAACATTGTTTTAGTAAGATAGGAAATACATACAAATATGTATTGTATTTGAAGTATAAGTACAGGTGCTATAATTATGCAAAAACAAAACACATTCGTCGACTGCGATCGTCATTTTTCTAAAAGCTGTTGTTAGTCATAGTATAGTGCATTTCTGAATGTATGGTTTTTACCACTTATTAAAAGTTATGTGCAGTAATACATAAAAATTTTATATAAAATAATTGGGTGTTGAAATACAGTAGATGAGAAAATCTATACATAGTATAAACCAGGCCTGGCCAACCCAAATTGCACCGTGGGCCGCATTGACGACCTAAAATTTTCCGAGGGCCGCAGATAAATAAGAAAATTTGTAAAAAAATTAGATTTTCCGGTTTTGAATTTATTTATTAATTATTCTTGTTTTCGTATTTTTTGATATTTTAACAACACATACAATCAAATAAGTACAAATTCGACATTGCAAAATCATAAAAAAAGTTGTCACAGACAATTTGGTCTATTCGGGCAGCGTCATTTTTATTATTCTTACGTTGGCAATACGTTATGTGATTCTGACAGCTCTTTATAATTTTGCTATGTCGAATTTGTGCTTATTTGATTGTATGTGTTGTTAAAATATCAGAAAATACGAAAACAAGAATAAATAAAGGAATTGTCTATAACTGATATTCTATTATACATTAATAGCATTTGAATACATCCTCCAAATGACATCAATTCCCGCGCGACCGCTGATTGGTCAGGGAGCTGATGAGACTACCTTGTTATTATATACCTTGCATGGTACCTATCTATATACTGTTTAACTTCTTTATCTTTTAGAAAACTAATATATTTATGTAGGTATGTATACTAATGCATAGATACATAATAATATTGCAACAAATTACATATTTGCATATAGCTAGAAATATAGCGAGAATAAATTATATATGGCTTTTATGTTTTACAATAAAATACTTATAGAATAAAACACGATATGTAGAAGATATGATTTATACATACAAACACACACTTATACGCGCGCACACACACACACACACACACACACACACACGTCATATATGAAGAGTATAATACATTATGGTGATAATATTTACCATTATTTGATATGGTTGAGATTCCACAATTTCTCACGTACACGTTGGTATATTTTTTTTATCTCTATGCTGGAGGCAACAATATTCAATCATACACGACATAAGATTAAAGAAGAAGAAGAAGAAATAGTACACGTGTTTATACAAGTTTACAAAATTGTCACATCAGTTCTTTTTTATATTTGTGGGGGATGTTTTTCAAAAATGTAATAACATTAAATAAGAAATATTATATAAGAAATATTATTTGTTGTTGTAGTCAAAGCATTGCTCATAATGCTTTTTTTAGAAATACTTATCTTGATTATTCAACCAGATTATGTTTTTTTTTACATATTTTTGGGCACAGGAAACGGATATGATAGTAAAAAAAGTAACTAATTTTTTGCTATCGTCTGAAAATAGAAAATTTATATCAATTTTGAAAACCTGTATGGGCTGTGATAAATTTTTTAGGATAAAAAACATTTGTAGATCATACATTTCTCCAGGTATGACGATTTTTACGATCGAAAGAAAAACTACACTATTAACTTTGAATACCTAAACTAGGGAACAAATGGTCTTATACAATTTCTAAGAGCAGATTTGGAAAATTGGAAGTTTTTTCTTCACAACTCGGTCAAAAAAGTCGTACAGAGAAAAGTCTGATCTACAAAACTCATTTATTAGATTTGGTTAAAAAGTTTATTACAGTCCGTAGAGGGTCTCAAAATTAATATACATTTTCTATTCTTCTGTTAATTTCAGATAGCAAAAAAAACATAGTCCGAATAAGAGTACAAGGCTTTTTTGTATATACTTGTAAATGTAATTTAATAAAAATAAATTTATTTTTACGATTTAGAAATAATAGTAAGGGAGGTTGTAAAATGGGTATACGATTTGTACGTCGCTGACAGCAAATGAAGTTTTTGATATAACAAATCGATCAAAGTAGGTTCTGAGTTTTTTTTATAGTGTAAAAAAGGTTTCCTATATCAAGCTTGTCCAACCCGCGGCCCGCGAGAATCTTCGGTGCGGCCCGCGAGGATAATTTTAAAAAAATTAAAAAATAAAAATAAACCTGCATTGAAAGCAGCGCAACTAAAAAAAAGGTCTTCAGTTTTTTTTTTATATTATATTCTGGCCTGCGGCTCTTGGTAAATTGGGTTTATGCTATGCGGCCCAGAAGGTTCAAAAGGTTGAACACCTATGCCCTATATCATTAGTTCGTTAATTTCTGAAATTGTTATAATATATCAATATTAATAACAAAAATATGATATGCAAAAGCCTATATATATTCTGTTTCATTTAACTGTACGATTCACGCTTCGTACCGTCAAAAACCCCGGCAACCTCTGCAAACTTAAGTGAAACAGAGTATAGGTATCTGAGTTTTTTATAAAAATAATTGTCAATTGTTAAAAAAAACTCTATTAAATCATTTGTTCGTAATTCTTTTTGTTTTTAATTTGTTCGTATTTATACCCAGAACTAGAAAATAACAGTTGCAGGTGTGTGTGTTGCTGACTTTTAGAAATATTCCTAATTTACTCCAAAGGAGGTAAATTGGGAAATGGAAAAAAAAATTTCAAGAGTATCATCAAATGAAAGTTTATTGAAGTACGAATTCAACAATATATAGGTATGGTGTATTTTTTTATCCATTTTTTAAACATTTTTCGGGAAAAACGCTTAAAATCTCCTGCATATGAAAAATCAGAACAGCTGACTTCTGCAACTATTATTCTCATATTTTTTACATATAAACAAAGCAGCCTGTAAAGCTGCAGAAGCGAACTAATGATAAAGAAGCACTTTTTTGCATTTTCAAAAATTCACTAATTTTTGTATTGTTGTTTCTAATGGCTTATAGAATATTTCTGTATAAAGTTGATCGACGAACAAGTCGTTTAATTTTTGATATATCTTAATTTGATAAAAAAAAATCGGCTTCACTATACTTACTTATACTAATAGTCCAGTAATTTTAGATATAAATGTACCTAATCTGGGAAAAAAATAGCAGATAGCTGAATTTTTGTATACACCTTCGTTACAGTGTTATAAATAACGTGTAAAAAGTCCCCAACGATATCAAGCCGGCGTTGCGAGATATTGAAGGTCTAACGTGACGAAAAACGGTTATTCGCAAATATCTCGCTTCCTATGACTCGGAGGTCAATAAGGGTTATTATATAAACGGTGTATTATTAAATTCTTAAGAAAAAAGGCTCTTTCCATTTTTTTTTAAAACAACCGTTCTCGTGGTAGAGCGCGGAGAAAGTATGGCTATATATTTGCATACGGTATGACGCACTCTATGGCAATTGACTATTTGCATATGACTATTTCTAAGTGAAAAAATTACAGGACAAAAATTAAAGAGTAGCAAATAATCTATAAGGTGTGTCATTCGGATATATTAAAAAAAAAATTTTATCAATTTTAATCACATTTAGTAGAACTGCAAACATAGCAATTTATGAAAAATTACCATTTTTGTTCAATTTTGTGTTCAAAATCTACACCTAAGCTTTTGTAAAGTTATTTAATGGTTCTACTAAAATAAGCTTTGGACATATTGAGTAGAAAAGAGAGAAAAAATGTGTTAAATTGACCTGCATTTAACAATAGGTACGTCCAAAATTAAATAATCGAAAAAAAAATTATTTTATTATAAAATGCACCCTTTTTAAAGTTGTATGTGTACTTATGTTATAAATATGACTAAATAGTAAAATTATAAATATTTTTAGGCTAAAAACATGTTTTTTATTATTTTTTTGCTAGAAAAACTTCTATTCATATTACCGCAGGATCTCTTGATAGCTCCTATTTGATATGCAAACCTTCAAATTAAAAAAAATATTAAAAAATAGATTCGCCATAAAAACATGAATAGTAAACAATAAATTATTTTTTTCTAAATTTTATATTTTCCGTGTAATGGGAAGTCAAAATCAACGAATACTGGACGATAACAAGAAAATTGGTGTCCGCGCGATTCTTTTTTTGTTTTATAAAATAAGGATTGCATCGAGATAGGAACATGAAATTCGGTATTATTGTACATCAAACTCTCCTCTTCAAAAACAGATGTGTCGCCACTCTCAATTCTTATTTGGTCCCAGTTTTATAAAACAAAAAAGAATCGCGCGGACACCAATTTTCTTGTTATCGTCCAATATTCGTTGAATTTGGCTTCCCATTACACGGAAAATATAAAATTAAGTAAAAAATAATTTATTGTTTATTATTCAAAATTTAATGGCAAATCTATTTTTTTAATTTTTTTTTTAATTTGAAGGTTTGCATATCAAATAGGAGCTATCAAGAAATCCTGCGGTAATATGAATAGAAGTTTTTCTAGCAAAAAAATAATAAAAAACATGTTTTTAGCCTAAAAATATTTATAATTTTACTATTTAGTCATATTTATAACATAAGTACACATACAACTTTAAAAAGGGTGCATTTTATAATAAAATTTTTTTTTTTTCGATTTTTTAATTTTGGACGTACCTATTGTTAAATGCAGGTCAATTTAACACATTTTTTCTCTCTTTTCTACTCAATATGTCCAAAGCTTATTTTAGTAGAACCATTAAATAACTTTACAAAAGCTTAGGTGTAGATTTTGAACACAAAATTGAACAAAAATGGTAATTTTTCATAAATCGCTATGTTTGCAGTTCTACTAAATGTGATTAAAATTGATTAAATTTTTTTTTTAATTTATCCGAATGACACACTTTATAGATTATTTGCTACTCTTTAATTTTTGTCCTGTAATTTTTTCACTTAGAAATAGTCATATGTAAATAGTCAATTGCCATAGAGTACGTCATACCGTATGCAAATATATAGCCATACTTTCTCCGCGCTCTACCACGAGAACGGTTGTTTTTCAAAAAAAAATGGAAAGAGCCTTTTTTCTTAAGAATTTAATAATACACCGTTTATATAATAACCCTTATTGACCTCCGAGTCATAAGGAAGCGAGATATTTGCGAATAACCGTTTTTCGTCACGTTAGACCTTCAATATCTCGCAACGCCGGCTTGATATCGTTGGGGACTTTTTACACGTTATTTATAACACTGTAACGAAGGTGTATACAAAAATTCAGCTATCTGCTATTTTTTTCGCAGTTGAAATCTAAAATTACTGGACTATAATGTATATTTCATATACATGGTATAAGAAAGTAAAAATATTACTAGCTCCTAAACGACTAATGTTGGAAGGATAAAATTTTATATTCAGGGTAGATTTTCGTCTGGGAAGACAACCACCTTATTTTTAAAACGATCACTAAACCGGAAACGGATGTTTACTCTTGTAAATTTTTGGATTTTTGAATTATTTTTGAAATAAGAAAAAAATGTTTTAAATAAAAAATGTCGAGTATATTATTATCTATAATTTATTCTCTATACATTTTTTTCCAACATTTATGATTTAGCCAGAAAGAATTTTTTTATGTAATTATTTAGATTCACCTACACAGTTCACTCTCAGTAATACGTATAAGAAAGTCCCATGTTACCTACGGCAAATACACACACTGTTCAATCTCTGTAATACGTATAAGAAAGTCCCATGACACTCATGGCAGATATTTCTCCTCTGTTATGAACCATTTGAATTATAATAAATTTTTTTTTCAAAAATTCGTTTTTACAAAAAAATGAATGGAACATAAATTATAGATATAGATATTACCTACATTTTTTAACTTGACCATTTTTCTCAATTTCGCACTGTTTCAGAGTAATTTGAAAAAATAAAAAACCAACGTAGGTAAACATCCGTATCCGGTTGAAAGATCGTTTTCAAAAATAGAACGTTTTCTTCCCAGCCAAAAATTAATCTTAAATATAAAATATCACTCTTCTACGATTTGTCGTATTTGAGTTACAGCGCTTACAGACAGACAGACGGACACACAGACATCATGGCGAAAATAGTCAGAATGGATTCAGGGAAGGTCAAAATAGATAATTCCGTCAAAATCCGGAGTTCGAAAAAAATCGGCTTCACTATACTTACTTATACTAATGTATATTTCATATACATGGTATAAGAAAGTAAAAATTAATTACTAATTAAGGCATATGTTATATTGACTAACAACTTTTAGAACAAATTGCAGAAGCAAACAAATGATATAGGAGAGCTTTTTATTACTTACATTTTTAATTAATTATTAATTGAAAACGCAGAGATACCGTAACTGCAGAAATCGTATTTAATATTTTTTATTCTTCACACTTTATATCTTCACACTTTTGCCGCACGAACAAATCATTTAAATTTTTTTACCATTACCTCCCTAACTGTAAAGTTTGTGTAGGTATTTGCCACGCTTGAGTAATACGACAATTTTATATTTTAATATCAAATTAATTTTTTTGTTTTATATTACAAAGTTCTACCTTTTCTTGATATAGTAGTTTTCTTAGAAACATTATAATATAAAGTTTACAAGCAAAGTTTTCAGTATTTCTTCATTATCCATGAATATTAATATTTTTCCCAGTTACTGTCACTTCAGTCTAACTGCACACATATTGTTTACATATATAAAATATTCAACATGTTGTCTACATTATAATGTATAACATAAATAATGGTTTCAATACCATTCTCAATTTAATATAAAAATTTCAAGAAATATATATGTATAAAACTACTAAATCACAATACTTTACAACCAAAACGCTGTTAAATCCTTTCATAAGTTTTGTATGTGAGTAATAGTAGGTACTAGTAATAATAACAGTAATCGCAGTGGAACATTCGCGAAATGTCCATTGTCAAGATATATTGCTTGAGCTAGGATTGACCTAAAATATTAAACTTCAACTAGGTCAAATATTAGTTAAAAACATGGGAGCAAAATGACAGTCAAACTGATGGTCCAATAATGTTCAACATTTTGTTTTTACTTTTTATTTTCAAGTTTAAACCGGAAATGACAAACATAGTGTTAGTTATGATAAACTTCGGAAAGGTACTAAAAATGTTTTAGAGCTCTATAATACAAAATTATCAATCTTTGAAAGTTATAATAATCAAACTGTTTGTGTGCTTGTAAATGCAAATACGTTAAAAATCAGTTTTGAAAGCCATAATAATTTTAAAAATTACATGGCTTGACCATGAAATTCACACCCCTTAAACTTTTTAAAATGTATTAATTAATAAGGTTGTCAACTCTGTCAATTAATTTTTTAAAGGATGTTTTTAAAAATATTCGGGGTTATTTTTATATATTAGACTCATATTTTTTATTAACAATGGATATTACTAGTAATAATAGTGATTATGTAAGTACATTTGAAAACATAATAAATAAATGACATAACATTATTTAATAATTATATTTTCTTACATCGATTATCACAAAATAATTATTCCACAAATAATAAATACATTTACCATAATACGTTAATCCTTAATTGCCACAGATATAAATAAATATGCTTCACATTTTATAATGCAAACTTACCAAATTTTATCTTGATTAAAGATGTAACCTAATGAAACAGAACTCAAGATAAACATTCAATCATTGTAATTTGCAAAAAAAGTTATACCTTTGAATAAAATAATTAAAATACAACGCATTATACATATGTCAGTTTAAGATATTATGGCGCTTCTTAGCGGATTTTTACGAACCTCCGGATAAACTATCTATTTCGCGATTAAATTTTTCAAAAATAAGATGTTCTATTCTGATAGTAGATAAAGTGAATTCAAAAGGATTGCTGTTGATTTATTATGGTTTGCAACCTGTAGTGTGTTGCCGTCACTAAAAAATGAGATGTAATAGACAAATTGAACTTTATTTATAGTTTATAACAGAAAATTAAAACCAATCGATATTAAACTAACTAATATGGAAACTGTATTATTCTCTTTCAGAAAATGTAAACTTTCAAGTGGGTTACTGAAGAATTTTTATATATAATGTTCATTTTAACAATTTTCATACGAAAAAATATTTTAGGACGAGAATAGAACACACTTCCAAGCAGATCCTGCTTGGGGTGTGCAATACCAAAGCGTGTCTTTCTGTTTTTTGTTACATTTTTACGGATAAACCACTGAATTGATCTGGATGAAATTTGTCAAGAGATAGCTTGCATCCTGAGGAAGTATATAGGCTACATTTTATCCCGAAAATTTATTAGATAGAAAAGCGGGTGTGACATTTGTACGCATTGTAGGTTATACTCTTTTAGCGTAGACATCTAGCGTGTAAATGTGAAAGTAAAAACCTGTTTTAACAAAAATCTGTATAATCACGGGGACGAAATCGCGCGACTAACAGTTAGTAGAAAATAAATCCGTGTATCTTATAACTGTTAATTTTTATTATATGTATTATATTTAACTTTTCAAATAATAAGGGCTGTTATAACACATCGATCACTACTGTTCATCACGTGGTCAAAATTGGTTAATCTGCTTTAAGATATTAAAAACTGAGATTTTTCTTTAGGGAAATTAGAACGACAATTACGTTGTACTGAATACGAAATTTAATTTAAATTACTCATTAAATTAATAAAATATGTCAAAAATGGCAACATTTATGTTCAGTAAGATGCCGTCCATAAAATACGTACGCAATAAGGAGGGGAATCGGAGATTTGCCTAGCGTGATGATAAGAGACGGGAAGGGGGAGGGAGTCCAACAAACGTGACGTGACGCGACGTTTGAAATACCTACATCAATTTTATTCCTATTTTTTTAAAACTAGATTTTATTTTACAGTCGCGACATAAAAGACGTTGTTTTTAATAATCGCAGACAATTTTCTTCGTGAATTGTTTTATTGAAAAGTATGTATTATCATGCAGATTGTAAAACAAGATGACGGGATCTCTAAAAGGATTGATTTGGGGATCCATAGACCCAAAAAAAAAACTGTTGTAAAATAGTTTTTAAAAAGTCCTATTTTTGCAAATTAAATTATACATTTTATAAACATATTTATATACCCGATGCATATAGGGGAAGATGGGGGAATGCCGGCCAGCGAGCAATACCGGTCACTGTCAAATATATGATTCTGAGGATATTTAAATAAAAAATTCGAGTACGTGAACTAATTTACAAAGTAACGCCATATTGCTTAACTGCAGTGCGAGTTACAGACAGTGACATGAGTTGTGCATGTGTTGAGTCATATTTTGTTGTAATAAATTGAAATATTTAAACAAAGGTAAGCAAATAATACTTTATATAGATATTTTTTAAATTACCAATTATTACAAATGTGTGGTGGATTGGAGTTCAAACAGGTTAGTTTATTTTTCGTGACGGACTAATGAAAATTGTTTAGTCCTTATGGGGTAATACCAGTCATTGTTTAAAATGAAAGGAAGAGATCAGAAAAACTGTTAAAAATACTTCAAGATAACAAGAAAATTGAGAAGAAAAAGACAAACATCACCAAGAAAAAAAACAAACCAAGAACATCAAGAAATCGAATATCGCTTCAGACTTTTCTTATTCAGATGAAGATTTGGTTTCTAAGAAGAAGAAAAATAAAAATAAATGATCAAAATCTTAATTTTATTTGATAATCAATTTATTTTGGAAGCACAGCGTATTGTTTTCGAGCGACCGGTATTACCCCCATTGGTGACCGTCATTACCCGCACATGCGGGCGATGGCGGTCAACGGTATGTTTTTAAAAAAATATAAAAATATGCCAAATAGCAAAAATCTTGGCAATTTATACCACATAGTTATAAAGTGAACCTAATAAGCTATGTGAAAGTTCACTTACTTTTGCAATGAGTCTTTTATTTAAGTGGTTATTTTGATTCCCGCTTAAGTGACCGCCATTCACACATCCTACCCTATATCTTTCTATAAAAATACGATTGAAGTTAATCGTTTTTTGTATCTGAACGACTCACATTTGACTGAATAGCATTGCGATTAGATAGACGACACATTCCATAGAAGTATTTCAAAGTAATGATTCGTATGCACGCCAGAGAGGAAATATAAAGATCGCAAGCGATACAGAGGCTGCTAAATCCCGATACTGTGCGCCAGATAAACTTTATCGGGATATGTTCGGGAATGCATCGGATCTATCGGCCGATATTTTCTCTATTGTGCAAATATATTTTTCATAGCCTTTTTAGTAATATCTATAATACTCTATATACATTATACATATTAGATATCGTGCCTGACTTTCTTTAAAGTAAGAATCAGTTTCTATTATGCAGTGTTTAGACCAAAAAAAACAAAACAGCAACACGGTGTTTGAAAACACATCGTATTTAAAGATGCATAGGGTTTATTACACTTTTGTCAAAAAGACACTATGTTGCTGTTTTGTTTTTTCGGTGTAAACACTGCATTAGAGTTGGACGCGTGAGTAATTTTTGCTCACGATCACACACGCTCACGAGAGAAAAAACTTTAACCACGCCCGCTCACTCACGATTACAAAAAAAAGTATTCACGATCACGCACGCTCACGAATCTTATATTTTTCTCACGCCCGATCACGCACAGCGGGTCATGCTCGTGACACGATTTAATGTAATTGTTGTAAATTAAATTTTGAAATGATGAATATTAATGTTTTCTACGTGCATTGTATTGTGTATATTTTATATTCATATTATTTCTTCTAAACTGCATTCTAGTACAAGTAATAATAAACAAAACAATAAGAAAATAAAACTACAATGCATTTCTAAATCTTTTTGTGGTGTTCTGATATAGTTAGCAATACTTACTGATCATGTGAAAGTGCTTCTAAAAATGACATTTTTTATACTATATTTTTTAATTAAAAAAAGATCAAATAAGTTTATAAAAAACATTTCTTCAAAATATACTCACGGACTCACGAACGAGAAAAATGTACTCACGCGCGGTCACGCACGGTTGTTTTAATTTGACTCACAATCACGCACGCTCACGATTCATGATTGAAAATCGTTCACGCTCACGTAGGTCACGGCCGTGACCCAAAAAATTCACGGCCCGCGCCCAGCTCTAGTTTCTATAATATAGTTTCAATAATATCTATCATTACATAAATTAGGCCTTCGTCCTAATAAAAGACTATTTTTGAAGTAATACTACTTTAGGTGCGTTTAAGGTAAAAGTAATGCAACGTAAATTAAATGCTTGTTTCATGAAATGAGCGCATACCATGCAACGGAAACAATTTTGGTTGGATCTTTGTCATGATAGTCGGTAAAATAGGTTTTTAGTTTTGCATTTGCACGCTAGATGTCACTACACCAAATACATATAACTTCTTAGTACACTCAACCACTTTTTTTCACAATGCTACTTTGTACGTAAAAAATGTAGACGTATCCTGTTTTTTCCTTTATAAAACAGTTTTTACTTTGTTTTATTTAATACATTAAGATTTGATCGAACTGTGAGTTTTTAAAATCAATGTTGTTACTCTTCAGTATGAAAAATTTTAATTTAATACTTATAGCTCGTTTATTAATCCTCAAGATACCCAATTTAGATTTTTTTAAATTATCAACTATAATTGATTATCAAAAAATTAAAAAAAAATATTACTTATTTCAAACTTTTAAGAAAAATGGATATTAAATTTTCTAAATTTAGGAAAAAAGTAAGTATTTAACAAATACATAATTCATATAGGCTTGTGTTATTTTTCAAATAAATAACGCAAAAAACAATGCTTTACACAGAACTATGTATTAGAAAGTCAAAAATATTCATTAATATTACATAAACATATTATGATATTAATCAATTTTCCAGCCTTAATAAACCCGAGATGAAAGTTATTATGAATATAGGTCGTCAGATAGCCACTGGACATTGTCATCTGACGCAATTAAACGTCAATTAAAGCACTCGGCGCTTAATCGCATTGCTGTCACTAGATAAATTCATCGCGAAGCGTAGTTATCATGTCCCAAGTTGTAATAAACGATGTTTATAATTATTATGATATACATACCTACTTGTTTGTTAAATGCAGTAGCTGTATTAAAAATGAAACCGACGAAAAAAAATAATGTTTAGATTTATTTTTTTCTCTAGCATTTGAAGAAAACTGATTAACCAATTAAAGGTGATCCATAAAATATATCACGCAAAATTCTCGTTTTTTTACCTGGACCCCACCAAATGTTTATTTTTATGATCGAAGAAAATTAAAATTGTCAAAATTGATTTTTAAAAACAACATCCTTTATATCGCGACTGAAAAATAAAATCTATAATTTAAAAAAATAAAAATAAAACTGATGTAGGTATTTCAAATGTCGCGTCATTTCACGTTGGACCTCCCCCTCCTCGTCACATATCATCACGCTAGGCAATTGCCCACCCCCTTTTTTCATACGTATTTTATAGACGATCCTTAAGATCTCTCAAAATATTTATATTTTTTCATTTATTCCATACATATTATACAGAATGATTTACAACTAGTGTAAAAAAAATTAACAGTAGATAACAAGCAAAAAACTTTATATGAATCTATGGAAATTTTTCGTGAGGAAGCTACAGCTTTCCAAAGATTTTACTCAAAATTAGTGTTTATTTAATAACTAGAGAACCCATTGTGGCACAGTTGTGAAATTTGATACCCGGTTTAATGTTAATAAGTGTTATATATTTCCAGTAACAAACAATAATAATTTAGACCAAGGATGTATGGGGTCAGTGGGTCCGCCGATTTTTATCTAGTATTTATTTGTTCTTTAATTTTTTCCTGAATTGGGTACTCGTAGAAGATTATATGACATAAAAAACACAAAAATATACTTTATTCATTTGTCATAAGATCAACCGTTTTTTTTTATTTATTATATAGCCAACTGTTTTCGAAAAATATTAATAAAAAGAAGAGTGCTTCAAATTACATTATTGTTCTATGATTAAAAATAAGATACAAAGTTAATATAAATATACCTCCAAAACTGTATTTTTATCAAAAATAGCAATTTATATCATTTTTAATATGATTTTGTAACAGCAATACAACTGGCTATAAATATATGATGACAAATATAAGGATGTATTATAATATTATCTTGTAGTCTTGTTTTTTATAATAGAACAAGAATGTAAGCTTATATTGTCAATTTGAAGCATTCGTATTTTGTTTGATAAATATCTGGTCCTCTGATATATTATGAAAGTGTAAAATTATATATCTAATAATGAACACGTTTGTTTGTCCAAACATTTCCTTTTTAATATATGCATTAATCAGACTCATAGACCATTTTTTCAGTTTCCCCAACGTCATGTCGAAATTGTTAACTTTTTTCCGTTTTTTTCATAGACTTTAAATAAAATATTTATCTTCATTACAGTCTGCATACTTAATTTACATAGATATTTTTTATAGGTTACAATTAACTACACAAATAAAAATACTTACAAATAATTAAATTTTCCAAACAATACGAGCTGAGAATTAAAAAAACCAGAAATCCGTTTAGAATTTTTGATTGGCCCGGGCTAATTTTATTTATGTACCGAAAGGAAAAAACCGAGCGACCATTTGGGCAACTTGTGTTTATTATGCAAGAACCGTTGGCTCGCAAATGTCTGTGCGGACGTGCTTATTGGCGACGTCAAATGATTTTCACTGTTTCCGGTCTATCCCGGAAATGAAACTGACGCGATACAATTCTATTCTCACTTCCTACTAACGTCGGACTCAAACATAAAATAAATCAAAAGGTTTTCTGTATCTTTTCGAAATTTATAAATCAAATACGATTGCAATATCTTCGACGAACTCGGATAGTATTCTATGTGTTGTGTATGGTCAAACAAAATTCTAAGCGTGGACTGTATTTCTTTGTGTTTTTTGGTTGATAAAAATATAAATAAAAAATGGGACTTACCAATATCTCGCAATCTCGTGGTCTCGATGTAGGCGGAAAGTTATAGGGAGAAAAGGATAATTCAGGACGCCTATTCTTAACTCCACTAGGTCCCTTTGTAGTATATATTCTCATCAACACAAAAAACTTTTATCACAAAAAACTAAATATAAAAAAATGCGGTTTTGCTAAATTAAACAAACTAAAATGTGTTAGTCTTGACGACTTGTTTTAAACTGTTATATTTTTTGATGCACAAACATGTTATCTTAATTAAACTGTGTATTTAATATTTAAAGATGCATATTTATGCCATCTATTGGTTTAATTGTAAATTTTAATTTGATTTACAAACCAAAAGGAAAACTTGGCGTTAACACTATGATATATAGATTCATAATAATATGACTAAAAATAAATCTATATATGTATATATACAGTGAAACATCATAATAATGCTGGGTCAAAAACACGTTATAAACGGGATAGTTGAATAGGCGGGAAATAAATTAGAAAATAAATATTTTTCCTAAAAATATGTTTAAATGTAGAATCATAATTTTATTAAGAAGAAATTACATACGTTATGTAGATTATGTATTTTTCTCGATTTCTTGACGATTTTTAAGAATAGAACGGAGAATTAAACCAGGAATACCAAAAGTTTTGCTAAATCTTTTTATTTCAACACTTTTTTTCGCCACATTTTCATAAAAACACCATTTTTTCCATTAAAGAGAGTTTGTAATGGTCAACAATTGCACAACAAATGTTGCAAAGTTGATTTGAAGAATTTTGATAAAAAGTTTTCGTTGTTAACACAAATGGTGTGAACAAAAATTTGCGTATTATAAACGGGATATGTGAGCGTTACAGACGGGCATGTTTGTATATTAATTTACATGCCGGAATCGGAATCATAACAGTATAAACTAATAAGGAAATAATAACTAATAAACTAATAAATAGTTTTATTAAATTTTTATACTGAATATATTTTTTTAAGTATGGTGAAACCTTTCAAAACTTTTATATTTACTTTGAACTAGTGAACCTCTCCAAACGTAGTTTCCCTACATTCACATTTAAGTGTTTGCTTAAATAAAATTATAAATTATAAAATTATAAAATTTAAACTTTTAATATTTAAATTATTAAAAACGTTAAATTCATTTAAAAAAATTGATTACAATTAGTTAATCATCAATTTTTAAACCATCATTACATTAATTCTTAACGATTATCATGGATAATGATTCGTCCGTTATAAAGATAATAATAGACAATAACCTCTAGTTGTGAGAAAAAAAGAGTGATGAAAAATTTATGTTTGGAGAGATAAGTACCATTTTTTTCACTTTCACATATTTGAATATGTATAAATAGTTATCCTTGAAACTTATAAATAACAAAAAAAACAAAAAGACAGTATGTATATTGTATATAGGTATATTATAATTAACACTACAACAATCTTCTTACCAACATATAAAATATCTGAAACAAATATTTACATAGAAGAAGCGAAAAAATAAACTCTGTTATTAGATGAAGCTAATTAAAAACTCTGTAAATGTCACGGAAATACCAACCTACAAAAAAAAATTATGTATTTAACTGACGTTGCTAAGGTAAAACATTTGTATGAAAGTTCGTGTTTTAAATTAAAATATAAATATTATTTTTTTTAATGAAAAACTAGTTAAATTTATAATCTTCGAAGTAAATTGAAATTTCCCCTATGTTATTATACTTATACATTGTTTAAAAAAACGGTACAGTGGTAAAGAATTTTCAGATTCTTGGATAAAATTCGCAAGAAATTGAAAAATATATAAATAATTATCAAAAAATAAATAAATTTTAAAAAATTCCCAGTTTGTTACAGATTTGAAAATCAATTATGAATTAATCAATTTATCTAACCTGTATAAACAAGTATTTTAATTTTGTATAGTGTGTTCATTTCAAAAAGGACTGATATAAATCAAAAAAGGGTTCGAACGCATACATACATTAGTGAATATCTGTACATAGCCTTATTTCTAAACCAACCCTTTCTGTACATGTGTGTGTGTGTATGTGTTAACCAAACGTCCATTCTTAAATAAGGGTCCTCTACATTCATAGTTGTATGTAAAACCTCTGCAAAATTATTAGCACATGCTGAGTTTTACATAAATTTATTGACCCACAAGCACATCAAATTATTTTACATGTGTTGTACAAGTTTATTATAATGGTGGCAGTAATGTTGAGCCAAAAATTATGCCTGTTTCAGCAGCATATTAATATGCGTACTGCCTATTTAATTTCATAATATAAAATATGTTTTAAAATTTAATTAACTTTTAAGAGTAAATTTATGAATCACTTGAAATAATTATCATTAACATCCACTGTTATAGACTAGCTGATACCAGCGGCTTCGCTCGCGCGGATTTCTAAACCCCCGTAATTACAACCCTTCATAAATGATGAAATATGAAATTTTTCTTATGTTTTACTTTTTATTCACTATACAAAATCGTAAATATCTCGGTTCCTATGAGAGATAGGGGGTTGTTTCTCCCTCTAAAATCCCGTCCCCCATAGTATTTTTTCCACCGGATCGAATTAAACTAATTGCAACCCTCCATACGTGACAAGACATGAAATAAAATAAAACATTTTTTTACCATTCAAACATTAACACCCCCTTTTACCACCGTAGGGGTTGAATTTCGAAAAATCCTTTCTTAGTGGGTGCTTACGTAATAAAAGTGGCCAAATTTAACATTTTTTAATTACAAAAAACAATATTTTAACTTATTTAACAGATTTTGGCATATATTTACAAGAAAGTACATAAAAATGTCTACAATTAAAAAAAAAAATTACCCTACGACGTTTTTTCATTAAATTTTCCATTTTTTCAAAAATGGCCGATTGTAGGTGTAGAAATCGAATTTTATTTTTGAAAATTTTATCATGTCTTTATAACATAAAAATACATATTTCCTCTTATTTTCGTAAAAATCCTTTTATTTTTACGTTAATTATTGCATTATTAGTGATAAAAAAAGTTGTTCGACAATTTTTTTATTTTTGATGTTAAGATGCATTTGAAAAGTAACGTTACCTATGCAGTTCTATAGTCTATTAACTTATAAGTATTTTAATATTTTTTTTATTTTCCTACGACCTATAGAACCGGAGATATTTCAAAAACAGTGTAGCGATACTTTTGAAATGTATCAAAAATGCACAATTATGCAATTTTCTCGGGACGCATATGCCCGATTTTTCTAAATTTTTGATTTTCAACTCATCTTCGAACATATAAAAAGAAAATCCAAAAAAAATCCAACTTCGCGAATGCATCACTTCAAAATGCTAATTTCTCTCTGCTATAATGGCATCAATGTAGTGCCGATCTAATAATTTTTATATTAAAATTTTTTTACATAATACAATTTCATACTACACAAATTTTTCGTTTTCAAAAATTCAAACTTTGTTTATTAACAGAAATAATAAAGATACATACAACTTACTTAATAGTATCGGTTTAGGATTGTTATCGTTTACTATTTCATTTAATAAAAAAACCTTGCTGGGGTAATCGAATAAACCTATAACATAAAAATATCAAAAACAATTTACCCCAAATAAAAGCACGATATGTCGAGGAACTATTAAATTTAGTGCTCCACATAAAATACAGAAATGAAATAAGTCAATTACAATGTCTATAATATCTCAGGGCCGTCTGGTTCTGGCTTAAAATCAATACAAACGATATTTAATTATTATTTTATAATCGGTTTTTGATAAAAACATATAATCGAAAGGAACCTTTTAAATATTTTAAAACCAACGTTTCGACACAAGATTGTAGTACAATAAATCCTAATTATAACATGAACTAACTTTGGTATTTTGTATCCTTGTTATTATAAAGGGAAGCTATGTGATTATTTCTCAAAGCAGAAAGAAAATTATTCTCTGATTTCTAAATTTTCACTTGATCTTTCCTTTTCAGATCAATACAAACTTACAAACACTTTTCGTTCAGTGTCTGTCTGTCCCCCGAATCCTTGTTACGTCTATAACTGAAAAACCACTTAACCGATATCAATGAAATTTGGTTTACTGATTGGATCTAGCTAGATAAATGGTCCCCTAAAATATAAAAATTATCAACATTGTGTATAAGGGAGAAGAGGTTATATGTAGAGTATTCAATTTTCCATTAACCCTCCCGCATATTACTGTTGCGAATTTAGGCGCGCGGCATACATGCGTAGACCATTTTCAATAAGTCCTATAATAGCTAAACTTGATTTTTATTTCAAATGAATTGAACTATGTATTATGTTTACTGATTTATACTTTTCTATACAAAACATAATTTTTATTTAAATTTTTGTATATTTTTTTGTGGAAAAATAAACAAATAAAAGTTAAATATCATTTTTAAACGTTTTTTTATTGCCATAAATTCTATATTATTAAAAAATGAACCTAATATATCTAAATAAAAATATGATAAACATAATTTGTTCCGTATGACTAATATATAGATACACAAAAATTGCAATTAAAATGTTACTAAGAAAAGTGTGAAAATGACCATCAAAATTGGATATTTTTATTTAGGTAAAAATCTATATCAATTATAATAAAATAAATAAATATTTCTTGTATTGGCTTCTGAGCGATTCAAATTGTTTTGTTCAGGTTTGTTTTGACTTTACTGTATTTAATGATTATATAATACTGTGTTGACATTTAAATGAATATTGATTAAAATTTCCTGGTAATTATTGTAATTTCTGGCACAATATAAAATGTTTTAATTTGCAAATCATCTGCTGGAAACAACAAATGTTACACAAGTGAGTACGAATAAAACTTAATAACACCTGGGACCTTGCACGTAATAAAATCATTGCTCTCTATTTTACTGAAATCTGTAATGACTTTCATTATATACAAAGAAAATAAAGCAGTGTAGGGTCAAAGAATTTTGAAGCCCCAAAAGCTTTTACACGTAAAATATATAAGTATATACCTATGTATTATTTTTTACTATTTCTGAAAAATTATTAAGTATGTTGTAAATTGAGGATAGATAATTTTGGAAATTTTAATAATTGTATATAGAGTGAGCTTTTTATCTTGAAACTGCGTAGTATCCGAAAAACTAAGGATATTTACGGAAAATGTTTGGTACAAAAGTTTCAGTATTTGGAGGAGCAAAACTAGTGGAGGTAACAATTTTGACTTTGAGTGGAAGTTTCAATGTCATTTTAGGGTCAGTTAATTTTTTTCGAATGGTTATTTTTGCAGATTCGAATTTTGCAGAAAAAAATTAATAGTTTTTGTCTGAAAAATTTTTGAAGAAACTTTAATTTTAACGTCATTTTTTTACACAAAAAAAAATTTCAATGTTAAAAATTTTTGTAATTATAAAAATGTATTTTTTTTTTAATTGAAAAATTTTAAACGCAAAAAAAAACTTTTATGTAAAAAAATTACGTTAAAATTAAAGGTTTAAAAAAAATTCAGACAATAGTTACAAGATACGAATCTGTAAAAAAATAAATAGGTTTCATTATTTTATGTACTTTTATCACATGTTTTCTTGTTCTCTTGTTTATATCTCCTTTAAGACGCATTTTACCATTAATTTTTTTTTTTTTTAAATATAGCGTTATTATTATTATTTGAAAAAAATTAGCTGACCCAAAAATGACCTTGAAACCACTACTTAAGATCAAAATTGTTACATCTATTGGTTTTGCTTCTCCAAATTCTGAAACTTTTGTATGAAATATTTTCCGTAAAAATTCTTAGTTTTCCAGATACTAAATAAAAAACTCACTCTTACATTTGTGTATGTAAGCTACATTGTAAAAATTAACACCTTACATCCCTTCTATTTTTTCATATAAAATTTCAATTCGCAATTCAATTTTTCTCATAATACTGTCCTGACCCTTAATTCTTTAAATTAGCACAGTAATTTTCATTATACAATATATTTTTTCGTTATATATAATTATATTATCTAACGTCCGGTAAGGAGCAAACAAAATTTGTTAGCTAACAAGCACTTTCAACTGGGGTATCAAACCTATATGACAGTTTCCTTGAAGTGTCATGAAGTATTTGACAAGTTTCTCACATGCGTATTAAGTAACCAATGGTATTGAAACAGTGGTGATATGAAAATTATTTCGTACTACAGTCACTTATTGTGTTATAATAACAAAGAATTAATACCTCGTTGAAAGTGCATGTTAGCGAATTTTTTTAGCTTCTTTATAATACCGGATATCAGTATTATTTTTTTTACCCTCATATTCCTAAAGAAATATCCTAAATAATAATCATGATGGGGTAAACCTGAAATTCTTACATTTTGATAGAGAATTCTATAAAATGTCAAATCTAAATTGAGATAACTACATAATTAGTTAATTAAATTAATTGAAATATTTTCGCGTCACAAAAATTTTCTTTGGCCATTCCTGCTTCTTTATACAAATATTTCGTTGCTATTATAATCAGATCCCCTTATTATCGTCTCTGGTAATTGTTTTCAGTATAAACATTGACCCAATAGAGAGAATGGGCGTGACCTAACGCAATTAGACGTGTATATACGCACTCATCCCCGGACTAGTGTGTTAATTAGACACATATGATACTCGTATGTGTTGAAAGGGCTGTTTATTCGCTTGTGTGTGTTAAGATCGATATTGAATTCAAGTAAGATTTTTTTGTCCAAAAAATTCTGCCAAATCAAATTTCTTTTTCGAAAAGCCATTTTAAAATTGAATATAAATGTCATAAATCAATTTCTTAATAAATTGTGTTATTTCTTTAATAAAATATATTCTAGAAACTTGTTTATTTCTTATAGAAAATAAATTCTGAATGTAGTAAACAGAGGCACGTAACTAATCAGATATGTTATTTTTGAACATGTAAAACATATTTCACGTTAATATAATGAATGGTTTAACATAATTTCCAAGTGCGATTTCATGCATGCTATAAATAATACCTACATAGTTAAATCCAACGAAACTCTATTAAAGGACGGCTTCAACCCACCCACATTTATGATAAGCATAGGATTATCTGATAATGTATCGATATAAACCCACTCTTTGACTATTATTAATAACATATTAAATTTAACTATCTCTTTTCAGTATAGGTATATAAGCAGTGGCGGATTTACGTTTAGTGCCGCCCTGGGCAAAAAAAATTGCCGCCCCTCCATCAAGGGAAAATATAAAAATATAATCTATTTTGATAAAACACAGGCCAGAATATAATATAAATTAAAAACTGATAACCTTTTTTTGGAATGTTGTGTATTGAACTAAAAAGTCGTATTTTGATTCAGATTGAAATTGTCAAAAAATTAAAAACATGAAAAAATATTGTGTAAAAAGAAAAATTTCGAACTAATATTTTTTAGTAAAATTGTATAAAAATTAAATGGTTAACCAATTCCAGGTAAGTTATATAAACACTATCGGTTTTTATTTAAATTGTTGAATAATTAACTACCTTTGGTGAATTTAGCACGAGGAAGCACTGTGCATTTACTTGGCAGATGTTTTTTAATCTTTGTAAGGGAATATTTTACAACACACGTTGTAGATCTATATTATAGGAAATTGAATGCTCTTCAAAAAAGATTTTATACAATTTTTCCGTAACATGTATCGTTCTTGAGATATCTTGAAAAAATAAATATTTTGGGATGTCACTCCTTCCCCTTACACACGATTTTTGAAATTGGACCGTTCTCAATCCAGACCTAACCATCCATTTAAGTTTCATTAATATCGGTTCAATGGTTCATGAGTTATGCGTGTGACAAGGATTCAGGAGACAGACACACACATACACACAGACGGACAGACACGGACCGAATAGTGTTAGTCTTGACCTGAAACGGAAAGATCAACTTAAAATTTTGAAATCGGAGAACATTTTTTTTGTCTCATTCTAAAATGATCACAAAGCTTCTCGTATCTTCGAGAAGCAAAATCAAATTTATACAAGCAGTATTTAAAAAATATATAATCCCTCGCTGCGTCTGTCTGTCTGTGCACGATTTTCTCTGTAACTACTGAACTGATTGTATTTCTGTTTCACTAATGGATAAAGTGTTTCACGAGGAAGGTTTAACAGGTTGACTACAATGGCGGTTGTATACGACCGCCGTATAAAAAGTTCGATATGCCGGCCAAATTTACTATTTGGCATCTGAGCCTTTTTTATGATTTCTTTATCGCAGTCGCGCTGTTAAATGTATAATTTGTGGATATTTTGTGTAAATTTAATGAAGTCGGAAAAAAACAATCGTCGGAGAGGTATCTTCGCGTGCGCTGCCTAAAAAGTTAGCGATAAAAAAAAAACAATGTTTAATAGGTTTATTACAAATTAAATTTATATCCCCGGGTATAATTAAGTAGAGTAAATAAATACAAAGTACAATAGCACTTTGCTGTTATATTAAATTTACCCTTATAACTTTTAAATATCAATTTAAAATTGTGATACAAACAAATAATAAATAATGCATTAGATGTAAGCGAATAAATATATAGATACATATAAATATATAGATACATAAATAAAACATTCAGTAAAACGTTGAGTGCTATTTAAAACCTCTTGGGTAATACGTTGGAGGAAGGAGGGGGTTTATATATTATATATAATGTCCGGAATTATAAAGGAGCTAGCAAGCACTTTCAAATGAGATATCAAACTTATATGACAGTTCTTTTGGAGTTTGTTGAAGACTTTGACAAGTTTCGCGCACGCGTTGTAGGTAAATACCAAAGGTATTAAAACAGTGGTGATATTTAGGGGTGTACCGGAACTGATATTTTGAATTCCGGCCGGAACCGGAATTACCGGAATTCACGAAAAAAAATCCGGCCGGAATTCCGGCCGGAACCGGAATTTTTTCAAAAAAATTCTGTATGAAATATTAACAAATAAAGAATATAAATAAAAATGTTTTATAGGTACATAGGTTACGTTTTATATCAATACAATTAATTATTTTAAATAGTATAGGAATGAGGTAGGTACATTACATTCTACAAAATTGTTGTTTCTAATAAAATGTTTATCATACGTTATTTTCGATTATAAATTAAAAAAAGATAAAATCGAAGGTGGTAAATCAGATATTTAGAAATAATAAAATATATCTAAAATGTTACCCAAAAATGGAGAACAACTATTATTTTTTCCAAAAAAGATCAATAATTAAATATAATTTTTATTACATATCTTGTATTACTAACAATTTATTTTATGATGGTTAATTAATGTAATCATTTTAATTAAATATATCTAAAATATAAAGTAAAAAAATGTTTTTGCGTTATGAAGTTTTTATTTCCATTAAATATAAAATTATAATAATGTTTTTTTTATTACAAAAATACTGTTATTTGAGAATCTCTTATACCCGGTCTCACTATTCAAACTTATTTCTGTTCTTTATCTAGGTGTTCCTTAGTCTTAAGTTGAACCTTTTACGTCGATCTCACAGGTCTATCTTATCATCAAGGTAATTAAACCTTGGTTTATGTCAATATAATTAATTTTGGATATAAATTGTGCATTTGATCATCCAAAAAATATTCAGTAATACACAGAAATGTCACAAACGATAAAAGAGATGAGCAAGTTATACGCAAAAAGAGAAATTATTAATACCTATATTAAATATATGCAATTTCAAAGTATTATAATTTTTGTTCTTTTTTATATTAGTTTAAAAAAATACTACTTCATGTTATATAAATATTCGAGTCTATTTTTTAAACGAGTTATAAAAGCATTCACTGGAGGCTTTGTTAAACGAAACAGTTTTAAAAAGGTTAATTTTGATTTGAAAATGGTTATATCTATAATAAACTTCACTTGAAATGCCATAAACTATTATACCTATGATATCTGTATCATTGCCATCAATAATTTTATCAAAAATGTTTACAATATTCATTTTTGTGTACAGTTTTCAGGTTAAGTGGAACTAAAGTATCACTTTGATTAGGACTTAAATTTAGGTAATACTTAACGACTTAAGGAACACAATAGTAGAATGTAGAAATAAAATTAAAAATTCCGGCGGGGTCCGGCCGGAATTTTCTAGTTCCGGCCGGAACCGGAACCGGAATAAAATCGTAAATTCCGGTACACCCCTAGTGATATTATTAAAATTATTTTGTACGGTGAAAGATTCCAACTGTGTTACAATTAGTTGAAGTGTCCTGGCTCTAAATTCCATAGATAGCTAATCCATAGATACTAGTACAGAATTAATACCCCATTTGAAAGTGCTTGCTAGCTAGCAAATTTTGCTAGCTGATTTATATTACCGGACATAACAGAACTTTGCACTATTATTTTTTCAGAAAAAAAATCGTTTATATCGTAGTAATAGGTTAAAACTTAAGATATTGATTTTATTGAAAAACCTGTAGTAGTTCAAACTGGAAATATTTATTCTACACTAGCGCATTGGCCCGGTGTTACCCGGGGATATTAATTTAATTAAACATAAAGTAATCATGCCCACCCGACACGCCCACCCAACATGCTAACAACACACGGTTCACCACGAATTGTTTTTTCCGGCTTCATGAAATTTACCCAAAATATCCACAAATTATACACCTTAACTTAACCTATCCGTTAGTGAAAACCGGAATAAAATCCATTCAGTAGTTATTAAAAAAATCGTGTAAAATTATATTTTCTCCCAGAAAACACCAGGTCTTATCTTAGAATTTGTATGAAAATTAAAAATAAATAAATAGGTTACCTTTTTTGGAAGTTCTTTATTGTAATTTATAAAAATCCGTTTATTTATGTTGTAAAATGCATCTTTTTTCATTCAAACTCATGGTGGAATGATATATATTTGTAGGTATTGTATAATTTTTTTACGTTGGCAGCACAAATATTTTATGCTAGGGGATGAAACATTAAATTGTTATTTTTTTATGATTTTTATTCATTATATTATATACAAAATCGGCTCCTATGCGAGGGGTTATTTTTCTCCCTAAAATCCCGTCCCGTGAAGTATTTGATCCACCGGATCAAATAAAACTAATTATAACCCTCCATACGCTGAAATATAATTTTATTTTATTTTTATTTTTTTATTTATTCATTACCTATATAACATCGTAAATATCTCGGATATTAGTTAAAAATTGCAAAAACCCACCCCCTATCTACCCTCGCCATTAGGGGTTGAATGTTGAAATTTTTATTTTAATTGAATATTATTTTGTTTAAATTTACCTTAATATCATAAATAGTTATGTAGATAAATATATATATTTTTTTAAATATACCCCCTCTCCTTACCATTCATTAGGGATTGACTTTTCGAAAATGCTATTTGTCTTATAGAGTATTAGTGTCAAGATTCATTCGAGTTCATACAAACAAAAAATATTTTTTCATACAAACTTCCCCCCCACCCCCTTGCAACCCCTTAGAGATTGAATTTTGGGAAATGCTGAAATACGTGTTTCATTAATTTTATTATTAAGTATTTATTTTTTTAAGTTTCAATTAAATCCGATCAAAAAAATATTATTCCCATAAAAACTTTTACCGACGTAGAGGTTGAATTTCGAAAAATTCTTTTTAGTGGGTGTTTGCATCATAAAAGGAAGACACCCCTGAAATTTCACGTTTCTAGGTCCAGAAGTTTCGGCTAGGTGATGATGAATTAGTCAGAACATGTTATTATATGTACTATCACCTTCAGAAGTCGTCTGCCACCGTAAAGGTCAGAATCGCTTACAACATATTAAAAAATAGAAAGACAAACTTCATCGCTTAACTTATTCTAGTGCGGAACTTATATAGTTATATTATTGTAAATAAAAAAAGAAATATACGTCCATTTCATACAATTAATTGTAATATTTAAATACTAAAACTCGGAATATAAAATATTTATTGCCACAAAATTTACGTCTAAAATTTTCAATAGATTACAAGACATAATAATTTAATCGCACAAATATATATGAGTACTATAAACGAAGAGTACTTCTTTATCTAACAAATGAGTTTCAAAATATCTGTCTTTTTGGTACATGGATAAATGATTTAAATATTATAATAGGAACCTACACTAAGTTTGTAATAAGCGAATATGAATGAAAACTAGAAGACCACTTCTGCAAGTGACTCTACATATATAGATAACTGTTGCTCCATTTCATATTTGGGTTTATGCCAACAAACAAATGATGACAACAATTATTCTTCTATAAGACAAAGGAACGTAGTAAAGCAATAATTGCTCTTTTATAAATTTGAAGATACACAAAAATACGAACAAGTGGCGACAAAAATTATATGTAATACCATCACAAGCAAGAGGGGAATCCGGGAAATAGTGTAGTTAGAACAGGCTAAGGTCAGAACAAGTCTTCTTTGGCCGTCAAGGATTAAATGACGCGTGAAAGTAATCCTGATTGATACATTTATAACCCGGGCAGCAGAAATATGCCAGCAGCAGTCAAACTTTTCTACAGAACTTATATTGTACAACAGATTCAAGTTTATATTTTGCTTTTATTTGGTCTGGGAAGTAAATTGAAATTCTGTTCTTTATATTCAGGGCTTTAAATTGTATGGATAAAATGTAAAGAAACATCTGCTAAGTGAATACACAGTGTTTTCTCATGGTAAATTCATCAAAGAGAGTTATGCAAACGTCAAAATGACATTTAAAAATGGCATGTTAAATGTCAAAGTAAATAGCGGTTGTCAAAAACAAATGACGATTTTTTAAAGCAAATTGAGATAAGTCTTTGTAAGACAATATTTTACAACAAACATTGTGGTGATCGATATTATAGAAAATTGAATCCTCTAAAAAAAAGATTCTATACAATTTTCACGTAAGATGTGTGTTTCTTGATATATCATTAAAAAAAAATTTTTTTTGGGGAATCACCCCTCTCCCTTACACACAATTTTAATAATTTTGAAATAGGACCGTCCTCAAGCCATACCCAACCAACCAACCGTTTCATTACTATCGATTCAGTGGTTCAAGAGTTATGCATGTGACAAGGATTCAAGGGATAGAAAGACACGAAACGAAAAGTCTTAACCTGAAACGGAAAAATTAAGTTAAAATTTTTAAAATCATAGTACATTTTTTTCCTCATATTAAAACGATCACAAAGCTTCTCGTATTTTCGGTATGGCGAAGAAGCAAAATTTAATTCTGTTTATTACCTAAATATTAATATAATAAATGCGAAAGTAAGTATGTCTATTTGATACCTTTTCACGAATAAACCACTGAACCGATCTTGATGAAATTTGACAGAGGAAGGACATAAGCTCCTTTATATCTCAAGAAAATTGATTAGATATAAAAAAAATACAAATTCCATCTGGACCAAGTCGCGGGTAACAGCTAGTAGTTTATAAAGAATAAAGAATTAGTTAATTTTTTTATCCCAATTTTTTAAAGCATAACATGATCAATCATTTTATTGAGTTATATTTGGGTAAGTTACATATTGTTACTCTGATATAAAGAGATTATTTTAACTGACTTTAAATGGCTGGTTTGAGAAACAGTTGAACCGTAATATAATTGACTGATTCGGATGTTATATGATCTATAAATAGATTTGGTTTGTACTAATGTAAGTTTATGTTTGCAATAAAAATAATATAAAATATAAAAGTTTCATTTTATCGATCAAATTTGTAATTTCCTACGGTCTAAATAAAATTAAAATAAACTAGTTAAAATCAATGTTTTATTACACCATCAAATATTATTTTAATTAAAAAAAAAACACTACTTAAAAAAATACTGGGCTGTAGGTAGTAAATACATTTTCGATATTATTTCGAAATATTTTTATTAATTCTTAAAGTATTCAATAAAAATAAATAATCGTAACCGGAAAAATCATTTAAACTTTGCCATGCTCTCACTTGGTTTACTTGATTGCATTTTAAAATATAGCTTTTTTTGTTTGAATATCCTTTTTGTTTTTGTTGTACGATTTTTTTCGAAAATATATTTTTAAGTTTCAAGCGCAGTGTACTGTAAAATATGGTATTTTTGAATAAAAAAAAATCCCGACAAAAGACATTTCTGTTGAAAGAAATATTTTCTTTTTTTCCTTTTTCGTTTATTGAAAAGTAATAGAGCGATGTGGTAATATATAATTTCGAGCTAAGAAAGCTGAGATAATTTAACGGAAGAAGGAATTTATTATTATTATTATTTTTCTCACATATTATAACAGTTAAATTTTCTTGTTTCTACCTTTTTAACGGTAAATCTCAGGGTTATAAGGATTTGTTTAATGACATAACAAAAAATATATACTGACGACGTTAGCGACGCAAAAATCTATTTCCATAAAATTAATAAAATAATTGTAAATACATTTTTATATTACACTAGCTGTTACCCGCGACATTGTCCGCGTGGTAACACAGATTTTTGTTATGATAGTCAATAAAACAGCTTTTTAATTTCGCATTTGCACGCTAGATGTCTACGCTAAAAAAGTATACCCTCCGCGCGTAAAAATGTCACACACCCAGTTTTTTCATCTAATAAATTTTTCGGGATACAAAGTAACTTATGTATTTCCACAGGATGCAAGCTATCCCCCAGTCAAATTTCATTAAGATCGGCTCACCGGTTTAGCCGTGAAAAGGTAACAGACAGATAGACAGACAGAGACACTTTTGTATTTATAATATTAGTATGGATTTTACTTTCTATTCTATCTATTTAAATATCGATTTTCTTGATTCTTTCTTGGAATAACTCACCTTGGCTTTTGAACATTTCTAAATGAAAATTCGCACAGCGTTAATGAAAAGCAAAGAAAGAAACAACTAAATGAAAAAATAAATACGATTTTGTATCATTTTCTCATCGGAAATTCAACTCACATAACGGCTACAATTAATATGAAATTACACTTTTTGTTCAGAACAAAGAAAACTTTGACCGTATCTCTTAACTTAAATAGGGACAGGAGGGAAAAAGGACGAATGTCAGAGCCAATGTTATCACCAATACCATTTCTCTCAGCTGTAACATCATTTATAAAGTATTTAATTCTAAAGAAAGCATTACATAAATGTTATAATTATAAAACAGCTATCTTCTTGATTTGTGGATATTTTTTATGTTTTTAATTTCTATACAAATACCCCTCCCCCTCAAAGTTCAAATACTATGATATAATGAAGCTTGTTCCCAAAAACCAAGAATAAACTATAAAATTATAGTTATAATTTTGAGATAAATATTATAAAATTCAAGTTTCATTGATGTTACCATGTTTTTCGGAATACAAAGTAGCCTACGTTCTTCCTCAAGATACAAGCTATCTCCTTACCAAATTTCATCAAAATCGGTTCAGCGGTTTAGCCGTGAAAAGGTAAAAAACAAACTGACAGACATAGACACACTTTCGCATTTATCATATAATAATAGTATGGATGTAAAATATACACTGTTTATTATAAAATTACAAGTACTTCAATGTTATATTTTCGATCATTCAAAGAAGATTATCATGATAGAATAACGATTGGACGTCCAGCCAATTGTAAACCAAAATCGGGGTCGTATTTTCTAGTAGATTGGATTTGAAAAATAAAATATGTTAAAGGCACACAAATACATATACATGAATATATACACAGATGATTATAAAGTAATTTTCCCTATTGAAAAATGTAATATGTTTTGTTGATCTTACTCTCATCCAACGTTTCGTGGTATATTATAGTGGACATCATCAGGGCAATACGCGCTGAAACGTATGACCAAAACGACGCGGCTTACACTCAAAAGCCAAGATTTATCTAATGATCACCGCGAAAACTCGAAACTTATCTAAAATTTATCATTTTTTTATTTATTCAATTTTTGAGACATTTTTTGAGACCACACAGAATTTATTTTTTACGCTGAGTACTAGAAATATAGGTTTTGAAATGGAGATAAAGACAGATATATGTACAGAAATAGAGTAAATAGAAGAGAGGATGGAATACTGGAACTCTAAAAGATTGTGCAGACGTGCACGTATATATAAACTGGACGATGCATCTTGACCTAAACCTTTGGCTTTTACATTTATTTTCATCTCTTTAAGTATCTACGGTTAGTTACGTTGTAATGGCAACTGTTAACGTGTCGATTTCTTCTATGAAGTCTATTGGTTTTTACATGAGGCATTCACGTTAATATAATTTCAATTAAGTTACGGATTCTTTATTACATTTTTAAGCATTTCATAACTGACGCTCCCTATGCGTTATACATACACATATTGTGTTAATTACATATATACGAGTATACTTGTTACCCGCGACTTCATCCACGTGGAATTTATATTTTTTTTATCTAATCAATTTTCGAGCTACAAAGAAGCATATGTCTTTCCTCAGGATGTAAGCTATCTCCCTGCCAAATTTCATCAAGATCGGTTCAGTGGTTTAGCCGTAAAAAGATAACAAATAGAATTACTTTCGCATTAAACTATTCTAACACTTAATAAACTATTATAGCATTTGTAGACAATAACAATAACAATAAACAATAACATAAGCCATGGTACAAACACGAGAAAAACATATAATCAGGCAAAACCTCACGATAGGTGACCACAATATTGAAGTTGTCAATAACTTCACATATTTGGGAACAATACTATGACCTATAAAGCAATAATAAAGCATACTACTCCCTGGTACCAATCTTTAAATCTCGTAATGTCCATCCAAAACCAAAGACCCGTTTATATACAAACTTAATAAAACCAGTACTGTGTTATGGCTGTGAAGCATGAGCATTCACTAAGAAAAGTGAAGAAACGTTGAATGTCTTTGAACGTAAAATTTTGAGGAAGATTTTTGGACCAACACTTGAAAATGGAGTGTGGCGCCTCAAATATAACCATGAACTTTATGCGCTGTATGACCAAATGCCCGTAGCCGCAGACATCAGATTAAGGCGACTGAGATGGGCAGGACATGTAGCTAGAATGCTCGAAAACCGAATACCCCTAAAAACACTGTGATGTAGAGTTGATGGGAAAAGGCCAGTAGGAAAACCGAGAAAGCGCTAGGAGGATGGTGTTAGAGAAGATGCAAAACAGCTCCTGGGAAAACCTAACTGGCAGCGAAATGCCCAAAACAGGACTGACTGGAGGCGACTAATTCAGAAGGCTAAGGCTCGACTCGGGCTATAGCGCTATTGGATATAAACAATACTGAACAGTATTTTCTGTGTTTTAGCAATAGTTAATATAAACTAGCGTTAAGAAAATACTTTTTACTCATTAAATAAAAAAATGATACAGAGGAAAAAAATTCTCCTTAAAATGGCTAAATGAGTATTACGTTGGTAAGATTCGTACTAAATGAGCAATATCATGTATTTATATAATATTTTATAAATTGTACAGAGTAGATGTTCTTATAAAATATAAGTCAACTATCAATGGTTAGGGCAATCTATTGGGGGAAATCGAGTTGATTAGTTTTCGTTAGGTTAGGTTTATTCTAACACATTAACACGTGATATTTTTTTTGGTGGGGGGATGGAACATCCCCCCCCCCCAAAAAAAAGAAAGTAAAAGTTATAATTACGCTTAACATAATTTTAATGCTCAAAAAAATTATTTTTAGTGTCACACTTTGTGTTTAGTATAATGCTCAGAAATCAAAATATTGCTCAAATAACAATATATTAAATGCTCAAAGTATATAAAATATTGCGCGTTTAAATAGTATCCTTATAATTTTAGTGTGGATTATAAAGTACGGTATTAATCAATAGATTTTGTCTACAATTTATTAACAGTACGCACTACTAAGCAGTCTTACAAATTTTACCAATTAATGTATAATTTGATACTTGATTTATAATAAATTAATTTAATAGAAAATCAATAAAATTTCAATACCATTTTAAAATGTTTTTTTCTGTATCTTTAAAAGATGCACCTAAGTTTAAACTTTTTTTTACAAATTCCTTATAAAATATTTTCCAGACCTGTACTGAACTGAACTAAAAAAGTGGGTGTGTGTACTTATGCACGTGCATTAGAATTATACTTATTTCGTGTAGTGGCATCTAGCGCGCTAATACAAAACTAAAACTCTTTTTACGAACTACCATAACAGAAATCGGTACTATCTACACATAACCTAATTTCATAATAAACGCGCCTACAGAAGTATAACTTCAATAAACTAACTAATGTCTTTTTGTGAGAAATACATGTATTATTCTATGTACTTAATATGTTTATATATTAACAGAATAATTCTAGTAGGTACAAAAAGCTTACTCTCAATACCAGTACATGAAGCGTATTTATTCAGCATGAAGGCTTCAATCCGGATATGTAGCACACATGAATATGTATATTATTGTATACAATATCTAATATGAATCATGATGAAGATTAAAACAAACGTGCAGATGCAATTAAATTTTATTTATAAATGGTAATAACTAGAGTATTAATGTAATGATCGCAATTACAACTACGTAGTGTTTTTCACAAAAAAAAACTAGGGGGGCAGGGGGTTTAATCAGGCGACGTACTCGTGGTATACCCCCCCCCCCTCCTACACTCTCCATTACTTACATGTATACAGGGTCGTCACGAATAAGTGTAGGGACCCTAGACTAAAGCAATTAGATTTATTTTAATTTCAATGGGTTATTTTCATAAACTATGCGTCAAAGAACTCGAGCAAGGCCGTAACTACCAGCAGTGCCCCGGGGCCCCCGAAAGTATGGGGCCCCCGCAGCGTAAAAATTGTGTAAGTTAGGAGCAAAAAAAAAAGTCATTCAATTCAAAATTATAATGATAATTTTGCATATTCTGGGGGGCCCTCAGCCACCTCTTGCCACGGGACCCCCGAACTTCTACTTACGGCCCTGAACTCGAGCGAACATTAAAGACCTGGCTACCTAGTATTCACGTTATGATAAAAACATAAACAAGTCTGTACCAAAATTTGTTGGTTGCCTTTCTTTTGAAGTAACCATTTCATTAAAGAACTTACCAGGAAATATTCGTGGACTTGAAACGAACAGATGGTAAAATTACCATACCATAAATAGAGCAATTCCCAATTAACGTATACATATAATACAGGTTGTTTCAAAAAGGACGCAACCCTGAAGGCAAGAGAGTAGAACTTATGCGTAGGTAAATTTTATGTCAATTATCAGTTGAGGGAAACGTTGTACTCAAGGTTAACTGCCTCTAGCTATTGAAAGGAACGTGCACGAGCCAATCTCGTATAAGCTATACCGTTTTTTTAAATTGAGATTGTTGAGACTTATTGGGCTTGTGACATTCTAAGCCAGGGGTCCCCAACACTATATCCACGGGCACCATGATGCCTACCGATCGTTTTACATCAACAATAAAAAAAAATTCAATTTTAAATAAAATGTAAAAAAAATGATTTAAAAAATATAATATTGTACAATAATTACAATATATGTATAAACAAATTTTTATGGGAGCAAAAAAATATAACAATTTTATAAGTTAGAAGCAAAAAAAAGGTCATCAATTATTAATAATTGAATGCATATATACAAACATTGCGCAAATTGTTTAAGCGATATATAAACAATGATCACAGTTTCCAAATAAGCATTTTTACCTGTCACGGCATACGTAGAAAGAAGTAAGCAAAAAACGAAAAAATGTCTAAGACTCTTTTTTGTAGAACACAATATTTGCTAACAAAATATCGACGTGTATATATGTTATGTTTAATATTTTTAGTTTAGGATTGAGAGACGCCCGAGTTTTATGCGAGCACCTTAAAAAAATAAATGGTTCCCGACGCCCGACCGGTATTCTAGAACGTGCTCTAAGGTACAAAAAGGTTGGGAACCCCTGCTCTAACATGTGATAATAATTTTCTATTGAACGCACAAATCGTACAAACGTGTGACTCAGGAATTTAAATTAAAATATCTTCAATCTGCAGTTCTCAATATCTTATTTGATTAATAAACTTCGTGATATTGGATCCAACCTTATTTTCGACGACCAACACAGGGCTTGCCTTTGTTCCAAGCCCTCAAGCTAAAGCTCTGTCAGTCCCCTCACATTATGAGGGCTATGATTGGATCTGTACAGAGCCCAAGATGACCATCACTGTCGAATTTCTTGATGATATGTTTCAACGATTAATTCGATCACCCAAAAAATATCTTAGAAAATATTATCACAGACTGGAAAGTCACCAGTCCAAAAGACCGGCTTGTGAGAAGTCGATTTTTTTTGTTATTCATATTGCAATTTCTTTGGTTACTCAATTCGAAAATCAGGAAAAATGGTGTAAAGGGGGGTAGATGGCATCTCCTTACACCATTTTGTATCAACTCTTGATCATCTTATCACCTAGGGACGGTCCTGTAAACACACATACGAAGGAGTATGTTGTGTTAAAATAAGACTACTAACGAAATTAAATGACGGTCAACAATTGTGAAGAGAAGAAGACCCTCGACATTGGTATACGGGGTGAGGATGGTGGAGGTCTCAAGAGTGTCGTGTACAGCTAAGAGTTGAGCCCGACCTCAATTATATACTCTGGAGTTGTAAAAACTGTTGTCTGCTCAATGTGCTCTCCGTGGCGTAAAATATACTGATTGCCACATGCACCAAAATGGCATTATTATTGTTTTGATAATAATACGAAACAATTAAGTTTGAGGATAGATTATACTTTTAAAAGATCAATAAAACAAATGAAAATCTTATCTGTACGTCACAATTTGTTGTTATAAAAGTTTTTACGTTCCAGAAGTATTAGTCTAGGGGTCGTCCATAAAATACGTACGCAATAAAGAGGGGGGATAGCCTATCGTGATTATATTTGACGAGGAGAGTGGAGGGGATCTGAACGAACGTGACGTGACATTTAAAATACCTACATCAATTTTATTCCTATTTTAAAAAAAATTAATAATTTTAATTTTTAGTCATGATATAAAGTAAGTTGTTTTTAGAGATCAATTTTGACATTTTTAATTGTTTTCATTCATAAAAAAACATTAATTTGGACGAATGGGTTGGGGGCAGGTTTTGTGCGTATTATTAGGTAGAAAGTTGAAAATGTGATGCAAAGAGGGAGGGAGGGGTCAAAAATGCGTGAATTATGTGTATTTAATGGATCACCCACTAGATGTTGATGAATCAGTCACTCAGAACTAGAGCTGGACGCGGGCCGTGAATTTTTCGGGTCACGTCGGGTCACAGCCGTGACCCGCGTGAGCGTGAACGATTTTCAAATATTGAATCGTAAGCGGGCGTGATCGTGACTCAAATTAAAAAACCGTGCGTGACCATGCGTGAGTACATTTTTCTCGTGCGTGAGTCCGTGAGTATATTTTGAAGATAATTTTTTTTATAAACTTATTTGATTTTTTTTTAATATCTGAACTAATAATGCATAAATATAATAATGTTTTAAAACGAATTTTGACATTAAAAAATAAAGTATGAAAAATAAATGTTATTTTTCGAAGCACTTTCACATGGTCAGTGTTGCCAACTATATCAGAACACCAAAAAAATATTTAAAAATGCATTGTAGCTTTATTTTCTTATTGTTTTGTTTACTATTACTGTACTAGAATGTAATTTAGAAGAAAATAATATGAATATAAAATATACTACACAATATATTGCACGTAAAAACATTAATTTTCATCATTTCAAAATTTAATTTACAACAATTAGATTAAATCGGGTCACGAGCATGACCCGCCATGCGTGATCGGGCATGAGTAAAAAAAAATAGAATTCGTGAGCGTGTGTGATCGTGAATAGTTTTTTTGTAACCATGAGTGAGCGGGCGTGACTAAAAATTTTTCTCTCGTTACTCACGCGCCCAGCTCTACTCAGGACTTCTCTTTTTATATACGAACCGATTATTTTGAAAAAAATGAAGTTAATAATAACAACAGATAGAACTTGATATGAAACGCAAGCTTTTAAAATTGTTCGCAATAACAAGAAATGGACTTACCCCACTCCAACTTTCAAATAAACTGCTAACATATATAATAAAGTATAAAAATAAATCATTGATCCGTCCGTCTTCCACCTTTGTCATATGTTGTTTTCGTGAGTTGAAAATCCAAGAGTAACGATAATGTTCCGTAACGTGGATAGTCTTAATTCGTGAGTAGGGAGAATGAGTCGTAAAAAATGCTGTAAAAATCTTTGTTTCACATCAGTCATTCGGCCACTTTGTGAACAGGGTTACATGACACGTTACTCCATAATGTGCCAGTGCTTGTGAAACTTGTTTGATGGAGGTAATGTGATTAATGAACTTATATTTAATTAAACTAAATTCTTTCTCTTACAGTAAAATGTAGATTTTTCGACATAAATAAATTACATATTTATTTATGTTTCTAGTGATTTTATTTTCATTATAATGTAATCCAACAAAATACCAAGAGTAGTGTGACAATAACAGTGCTGCTACAAACAAGGCGGCTATAAAATATCCCGGTGGGTGGGGGTATTATTGTTCTGTATATTCCTGCACGTCAACACAAGGATTTCGTTTAGAAAATGTGATGCTGGAATTTTATCCTTCTTTCAACAAAATAAAACTTTATTAAATTCGATGTCATTCGGTGCAAATTTAATTAAAGTTATTTAATATATTTATGATATCAAGAAGATTTTGTAAATCGATCTTAAATGGTTCATAACAGATAAATACCGGTCATGTGACTTTCTTATACGTATTACAAAGAGTGAACAGTGTTATACTGACAGTGGATAGTGTCGGTGATTTTAATTAGTAATATAAAATAAAACGACCAAGTGTGTGTTGGGCACGCACATGATAAGTTTCCGTAGTCATTACGATTTATAAACAAGAGTTATATCTACGGACACTCTGATAACGACATTTAAATGCAAATATATCGAGACTGAAGGGTTAAAATCAAAAGGTCATATAACATTTTGTTGCATTTTAGGATACCTATCTAAAGACACCTCAGTCAATGGGGTAAGTGAAAAAAAAAATTCAGTCTATGGGAGAGGGGTCCAAAATAATTTTGAGTGTTCGTTATAATTTTCAGTGAAAGTACTAATTAAAAGTTATACTCTCGAATTTTTTCAGATTTTTTATTTTGATAGTTTAGAAAATAGAGGGAGGGACGCTCTGATAACGGACATTTAAATGCAAATATATCGTAACTGAAGGGTTAAAATAAAAGGCCATTTAACATTTTTTGTTTTATTTTAAGAGATCTATCTAATGACACCCCACTTAATGGGTAAATGAAAAAATAATGTGAGTTCACTTTTCAGTCAATGGAAAGGGGGTCCAAAAAAATTATTTTTTTTTCAAAAATCTTATCATTTATGTTTTTGTGTTATTAGTCTTCGTCCGTATACCAAATTTCATCTTAATCAGCTTAAAATTTTGGAGGGCGGACATGGCGAAACTACATATAAGGTTTCCTAGTTTTTTACGGAAACCTATAAAGTCTTTCAGGCTAAATCATAAATGATGGAAAAAATCAATGGGCATAAATTGTAGATAATAATATACTCGACTGTTTTTATCCAAAACATTTAACTGTTATCGCAGGTTTAAAACATAATTCAAAAATTGACCAGAGTAAACATCCGTTTCCGGCTTAATGATTACGTTTAAAAAATCATTTGATACATGTTATAGAAAATGTCTTAATATATATAAAAACTTTGGTCGTATGTATGTGATTTCATCAGGCCTATACCACTGGACGTATCGAAACCATATTCACACCATAAGTTCGTTTGGTGCTCTGATATATTTATAGATTTTTTTTATATAAAATATATATATAAACGTTGGTTTTATGCATGTAAGATCGTCAGGCCTAAACCACTGGACGTATCGAAGCCATATTCACAACATACGTTCGTTTGATACTCCGTTTGGTAGATGGCGCTGGGGTCGAGATATTTACGAAAATGTGTATTTATGGTATGATTTTTAAACAAATTATTTTTAGACAGAACAACATTGGCCGAGTCAGCTAAAACAACAATTACAACCCTCCATACGTGACAGGGGGTGAAATATTAACTCTTGTGCGAAGCCGGGACGGGTCCGCTAGTAATTATTGTCCCATTAATATTTTAATAGTTTGTCAGAAATATTTTTTTAATTTTAGAAGAAACTGTTCACTTTCAGTATTACGTATAAGAGAGTCCCGTGGCTCCCGACAGATTATTTTAATGAAGTGAGATCTAATCTATAGTACTAATGTTTAAAAACTTCTATTTTTACCGTTTTTACAGAACGTATTTTGTTATAATTTAATTTTTTATGTAACAATCTATTCGACTTTTAAAATTTATTGCGCAATTTGAACCTGAACATTTGCACGCATTTTTCTCCGTTCCTTTTCATTACCATCTCTCTCGTTCTACATCACAAGAATTCTTCGGCTCATCTACTCTTGTGATATTGAAATTCAGCCTCGCTTTTGAAGTCTATTGTAGTATAATTTACATAATTCACGTACTTGTGGATCACATAATTAGTACATATACACTATACATGTGTGTGAGAGAGAGAAGAACAACAGCACTTTGTGTTTCTTGTGAGGATAATTACACTTGTATAGTGTATTTTGTGTTTTCATTTTGAATTAAATGTATTTATTTATGTAAGAGAAAATTCTTAAAGTGGCTACAATGCCATATTTAGATATAAAATAAATATAAACTATCACAAAGGAATGGAGAGGAAAGAAAATTTACAATCATTAAACATTTATCTCAACTGTTTTCAGAATAGAACCTCATTTAATTTCACATAAATTAAATATTAAATATTACGTATTCATTTATGTATATATAAATATATATATAACATATATTTTATATGTGTTACAAGCAAAGTCCGCGGTGTGGGCAGAGTCGACACTGCCCAGGAAATTTCGACTCTGCACATCGCTGCTGGGGAAAGTCCGCGGGATGGTTAATTAACGAACTTGGCCCAGTTTTAAGCGGGCATTATCGACAATGCTAAATCTAGGGGTGTACTGGAATTCCGGTCCGGCCGGAATTCACTATTTAATTCCGGTTCCGGCCGGAACTGGTAAATTCCGGCCAGATTTTCCAGAATTTTTAAATTTTATTACTGCTTTCTACTAAGAAATTCATAGATAATATAAATGTATTTGTTTAAAAAATCAAACATAAATATAATAATTATGATATAACAACATTTTATTAGCAAACATTTTAAATCACACAAATGACCTTAAAAAAAGAAGTAATCTTTTTTATAATGATATATTAACAAAAATGTCATTATATTACGGACATTGAACTGTTTAATTTTACAGGGTCATATCAGGTGAAACAAATTTGAACAGGTGATCGAGAAAAATATTTCAAGAAAAAAAGTTCATAAACATATGTCCCGAAATTCTAAGCGAGAGAGCTGCAGACTCTCAAATATTTTGTCTAAAATTAGTTTTTATTTAATATTTTGAGAACCCATTGTAAAACAGTTATGAATTTTTATAATCGGTTTGGTATTAAACACGTATTAATACTAAACCGATTATAAATTGCTTTTCGTCAAAGATTCAACGCATTTTAATCATTATTGAATAAAAATCACAATTGCCATGGAAAACTATTTCGTCAGCCGAAATACAACAATCACTTGAGTGCAATATTAAAAAGTCAAGTAAGCTTTGGAAAAAAGAATACTTGATGTTTAAAATTTTTATATTTATTAATATTCGTTGCTTATTTTGTTAATGTATAACAGCAATGCTGGCTTTAGGGAGGGAGGCTGGGCGACTGCTCTGGGTTCCAGTTCAGAAGGGGCGGCGGACGGCCACATGGAGAAAAACTGATTTTTTTTTTTTTAATTAAGAACAAAAAAAAACTAGATATTACTCAATGGGCCCGCTGGTCGAACTGGCCCCATATATCCCTGGTCTAAATAATCATTGGTTGATATTGGAAATCGATAACACGTATAATATAAAACCGGGTGTCAAAAAGTACTGTATCACAATGGGTTCTCAAAATATTAAATAAAAACTAATTTGAGACAAAATCTTTGAGAGTCTGTAGTTCCCTCACGTATAGTTACCGGACACATGTTTGTATTAATTTTTTTCTTAATAAACTATTCAAGTTTGTTCCACCTGATATGATTCTCTCTGTATATCAAAGATTCTTTAAAATTTCCAATTGTTATGGTGTAAAAATAAGATTTGTTCTGAATTTTTTAATAGTACTGTAGCCCTAAATATTTTTTCTTCAAAAACTATCTGAACTTAGCTAATAGTATTAAGATAATGCAGTATTGTTTATGATACATGCACTATAATATAATTGTACTGTATGTGCTTTTATTTCGAGTAGTAGACATTCTTTTATCTGTAAAAATTTATACAATCTTCTCTATTATGAATATGTCTAGATGCTGTTTGTGATTTATCACATTTATAATTTGAATTGAAATGTAATTAGATTCGATCAAGAAGCTGTAAAAATTATAAGATTTGTAAAAAAATAATATTTTTATAATATATCTACATAATGTAGGACCCTACGCTCCTACTATTTAAGAAATACCATATAAAATATTAATTTAATATAATAATCTATGCAAAAGAACATATATACCTAGGTATATTGTTTTAATTATTATTATTAATGAAAATAAAATGTTTTTTTTTTAAATTCCGGTTCCGACCGGATTTGTTTGTGAATTCCGGCGATTCCGGTTCCGGCCGGAATTGAATATTCCAGTTCCGGTACACCCCTAGCTAAATCATCGTAGGCAGAGCTGTATTATGATGTTAAATATTGCTTGGTACAAACTTTAAAATATATTTAGACGAAACTTTAGTTTAATACATATACGCAGGTTTCATATTTTTGTTTGTTGGTACTACGTTATTTGGGGTGTTGCGCGCGCATATGATTTACGTCAGAAATTGAAAGGTACTCAAACAGTGGACTGCCAATACAGAATAGAGTTGATTCTCTAACAGAGCTGTTCCGAGTACAAACAAAAAGTACTCGAGTACCGCGTACAAGTACACTGCCTAAAATGTACTCGAGTACCAAGTACAAGAACACAACAATAAATACTCGAGTACAGAGTACAAGTTCACTTTACTTATATGTTTTGTGCAAATCTGAACTCGTATAACATTGTACTTATTATGTAGTTCACGGAAATGTACTCGAGTACTTTTTCGTGGTTTAAAATGGGTTAAGTACAAGCACAAGTACATTAAAAGTAAAGTACTCGTGGACTGAGTACCGAGTACACTAAAAGTAATAATCGATCGATCTTGTTAATAAGTTAAGTTTGTTAGTTAGCGGAATTTCTTTATGAATTTAAAATTTTCAAAATTGAAAATAATTCATATCTCGGGTATTAATTATCGGATCGATAATATAAAATATGTTTTGGAATCCCCTTAATAAAAGCAATGTATCTCTTGTGATTTTTCGATATAAAATATACCGTTCGGTTTATATTTCAAAATTTAGAAAATTAATATAAAAGATCTTATAAACAATGGGTCCCGAGTTTGAATCCCAATTATTTTTTATTTTTTTATTTTGTGGAGTAAAAAGTTAATAAACAATAAATAATACAAAAAATCGCGTTCTGACCTGTACACGATCTATGTATTTTTTTGTTTTATGAATTATTAAAAAAGCGCCAAAGCGATTTTTTTCCTTTTGGTCTTAAAATGTTCCTTAAATACTAAAGAATTGAATTGTACAAAAAAATCAGAGGTAATGAATTTTTTTATTTAAGTTGGTTTCCAGAGCACCGTGAACGAACTATATATAAATAATTCTCTCAAATAAAATAAACGTAAAAATTCCTACAGTTCGTTGCGGCGGAGATTGAATCCCCGTTTTTAATCTTACAAAAACTAACCAACCTCCTTTCGCCCCAATAAATTGCCATAACCAAGGAAAGTAACGTGTGTATTATTAGAACATAAATGTTCTCTATTGGCGATCGCATATATTCCATTGTTTCAGTACCGTTTAATCACTAACATAAATCATATGCACGCACACACTGTTTAACATAAGTAAGTGTTTACCAACAAACAAAAAAAAAACTAAAGTTTCGTCTATATTTATCACAATGAATCTACGATAATAATAATTACATTAGGTAAGTACAACGTAAATGTACAATAAACTATTTTTAAGGTTTGATGTATCGAAATAAATTCAAATTCATCAAAGACAATACAAAATCGGCCCATGGCGATTTCGCACTATCGACAATGCCCGTTTAAAACCTGGAGAAGTTACCAAAGAAATGATTGTTGGTGACATTGCCCATGACGATTTAACATTGTGGAAAATTCTCGCTTGAAACCGGGCCAAGTTCGTTTATTTACCATCTCCGCGGAATTTGTTAATGCCCGTAACATATATAAAAGTACCATTTTTTACAAACTTATGTTAATTCAAATTTTAATAAATACTTCGAACCAAATATACATAGCACAAAATAGATTTTTTTATGTTATTTATTACAAATAATATAATATTTTACAGTACACATATAAAATATATTATTTAGAATTCCAGTAAAAATATCAGAAAAAAAACTGATATCAATACCTATATCCATAAAGTATGGAAGTAATAAGCATACATAATGAAATAGTAAAAAAATACATTTATACATATATCGATAACACATTTCTCATGGCATCTTTTTACCATAAAGACAAAAAAGCAGCACAATATTTCTAAAATATTTCATGCATCAAAATTTGTCATAGAAATATCAACTAAATAATAAAAAATAAGATCGAAAATCATAACTTATTATATTATGTAGTATCTACCTACATGAGTAGGAACTATGATGGGTTCTTAACTCATGCTAAACGCCAAGTTAATATTGTTTAGCTCGTTTGTACATATAACCAATATTGATGATTATTTTCCTTGTAATTTTTCATTTAAATCACATTTATTAAACAGATCGTTTTCATTTTTCTCATAGACTTGTAAGATTTGAAAATCTCGTATGCCTACGTCGGGTCACATTATTAACAACCCGCCCCCGACTCTACCTTGAAAATCTCGCCCTCATGGGTAAAAGGAAGTTAGTACGGTACCTATGGTTACGCCTAGTAAAGAAATATATATTCAGTGGAACCTCGTTAGTACGTTTTGCTTTAGTACGTTTTTCGCCAGAGTACGTTTTCCATTCTTCCATAAGATACTATGTTAAAATATTTCGTTAGTTCGTTTTTCTCGTTAGGTTTTCGTAGAAAACTATGAAACATTTTAGTTTCACCATGCCTGTCCTCAAAAATTTTAAGCCGATAACGATGAAATTTGGTATACGGACGAAGACTGATAACACGAAGACTGAAAAGTGAACTCACTTTTTTTTCACTTCTCGCATTGAGTGGGATGTCATTAGATAGGTCTCTTAAAATGAAACAAAAAATGTTAAATGGCCTTTTGATTTTATCCCTTCAATCATGATATATTTGCATTTAGAATATAGCTTTTAATTAATACTTTCACTGAAAATAATAACGAACACTGTCAAAATTATTTTGGACCCCCCTTCCATAAACTGAAAAGTGACCTCACATTTTTTCACTTACCCCATTGAGTGGAATGTCATTGGATAGGTCACCTAAAATGCAACAAAAAATGTTAAATTATCTTTTGATTTTAGCCCTTCAATCACGATATATTTGCATTTAAATGTCGTTAAAAGAGCGCCCCCCCCCCCCTAATTTCTAAACTATCAATTAAAAAAATCTGAAAAAAATTCATAATGTAGCTTTTAATAAGAAATTTCACTGAAAATTATAACGAACACTGTCAAAATTATTTTATTTACACTGAAAATTGTACTCAATTTTTTTTCACTTACCCCATTGAGTGGGATATCTTTAGATAGGTCTCCTAAAATGCAACAAAAAATGTAATATGAACTTTTGATTTTAACCCTTCAGTCTCGATATATTTACATTTAAATGTCGTTATCAGAGCGTCCGTTGAAATAACTCTTGTTTATAAATCGTAATGACTACGGAAATCTATCATGTGCGTGCCCAACACGCATTTGGCCGTTTTATTTAATACATGTTTTCTCCCCCAATCTCTTCAAAAACGTTCTTACGAACTAACGAGGTTCCAGTGTAGAGAATTTTTTAACATGAATATCATTGAATACGTTAAACAGTGGTCTTAAAACTGTGTACCTCTCTGAGGGTTCCGCGAGTCAAAATAAAAATTTTTAAAAATTATAAAGCACTCACACTTGACTATTGTTAACTAAAAATATAAAGATATACATTTAGTTATATTTGAAAAATAATGAATTCCAAGAAGTTACTAGTGTATGTAAAATAGCTATATGTGAGAGATACTAACACCAGTCTTGGATTATACCCCAGTGTTGGATTCTTGTTTAATTAAATGTATTAAATTAAAAATATTTGTTGATATTAAATTAATTTAATTAAACAAGAATCCAACACTGGGGTATATTATAATAGATTATAATCTATAGACACTTAAAATAGCGTAATTTGGAGACAATCGGCCAATGGGGGTCAAAATGGTGAACATTAAACTAATTGTTAGTGTAATCTATTTATTACATATTATCAGCGCCGGCTTTAGGGGGGTGGGGCGAACTAGGGCGTCCACCCGGGGCGCCAAACCAGATGGGGCGGCGCACAATGGGGCATAAGTGACTTTTTTAATTCAAATCAGTGTACACTGTACAGGCTGTAATTTTTTAATTAATTTTTATTTATATTAATAGATTAACTGAGATACTTATTAATTAATCAACTTATTTGTTAATGTATCAATTTTAATTTGTTAATAATAAGGGAAGGAGGTCTTAGGGCATTTGATAGTCTTAAAGTTAATGATAGAAGCTATATTTAAAAAAAAAGTTGGGGTCTGTAGGATCGCGCAAAGCTGAGATATGTATTACCTAACTATTTAATTAATTTGTTAATTTATTAATTTTAATTTGTTAATAATAGGAAAAGGGGGTATGTAGGATCGCGCAAAGCTGAGATATTAACTATTGTTGTCAATTTATCAATTTTAATTGATATTTTTAACATTTGTTTAGGGGGAGAAAGGGCGGAAAAATAAATCTCACTCAGGGCGCCAGACTTGCGGAAGCGGGCTCTCTATATTATGTAATCATAGTATTTCTGTCATAGTACTTATCATTTTGTAATCATTAACAAGTGTCCATCACTGGACGCCCATTACTGATTTTACTTTATCGATTACTGGAGAAAAAATATAACAAAATAAAAGGCTATAATATAAAAAAAACTATATTTGCGCACTTTGATAATTAAATTGATTTAATAACGAGGTACTTGTTTTATTAGTACCATGAGTTCATGAGAATTACAAATAAGAAGCCCATCGATCCCAAAAAACAGTATATCTTGCTCTTAAAGGATCCAAGACTGGTATTAGTACCTTGGCTAATTCCAATAGCATAAATACTTTGACAGTAACCAATTCTCGTCGGGTTACTAGTATTTTTAAACATTATTTTAAAACATTATTTTAAAACATATTTTTCTAAGGGTGGGAAAAGATTCCGCGAAAAAACCTTATAGTTCTAAGAGTTCTGTGAGTCGACAATGTTTGAAGACCACTGCTTTAGACTATAGTTTTCAATATTTTAAAAATATATTTTATATTTCATTTGGTCCACCGGGCCTGTATTATATCAACTTCTGATAACGCATCAGTTCCACGTAACAGACCCACTTTCAAGACCCAAATGTTTGCATTTGACAATACTGAAACCGTAGACACAAAATACACCTATATACTGTGTTTAGTATTGATCTAACTCTGTCCCAAATACCCGTCTACACACACATACACACACACACACACACACACACACACACATACACACACATACACACACACATACACACACACATACACACACAGATGTACAGGCACGCCATGGCGCGCTAGATATCTATAATCCTCCGCCGAATACCTCGACATTAATTCGACTAATTCCTGACCACTTACAGCTGTCCTTTTGGAAGCACGGCCAACCTAGTCGATTAACCACTACTACTATTATTGTAGTTGTTTTGTGCACCGCTCATTACAAAATTTATGGAGTAGGTAATCTATTACAGCATTTCTCAAAGTGTGATCCGCGTAAAGAAAATATAGATTCGCGGTGTTCCCTAAGCTATTTTATCTATTACATATCTCATACAATTGTCTCTCCTTTTAAAGTGGTTATCAACAATATATCAATCAGACATATCATATTTCGATTTCTAACACATTAAAATAATAGATGTCACAATGATAAAAAATATTTTTGTAATGAATTATCGAAATTTCGATATCGAGATTTTTTCAAATAATCACACTTTAATTTACTGTCATAAAAAATTAAGACAAGTGCAAGTTATACTTGCACAATTAGTGTTTCAAGCTAGTAAAGACAAAAGTTGTTTCTTACATCGTGAGAAATACATATTTTTCTCTAAAACCATTGGTTCAGTTGTTATAAGTAAAGAAACACTTAAATTGTTTATAACAATTAATCGTGCTAGAATTTTTCAGTCATGAAATCCATACTTTTTGTTTCCAGATTTTTCTAGGCGATCCTTTTTGTGATAAGGATGAAGGACAACAATTTTTAAGCGTTTTTCTCGAAAAATGAAATGCATAAAAAATACATCATATATATTGTTGAATTCGTGCTTCAATAAGTTTTAATTAGACACCTTATACGATTGAATTTAACTCGCAGAATCTAAATTCAACTTTTTATACTTTACGTCCATAATTACACCACTACACTCTATCTGTACTTATAAATTTCAATTTTTTACTTATAATAGTTTCAGAGAAAATCGCCTGTGACAGACGGATGGATACCAAAGTTATTCCATAAATGTTCCATTTAGCACTACCGGTTGTCTACGACATATTTTAATTTGAAATAATGATGAAAGAAAATGGCTATTTTTGAACCTTGTACCCATGGTAACTTTTGATCAAGCCATGAGCAACACCAAACTTCAGTTTCAGCCAATTTGACTGTACATTTGTTTTATACAGGGTTCTTCATCGAAAAACTAGGGTACAAATATTTGCTAATAAATTGAAAATCAGTACAATGAATACTCAAATTTAAAAGCCATCTCATAACTGTAATATAAAAATAACTGTGCTTCCACACTCAGATGTTAAAAATCACTACAAGATCAAATTACAGCTACAAACAGTAGCACCTATAAATGTAAAGGCCAGCTACGTGATGTCAGGTACAGTAAATACAAATATCTATACTAGGATGATGCATGTGCATCGTAATCGATATAAAGTACATAAAGGAAAATGTTTACGGAAAAGCACACTCTCTTGACTTTACCATCAATCTAACTCACTTTATTTGGTCATCGATTTCCACATAATACTCAAGTATTTCGGATATTTACTTTTAAAGGAGGGCCACATCAATTCTCAATTAGTAGGGTGACCAAAAATATTTGGAATCAAATAATATGATATGTTTTCCATCTTTTTTATATCTAGTCCCAGATACTTATTTATTTTTTTATTTCATAACATATTTCACATATATTGAAATTACAGTTATTAAATATAATATAATCAATTTAACATTTTACAAATTAATACTCTAGTTTAATTATTCATTTATTTTATACCAAATGTTAAGAAAATTTTTTAATTTAATTGAAATTTTTTAAGGATAATTAGGTAGTTATATATTTTTATATTTGAATCAACACTCCTTTATACAAAACTGTTAATTTTGTTTGTATTTGATCTAAATTTTCTTGATTTCTAGTTGAGTAATTATGTGAAATTTTTTTTATAAACGTTTGATAATATTATTTAGCAAAAATTATACATACATTCGTATTTTCGTGAGGTCATGGAGGCAAATAAGGCACAGCATAATTAAAAATGCTATATTTCGGGTAATACTTAAGTATTTATATTAAAAAGATAATGCTAATGGTAGACTTTGGTTTACTATTAATCTAAAGAAGTACGAAAATCAACATTTCTTAAATGATTTTTTCATTTTAAAGATATCTTTAAAAAAAGTTACTTTAGACCTTATTAAACTATGGTGGTATAATAAGGCCACTGATCTAAATGAAACATTTTCAGATAATTATAATTATTACAGCTAATAAATAAATAATTAATAATAATAATAATCCGTCGCACGTTATTTTTTCGTTGTAGATGATTTTTGTATAGAACTATTAGTAAATAAAAATGACATACCAATCTATAACTAAATATGTGATCATTTTTAATAAATAATAAAAAAAAACAATCTTAAATTTGGTGGGCCTTATGATGCCTAAGGTACTACAGTAATTTTATTTTTATTTTATAAAGAAATTTTTTTTTTTAAATTGAGCACTCATCGCCATCTCTCGCAACAAACTCAGAGGTACCGAAAAGTTAGTGCGACGAGAGACTAGTCGGTATGTAGTTAACTTTGTATAAGTATCTTCTATATGTGTACATAAAAATCCAGACCGATCCAACTATTGTAAATGTGATTTTTTACATACCTTATTTGCCGCAGGTATATTTGTATAAATCTGTAGTTGTAAAAGTTAGATGAATATTTATTTTAAAAATAACACAAAACAATCAGTGCACCCATAAATTTATCTTTGATGTAAATTTACATTAAATAACGCTAGGCAACACTGAAAAATACTCGAGCAAGATATACAGTGAAATTTGTAGGTGATATCACTCTTGATACTAGAAAAATATTAATTTTGCTCAGTTACATCTCCAAGAGTAAGTATATTTTAATTTCAAGTATTTACTTATTCCATTTATCTTGAAGGTAGATATAAAAATATCGCATGTTTATATAGGTAGTTTATGATAGCTCCATAAAAACATAGTTAAAGTAATTATTATCTTTCACGATGCCGCGTATTTGTACCAATTCTCCAGATTTATTCTGCTATATTTGTGGTTAATATACGCCAAAAAGTAAAAAAACGATAACACCTTTGAGGAGTCTTATCGTGCATATTTTAACTTGGACATTCGTAACCAGTATAAATTGTAAGTGCCACATATCTGTTGTCTTACTTGCCATAAAAAATTAACGAGTTGGTACAGTGGAAAGTTTCCAGCGAAGATTTTTGTTCAACCAGTTATATGGCGTGAACCTAAGACAGAGGTTACGCGGTCATTCTGTTATTCCATTCCATCAGTTCAGTCCGTGACCTTGATCAAGACTGAGCGTGTAATGCAATGAATGACGGACTGATGGAATGACAGAATGATCGTGTAACCTCTATCATACTCGCTCAGTCTTGATCAAGGTCACGGACTGAACTGATGGAATGGAATAACAGAATGATCGTGTAACCTCTGTCTAAGGATCATGTGAGTGACTGGAGAAGGAAAATGGTACCCTACAATGCTTGCCGACTACTGCTGGTTTTTAATCCGGGAACTCCGACTTCAAACTACAAACGACAGACAAAAAAAATTAAGAAAAGTTAGTTTTTTAGTTCCAGATAAATTTTTTTCTTTAAAAATAGCATTAAATGTTAATAAAAAGAAATACTTTTCTTACATAATTGTGACATGATTGAAATTTTATTGTTATTTACGTTTCTACACTATAAAATAAATTTGTTCGCGAGGAAAAAATAAGTATTTTTTTTGTTGCCTTGTCTAATCAGAAGGTTAACCGTGCAATATTTTAAAAGAACACTATAAAAATTTCAATTTTAGTTTTAACTAAATTATCAAATATTGTTAAGATAGATATTGATACAGTTTAAAAAGTAGGTGCATAAATAATTAATTCTGTTTGACCAACAATAAGTTACTTTATAAATAAATATATATAAGTATATTCAAATAAAAATCACCTACTGACATATGTATCAACACGGAGATTCGGGACCGATTAAATAGAAATTCGTGTGTTTATTATTTTGTTATAATTATATTTTCTCCTGATTATCAGTGTTTTCTTTTATCCTTTCTAAAAATACCGGAAATATTTAAAACTGACTAATTGTATATCCAATTAAAAAATAAAATATATACATACAAAACAAAATTAAGGCGAAAAAAAATCCTTGATGATTTTTTAGAAATTATGCATTCGTAACGTAACAGCCTGAAGGGTTTGAATACGCCAAAAGGGTAGTGAAGGAGGGAGGCAGTATCGCAGCAATTTCAAAAGAAATCGTAACGTGAGCGGACAAAACTAAAACATTAAAAATTCCATCACAGAAAGCGCATTTTTAATTTGCGTCAGTCGGTAAAGAAAAAAAGATTCCTGCCGGTTACGTACATTCCTTCACTCTCCTCTCACCACCACCTTTCGTGCTACTGCTTTCACAGAATATGGTATATCTATCTACATCACTATTCAAATGAAAAGGTTTTTCGACGGCGATTAAAAAATATGACTTTTGGTAAACATTTTGCGGGGTAAGTTGATTGATGTATAAGGTTATCAAAATTTATAAAATATATCATTTTGAAGTTATATTTCAGGGTAAAATTTTAGTACCTAATACGCGCGCACCATGCAACGGAAAAAATTTAACACCATGAAGTTTGGTTAGGTGTAAATAATACTGATTTCTGTTATGATAGTCAGTAAAACAGGTTTTTAGTTTTGTATTTGCACGCTAGATGTCACTACGTCAAAAAAGTATGCACGCACATAAGTACACCCACCCACTTTTGCTTCCTCGTAATATCGAAGATACGAGAAGCTTTGTGATCGTTTCAGATTAAGACAAAAAAAATGTTCTCGGTTTCAAAATTTTAAATTGATCTTTCCGTTTCACGTCAAGACAAACACTTTTCATTAAACGAAAAGTGTTTGTCTTGACAGACAGACAGACAGGCAGGCACGGAACGCCGTGTCTGTCTGTCTGTGTGTCCGTCCGTCTGTCCCCTGAATCCTTGTCACACGCACAACTCATGAACCACTGAACCGATATTATTGAAACTTGGTGGGATGTTTGGGTCTGGCTTGAGAACGGTCCCATTTCAAAATCATCAAAATCGTGTCTAAGGGGGAATGGTGACATCCCAAAATACTTATTTTTTCAAGATATCTCAAGAACGACACATGTTACGTGAAAATTTTATAGAATATTATTTGTAGAGCATTAAATTTTCTATAATATGGGTCTACAACGTTTGTTGTAAAATATTCCCTTACAAAGATTTATCTCAATTTATTTTAAAAATTTGTGTTTTGTTTTTCTAAATTGATATTTGCTAGGACATATTAAATGTCATTTTGACGTTTTAAATATCATTTTGACGTTTGTATAAATTTAGATTTAGATTGAAATTGTCAAAAAATTAAAAATATACGTAAAAATAATCAGGTGTATTTTAAGAATTTCGAACTAATATTTTTTAGTAAAATTGTATAAAAATTAAATGGTTAACCAATTCCAAGCAATTTATTTAAACACTATCGGTTTTTATTTAAATTGTTCAATAATGAATTAACTACCTTTGGTGAATTTAGCATGAGGAAGCACTGTGCATTTACTTGGCAGATGTTTTTTATAATAAATTCTTTTTAGTGTAATTTCTCACCACACTGTTCCTCAAACTAAAAGCAAGTATTTCGATTAAGCAAGTCAACAATTTCTTTAAGAATTACTCAATTATCTATTCGTAATTACTCACAAAGGCATATTGCGGCCAACCCAATTAAACTCCATTACAAACTATTTCTCCTGCAGTGTGTATAAGTGGTCGGGTATTGTTGAATATATCTGCCCGTATCAACAAGTCCGGAGGCGCCCGTCTGCCGCCCCGCCGTCGCGGCGCCCGAACTCTCATTGCCATGCCAAAGACGTCGTCTACACCCCCTTTCACTGCTTCAGAACCCCCCCACTTATACAAACACTAGTCACGTCTTATCTTACATCAGTCTTTAGTCCGTTTTTTACAGCACCAGGTGTTTTTGTATTTTGGACCAGTGGTTCTTCACATTTTTCATACATTTTTATCAGTGGGTTTAATTTTTTTTATTATACATATAAAACTTTATACGAAACTGTTCATAAATAAATACATTATAAAAATGATATGACCTTGACAATCTACAAAGGTGAACGGACAAATCAAAAGTAATATATTTAGAACTAACTGTTACTGGATGAATAACCACTGGTTTAAAAGAAAATTTTGATGTGTTCTTCAGATATATATTACACAGGGAAACACCCATTTCGGTGCAGGGTTCACAGAATCCATTTTAGGGTATTCATGGCCCACTGAATCCAGAATTTACCATGGTTTTAATAAACTTTTGGTTTTTTATTGCGAAAAAACCCAATTTCGAAAACATGCAAAAATTCAAAAATTAATATCTCCGTCTTTTCATAATAAAAATCAATTAAAAAAAATCTTTTAAAAAAATTTACACGCCTAACAAACAGAAAACAATATATAATTTAAACATCTTTTTTATGAGGAACGTGGTAAAAATCATACCAAAAACGAACAAAACATAGTTTTTCAGATAAAATTTCTTGCTTTTGTCAAATTCAAAACGTAAAAGATCGGATAAAAATTATAATTATGGCCAATTGAGCACTGAAAAAGTATATTTCAACGTGTGGTAGATGTACCTATGTCTTAAAAATGAATATATTGTATATTTTTTTAAGTATAAACCTAAAGAAGGTAATACACGAAATATTTATATTTACTTGTTGTTATTTTCTTAAATAAAAAATTGCTTATTCTGAAATTTAAAACGGATTTTAAAAATCCTATCCATCACGTACACGAAATAAACGAACCAAAAATAAAATGCCGTTTGCCCCGGAGTGCTGTGTTCTGTTAATACATAAAAAAAACTTCCCACCGGGCGACGCGTTATCAGCAAAAACATCTAATTAACTTGGGAATAATGTACAGGCTATCTCATAAATACTCTTGACACTTTGATACATTATTTAATTTACAATATAAACTAGATTGTCAAACTATAATTAGCTAGCAAGGTCAAAATTTTTGAAAAATATTTTAAATTAAAGTCAATAATAAACGATAGATACTTATATTAATAATTTTATTTCAAATTGTGTTGGCCAACATTAAACTTTTTACATTATTATATAGACAAAAACATCTGCCAAGTAAATGCACAGTGCTTCCTCGTGCTAAATTCACCAAAGGTAGTTAATTATTCAACAATTTAAATAAAAACCGAAAGTGTTTATATTAATTTGCTTGGAATGGGTTAACCATTTAATTTTTATAAAATATACTAAAAAAATATTAGTTTGAAATTTTTTTTAAAACGCACGTGAATATTTTATCATATATTTTTAATTTTTTGACAATTTCCATCGAAATCTAAATTTATGCAAACATCAAAACGACATTTAAAACGTCAAAATGACATTTAATATGTCCAAGCAAATATCAATTTAGAAAAATACAACACGAATTTTTAAAATAAATTAAGATAAATCTTTGTAAGGGAATATTTAACAACAAACGTTGTAGACCCATATTATAGGAAATTTAATGTTCTACAAAAAATATTCTATAAAATTTTCACGTAACGTGTGTCGTTCTTGAGATATCTTGAAAAAATAAATATTTTGGGATATCATATTTTGAAATGGGACCATCCTCAAGCCAGACCCAACCATCCGACCAAGTTTCAATAATATCGTTTCAGTGGTTCATGAGTTGTGCATGTGACAAGGATTCAGGGGACAGACGGACGGACACACGGACACACGGACACACGGACACACAGACAGACACAGAACGAAAAGTGTTTGCCTTGACGTGAAACGGATAAATCAATTTAAAATTTTGAAATCGGAGAACATTTTTTTTGTCTCAATCTGAAACGATCACCAAGCTTCTCGTATCTTCGATATTGCGAGGAAGCAAAAATCAATAAAGCTAATACTTATAATAATAATCTTTCAAAACTTTTATCTATACTAATATTATAAATGCGAAAGTAACTCTGTCTGTCGGTCTGTTTGTATGTATACTTTTAAATATTGAGCGTTCAGAAATAAAAGCGAATAACTTTTATAAGTACTTGGATTATTAGTAAAATTTATTTAAGAACATGCTCTACTTGATGTTTTTTTCAAATCTATTATAAATATGAAAGTATATCGCTCTTTTTGTTTGTTACTTTTTCACAGCTAAACCGCTGAACCGAACTTGATGAAACTTAGCAGGGAGATTGATTTCATTCTGCGGAAGAACATAGGCTACTTTGTATCCCGCGGGTAACAGCTAGTTATTTATATTTTTATTTATTCCGCTTCATTTTAATAAGAATTTAATGGAACTAATTGCTAGCGAACAAAATATCAATGTAGACCTTCTCCAAAATTTTATGTCGAAGTAAAAAAAATGTAATATGTAAAAAAACATTATCTTTTTTAACCTAAACTGGTATCGCAAATTTTACAAACGTTACTGCTATTATGGGGTATTTGCGGCCCCCACTGAAGATAAGCTTTTGGCAAACTAGTTTCAATAATGAGACTAGATAACACATTATAAATGATAAATAATACATTCATTTTATGTCATCAACTAGCTTTTATTACCATTATTTTACTAAATTGTCTTCTACGAGAGATCCCAATAAAGTTAAAAAAAATTTGGATATTTTTAGGAACCAACAAAAACTCTGAAAACATTATCTTTAGGAAAGTTTTTAACAAAAATATTTTTTCTTTCTTATCTAATATGCTAATTCAACAAAAAAACATCTTTATATACATCGAATCAACAGCCTCGATACCAGTTAAGGGTTAAATTGCTACAAACAATAAAAAATAATGTTGTTACTGAATTACATCCAGAAACCTTGAATTTGTTATTTCAAAAACACAGTGAGTTTAAAATCACTGTAGCTACCTAACAAATAAATATAAATCTGTGAATTTTCTTGACCCTGTATATCGTTTCTAATTATACAAATCTAATTGTTTCTGTCGCAAGTCTCATAACGTGCCTCCTATCCGCCTACGAGCTCGTTGAAACAAAATTACGCTGTAAAATTACCATCCTACTGATCGATATCTTGTAATTGAATCAATAAAGAGGGTACGGAAATAATACAATTACATACATACACACACACACCTACTCATGTACGCGCCACATATGCATCACGTATTGATTTAATTTGCGACTGGTCATTGCATCAATGATATATCTTAGACAGGCCCGTATCAGTGAGCATTTGTATAAAAAGAATTTAAAAAATAATAATAATAAAAAAATTACACTTGTTTAATTGAATTATTGTGTTAGTATTAAATATAATAAGCAACAGACAAAAACTATGGTTATGACTATTATGACAAATCCCCTAACCATAAAAATTGTAAGAGTTTAGACTTACACGTGTTTTACAATGCTAATTTTGAATTCGATAGAAATTATCATTTTAATGATGCAAGCCTAATTTTTGTTTAAATCAACTTAATTTTTGACATGAATAACGTCCAGATACTGGTGGGGGGGGGGGGTAGCGTGCTAACGTAAATATATTATTAGTATCTCGGCACATATTCACGGTATTATAAAGGATTTGCTTGAGTGCAAAAGCAAATTAGCTTCTAGCTTACGCTATCTGCTAAGCATTGAATATAAATGACAAGCAGTCACAGAATGAATTCGTACATATGATAATTTTGACGCATGCACGTTTAGATATAAGCGATAAAATGCATAGCATTTACATAATTATACATTTATTACCACTGTTCTAGAATCCTGAGCAAAGGCTGTTGCCGGGTAAGCATTCAAAACATGGCTTTGAATTTTTTGAAGTCATATTCTATTTAATTTTCAACCTTAGCTCTCCACGCTCGCGCCGCACCGATACTACCGCATGCGAATTTATACGAGTATGTTATACCCTCTGAATCAGTTTGTGATTTTTATATGGTGTTTGGGTGCATACAAGGTATAGTTTATGAAAAAAATGATGACTGCCCTGAACTGCCCTCCGAGTACAGCATATTTTTATTTTCATTAACTTTTTTCTGGTTTACTATGGTACAGAAGATCGTAATAAAATTACCTCTGATGAGTCATAAGTACCTCTATAATAACTATACATTTTTGGAAGCTAATATTTGATCAGGTTGAAAGTTAATAGAATGTGACTTTCAAAAAAAAACATCAGTCAAATCTAAGCAAAGGCATGTTTTGCATACTATAGCCTTTATAACGATTTGACACCTAGTAGATAGCGTTTGCTCCCGAGCAAATTAATTTTGCATCAGAGTAGCTGTCACGCGGGTTATGGTCTCAAATTATAGAACTTGATTAGATCTACGAGGTACAAATACAAATCAAAATATTTAACCGCAATTATCATGAGTGAAAAACTTTATTTGATTAAAAAACATATTTTCACGATTTCGCTTGTGAATATTAATTAATTTAATTAAAAAAAAGCAACAGTATATTCTATACATTAGAATATATTCTCTACGCACTACGCAGTAACAATTTTAATTTTTTGATTAGTTTTTTTAAATACTGATAAAAAAAATGTGAATATTCCCTTAATTGTACGCTCGAACAAATCATAAGAAATAAAGAAAACAAAGAGATAATTGCAAAAAGTAAACTCATTATTCCCTAAATTAATATACAGGCATTTCAATTTTTTTAAAATGAAAACTAATCATATCTGGAAAAACACGTTTTTATTTCGTATAAAAATGGGTTACAACAGGTCATCTCGGTAACAAATAAACTGTTTGAGGTTATCGTTGAACGCTGTAAGAAGTTATAATGAATTTTCAATATCATTTATCGTACGTAATGAAATTAATCTACACGGCAATAACAATGAAGTACGAGTAACAGTAAATTAAAATGTTCTGCGATGTTGTAGCGTCAATTAACTGGCTTCAGTGTTTTACTGCTACACTAAAATATATTATAAACTAATTGAATTGCTTTGCATACTACGTACAAGGAAATATCACAAATAGATACTACACATATATACTAAAAGGACTGGTAAAAGCGTCATGTGTGCATGAACCCCATATAGATGGGGGGGGGGCTGACGGGATTGTAAACCTTGGGCCTGGGAACAAAAAAAAGTAAATGGTTGGTATTTACGAATTAAAATTTTTAACATACCAAAAAAAAACCTGATCGAAACAAAAAATTCGCCAACAATTCTAGTCTGTGAGTCCGTGATAGGATATGGTAGCCATGCATGTGTAGGTACATGTCTTTTCTGTGTAAGGGCGACTTATGTTAGTTAATGTAAGTTTAATATACCGGGTGATTTTATAGGTTGACCTTGAAAAAGTCACCTTGATGGGTTTTCAGGTTTAACTTTTCTTTTTCAAATCTAAACACATATTTTTTGTTGCAGATTCGTAACTTACGAGGAAAAATCTCGATATTTCTGGGTATTAATAATTTTACTCGAAAACTATCAATTTTTTTTAAATCACAAGAGGAAAAAAGTGCTTAGATTTAAGCAAGGATTCCCGGTGAAATTTTTAATTGTGTCTTTTTTTTAATTAAAAAAAAAATTCTTTATTAAAAAGCTGCCTATAAATTAATAATAAATTTAAAATAAAAGAAAAACTCAGAAACCTTGCTTAAATATGAGTCCTTTTTTCCTCTTATGTTTTTCTTAAAAATTTAAAGTTTTCGAGTAAAAAATGATCATGAATAACAAGAAATTTCTTTTTGTTTTGCTGATATCATAAAAAAATTTCAAGTAAAAGTTGCTTATTTTTTCTCGTAAATTACGAATCTACAACAAAAATAAGGGTTTAGATTTAAAAAAGAAAAGTTGAACCTGAAAACCCATCAAGGTGACTTTTTCAAGGTCAACCCTTAATATCAATATTTAGCCCCTTCGAAACCATAAAACTGTTGTCCGAAACATTTTCTCTGAAAATTCGTTATTTTGGAAATAATCCACTGTAAAGTCTTTAAAAAAAAATACGCGCTATAATAATTTTAAATGTATTTTAATTATAAGCGATGAAAAAACTGTGTAGTTAAGGATATGCAGATATATAAATAGAAAGTATAGACCTTTTATTTTGTATTTAATTATTTATTTTCATTCATTCATTTATTTAAATTAATTCGACTTGTATACGTATAAAATTTGTCAAACAACAACTAACGAAAATAGAAAATTAAAATATAACTAACAATAAGAAAGAAAAACAAAATGATTTGAAATTGAAATTGAATGATTTGAATTGAAAAATTTAAATGTAAAGAGATATTCTTGATACATCGTGGGAAACACAAAAGAGTATTTCGAAAAACTAACTATACCATCGAAATTTTTATAAAAAATAATGTTTAAATTTTTTCATGCATCCAATATAATATTTTCCTAGAATGCACAGATTAAATGGTATTTAATAAAAACGAAAAAACTTCTAAAATTTTCATAGTAGTTTTCACCCCTTTAATGGATGATCTATGACCTATGGGCTTGTATAAAAAAAATATGTGTCCTTTAGATTCGACTGAACTACAAGTGAACTGATAATCTCATCAACATCGGCGGAATACACCTTGCAATGTTTCCTTGCTAGTAATAAGTTAACAAGCAGAAAGTAAGCAAAATTTCAAATATTTCCATAACTCCTGGAGTCCTTTTTTACGGAAAAATCGGTGCTTTTTTACTGAAATTATCACGAACGAAGAAAATTCTAGATCCAAACAGACACACGCACAGCCGTCATAAGGAAAACAATTTTCTTTACCTTTTTCACGCAGTACAATCAGAATCTACCCTTATCTCAGACACGATTTTTCGACGGTATTACAATGCATTTCCATTTCATTTATAACAAGGAAATAAAAATTACTAATATATTTTTTCTTAGCTTCTAACTTTAGTCTTTGTTTCCTTCATAAGAGCTATAAACATATTGATTGAAATGGTCCCGGATTTCAGGAACAATAATTTACGTTATCTCAAACTATTCGATAACTTTGGCTTTAACTAATCAGAATTATTAACTGCCATTATACGATACCTGCTTTAGAGTGAGACAGATATAGTATGTGTTGGCGCGTTTTACGCCCAGTAGCTGAAAATCACTTTAAAATTGCACCGCAAAAATATAATTTCATTTAGTTTTCACTCGTAAACATACATATTTATCTACCTCCTGTCAAATTAATGAATATTTTCATTTAACGAATTGCAGACAATTATTTAAAACCGTTATTGGGTAATTTAACACAAAAACAAATAAATAAATCTTTTTCCTCGTATATTTTGATTCGAAACACAGCCTGTATTATTTTTATAAACAAAAAAACTCTGACAATGTAAATCAAGAGATAAATAAATAAAACAAGTACCTACAGAATAAAAACTGTCTAAATATATACAGTCAAACTTCGGTTATGTAACTGCATTTCCTATAATGTAGTGTAAAAATAAACATCTACCAAGTAAATTTACAGTGCTTCCTCGTGCTAAATTCATCAAATATAATTAATTATTGAACAATTTAAATAAAAAGCGATTGCTTAGAATTGGTTAACCATTTAATTTTTATACAATTTAAAAAAAAAATATTAGTTCGAAATTTTTCATAAGACACACCTGATTATTTTTTCGTATATTTTTAATTTTTTTGTCAATTTCATCTAAATCTAAATATATGCAAACATGACATTTAAAACGATAAAATGACATTTAATATGTCCTAGCAAATATCAATATAGAAAAACAAAACACGATTTTTAAAAATAAATTACGATAAATCTTTGTAAGAGAATATTTTACAACAAACGTTGTAGACCCATATTATAGGAAATATAATGCTCTACAAAAAATATTCTATAAAATTTTCACGTAACATGTGCCGTTCTTGAGATATCTTGAAAAAATTAATATTTTGGGATGTCACCATTCCCCCTTACACACGACTTTGATGATTTTGAAATAGAACCGTCCTCAAGCCAAACCCAACCATCCGACCTAGTTTCAATAATATCGGTTCAGTGAATATTGCGTGTGACAATGATTCAGGGGACAGACGGACGAACGGACGGACAGACACGGAACGAAAACTGTTTGTCTTGACGTGAAACGGATAGAACAATTTAAAATTTTGAAATCGGATAACTTTTTTTTTGTCTCAATCTGAAACGATCACAAAGTTTCTCGTATTTTCGATATTGCGAGGAAGCAATATGGTAGAAAATTGTATATCTATCTATTTTTAGTGTTCCGTGGAATCATTTCAGTGTTCATCCGTCTGTCACAAGCGATTTTCTCTGCAACTATTCGATGTAAAAATTTGAAATTTAGCACAATTGACAAAGATAGAGTGTAGCGGCCCAATTATAGACGTAGAGTATAAAAAGTTTAATTTTGATTCTGGGAGTAAATTGGGAAATGAGAAAAATAATTCAAAGGCATCGTGTAGGATCTCAAATGAAAATCTTATTGAAGCACGAATTCAATAAATATGATGTATATTTTTATACATTTTATAATATTTTTCAGGAAAAGCGCATAAAAATTGCTGTTCCCCACCCTTACCACCAAAAGGGATGCTCAGAAAAATCAAAATTAAAAAATCTACAAAAATCATGACCATTGAGAATTAGGTATAGATGAAGCCAAAATTATTAGGATTCAAAAATACTAGCGCGATGAATAGTTATAAAAAATGTAATTGTTTATTTTCTTAGAACTGCTAAACCATTGGTTTTAGAGAAAAAGTTTTTCGACAAAAAAGGGACAACTTTTGTTCTTACACGTTTTTCAAAATGTTCAATAGCTAACACTAATTAGCTTTAAAAATTGCTCTCCCAACTAAAAAATATATCATTAAAAACTTATACCTCATTTTTATTTCCAATAATAAAAATTGTACTAATAATTACGAAAAACAAAATTTAATTGAATTTTAATGTTGTTTAGATTAACATCCTTTTAAATAAAAAATGTTAAAAAAATTAAAAAAATCATTATATCATGAACATTTGATTCATTTTTTACTGGAATTTTTGAGAAACATCCATTTTTATATCGACACATCAATACTAGAGTAAAAATAATCTCTGAACGCATAAAAAAATTCCATTAAATCGCAATATAAATTTTAATGATAACAAAACAATACATCGTATTTTATATAAAAAAAATAAAAAATGATTTTTCTGGTGCCTCACATTCCCTAAGCTCCACTGTAAATATATAATGTATATTTAAATGTATACATTGCATATAATATTATATATACGTGAGTAATTTTGGATTGTGTGAAATCGCTGCCCATATTTACTCTACACACATAAATCCTTCACATTTGATGTAAAACGACGCCCGTTAGACAGACGCTTATAAATTATACACCAGCGGTCTTCAAACTATGGCCTGTGTACAAACTGTATTTGTATTTTAAACATATGTGAAATGTACACGAATAAAGTGTAAATAAAGCGATTGTAAAATTAAGGTTTAAGTAAATATTATTACAAAAACAATTAATTATAAAGTTTAATTTGACAAATAATTGTTTTGATTTCTATTGCCTATCCTATAATTCTATAACTATTAAATTTTATATATTTTGATCTCCCCCTCTCCTCTCGCACAAAGTTAGATGAAACTATTGAGAATATTATTTTTTATATTTATTATCTAAAAAAATGTAATATTTCATAATATACATATATTATACCGTAGAGATTCGATTGACCGAGATGAATTTTAATAAGTATCCTGGATTTTTCATAATTTGCAACGAAATTTAGAAGATGTTAAGGCACTGAATAGTTAAATAAGTGTCCAACACTTGTTTAATAATATATACAAAATTATAAATATTTGTTTATATTTAATTACTACCACAAAACAGCTTAATCTGATCATAATTGGTCAATGGGTGTCAAAATGGTGGAAATTCAAACTAATTATTAGTGTAATATATTTATTAACTATTATATTATCATATCATCTGTTTTACATTGTTTCAAATATTACGATTCTTTATTTTATAACTTTTATGTCCATTACTGGAGAAAGAACATAAACAAAATAAAAGGTTATAATTAAAAAAACAAACTATATTTTCGGACATTGGTAATTAAATTGATTTAATAAAGAAGTACTTGTTTTATTAGTAACATCAGTTCATGAGAATTACAAAAAAGAAGGCCATAAATACCAAAAAACAGTATATATTGCTCTTAAAGCGTCCAAGACTGGTAAAAGTACCTTAAATTGTATTACATTTGGCCGCCCATGTTATACAAGATATATAATTCCAAAAGTACTTTACCTTGATAAGAAAAGGCCTTGGAAAATGAACATTTTGACAGTTTGTATATAAACGGTACTAATTCAGGCCTATCAAGTGATAAAGCATCAAGCCACTGCCCTAGCCATTGATTTCCCATGATAATTTACTGTACCACCAAATTGTAGCGTTACAAAGTCACACACAGACACACATACAAGCAGAATGTTCCAGCGATAACTAGATACGTACGTCGCATAAAAATATATTGGATGTGCTTTTTTAACAAAAAGTAACCAACAGAAGAATTTAAAAGTCGATACGTTAACACAATGGTCCTAAACATTTTTCTACAAATATAATAAACTATTGCGATTTTCTAACCTTTTTAGATGAAGAAATTAAGTCGACAGTTTTAATTTTAAAAACTCATGGCATCATTTTAAACCACCAAAATATTTTTAACTGTACTCAAGTATGAAATTTCAAACAAACAGATTAAGATTTAAATTGAAATTTTCAAGATAAAATTGTATTTAATATACTAATAATATTATTTTGTACCGTAGTTACGTACTACACCCGGTATATTCACTCGTTCGAAACATTTGTTTTATTTTTTCAAGTATAGTAACATAAATCTCCTACACTCGTTCAGATTTCAATTCCGATCGACATATAAAACAAATTTAATTTGCCTGTTCCTAAATCCATTTGAGTGTTGATGATAACAATCACATGGATCGAATTGATCTCTGCCTCTCAAAATAATACAGAACTCTACAAACGTCAATTATAGAATGAAAATACACCAATTATATGAACTGTATAAAAAAATATATTATGATATTTATTTTTGCTTTCTGCAGTCGAATTTTATAAACTAGAATTTCTTCGCGGCTTCGTTCGCGTTTATTTCATAATAGTTCATTCAAATTAGAAAATTCCTATAGGTGATAAAAGGAATTAATAGTTTTAAACTCGCGAGTAGCTTCCCAATAGTGTCTAGTTGAACCGTTAATTTTTTGGAAATTTTTATTAACTGTTGTTAAATTTTACAGAAAACTATATTTTGGTCTCGAATTTTTGTTTACTCTTTACTTACATCGTTTTCACTGCATCGACGATTTAAGCATAACCGACATTAGTTTTTTTTCTAGTGTATTTCCGGGGGCACCTACAGCCTTGTATTTTTAATGTTTTATTAAGGATATCATTTGCATATAGTTTTGCGCTAAAATAATCGAGGTGAATATTAATCCCATTTAAAAATCTAATTTGATTGGTCTATAATCTGTAGATGTCCAAGCAGCTGGCATTTTATAAGAAAATAATCTTTTACTATTCAAATGAAAAATTTCTCGCCACAACGTTCATTCAAAGTCAACAAACTGAAATCAACGAATAGCGATTGAGTATTTTGACTGAATACATGATTATGACGTCATACTATTAACAGGTATGCCAGATACGTATGTAAGCATGTGAAAAACTGGTTAAAATTAATATTTTAAATAAGGTTTATTAATAAAAAATATTGACTTATTTCAATAGTGTCATATACTCTTTGCACATTTTTATTAATACGAGCCTGTCACAAATCTATAATTGTTAAACTTTCTAACAGTAAAATTCGTAAACAGAAACACAATTTTTTTTTAACTATCATGACGGTTTATATTGCCTATAAAATAAAACAACCTATAGACTATACACTAAAAATTAAGAGCCTGTATAATCATATATTAGTATTAAAAATTAAATAAATCTTTTTACAAAAAAAATATTTGTTATTGTTGTAACAGTTTTGAAATTTATTTCCTACTAAACTAACTCGATAAAATCATTTTTCTAGCATTTATTTATCAAAACAAAATCTCAAAAATGACCATTTTAAAAAGCGTAATCGCTATCATTGTAAAATTACACAGAGAATATTAACAATGGGTCAAATAAACCACAAGTATGCATAGAATATATAAAATGATTTCAACTGGAAAAATGAACAAAGGAAAACTGAGACGTAGAAATCGCCATCTAAATAATATTAAATGAAACAATTTTTATGCATGGAAAGAATTCAAAGGGTAAGATCTCTTTCAATATGACAATACATAGGTACCTACTTATAAAAATAATAAATATAATTTTCCCAAGTTATAATTCAAACAATAAATAATTAACTTGAAAAGAGACGATGAACATCAATAAGGTAAAGGTACCAGTTATGGCTGCTATAAGAGTAAGTTTTCGTATTTTTTTTATTAATGGGTTTGTTTTTTGTAATTCTCATGAACTCATGTTACTAATAAAACAAGTAACTCTTTATTTAATCAATTTAATTACCAAAGCCCGCAAATATAGTTTTATTTTTTTAAATTATAGCCTAGACACTTGGTAATGATAACAAAATGATAAGTATTACGACACAAAATATATAAAAGAAAGAATCGTCAAATTTGAAACAGTGTAAAGCAGTTGCTATGATAATACATACATATAATAATTAATTAATAAATTATACTAATAATTAGTTTAAACGTCCACCATTTTGACACATATTGACCGATTTTCATCAAATCACGCTATAAGACAGTTAAATGTATATAGATTAATATTCAGAAATGGTAGTAATCAAATATCATCACACATTTCTAATTCAGTACATTTAATTTAAAAAATTGCCATTACTGGGGTCCTTGCCAAGACTGGTGCCACTACCTTATAATATTTCACTCATTTGCTGCAACAACGTCAATACTCAAAAAATACTATTTTTGAGTTTTTTATACAGGAAAAAACGTTCGTACATGTACTTTATTCAGTAAAAACGACATATCTGGGCTTCTATAACTAACAACGAGAGAGCATAAATATATTTTAAAATTATCATATAAAGTTATACCAATTCAAAACTTTTAACTTGTCTCCTGAAAAATCACGACGTTGTTGTAGCAAATGAGCGATTTGTCGACATTTATTTGCTCAAAATACATAGGTATATCTGTTATTTCATTGTTTTAATTATTAACACATGTATTTAATATTTACTTGTTGAGAGAATATAATATTAAATATTTCAACGTTTCTTGGTATTCAAGATTCAAGTGATAAAATATTTCTTGGATAACATGACCTCGCATTGTGTCTGTAATACAGTCAAACTTGTACAACTAGAATGTATAAATGTCAAAGGACTACGCATAAAACCAATGTAAATCTGGCCGTTTTCGGATTTTGTGTCCATCACGGTGCTCTGGAAGCCAACTTTAATAAAAAATTGATTACCTCTGATTTTTTTGTACAATTCAATTCTTTAGTATTTAAGGAACATTTTAAAACCAAAAAGAAGAAATCGCCTTGGCGCTTTTATAATAATTTATAAAGTACCTAAGTAATACATTAACTGTATGCAGAATTATAACGTGAATTTTATTTATTTTATTTATATTTATATTTATAAGTTTACAAGATTTGTTATAATTTTTGTAAATTTTAAAATATCAACCAAACGGTACTTTATATCGTAAAATTATAAGAGATACAATAATTTGGTTTTATTGAGATGATTCTAAAATATATTTGATAATATCGATCCGATAATTAATACCCGAATTATGAATTATTTACAATTTTATTATAAGGCTTTTCTTCTTGTAATAAGTCTCTAGCACTTCAGGTATTCTTCCGATCTTTTTGAAACTTGGTAAAAAATCGATCTTGTAAATACCTCAGTTAAGTTCATTAATTAGCGGAATTCCTTTATGAATATCAAAATGGCGGCCGTTCAAAATTGAAAATAATTCATATCTCGGGTATTAATTATCGTATCGATAACATCAAATATGTTTTGGAATTCCCTTAATAAAAGCAAATTATTGTGTTTCTTGTGATTTTTCGATATAAAATACCGTTTGGTTTATATTTCAAAATTTACAAAAAATTATAAAAGATCTTATAAACAATGGGTCCCGAGTTCGAATTCCAATAATTTTATATTATTTTTTTTGTTTATTTTGTAGAGTAAAAAGTTAATAAACAATAAATAATTCAAAAAAATCGCGTTATGACCTGCACACGATTTATGTATTTTTTTGTTTTCTGAATTATTAAAAAACCGCCAAAGTGATTTTTTTCTTTTTGGTCTTAAAATGTTCCTTAAATGCGAAATAATTGAAATGTACAAAAAAATCAGAGGTAATCATTTTTTTAATTTAAATTGGCTTCCAGAGCACCGTGTCATATAAACTGTTGATCAGCAAGTCATGAACTGCACTAGGTACATCATTCTTCAGTTTAAGTCAATTTGATTTTTACTAATTTTTTCAGATATTTGAAATCTTAACCTTTGATCCTGAATAACTAAAAAAAACTGACCATTTTCGGAACTTGTGTCCATGTGAACTATTGAACACCAAATCACAAATTACATCATATTTTAGTTTCAGTCAATCTGACCGTACTCTCATTTTTCAAATATATATTTGAAATCCTAACCTTTGACCCTAAATAACTAAAAAAAACTGACCATTTTCGGATCTTCTGTCCACAGGAACTATTGATAAGAAATCACAAACAACATCATATTTCAGTTTCAGCAAATTTGACTGCCATCTATTTTTTTCAGACATTTGAAACCATAACTCTGAATAACGAAAAAACTGACCATTTTTGGATCTTGTGTCCAGGAAAACTATTCATCAAGAAGTCACAAACTACATCAAACTTCAGTTTCTGCCAATTTGAATGTACTTTTTCAGATATTTGAATCCCTCTAAATATTTAAGTATTTCATCAATATAAAAACATAACATTAAATAATTCTATACAAATTTTCTACAGATTCCTCTTACAATTTCTCTCACACTTCTATTATAAAATAGATTTCTATGTAATATTTTGATTGTAGGTAGCTATTTTCACCCAGTTTTTGACTGTGAAGAAATCTACTTCATAAAAAGGTATTACAATTTTTTTCCATTTTCATGTTCACAGTTCGCTGTAAATGCCTGTGAAAATGGTTCGTCACTTCGCTAGAAACGCTACTAATTTTCTGTTAGTTTAGAAAATCACCACACTCACACGTGGCGTTATAAACGTGAAAATGGAAAACTATATTGGTTCATATCATTGCTAAATATAACGTTTACTACATTATCAACTATTAAGCATACATTCTATGAATAATAATTGTTATTGTATTAATCATAGACATAGAGCATGGACCGCACATTTGACTCGAAAACAGAGCCGTGTCAAATGAAAGAGATAGAATCTGGTTTGGGATATACTTGTCTTTATTTAAACAGGAATGTCTATTTCATTCTTATTAGAAAAAAAGATAGATATATCCCAAATTGTTTTGGAAAAATGTTACACCATTATGTTAATACAGAATGCGCGGTCCATTTTCTATGTTTATGGTATTCGTTGTTTCTTAACCCCTTAACGCCCAGACCCAAGCTCAGTTCGGGTATGATTAATTTTCGCGCGCAAGAAAATAACGGTCATATATTAAATGAAAAATAATTTAAAAATAACAATAATTTTTAGAGAATAATTATTATTACTTCTTATTTCATCGTTAATTATTATTAGTTCAATTTTCATTGTTTACATCTTATAGTTAAAAAATATATATGTATATACATAAAATCTTGATTTTTTACTTATAAAAAATATTTCTTTTATTTAATAAAGCATTTAGGTTCATTATAGTTTGAAAAATAATTTTTTTTACCACATTTTTTTCTTAAAAAAGAAGCGTTAAGGGGTTAATAAATGGATTTAAAAATGCCTTCTATTTAATAAAATCGTAATTAACAGATTTTTAAATGTATTTTTAAATTATTTAAGTACTACAAATTAATGAATATACTTCCTAATTGATAATGTCAGACTTTAGTTCAGTTTTATATTAATAAATACGGTTTAATTTTTTTAAATTAGCAATAAAAATGTTTTTAGAAAAAAAAAATCACTCACCCTAAAGTCTTTGTGCTAATCAATGGTGTCTTGAGATTCAAGAACCCGTTGATCCTGGACTTCTTTTCATGGTGCTCATGCTGCGCAGACGATCCACCTGCGTGCGCAGTCACCACGGTAGCCCCTTTGTTCGAGTCAAGACGGACATGGGAGAAGAGCGATGCGTGTGCAGATTCGCTTCCGTCCGCGCAGTCCGCGCCGTTAAGTGTGTCACCTCTCTTACGCTTGCGTCTCTGGCACCAGTAGCAGACAAACAGGCCGGCCGCAAGAACGATCAGGGCGGCAAGCGTGCTGAACACGGCCGTCAGGATTATGTCCCTCTTCTGCATGATCAGCTGGAAACAAAAATATCAGAGTGAAATAGTTATACAGAGAAGATTATATCATTCAAAATATTTCCGGTAAAAATAACTTTTTCCAAATTGTTTCAATCAACCGTTTTTGAAATCATTTGACATTCAAGTCAACTTAAAATGACATGATCAAACGAATCAAATTTGATTTTTATAATATGGCCATTTTAAATATCAAGTAGGTAACAACAGTGGCGTCGCTAAGGTGGGGCAGGTGGAAGGAACGGGTGTCACCCTCAATGTAATATGTTAAAAAATAAAGCCTATTTACCTTATTTTTTTGGTTATTTTAGGCTTCCAGAGAACAAAATGTGTAAAAAAAATAATTTTGTCATTGAAAGTCTATAAGGGGTTTGAAAACCATCCAATTTATTTAAAAAAATGATTTTTCTGTAGTTAAAAAATCACATGGATGACACACGTCTAATATGTACAAAATAACACCTATTTACTTTTTTTAGCGGTGGGGGGGGGGGACACTCTCGATTTTCACCCCGGATGTCACTCCCCCTAGCGATGCCACTGGGTAACAACCGTGCGAATTAAATAAATAAAGCTAAACGTATTAAATTAATAATCAAACGTATTATTTTGACGCATAAAACGTATACAATACACGTAGCTTGTCACCGACTTAAACTGACTTAAATACGCATTCATCCATATTTCTCTTATACATCTAATCATCGCTCTCTCATGCATATGCACACTCTCCATAGCGTTTCATCTTGAAAACCTGTCGTATTTCAAAACGTGTCAAGGTCATTCCAATCTACTAGCTCGCTAAAGAAGTTATACTTCAAAATATTTTTAAACGACTCCAAAATCTTCTGTTTTATTTATGGTTTTCGTCCGATACAAACTGACTTGTACGCGTAAGCTATTCATCCATTTTTCTCTTGCATATATCGCTCTCTCACGCATATGCATACTATTGCACACTCCCTTTAGCGTTTCATCTTGAAAAACATGTAGTATTATAAAACGTGTTGGGGTTTCACTTCAAAAAGCTATCATGGGTGACACGGGCACATTTTTGGCGTTACATAAATAATGAACAGTATACGAGTTTCTAATTTTATTGTAAAAAATACTTGTGACAAATTAATCAAAGATAGAAAAAAATTCTTAAAACATTTATAGATAATAAAATTTGTTTACAATAGTTTCAGGGAAGATCAAAATAGATAATTCCATCAAAATCCGGAAATTGAAAAAAATCGGCGTAATATTATAATTATAAGTATCATACAGGATGTCCCGTAAACATACTGGAAAATTTTTAGGAGTTGTAATTGTAGAAGACATTAAAACAAACGTTTTTTGTAAACGAGCTATTTGAGCAAAAAAAATAACCCCTCATAAATGCAATGAATTTTGCCTTTTGATTGAATTTTTTATGGAAATGATCAGAAGTTGTAAAGGGCGCAGCGCAACCTACGAAAATCCATAATTTCTGCTCCGGGGGGTATCAAAACATTATATACAAACAGGACACTCTGTATGTATTTAATATACCGGGTGTTTTTTTAAAGACTTTTCAGAAAAAATGTTTCAGACAAAAGTTTTATAGTTTTGAGGGGGCTAAATATAGACAATATAAAAAGGTCACCTTAATGGGTTTTCAGGTTCAACTTTTCGTTTTTAAATCTAAACCTATTTTTTGTTGCAGATTCGTAATTTACGAGAAAAATTAACCAACTTTTACTTGAAACATTTTTTCTGAAAATGTCCATTTTTTATGATATGGAGCAAAATAAAAAGACATTTCTGGATATTCAATAATTTTTTACTCGAAAACTATATATTTTTTAGAAAAATCACAAGAGGAAAAAAGTACTTACTTAGATTTAATCAAAGATTCTCAATGAATTTTTTTTATTCAAATTTAATATTAACTTTTTATGAAATTTTTTAATTAAGTAATTTTTTTGAACTTTTGAAAAAAAAAATTAAAAATAAATAAAATAAAAATCTCTGAGAATCATTGCCTAAATCTTATGATTATTTTCGAAAATTAATAGTTTTCGAGTAAAAAATTATTGAAAATCCAAAAATTTCTCTATGTTTTGCTCCATATCATAAAAAATGTTACAGGTAAAAGTTGCTTATTTTTCCTCGTAAATTACGAATCTGCAACAAAAAATATAGGTTTAGATTTAAAAAAGAAAAGTTGAACCTGATAACCCATTGAGGTGACCTTTTCAAGGTCAACCCATATTGTCAGTATATGAGCCTCCTCGAAACCATGAAACTTTTGTATGAAACATTTTCTCTGAAAATTCGTTATTTTGGAAATAACCTACTGGAAAGTCTTTAAAAAAACACCCGGTATTATTGCTATAAATAAGAAAGTAAAAAAATCATCCAATGTAGCTAATTAAAAATTATTTTATGGTACAGTTTATTACATGTAACATCATATTATTTTTATGTTTCTATATGAATTTTAGTTGTAAATGATATGAGAAAATAGGTATAATCAAACAAAGTTTTTTTAACATGGCGTATAATGACCGTCTGGGGATAACAATATATACATAAAGAATAAAAGAAAAATATATGTATATATGTATATACACGTGTCATAAAAACTACAATGCTCGATGCTTCACGTATTATATAGAAATATAAATAACTTTTACCTGAACGTGAATTTTATAAGCTTCATGGAGCCATATTATTATCATTTAATATGACATTTCAACAATTCACAATGAACGACATTTTTTATTTTTGAAAGATGATTTTAAACTATTACATAAAATAAATAATGTGTTTTTAGGGTTCCGATGAAACCCTATAAATCTCACTTTGTCGTCCGTCCTTCCTTTTCACTCAAAGTAAAATATCTCGTACATTATATAGGTAAGCTATAAACTTGAAATTTTTACGGAATATGTAAAATGTTGCCCTCTAGTAAGTAAAAGATGTACAAAGTTGAAAAAAAATCAGGGGGGACGCGCTAAGGAGCTAAAGCTAGATAAAACAAATTATACCAAGGCATGTGACATGTCAAAATATATAACCAAACTAGTGAATTTTCACCCTCTTTCTTATTTTTTTCTAAATAAAAAATGGCGCTGGCAGGGGGCTTTAAAGTAAATCCAAACAAAAAAAATTGCATATTGTATCCCAAGGTGAGGGGTGTCAAAATGTAGATCTCAATCAGTAGAATTTGAACATATTTTTATTTTTCTAACTCAAAAATAGCGCAAACAGGGAGCTCCAAGTAGTATTTTATTTTATTTTACATTTCATCGAATTCGGGAAAATAACCAAATACGTAAAATATGGCTATTAATTATTTTTTTTAATATTTATGTTCACTGACATTTTACCCTCAAAGGATTCCACAATGATTTTTTAATTCTTGGTTTCTGGGGTGTAGTGAAATCTTTAGTTTTTAACTTAAGAACTAAAACTTTTTTAAATAAAAACTGCGTCTTACTAATATAATTATTCTATTATGATTACTTTATAACAATGTGTCTACAGATTTTTACTTACATACGAAGGGGTTCAGTGGAGTCATAAAGTTTTGAAACCACTGTTTTATATTGTTCAATTTAGTTAATCTAGACCAGTGGCTGCAAAGTAGTGCACCACGAATAATTCCAGGTGTACGAAAAATTAAAAATATAGGTTTATATTAAATAGGTATATTATATTATGATAATGTATTTTTGTTCATACTAGTAAAATATATTTAATTTTTGCTGAGATTTTTATTTCTTGTGCTGTGAAATAAATCCTTTTCGCCCAGTGTATCTTAAGGTAAAAAATGTTTGGTTGATTCTGTTTTAGACAATTTGGTACCTTTAAGAAGAATAACTCATATATTATTAATGCGGTAGTACAAAGTTTTGTCAATGTATTACCAACATACCTATATAGGTACGTTCTTATTCTCAAAGTAAAACATTATAGTATAAAGAGACTATGTAATGTTGCTAGACAAATTATTGTTTGTAATTATTCATAATTAATTTCCATTTCAAATAAAGTGTCTATATAGCCTATGGATAAACTTTCTAGCGCTCAGTATTTCATAAAAAATTATAAATTATTTATGACAAATTCAAATACAAAATGTTTCCGATCCGAAGATGTTTTTAAAGTGAAACTTCTTAAGCGAACAATTGAATTAGAATGACCTCGACATGACTGGTTTTCAAGATGAAACGCTAAGAAGGATGTGCATATGCATGAGAGAGCGATGAGTTTATGTATAAGAGAAAGATGGATAAATAGCGCATGCGTACAAATAAGTTAACATCGGTTATATATGCGCAAGAGAACAATGATTAAAAGAGAAAGATGGATGTATGCGTATACAAGTTAGTTTAAGTCGGTGTCAAGCTACGTGTTTTGTATATAGTTTATGCGTCGAAATAGTTAATGAAAACAGAAGGTTTCACACTTCAACTGTCCGCTAATGTGGGTGTGTCACACCATTTGTTTTTCAAGAATTTTCGATTTCATCTCACCACGAGACAGAGACTACTTAGATTTTTACGAAACGAGTATTTCAAAAGATTGTAGGTTCACTGTTGATTTTATATAATATTTGTAGTAAATTAAATGTATAGGTACTTAATAGTGGATTTCTTTATACATAAAATATGTATATAAATATAATTCGCACGAGACACAGAAAAGTGTTGATCTCAGTCACTTGTATGAGACTGCCTCAGTTTCGATGAGACATGATTTATGTACATAAATCCAGATTCGTCTGAAATTCTAGTATTGTAAAATTAGGTTGTAGGCTAGTGCCAATACCTTTTTGAAGAAAAAAAATTAATAACAGGCAAGGACCAGTTGGAAAATTTAGTTAAGGTTATAATAAAGAGAAAAAACAAAATTAAAGACGAGATAAAGGGAAATAGTGAAATGGGGGTGCTGTTTAAGGGTTGATAGTGTTTTTTGCTATTTTCAGCGAAATGTGAGCTCCTAGCGGAAAATGTACAATGCAAAAGTTGTAGATAATAAAAACATCTTAAACTTTTATGCAAGACATTTTTCAACATAACCCAAAATTTTCTGAGAAAATAGCAGAAAACCGATTTTTCGGTTTTTTATTTTTTTCTCTCGTAAAAATAATTCGATTTACATGAAATTTTGTGCAAGTATACCTTTTTTGCACTGAATAAGCATGATTTTTTTTAAATCTGGATAACAAGTAATTTCTGAGATATTTACATTTATTTATTGAACAAAATCAACATTTCAAACAAAATAATATTTATTTCTTGGATTGTTGAGAAAGTTCTTAACGATCGAATATTCATAAATTACTAGACTTTAGACAAACTTGTAGTATGTAAATCTATACCTCATCAAATATCTGATAGTCAGGTAAAATTTGCTAATAGTGGAGTCTCCTCAGGGGTTTCAAACCGTCGAGACTCACACATACACACAATCTGGGTCATGTAACTCTAGCGGTAGCTAAACTACGTGCGATGACGTCACTATGACGTAACTTGTTCACACAGCTGCAGAATCCCCCTCTCTAGTGGACGGGGTAGTTTTTAAGTAGGGGAGGTGGGGATACAGGAGCTCGATCAAAGAGTAAACGCGTTCAGATATTTAACAATTCACACTTACGTGATTGTATTTACGCAAAATTGTAAATAGTAACAAAAATATTATCTATTTGATTTATTACGTTATTATATTATTTATTAAATAAATTATAATTTTAAAAATATTAAAAGCAGCATAATATTTCATAAAACAATTATTTTAAAAAATATAGACCATATACAAACAATGATGTATTAATAATCATATATATAATGTTGAAGTAAATAACTTCATAATTTACAAAAATTTTCAAATACGTATAGACTAGAATTTCATTATTGTCCACCAGTCGAAGCAGCCATACTTCAATATTTTTTTCCCACTCGATTTTTTCCCCTCGCGCGCACAAAATGAATCCGAATACATATGCGCGTTTACATGCGCAGAATATATTTTAAAATGACACACGTGTATTTTGACAGCAGTTTTTATTATTGTGTGGTTATTACGCAGTATGAAAAGTAAAACGCGCAGGTGCGGACGCGGCAAACATGGTTACCAAAAAATCAGGAAAAGGTTGTAAACAATTGAATAATAATGATGTCAGAGACAGGACAATATCGACGAACGATGTTCTACTGTACAACAGGTCCAAGAAATTATAACAGTTAACTGTAATGAAGTTGACTAGTAACATAACTAAATGCTTGGTGAACTTGAAATAATATACAGGGTGATTTACAAATACTGTAAAAAAAATTTAACAGTACATCGAGGATGTAATTCTAAAAAAAATACTTTATGTGAACCTGTGTCCAGAAATTCTTCCTGAGGGAGCTACATTCTTTTACCCACAATTAGTGTTCATTTAATATCTATAGAGAACCCATTGTGCTGCAGTTGTGAAATTTGATATAGCGATTGGTATTAATTAGTATTATCGATTTCCAATATCAACCAATCATAATTTAGACCAACGGAGTATGAAGCCAGTAGGCTCACCGATTTTTATCAAATATTTTTTTGTTCTTTAATTTTTTCCTGAGTTGGGTACTTGTAGAAGATTATATGACACAAAATACACAAAAACATACTTTGTTCATAAAATCAACCTTTTCGAGAAATATCGAAAAAATAAAGTACTTAAGAATTTTACTTAAAACGGATGCTTGAAATAACACAAAATAAGTTTATATTCTCGTTCTATAATTAAAAATAAGGTAAAAAGTTATTGTAAATTTACCTCTAAAAGTGCACAAATAGTTATTTATAGTTTCGTTTTTTAGTCATTTTAGTAAAGTACGTGTAACAGTAATACAACTGACTATAAGTCTATGATGACAAGTATTAGGAGGTATATTTGTATTAACTTTTAGTCTTATTTTTAATTATAGAACAATAATATAAACTTATTTTGTATTATTTGAAGTATCCGTATTAAGTAAAATTCAGCAGTACCTACTTTATTTTTTCGATATTTCATAAAAACGGTTGATCTTATGATAAATGAACCCAACTCAGGAAAAAATTAAAGAACAAAATATATTTGATAAAATTCGGTGGGCCTACTGGCCCCATACACCCCTGGTCTAAATTATTAATATTTGATACTGGAAATCGATAACACTTATTAATACCAATCCCTGTATCAAATTTCATACTGTAGTACAATGAGTTCTCTATTCTCTAGATATTAAATAAACACCAATTTTAGGTAAAAGACTGTAGCTCTCTCAGGAAGAATTTCCGGACATAGGTTCACATAAGGTTTTTTGCTTAAAATAACATCCTCGATCTACTGTAAAATTTTTTTACACTAGTTGTAAATCACCCTGTAAGTAAGTACGTATTAATATAAAATTAATACAAAAATAAATTAAATTTAGATTGTCGTTTTCTATATATGACAAAACGTTGACCAAGAATCAGTTACAGAGCTTGGGTATGCTATCACAGACATTTAAATTAATGCGTCAGTATTTATCTTTCCAAATGATGAAAAGGGTCACATTTTTCCTTAACCACAACAGCATTCTATTTTCGAGTAAACAAAAGAAAATCTAATTTTCATTTCGTTTGAGTTATTATTGTACCGACGTTTATTTTTATTTTAACCGCTTTAAACGCTTTATTGAAACTGCGCAATGCTGAATATTTAATTTTCATTTATAACCTGAAGAAGATTTTAAAATTAGTTTTAATTGGTTTTCGTCGTTTTTTCACCTTTATGAAAACTTTTATATTGTGAATTTTAAAACTTTTATTAATACCTTAATTCAATGTAATTTTATTTATAAGCTAGGTATTTAGGTACTCCGGGGTGCCAAAGTACAGAACATTTTATTTGGTATATATATATTTTTTAAGAAATATGCCGTGAATAGCACCTGGAAATAAACTTAGGGAATTTAAAGATCTTTAAAAATTTTATATCTCGAAATATAAAATATACGTTGTTTTTTTTTTTTGAAAATCAAAAAGTACTATTTTTGACACGTTGATCCAAAACCTCGCAATTTCTTCATACAATCATACAGAAATATAAAAGTTTTCTATTCTAAATCCATAGCATTTTGAATTGTGACTAGAAATACCAAATAAAATAAAAAACAGTTTTCGAACGTTTTTTAACTTTCAGGAAAGACAAAAACGTCTTAAATTTAGAATATAGAAACCATTTTTCCTGCATTTTTTAGCCTACATTGACGCATATGAATATTTTGTTTGCGTAGATACATATAACAGGAACGGCAGCATGGCAAGGAAAAAACCATAGAAAATATATTTTATTTCAGCTCACTTTAAAAATAAATACTGTGAATATATAATTATACATATATCACGGTGCTCTGGAAACCAACTTTATAAAAAAATTGATTAGAAACAGAATGCAGAATTATAACGCGAATTTTATCTAGCATTTATTGTTTATTAACTTTTTACTCTACATAATAAACAAACAAATAAAAATTAAAAATAAAAAACATTGAGATTCGAACTTGAGGCCCTTAGTTCACAAGAAAAAAAAATCATATATTGGTATTCGAACTCGGGATTCTTAGTTTACAAGATTTTTTATAATTTTTTGTAAATTTTAAAATATCAACCAAACGGTACTTTATATCGAAAAATCACAAAAGATACAATAATTTGGTTTTATTGAGAGGATTCTAAAACATATTTGATATTATTGATCCTATAATTAGTGCTCGACATATGAACTATTTTCAATTTTATTATAAAACCTTTTTCATGCGGACTCTCAGCCTTTCAGGTATTCTTCCGATCTTTTTGAAACTTGGTAGAAAAATCGATCTTGTAAATACCTCAGTTAAGTTTGAAAATAATTTATATCTCAGGTATTAATTATCGGATCGATAATATAAAATATGTTTTGGAATCCCCTTGATAAAAGCAAATTATTGTGTATCTTGTGATTTTTCGATATAAAATACCGTTTGGTTTATATTTCAAAAATTTACAAAAAATTATAAAAGATCTTATAAACAATGGGTCCCGACTCCGAGTTCAAATCCCAATAATTTTTTATTTTTATTTTTATTTTTTGTTTATTTTGTGGAATAAAAAGTTAATAAACAATAATTAATACAAAAATCGCGTACCTGTACACGATTTATGTATGTTTTTGTTTTATGAATTATTAAAAAAGCGCCAAGGCGATTTTTTTTCTTTTTGGTCTTAAAATGTTCCATAAATACTAAAGAATTGAATTGTACAAAAAATCTGAGGTAATCAATTTTTTTATTTAAGTTGGTTTCCAGAGCACCGTGATATGGATTCTTTTAATTGCTTGGTTCGTATTTAACAATAACACCTAACTAGTATTGAGTAAATTGACTAGTAGGTATCTATAACGAAATCTCAATTACGTTAAAAAGCACGACTTCTACCTCGTGTAATTGCATAAACCTTTTTTTATTTCACTTGAAAGAAAACGAACACTATTGTGTGAATTTCTAAATATAACTTCATTATAATATAATAAGGTATACAATTATATAATAAAATATTTTTACAGGATGTCCAAGATAAGCGTGAAATGCATGGGGATTTTATAAACGGTATGAGATACAGATTCGGTTTAATGAGATGAATTATTTGTAAGGAAGGGGTGAATATTATAATATTGTTCAACAATCAACACGGATTCCGATCGGGTCACTCTATTAATTTAGCAATCTATGAAACAATTAACAGTATTCTAAATGCCTGGAACCAAAAACACTTATGTATTCTCGCTTTATTCGATCTGTCAAAAGCATTTGACTGCATCAACTTAGACTTATTATGCAATAAATTACATGAATACGGTATACGAGGTGTATCCCTTAATCTTATAAGATCTTATTTATCTAATAGAAAACAAATCGTACAACTGAATACTACAATAGATGGTGTCCAACAATCTATCTTTTCAAATTCTATGGATATAGCTAATGGAGTTCCCCAAGGTTCCATATTAGGCCCACTATTTTTTATACTGTACATAAATGATATAAATATGCATATAAACGACAAAACAGTACTATTTGCAGACGACACTTCAATTGTCTATACTGCTATACACAAGGAATCTTTGATTGACCATATGAATACTTCCATCACTAATATTTCTAAATGGTATGATAACAACAGCTTAAAACTAAATGTTAAAAAAACTCAACTTATCAAATTTGGCAACTATGGAACGAATGATAATAGTATAACTTTACCTAATCATGGAAATCTAGAATTATCTACAGTGGTGAAATTTCTTGGGTTATATATAGACAAAAAATTAGCATGGAAGGAACATATTAACAATCTCATAAAAACAATTAACAAATACATATACTTAATACGCAACTTAAATAAAACTATACCAAATTTAATACTACTAAATATTTATTATTCTTATGTACAGTCCCAATTATCATATGGAATTATTTTCTGGGGAAACTCAGTCAATGTAAAAGATGTTTTTTTAACACAAAAAAGATGCATTAGAGCCCTTTGTAACATATCTCCACGTACATCTTGTCGCCCCTTTTACAACAAACTTTTTATTCTAACTGTTTTTGATATCTATATTTTAGAATGTGCTATTTTTATTAAAAAATACGAATATCTTTTCGAAAACAATACACGTAATCATGATCACTTCACACGCAATAAACATATTCTACTTCCGCCTTTGGCGACTCTGAATATTTTTCAAAAAGGTCCACTGAGTCAAATAATAAAAATATACAACCATCTACCGATACATATTAAAACTTTACCATATCGCCAGTTCAAAATTCAATTAAAAAAATATTTGTTATCTAAAAATTATTATAGTGTTGATGAATATTTTGAAGACTGACTAATAATAATATTAATGTATTTTCTTTGTTAGTATACATGTGTGTACCCATGTGTCCACATAATGTATGCATACGTGATTTGTGCAATGTTTTATGTTTAAATTTATTTATTTCATGTTTAACTTCTTTATAAATGACATGTTTCACACTGTATAAACAGTCTATATGAAATAAAACCTATCTATCTATCTATCTATCTATCTATTACTTCATAAAAAAATATTAATAATCGTATGTGATTTAGGCGGTATAACCAAAAATCAGAAAATTCATAAATTGTTTAAATGGCTATAACTTTTTTGTCAAAGTAGATAGGTACTTTTTGTTTGCGGTTTCTTAAAGTGCTTTTTTGTGTGGACTTGATTGGCATATTTAGAATTTGTTATTTATTATTGTGATTTATTTTTGTAATAAAATACTTTATAAATATCACTATTATTTAGTACTTCGACTTTTTTTCGAAAATAAATATGACAAGTGATATATCGCTGTACAGTAGAGTAAAAAAACACGTTCAAGTAGTCTATAGCCAATGTAGTGACCCATAAGAAAAACTAAAGTTCGGGCTTGTTACTCGGAAAATAAAAGTGATATAAAAATTCTAAATACGTGAATCAATTTTACACAAAAAGTGCTTTCAGAAATTGCAAACAAAAAGTACCTACACGGAGAAAAATAGTTCATAATAATGACTCATTTTTTATAGAAATATTACTATTTGATTCATTATTCTTAAAACGGGAGATTATTTTTAATTCTTCCATATTAATGATAATATAGATTGTAAAGGATCTGGTGACATTTTACTAACAAGGGGAATATCAATGAGCTTGTGGTATGTCAAACTAGAGCAAAAATAAAAAGACACGTGTCCAACAATTTGATCTCATAGGCCTTAATTACAAAGATAATTAACTTTGAAAATTTGTGTATTCAATATAACCGTGTATTATGTTCGCTCGAAATATAAGTGTGTTGGCCCTACAGTCAACGCGCTGGCGTCTCGCCTGGTTTTAAGATTTTGATTTTAATTTTTATTTACAATTATTTTTTATTTTTTTGTACACATTACCTCTACACTTGCGTAAAAATCGATAAATTAGACATAAATAAAACATATATTATTATTGACAATAGATGTTTGTGGTTTCTTTCAAGTTTGTTTTTTATTAAAACTTTTCAATTTATTAATTAAAAACTAATGAGTTGTGTCAATAATAAATTAAATTTACTTTAAAACAAATTAATAATTATGTACTGGCGTATATATCAATATTTTCATTGTCAATAATAATATATGTTTTATTTATGTCTAATTTATCGATTTTTACGCAAGTGGGAGAGGTAATGTGTACAAAAAAATAAAAAATAATTGTAAATAAAAATAAAAATCAAAATCTTAAAACCAGGCGAGACGCCAGCGCGTTGACCGTAGGGCCAACACACTTATATTTCGAGCGAACATAATACACGGTTATATTGAATACACAAATTTTCAAAGTTAATTATCTTTGTAATTAAGGCCTATGAGATCAAATTGTTGGACACGTGTCTTTTTATTTTTGCTCTAGTTTGACATACCACAAGCTCATTGAAATTCTCATGGACCGTGCTGTTGCTTCCCCTTGTAAGCACCCATAATGTTATCTACCATTTTTCTCTGAATCGCATTGGTTCAAAGTAATTCAAAAAATTCAAAAATCGACCTCAGTAAACATCCGGTTAAAGGATCGTTTTCAAAAATAGGAGGTTTTCACCCCAGACAAACATTTATCTTAAATATAAAATTTCACCCTTCTACGATTTGTCGTATTTGAGTTACAGCGTCTACAGACAGACAGACAAACCAACAGAGACACAGACATCATGGCGAAAATAGTCTGAAGAATGGATTCAGGGAAGGTCAAAATAGATAATTTCATCAAAATTAGGGGTGTACCGGAACTGGAATTTTCAATTCCGGCCGGAACCGGAATTTTTTTAAAAACGTTCTGTTTTAATTAATAATAATAATTAAAACAATATATGAATGGTTTTTTACATAGATTATCATAAATTAATATTTTATATGGTATTTCTTAAATAGTGGAGGTGAAGAGTCCTACATTAGGTATTAATTTTTACAAATCTTGTAATTTTTACAGCTTTGCAAGATCGATGGTTTTTAATTGTTTGCATATAATACGTTGTTCTTGATAGAATCTAATTACATTTCTAGTGTCAAATTATAAATGTGATAAATCACAAACAGTATTTAGACATATTCACAATAGAGAAGATTGTATAAATTTTTACAGATAAAAGAATGCCTACTACTTGAAATTAAAGCACCAATATTAATAATTAGTTTTTATTTAATAATTTGAGAACCCATTGTGATACAGTACTTAAATTTGACATCCAGTTTAATATTATACGTGTTAATCGTGTTATCGATTTCCAGTATCAACCAATGATTATTTAGACCAGGGATATATGAGGCCAGTCCGACCAGTGGGCCCATTGAGTTAAATCTAGTTTTTTTTGTTCTTAATTTTTTTCCTAAAAAAAAAACAGTTTTTCTCCATGTGGTCGTCCGCCGCCCCTTCTGAATTAGAGCAGTCGCCCAGCCTCCCTCCCTAAACTCAACATTGCTGTTATTCATTAACAAACTAAGCAACGAATTTTAATAAATATAAAAATTTTAAACATCAAGTATTCTTTTTTCGAAAGCTTACTTGACTTTTTAATATTGCACTCCATTGTTGTAGTTTTGGTTGACGCCTCGACTAACAAAAATATTTAAATTTTCCATGACAATTGTGATTTTTATTCAATAATGAATAAAATGCGTTGTATCTTTGTTATGAGTTGTTTTATTATCGAAAATACGAAAACTTTTGTGATCATTTAAAAAAAAAATTGTTCTACGATTTCAAAATTTTCACTCGATCTTTCTTTTTATAATCGGTTTAGTATTAATACGTGTTTAATACTAAACCGATTATAAAATTTCATAACTATTTCACAATGGGTTCTCAATATATTATATAAAAACTAATTTTAGACAAAAAAAAAGTCTGTAGCTCTTTCGCGAAAAATTTCCGGACACATGTTTATGAACTTTTTTTCTTGAAATATTTTTCTCGATCAACTGTTCAAATTTGTTCCACCTGATATGACCCTGTATTATTAAACAGTTCAATTTCCGTAATATAATGAAATTTTTGTTAATATATCATTATAATTTTATTTTTTTAAGGTCAATTAATTTTATAATTGTGTTATGGAATGATCGTTTCCATTAACATTTTTGCTTATAAAATATTGTTATAGGTATCATAATTATTATATTTATGTTTGATTTTTTAAACAAATACAACATATATTATTTATGAATTTCTTAGTAGAAAGCAGTAATAAAATTTAAAAATTCTGGAAAATCCGGCCGGAATTTACCAGTTCCGGCCGGATCCGGAACCGGAATAAAATCGTGAATTCCGGTACACCCCTAATCAAAATCCGGATTTCGAAAAAATCAGCTTAACAATACGTACTTGTGTATAAGAAAGTAAAAAAAAAATACGATTATTATAGATAACATTTTTTTTTTAATTTTTTTTTAATCGGAATCGAATTATATTGTCTTTTTTGATGAAATTTTTCATTGTTAACACATCGCAATTGTCAAACACACTCTCGGTACCATATAATGAGTGTTTTCTTCAAATTTTTAATGAGAGAGTTTGCTTACAATATAATTACTAAAATCAATTTTAATTTAATATCAATTAAGGAATTGTTTAAAAACTTATACAGAATCACTGAGAATATGTTAATCAAGCATTAAAACTTTTCTGACTTTTAATTGGTAACTCGTCAAGAACGACTAATTAATATTTTATGAAGAAATTTAATATAATGAATAATTAAAATTAAATTATCCAATTCATATTTTCAACTAATTAAAATGGTTTTAATAAATATTATATGAAAATTTGGCTCTCTTTAAAAAAAACTATCAGATATAATTCATGTATCCATTTTCTACACGTGCTGTGTATTGAAGGTACAATAATCGTATATCTAGTAAAACTACTGCTGTAACTTAAAAATGTAATAGTTCAGAAACAGTTACTAAGAAAGTATTGTAATAGGAATTATACACCAGGTAAGTACTTGTCTATGATAACGACACCGTACGAATCCAGGAGTATATAAGGTAAGGGCACCAGTTATGGCCATTATAAGAGCAAGTTTTCGTTGTTTTTTTTTATTAAAGGGCTTGTTTTTTGTGATTCTCATGAAATGTTATTAACAAAACAAGTAACTCTTTATTTAATCAATTTAATTACCTAAGTCACCAAACATAGTTTGTTTTTTTAAATTATAGCCTTTTATTTTGTTTATGTTTTTTCTCCAGTAATGGCAAAAGTAAAGCCAGTAATGAGCACGCTAATGATTATAAAATGATAGGTAAGTACTACGACACAAAAGATATAAAAGAAAGAATCGTCAAATTTGAAACAATGTGAAGCAGTTGATTTGATAATATAATAATTAATAAATAAATTATACTAAATTAGTTCAAATGTCCACCATTTTGATACCTATTGGCCGATTGTCATCAAATCACGCTGTAAAACAGTTAAATGTATATAGATTAATATTCAGATATAGTAGTAATCAAATATCAATGTCTAATCCAGTACATTTAATTAAAAATTTGCCATTACTGCGGCCCTTACTAAGACTGGTGCCACTACCTTAGTACATAACGTTCTCTATAAGTCAAAGTATCGCACTTACGATACTTTGCTTTAAAAGAGACGATATATGCGCTCCTACCATGTATTCTATAATTTTATATGTTTGGTCTTATCTGACATTTCGTAATTTAAAAGCAGTTCATTGTAGCGAAGATTGAGTGCGCGTTTTAATCTAAAATACCTCCAGATTCGCTACCGGAGATTGTTCCAACCCAGAACAGTTCATTTACCTATGTATGCATATTTACTTATAAGTGACTTCATATTTATGTGACTGGTATCGGTGTAATAGACAAATATCATAAAAAAAACAATAGTGAAGAATTCAAGTTATTCAGTTTATACACCACGGTTATTTCGTGAGAAATGCACCATATGGAGAGATAGATGCACCACTTGTTGTACCGGTTACATCAAAAGGTTGACAGCAATTATTCAACTAATATCAATAATGCCATTCTTGTCTATGAATATAATCTCATTTAAAAAAACATATCGATTGTGCTGTTCATGTGCAATAAAAATTAAAAAACTTTCCATTGCCTCAAAAATTGTGTGAAATATTTTTGTGAATGATGAGTAAATTTGTCATTATCTTGTTGTCGTGTAGTTTAAACTATTATCGTTGATTTATTTTAGTATGAACGCGCAGAGTATAGAAACGCGCTTAGTTGTTAATTAAGATAAAGGTGGTTGCCGATAAGAATCTTATAATTGAAGTATAACATATTGTTAACATTCGTTTGAAGATTATATTTTTTTTTAATATAATAAAATTAGTTTTAAAGTATACATTTTCATGATTCAAACTACCTAAATTCAAGGTTTTATGAACTTTAAAAAAATTATAACAAATAAATGAGTAGAGTTACAATTATAAGTGTAAGGACCTTTTTTATGCGGAAAGGCCTAATAATGATATAAAAAACATTTTTATTCCTTTTGTAGGGTCTTTTCGTGATTTAAAAAAAATGCACTTAGGTACCGACTGGCACCTTTTTAAGTTCTTTAAGGTCGCAGGTATACAAATCTGAACATAGTTGCCAGTTGTCATATTATTACCACTCACTTCCTTCTAGCACCTCGTCTAATCGGTACATTTTGAAATACCGCCTCGACCTAAACAGGTAAATTTTAAATTAGTCAGTAGTATTTTGATCCAAATTAAAAAGTTTAAATAATTCAAAATTTCTCACAATCAGTTAGTTTCGTGGCGGCATTTCAAAATGCACCAATGATACGTCGTTATATTTCTACAAAGGCTACTACAACACTTCTAATTCACCAAATGTTAATCAACTGGGAATTCACTTTATATGCGCGATATGACAACTTAAATAAATATACCATATATATTCGTATTTTATCATTCATCAATCTTACACACGTGTTACATGTTGTGGTATAAAACTTTACAGTTTATGTATGTATATTCAAAAATGGAATACATCCGACAGTTTAAATATAGAGTACATACATTTTATATAAGTATCTAATATATTATTTACCGTAGTACATTATAAAATATTACATAATGTAAAGGACCTTGTGCAATTTTCTCGAATACAAATAAAAATTGTAAATAGTTACGGAAGTCCAATAAAAAATGTGTGATAATTTTATAACACTTTTATGCACAACAATTACGTTTACACAAAATCTAGAAGGTTATGAATAATATAAATTGATCACGTGACCTAAGCCAACTAGCATGAATTAATCAAATATCTGTACAATAGGCGGTCATATACAATGGCATTATTATAACTTGTATATATATTGCGCGAGAATTAAATACATTTAATATAATACATTCAGTTTCACACAGATTATTAGTAAAGGAGAATATCAATAAAATGAAATTGATTGTAATTCTGTTTGTTGTGGCATTGACTATCGTACATGTCATGGTAAGTTATTAATTAACTAATTGTCCAAAACAAAAACAATTAGAATTAACCAATTTGCATCATGTCATTTTAATAATTCGTCATTATTTGGTTGATTAAAAAAAATGCCACAGTATAATATTGATAACCTAACCTATTTTATATACTTTTTTGCCATTTTAAATACTAGTTTTTAATTGATTTTTGTTGACGATCACGAATTTAATACAACTCTGGCGTTTTTTTAAAAGTTACATTGACATTAAAAGTTATTTCAAAATATCAGAACTAATTATTAGTTTATCGATTTTTTATTACGTCGAGTCATAAATATCTTCCGATGCAAGAAGGTAAAATTTATTTTTTGTATCTACCCACTATAAGTCAACGGGACAAACGATTTTATGCTTTCACTAAATAGATAAGGGTTCTTAGTATATTGAAAACTGTTTTGTGGGGTGCAGTTATATTAAAGTGTTGATCCTAACCTTTCAAATGAAGAGTCAATAATTTCATATTCGTCATGTGATGCTTTGAGAATTCAAACAAGGCAATAGTGCTACGGCTACATGCAGTATACACAGTAAAGGACTAATAACCGGTGGAGCAGTTAGAAATTGGTTTGTCAGATTTCGTTCTGGAAATACGACCTTAAAAGACGAAATGAGGACGGGATGTTCTTCCGATTTTGACGGCGACCTTTTAAATGTAATATTCGAGCAAAATCCACGTCAATCAACCAGAGATATAGCAGAAGGACTTAATACATCACAACCAACTATTTGCCGCCATCTGGAGAAATTAGGTAAAGTCAGCAAGTTAGGAGTATGGGTACCACATAATCTTAGCGGATGGAATAAAGAAAATCCCATGTCAATCGCCACAAGTCTCTCACGGGGAAAAATCGAGCCTTATTTAGGTAGAATTATAATAGGTGATGAAAAATGGGATATCTATGACAATATCGTCTACAAAAGACAGTGGCTTGATAAGGATCTGCTACCCCTACCAGATCCGAAAGCAAACATTCACGGAAAAAAGACTTTATTATTTGTATGGTGGGATCATCGAGGTATAATTGAAGTCCAATTTAGAGATTACGTTCAGCAGCTGCAAAGAGTTCAAGAAAAACTCCATTAAAAGCGTCCTGGACTCGTCAATCGCAAAAACGGAAGTTATTTATGACTCAACCTAATATTTATTTATTTTGTAGTATTCTTTATTTTGATTTCTGGAAATATGAATAACTCACACCCAACAAAAAATTATATTAAATTAATATAAATTCAGTAGTTCTAAAACAGATTTATTTACAGTTGTAAATATTTTTTTATTTATAATTTTTAATACACGTTTACTTATACAATAAAAATATTTTAATAGTTTAATGCTGAGGCCAATGATGGAAATTGGGGTAAACATAATCATAATCATACTAACGGAAGTTGTAACCGTAAGTACTCTTTTTTGTATTTTTATATCCACAGATAGAATTATTTGATTCACTCGATAATATTATTATTAAATTAATGAAATATAGACAAGACTAAACTTTTCAAAAATATGTTATTTTCACCCTTTTACGTTTTGTCATTTTTTGGTACGGCGCACAGTGGGTCTAAATCACACTTTTTTGCGCGAAATTTCGCTTCAAGCCAATTTTCAACCAATTTTAATAAAGTCAGTGGCATTTGAAAGGTAAATAGTTGTAGTTTCTGAAAATTACCCCAAGAATAGTCAATTCACCCTCTTAATTATGGTTTCATCCCCTTAAATCTGAAAATTCGATTAAACGATCAATTCATAAATTAATAAATCGAATAAGATAATATATTCTGCACAAATATAAATATCTATTTGTTAGTACTATTATAGAGTATGTGTAAACATGTGTGAACATATTTTAATATATACAGGTTGAGTCATAAGTTTGTATTTCTTCGATATCTCCTCTGTTAATAATTAGAGAATTTTTTTTATTTTGAATGATATTATAAGTAATAATACACATCTAAACTTATATTAAAATATATAGTGTGACCCCGAAATAGGTGTATCATTACAGGGTGAGTTGATAGAACGTGTATCTTCGATATCTCCTCTCTTTTACAAGATACAGAAAAAATTCAAATATTAGATAATACTAAAAGTATAAATGTACATTATAAGAACGTATTGAAATATACAGTGTGGCCCCGAAATAAGGTGTATCACAAATATAATGTATTTTTAAATGGGATGACCCATTTATTTCTACCTTATGTAACTCTTGTTTAGAAGATCTATGCAGTGGTACAATATTTTTTAAAAACATTGAGGGGAAGGGGTATGATATATATTTTTTTAATTGGCGTTTTCAAACATTGTTTTAATAAATCATTTAGGGCTTAATTTTGGAGATATATTCTAGTGTTTTGGTGTGGCATTAGCTTAACCTCAATACCACTAGTAATCCATTTGAAATTTAATTGTTTTATACAAGGTATCCCTGAAAAAAATTGGAAATATTATATCAAAAAATTAGTCTAAATCCTGCAAGTTTAGAGAAAAAAAATTTAAGACACGAAGTGTTTATTTTTAAGCATAAAATCAAGAGGTTTTTTTTCATAAATGATTCATGCAATGTAAGTAATAAGCGTTTTTAGTATATTTATTTATTTATTTATTTTAGGTGCAGGATTTACGTGCCGTGAAAAGTTGTAGTGTACCGAATACTACATACTTAATGACAAAAAAATATTTTGTTCCATTAAAAAATAGTTTTGTAACATATAATTTTTGAATAATTGTAGTTTTTTCAGGAGCACCTTGTATAAAACAAATTTCTAATGGATTACTAGTGGTGTTTAGGTTAAACTAATGCCACACCGAAACGAAAATGATTTTTCAAAACAATGTTTGAAAACGTCAACTTAGAAAAAAAATTATATCATACCCCTTCCCCTCAATGTTTTTAAAAAATATTGTACCACTGTACCTATAGATCTTTTAAACAAGAGTTACATAAGGTAGAAATAAATGCTTCATCCCATTTAAAAATACATTATATTTGTGATATACCTCATTTCGGGGCCACACTGTATATTTCAATATATTCTTATAATGAACATTTATACTTTTAATATTATCTAATATTTGAATTTTTTTCTGTATCTTGTAAAAGAGAGGAGATATCGAAGAGACACGCACTATCAACTCACCCTGTAATGATACACCTTTTTCGGGGTCACACTATATATTTTAATATAAGTTTAGATGTGTATTATTACTTATAATATCATTCAAAATTAAAATTTTTCTCTAATTATTAACAGAGGAGATATCGAAGAAATACGAACTTATGACTCACCCTGTATATATTTAAATATGTCCCCACATGTTTACACATACAATATAATAGTATTAACAAATAGATATTTATATTTGTGCAGAATATATTATCTTATTCGATTTATTAATTTATGAATTTATCGTTTAATCGAATTTTCAGATTTAAGGGGATGAAACAATAATTAAGAGGGTGAATTGACTATTCTTGGGGTAATTTTCAGAAACTACAACTATTTACCTTTCAAATGCCACTGACTTTATTAAAATTGGTTGAAAATTGGCTTGAAGCGAAATTTCGCGCAAAAAAGTGTGATTTAGACCCACTGTGCGGCGTCTACAAACAAACACACAGAAATCATCGTAAAATAGTCAAACTGGATTCAGAAAAAGTCAACATGGATTTTTCCACATAAATATCAATTTCGAAAAAAATCGGCTTACAATTAGCAGTAGGTTCTTATACTATATTAATATGTATACTTTTACATATTATAAAACGCAACGTCTCTCTGTCTGTCTGTCAGTTAGTGCGCTTATCACTCCAGAACCACCTAACCGATTTACGTGTTTTTTTTTTTAAATTCATATATATGTTCTGCCTAAACCGTGAAATATTGAACAATATAATGAAATGTATATTTTTTCAACTATATTTTTCAAAAATCCAAAACAATAATTCCGTAGTCTTCGCGAGCGGAGCGCGGGCGCAGCTAGTTTCATAATAAAAGCCGTATAAGAAAGTAAAATGATGTGTAAATAATACGATACATGTTCATGTAAAATTTAAATTATAACTACGCTTGATTAGATTTATTTTGCTAGTGATAACACAATAACTATTATCATTTAATTAATTCTAATAATTACCTAAGGGTAAATTATTATCTTTAGTAATGTCAACAATCTCAAATATGCCAGAATCAAACGGTATGGGCAGATGAACGATTATATTAGTCAGGAGGGGAGGTCTCCCCTTATATTACAAAACCAAATACTATTAATACTGAAACGCTTCGAGTAAATTTGATTTTAAATTCCAGAATAATATGGGTATATTATCTATGTTACACTGTTCGAAATAAATTAATTTAGTAAAGTATTAAATTCTACTATAGATTAAAGTACATATATCTAAGGAAGCAAAAAAATTCGATACTTGTTTTTGATTTATTTGCTAATATTTTATACTTTTTTTACAATAACGTCCACTAGCTGTCACCCGTAACTTCGTTCGTGTGGAATTAAGGTTAATGAAAACAACACCATGAAGTTAGGTTAGGTAAATAATACAAATAGATAATACAGATTTCTGTATTATCAACACAAAAAAAAATGCGGAACCAAAAAAGCGACATATATAATAGCATTGTAGTATTGGTCGAGCATAGTCTAAACTAAATCTAAGTTTTTGGAATGTTCTGCTTGCTAGTTTGTATTTGAGCTTGAATTGTGGATTTAGGTTAAATTTTAAAAAAAGAGTGCAATACCAAAAGAGCGACCTGTACAGCATTGATTGATTATAGTCGAAATCCAAATTTTTTGAATTTTCTGATCACCAGTTTATTATTTACAACAAAAGTATTTTTATAGAATAAAATACAATCGAATGGTCAATATAACAATTAGGTTAGGAATTGTCTCGTCACCCTTCACCATCTTTAACATTCCTGAAAGGTTATAGAAGTATCGCATCACATGTTCTTTACTAGTTGACTTCTAAGCATTTTATTTGTAAATCAAAATGCTAATGATTTTATATGTTATGTTTTTAATAAATATTTAATACATGTGCAATGTGCAATCTTAAAATTAATTTTAGTAAGTAGGTACATTTCAAAGTCTATACATATTTTACTAGAAAGCCACAAAAGTTATATTGAAGTCCCAAAATACTCGTTTTATAAAAAAATATTAACATATGAAAACATCAATTTCTCTGAAAGTAAAAAAGTAGAAGTAAATTCAATACTTCAGAACGTTTACTCAATCGAATAAAAACAACTTCAAATGTTTTCGTCGAATTTATATAAATATTAATACTTGTCAAATTGTGTATAAGTTGAACATTGAATTACTGATATTAAATTTACGTTTTTTTTGTACGAAATATAAATGTACAATATAATTCATAATAGGATGAGGACAAGACATATGTGTTAAATAATAAAAAAAATCGTAATCGTATTAATTTGTATAGTAATATTTGTGATTATTTTTTCAGATAACGGATAAATTCTACAACCTACCCCCTCCCCTTTAAGGAATGATGAATACTACACGGTTTTATTTTCACAGATCACGAACACTTTACTAGCACGCAAGAAAACTTAATAAATCTCAAATATACAAAAGATTTTTTATTACTGTTCCCTTGATTTATATATTATATTAAATAAAATACAATGATATGTTGCTTCTAAAAATAAAATAAATATGTACATTACATTGTTTTTTTTTTCTTGATTTGTATAAAGATAAAATATTACATATGAATGAAAAAAAATAATAACAGTAAGTTATTTATACTCAAAATTTATCAATTAATAAACATAACTACGAAATAAATATTGTTATTTTATTGAACCATATCCATACTAATAAGTATACTGTATTTTTATCCATTTTACCAACGCAGAAACCTTAAAGTTTACAAGAATAAATACATCGTGTTTGCAAACTGTGTCAACCAAAAGAAAGATAAAAAACAAATAACACATTACCTAGCGTTGTTACCATATCGCTCCACGAGTCTTTGGCGTATCATTCAGATTTTAAAATAAATATCAATTGTTTTGAATTATATTGTCTTTAAAAGTATTTCAGTGATAATTGATTAACAGAGAAATGTCTATTTGTAACTTTACCTAATAAATTAAATTGTAATTTAAAGCATATTTGCATATTATAAATTTTCAACTGGCGCCTCTAGGATAATATGCATGGAAATGACGATTGTGACATTTAAGAAAAGATGGCCGCCGTTAAAATTTTAGTAACACTTTTATATACGAACTAGCATTGGTTGTAAAGTATCCATAGTCATTCCTAATCTTAGGTGTTAACTGGTACATTTACAATTTAAATTTAATAGAATTATACCAATATAATATTGTACCTGTATGTGGTTATATAAATTCACTTAAAAAAACAAAAAAATATTCTGAAAATTAAAAAAGTACCTAAACAATCTTAAAGAACGTTAATAAATATACTTATAAAACCAAAATGGATGGCTCGATACTGAACAACAACAAATTAAAAAACAAAATTTTTACTTTTTACCTTTAAAAACTTTAAATGTATCTCATTCTAAAACTGACAAACGCAACTGCGTTACATGGGTAAAACCGCAATCACGATGAAGTATCCCATGTTCCCCCTACCTAACTTTTGATATACATTTGTAATTCATATATAGTGGAACCTCGCATAGTACGTTTCGCTTTAGTACGTTTTTCGACATAGTGCGTTTTTTAGGTCCCGGCATTCTTTCATAATTCTTCCATGTTAAAATATTTCGTTAGAACTTTTTACGTTAGTACGTTCGTGAATACCATTAGATTTGATTGGACTGAGATATTCACGTTAATGTGAATATCATAAGATTTGAATGGAGCGAGACCGGACCGAGATTAGCTCGATAATTTGGATTGACTCTTAGTATAGTGAATATTTGACTGTAGCGAGTAGTCCAAGTAAATTAGATATTTTAGAAGAACAAATTCATAAAGTTTTGTATTGTATCTCCCCTATGAGATCCATGTGCCACGATTTTTATTTCAAACGTTTTTCATTGATTTTTTGGCCTTTTTTCACAAATGTACATTGAACATTCCATTTTTTTTTACAAAATATAATACAATTTAAACAAACGATGCGTCGTTCTGAGATATTTTGAAATAATACCGATTTTGGGGTACTACTTCCTTACCTTCCACACGATTTTGATGATTTTTATATGGGATCATCTACTAGTCAGAACCAACAAAGAAAGTTTCATTAAAATCGATCCAATGGTTCATGAGTTAAGCGTGCGACAAAAATTCAGGGGACAGGCACACATACACATACCCACACGTCGCACACACATAGACAACATATTTTACCATATATTGATGATAATTTTTACTAAAAAATCTTCTCCATGTAAAATAATAGAATGCACGTTTGTGAAAAATGGGTAAAAAATCAAAAATAAACGCTTGAAAAAAATCGTACTACATACAGGGTGTCCCAAGACTGTGTCAAAGTTCAATATTTCATTTATTATAACAAATGGAAGAAAACTTTAAATACAAAAGTTGTTAGGTTAGACAAGCCGCATATTTTAAAAATAGTTATATTTATATAGGGTGTCCCATAAGTGCGTTACAAATCAAAGTTATGTTTTTTTAAATACAATGCGTATATTTTTGATTGATAATCTAAAAGCATTTATTTTTCTGGATATTTTGATATAAGCATGTGTAGGTTTATACTGAGCGGTTTAGAAATTATGACCATTTTCGTAAGAAAATTGGGTTATTTTCAACACCTTGTAATTTTCTAATTACAACAAAAAAACTTTTGTTTTCTGCTAAAAATAATTTTGGCATATGCTCTATTATTGCGATATTACATCAAACATTTACAAAATTGTATTCTTTGTACACGGTGTATCAAAACTCTGAACTTAACTTTTTTCAAAATTTTCAAATGGAACACCCTATATATTTTTACATTTTCGAATTGCCTGTTCAATTCTAAATACATTTTAAAAACTATGTTCTATACCTAAATCCAGCCGTTAAAAAGTTATTTGAAGATTTAATTGAATTTGAATGATAGATCTTAACGCCGTTGGTGGACATTTTGAACCAAAAAAAATAATTTTTGTGTATCATTTTGTTTATTTAATTTCTAGATTTTCATGTTGTTAAAGTATGTAAGTTCTAGCAAATTGTTTTATGGATAATAATAAAGTTGTATTGTATTTATAAAACATGTTAAGATTTAAAAAATCTTCAAATAAACTTTTTAACGGCTGGATTTAGGTATAGAACATAGTTTATAAAATGTATTTAGAATTGAACAGGCAATTCGAAAATGTAAAAATATATAGGGTGTTCCATTTGAAAATTTTGAAAAAAGTTAATTTCAGAGTTTTGATACACCCTGTACAAAGAATACAATTTTGTAAATGTTTGATGTAATATCGCAATAATAGAGCATATGCCAAAATTATTTTTAGCAGAAAACAAAAGTTTTTTTGTTGTAATTAGAAAATTACAAGGTGTTGAAAATAACCCAATTTTCTTACGAAAATGGTCATAATTTCTAAACCGCTCAGTATAAACCTACACATGCTTATATCAAAATATCTAGAAAAATAAATGCTTTTAGATTATCAATCAAAAATATACGCATTGTATTTAAAAAAACATAACTTTGATTTGTAACGCACTTATGGGACATCCTATATAAATATAACTATTTTTAAAATATGCGGCTTGTCTAACCTAACAACTTTTGTATTTAAAGTTTTCTTCCATTTGTTATAATAAATGAAATATTGAACTTTGACACAGTCTTGGGACACCCTGTAGATCTTATACAGGTGATTCAGTTCTACAATTCATTTTTTAATCATTTTTACGTTAAGTACGCCGTTATGGATATATTTACGCTGAAAAATCGTAGTTTTTTACGTGAAAGGGGATGTTCCATCCGCGATTTAGGTGGAATCTTTTCGGGCTCTTATCTCGTACCTTACAAAGTATCAAAACTTTATAATTTTTTTCTTTTATGTGGCGAATTTTAATCTAATTACCGTGGACTAGAGACCGGCTCGTTAATGTAAATATTATAAGATTTGATTAGAGCGAGACCGGATAAATAATATTGATAATTTCTATAGTATGTTTTTCTCGTTAGTACGTTTTTCCCAATCCCTTCAAAAACATACTAACGACGTTCCACAGTTATTCTCAATGAAGTTTTATCCGTCGGGTGGAAAAAAGTAATTTTTATATTTTCTGTTCTGTAAATAAATATATCAAATAAGTAAAAATAACAGAAATTGTGTACCATTATTTTTCTACATTAGTAAGTAGGTACATCTTAAAAATAAGGTATTATATTGATTTTAGTAAAAAAAAAAATATTGCTTAAAAATTAATGAAATACAAAACAAACTTTTGTGAAACTGCACCGTGAAAATCAAAGACATGCAAAAGTTATAGAAACATGGGTAACAGTGGATCAACTTTTTTATTCCGTGGCATTCCTATGAAACTGTTGTATTTTTGACCTATCTTTTATATACATAGATCTTATATTATAAATGAAGTTATGAAAATACAAATTACACTAACAATTTTAGTTGTCAAAGCATTAGAATCGCATTTTTCAACTATTAAAAAAAAAAGAAAAAATTATCCACTGTTACCCATTTTATTAGAATAACTGTGGATCTACATCTTGAAGTAATTATTCTAGCTGTTTCTAAAAGTTAGGTATACTGTTATTGCTGTAGAAAAATATTAATATTTGAAAAAGTATGTCTGCTAATGTAATAAGTATGTGCATGTGGTTAATAAAAAAAAAAATATTTGCACTGATCCACTGTTACCCATTCTCCCCTATCCATTAGTCAAGAATTACACAAACATCATTTGGTAAATTTTGTTGTTTTATGGAATCATACAAATAAAATGTAATATGTTCTGTATTTTAGCATGCACTATAAGAACAAATATTAAATAATTTAGGAAAGTAAATAAAACAGAAGTTAATTTTAAACAGTTTCAATGCAAATGTAAACATATCACATTATTCAAACATGCTAGTTTAACTCTATATAAACATGCATACATCATAATAATGAACCTGCTAATGTAGAAAATAAAAAATTTAGAATTCACAAATGTTAATTTTGTTTGTTGAATTTTAGCAAGTTTTGAAATATAAAAATATGAAGTTCTGATTTTATTTTACTAAAATAACAGTGAATATGGATAAAAATGACGAGAAACAATTATTAACGAAATGATTGTATCACTAACAAGTAACACTACCCAAGTACCACTCGCCGAAATTCTTGAAACTTTGTACACACGTAGTAAATCCAAAAACATTAAACACGTGTTTTTTATTTTGGCTAACAAGGCGTTTTAAGGTTAGAAAACGCATTCGAAAATTTAACATTTTAGCATAATGCTAACCTAACGCTACTCATGTACAACTTTTACGACATTTCTCTATCATAATTTCATTATCTGCGTGTTTTTGAGATCGCTAATGACGATTTCACAAGATTCAAAATGGCAAATACAAAATGGTGGACAACATCGCAGAAGTTTAAAAAACATTATTTAACGCCATTTGCGAAGTTTATTAGATATATAATTACGATTTTGGCAACAGTTATATCAATCTAGAGGTGGCGGATAAAAAAATTCAATACGACGCATCCAAATGCGGAAACTGAAGGCAATGGGAAGGTCTTCCGGCCCAGCCAGTGAAGGCAAGATAGTGGTACTATACCCGACCACTATATGTCAAATTGTATAATTGGAAATATTAAAAAGCCCTAATTATATTGTCTTCATAAGATTCAATTTCTTAAAATTTCGTGATTTGCTTATTGTTTCCGTCATTTGAAAGATGAGTGTTAAGAAGTTTGCCCAACGATATTTGTCCAGTTTCCGCCATTTGTATGTATCTTAAATTTTTCATCCGCCACCTCTAGATTGAAATAACCTTAAAACGCCTTGTTAGCCAAAATAAAAAATATATATATTCAGTGTTTTTCGATGTTCTATGTGTGCAAAATTTCAAGAATATCGGCAAGTGGTATTTGACTAGTGTTACTTGTAAGAATCATATTTAAGAACAGGTGTGTAAGACGCTGACTGGGGGCCTATCGTTACAAAAAAATATTTACCGACAATTGCCAAATGTGACATCTATCAAATGTTAAAAAATTAAACTTATTGCTGTCCTCCTAATACTAAAGTACAGGCTACAGCCCTAGTATCAATAATGTTATATTTTGATAATTCAATTGAAGTACCAAATGTTGACTAATGGAACAATATATGTGGGTTTTTCCAAAATATCTACGACAATTTGCGACGAAACGTTTACTTAACATCTTACACACGCAGAAGCTAAAATTACTTCAAAATTATTAATTTTGCATCATGGATTACAAGAAAGCTTTTAAAAAAATTATATATGGAGATCTTTTAAAGCTACTTATGGAACATTACGTCGAACAAATGACCCTCATTTTCTGTCTTACAAAATTTCCATGACGTCGGTATATAGGTATAATAAGAAAACTAAAAATTTACATCACACGCAAAATTCCCGGATATATATTTTTAAATATAGGCGAAACACTCGACACAGAAAAATATATATTGTCGAATTGCAACCTCCTCCTTTTTTGAAGTCGGTTACAAAATAAACATCATTAAGTCTTCTTCCATTTAGTTGACAGCACAAAAGAAATACGCAACACCTCCCCCCCCCCCCCCCCCCATTCCCATTTTCCAATATACTATAGCTATATTTCGTTATAACACGATAATGAGAACCCTTTTAAATACTAAAACACGATCAGCGTCAACTGTTGGGTATTTGAATCAGTGGCGGTTCTATGAGGGTGGGAAACGAGTACAGCTGTTTTTATTATTTATCATAATACCACTATCTATAAGATTCTGATACTTAAAAATACTAAGAAAAATGTATAATAATTAATTTAACAGTTTTTGATTTTGGTTTTTTTTAAGTTTTTTACTGGCTTTGGCAATGACTTCAAAAACTATTTTTAATTTTTATATACTTTCCAGAGCTTTTAGTTTTTTTTTAAGTTCGGACATAACTCCTACAAATAAGCACCGATTTGCACGATTTTTTTTGTTTGAAAGAGTATGCCACTTCCGGAGTATACTCTTTCAGTCAAACAAAAACCGATGTATATTTGTTGTAGTTATGTCTGAGCATACAAAAAAAAATTACAGTCAAATTGAGAACCTCCTCCATTTTAACACACTTTAATTAGCTTGACTTGTTACTTCCTTACAATGAGTTTACACAGCACCGTTATTTCGGTTTTACTGTAATCGGTGCAGTAAAACCGGGTTTAAAAATACTTGTAGATAGCGCATTACACCCGACATATGTAACTAATCAGGTTTAGTTATGCTATTCCTGTTGACCTATAGGCATAGCAAAACTAAACCGGAATAGACATGGAATAAAAATGCATGTAATATAAGTATCTACGGAGTATAGGGATTTTATCGTAATTTACTTCGCATCAACATTTGAAAAAGCGTCGTCAGTTAAAATATGGTTAAAACACCTGAGACGAAGAGATGGAAAACAAAAGAAAACGTGATTCGTGGGACATAAAGGAGACGAAGTATTTTTGGGATCTTGTTGGTACGCCATCGAACTTATAGCGTATTTCAAATCGGAATTATAATTCCAGCTGACGTTACTTATTTTCGTATGTGTAAACAACATCACTTAAAACGGTTTAACTACATCGGCTATAGTAAAACCGGAACAACAGCGCTGTGTAAGCAAATCTTACCACTCACTTCTAATTGTCGTATCGATTTAAAACTTTGCAAACGTATGAAATTCTGGTGACAATACAATATGGTACCATTTACCATCGAGCTTGTATGATGATGGAGGTGTTCATAGGCAGGTTCTGATAGAGCTTCAATGAGACCCTGGCCAAATAATATTTCGGGGACCTCATACCCGTTCGTTTCGCGAGTGTATGTAAATTTTGAACAAATTCCGTATTATCCTTAAAATTTTCGGAGCCCCTGATGCATCAGGGGCCCGGGCCACGTGGCCCTCCTAGCTCCCCCCTTCTATCTGGGCCTGATCATAGGGACTTTTCAATGGCTAACAAGAAGCCCAAGTGTGTTTTAGTTTTAGATTTTCAAAGTAGAATTTATTTCAAGTCGGTTAAAAATGGTTAGAAACTTGTTTAATATTAATTTTTTAACACCTCATATCAGAAGTCTCGATTTTTTTACTAATACTTTGCCCATTTAACCGATCTTCTCAAACTACAATAATATTAAAATCACTCGTTTTAACGAACATCCTGTATAAATTAAATACCTTTTAAGAGCTCATTAATTACTTTTTGATTTAAATTCCAATATTTGTTCCTAATTATTTTTTGCAAAAAAAAAGTTCCGTCACTGATATAGAGGAATGATATATGTACGTAAAACCACGAATACATTTAATCAAATAGAAAATCTTTGAAATTCTCTCTGTGTGAACAAGACCGCAAATGCGGGTCGGGTAGGACCAAAACCAGCCGTCATTCATAAGTGGAGAAAGGGGGAAATTAACAGTGATCGAAAGTAATGTAGTTAGAAATTATTATCTAAATCAGGGTAGTTATTTGAATAGTTTTGTTTAATTAGGACCAGAATTTGATTTGAAATTTTCATCTTCGTTAGTAACAGTCGCAATGTTAATATTAACATAATATTTTACATATTATGTTAATATTTAAATGATATTTTATATATTATGCGTAGTATTCATTTGGTAGAAACAGGTGTACTTTTTTGGCAATAAAATTGTATAATATAAATGTACAAGATGTGGAATTAAATTACGGTCTATAAATAAATCAATGTTACTCATACTAATATTATAAATGCGAAAGTAACTGTGTCTATTTGTCTGTATTATTACCTTTTTACGGCTAAACAGCTGAACCGATCTTGATGGAATTTGACGAGGAGATAGATTGTATTCTGATGCCGTGTTTAGACCAAAGAAAATAAAACAGCAACACGGTGTTTGAAAACACATCGTATTTAAAAATGCATAGGGTCTATTGCACTTTTGTCAAAAAGATACAATGTTGCTGTTTTGTTTTTTCGATCTAAATACGGCATGAGGAAGGAAATAGCAGGGCTTTGAATCGGAAAACCGTTATTTTTTGTCGGAACGAAAACCGGAACAGAATCGAAATAAAAATATCGGTTTTTATGGTAGAAAAAAAATTTTATACAAATAATTTTTTTTTAATTAATCACTCGGAGCTGAACCGAAAACCGAAAAAAACGTTATTTTTTTTGGAATGAAAACCGGAACCGAACCGAAATATATTTTTTTACTCGAACCGGAACGAAAACCGAAACGAAAAAATAACGGTTCGAAGCCCTGGGAAATAAGCCACTTTGTATCATAATAATTGATTAGATAAAAAAATACAAATTCCATGCGGATGAAGTCGCGGGTAACAGCTTAAAATTTATTGAGTATTATAAATGGGTGTTCGATTTTGTAAATTAAATTAATAAGTTCAGGGTGGCCACTTTTCTCTTGAACAAATTTTCCTGACTTTTTCCGGGATTCCAGTATATTTGTAAATATACGGTTTTTTTCCTTTTTAAGCATAGTTTACACGTTATAGTACGTTTGGTACGTAAAAAAACCCTGCACTTTTTGATTGGGGTATGACACTTTCTGTGGTCATAGTTAAGGTCAAAAGAATAATTTTCAGATAGGGAGCCACTTTAAAATCCGTGTAGAACACCATTATATCGGCTATTAAAGATGGCCCCCACCGTTTTTATTAATTTAGCTGTATCTCAGCTCCTAGACATCTGATTTCAATTTTCTTTTATTTGTTTTAAAGTTCTTATTGAGAAGATTATTTTTTGTCATTATTCATTATTCTCTAAATCTTAAGGGTTCCCCACAATTTTCGAAAATCTGAAAATTTTACTTTTCTTACGAACTTAATTTTTATATAACTTTTTAATTGTGCCCAATATCATTTTTTTACCTCATATAAAAAAGAAAGACATTTTTTTCTGCGTTCCATTGATAACAAGATAATACTGTTTTAATTAACAACTTCTTTGGAAAAAGCGTGTTAAACTAAGAAAAATAGACTATTTTTGGATCATTCCATGTCAGTTTACCTTTTATCATATGACATTTTATGTTGGGATCAATTTTCTCATATGGCATAGTTAAAAAATTGAAAAATCTGTCATGGATGTCACTGAACTTTCTTATACAATAAAAAAATGTACGTGTATCTACTAATATAAAACAAATAATTTTGGCTTACTGATGACAGATATAAAAAAATTAATAGAACATAAACTATAGATAATAACGTTCTCTACATTTTTTGTTATGAACATTTCATTCTGTCATGAACTTGTTCAAATAAAATGGAAAAAAATTAAAAATATAATTAAAAAGATTTTTTTTTTTAATTGGTAAGAGATACAAAAAAATTAATGGAACATAAACTATAGAAAATAACGTACTCTACAACTTTTATTTCAATGATTTATTTCTGCTTTAAACCATTTCAAATATAATTGAAAAAAACGATTATAACCTCAAAAACTTTTTTTGGGAGAAATTACATAAATTTATTAATAACATAAATTATAAATAATAATATTCTAAACAAATTTTTCTTTAAACATTTTCTTCCAACATATACCGTTTCAGAAATAATTCGAATAATTATAAAAATTACAAGAGTAAACATCCGTTTCCGGTTTTAAAAACATCAGGTTTTCTTTCTTAAAACAAATTAATCCTAAATATAAAATTTTACCTCTCTATGTACTGTCATTTTTGAGTTACAGCGTTTACAGACAAACAGATACACACACAGACAGACAGATAGACATGATGATAAAAATAGTCAAAATTGATTCAGGGAAGGTATATATGGACATTTCCATCAAAATCTTGAATCCGAGAGACCAATACAGGTAAACTTAACAGGGAATGATCCAAAA